>CATIUR010000005.1:74984776-76184776 GCA_949592205.1 Helichrysum umbraculigerum | reverse complement strand
CTTTTTGTCTTGATTACTTTGTTTTCTTTCTATACATTGCACCATTTTACTAGCCATTAATAAATGTGTTTGATTACCAGCGAAATATGCAAACGACCCTTCCTTAGTTGAGAATAGTGCATGTCATTTTATTTAAATTGAAAAAAACCTTTTAATTTGGAACTAAGTTTGGGTTAATCTGTTAGAATGATATTCTTGCCTTATATTGTCAAAGAGGTGCTTATTATCAAAGAGGGAGTATATTATAAGGATACATGTCCCTCATATCGCGCATAACTGTCTTTCAATGTGTATTTGTCGCAAAAATTTCATGTGAACTAAAGCTTTAGTTGGGTATTTACAGGTGAAACAGATGAAGATTTTACCGAAACAGTTAATCTAATAAAGGAGTACCAGTTTTCCCAAGTTCATATTTCACAATTCTATCCTCGTCCAGGTATACCCTCCTCATACATTTAAAAGATGCTCTGTACATTAGAATTCTGTTGTGACCCACTTCTACAGTTGAAAAGGGACATATATGAAGTTCAATCATGTAGAATTTAAATTTTCAGGGACCTTAGTGGGCCGTTTGCCAGTTTTATTATATGTGGGAAGTCTGGGGGCTGTTCTACTATCTATAGGAACTTTCAGGGGATAAACTGTTGTTTTGTTACAAGTTAAGGGGTATTATTATGATTCGAGGTAATTTGACAAGGAATAAATACTCAAATTCTTGGGATTGTGTAGGGTCAGGCAAGTTACTATTTTGTATACACCACTCATGAATACCTCATGTCATTCTTCGATGACCTCTTTTTCTAACAAACTGAATTTGGTATCAGAGGTGGCAATTTTGAACCATTTACATAATAATGGTGTGATTTGGGGTATATAGTTTTATATCTAACAGTTCAAACAGGTAAACTTGAAAAGCTTTAGCTAAATGAAACAGACAATTGCGTTGAACTGGTTGAAAGTAACCTAAAGTGCATTCAAATCCCCAAAGTATCTGAAGTTCAATCTTCTAGTTTAATATCTCAACAGTATACTTATCTAGTACGTCATATAATATATAAAGTTTAAGGAAAAGGAACAAAGTATTTAGTCGTTTTATATTATCATCTGAACATTCAGTAACATGAACCAAAACACTAAATTTCTTAGTTTTACATTTGAGCAATTTACTATTGTTAGCCGTCCATCAGATTTCTTTCTAAATCAGTCTGGCTATATGATATTTCTGAATGAAGGAACCCCAGCTGCTAGGATGAAGAAGGTGGCAAGTAATGTAGTGAAGAAACGGAGTCGAGAATTGACTTCAGTCTTTGAATCATTTACACCTTATGACGGTATGGAAGGAAACATCGAGAGGATATGGATTACCGACATTGCAACTGATGAAGTTCACATGGTAATACTTTACTTGATTCTGCGACTGGGTATTTGGATATGCGTGCTAGAAGTGAATATTGATTGTTTTGACTTGAAGTGTCAGTGATTGATTTATATATTTGCATTAAATCTACACTATCAGTTTTATACAAGTTGCCACAACTTTTTATATGAGTCTAAAGAAAATTAGGATTTTTTTTACATAGAATAACAACTAACTTTTCAATTTGTCCCACTTGAGATAGTCTAGTATTTTTATAATGTTGGAAGATTTCACTTGTTATTCTAAAACCCATTAAACTACCTATTTGTCCCCTGTTTTAAGTTGGTTTGAGAGACTTTTACCACCACTCTACCAAATGTCTCCCCTTTTATCACAATTTTGTTTTGTTTTGTTTGTTAGTTTTCTTTTGGGGTCTATTTTGGTCCTATTTAGTAAATTTTCAGTTAATTAGTATATGTTAACACTCAAGTACTCAAGTATCTAATTATCTAATTAATACAACCTTTTATGCATAAGCACATTGAAACTATTTTCTCATTAATCAATATCACGTGATCTTTTTTTTAATAACGCACATCAAAACATCTTTTCTGTCCATTGAAGTGTCAGCTTTAGTGTTTTTGCCACATTCCAAATTTATTGTCTAACCATCTCATCGCTTAGTAACTGCTGCTGTTGACATCCCTAGGTTGGCCATACGAAGGGATATGTGCAGGTTCTGGTTGTTGGTCCTGAAAGTTTGCTCGGATCTTCAGCAATTGTAAAGATAACATCAGTTGGACGGTGGTCAGTTTTTGGGGATATCGTTGAGATTCTTGGTCAAAGTAACGGGGTCAAATGTCAAATTGACAAAAAGGATCTAATTAAGAAAGAAACTTGCGCGCCCTGCTCCAACGAAGAAGATACATGTGCATGTTCATCAGCAAACCCAGAACCTTGTGCGTGTGAATCTGATGCTTGTGAATCCAACGGTTGCAATATCATTGCAAATAATTCGTTCCCAGAACCTCAAAATAACCAAATTGCTCAAGATACTCCGAGTTTGTTACTGAGGAGGAAACCTTCACCAGCCGTGGTGGAAATGGGAGACAACGATAATCAGAAACTTGGCACGAGCAATGTGCATGATCGTGAATGGGGTCTTCTTGATATGGCTCTTTTAGGCGGGATTTTAATGAGCTTATTGACCATCATAGCTCTACTTTTGTATGTTCGTTCTTGAAAACTTTTCTTGAGTTTGCGATTTTGATTTACTCCACATTGTGATTTAGATTATAATACATTGAAATGAAGTTGGTAGCTGGTAATACTTTATATATTTGTAGTATAGTAGAGTGTCCAACCAAAATGAGCTATTTCATGTATTTGATATTAAATCACTCTCCATACTCCTAATCTAATGTAATTTATTATGATTAGATACAATAATTAGCTGTATAATTTGTGCAGTAGCTAGAATCTAATAAAATGAATCCAAATGATGTTTCGTCCCTTCAAAGTAGAAAAGTGAGTCTCAAGGTAGGGTTATATAATAAATCATTCCTATATATCATCCAACATATGTTTAACATATCCATGCGTTTGATACAGGATTTAACAACTTCTATTATAAAGCAACACGTAAATTGAGTATACAAACAACTAACAATTTCATGCTCTCATACATCTTTCAACAAGCTCTACTTTTATATAAAATATAAACATTTCAGAATAGATTTTGGCTGTTCTCAAAATTTAAGAACATTTCTTCACATGGTCAGAAAAAGAAGAGACATGAATTTAAGAACACTTGACTTCCTATAAGCAAAAAGATTACTATAGGTGGTATTTCATTTTCATTTGGATCTTTTTAATCAAACTTTTCCTGTTTCCCTATTGGGTATACTCCAATTTGTTCTATTGTACTCAAAGATTACATCTTTTCTCTCCTTTCTATATACTATCAAAAACTTACATAATGTTACATACTTCCAAGACAAATCTGCTGATGCAAACAAGAATCTTGAAAGTATTCGACTTTTTGTGTTTTTAATGAATCAAGTTAGATGAGATTGAATGAAACCTCATATGAACAACCACAGACCACAGTAGCCAGCCATGCTGCATGATCTTCTTCTACAATTAGTCGAATCAATTCCACAATCATCATCTGTTAAACATCTGTGATCATCCCATGTGTCAGGGACGTGGCAAACACTCTCAATGTGTTGACCATCTCGTCCAGGGTTCAATAAATTCGCTGGGCAGACTTGCATGGACATCGCACTGGCTTGTTTCTTTTGTGTGTCAATCTGTAATAGTTCAAGGACCATTAACAAAGGTGGCAAATTGTACGGTGAAGGGTCAAAATAGGTTTAGCTCAAAACGGGTCATTTTTTGGTATAAGTTGAAACAGGACAGGTCTGGTCGATATGAATCACTTCTCGTCTATTTCTTGATAAAAAGTTCATGATTACACGAAAAATATATATTTGGCATTAGTAATTTCAAATTTGATTAAAGCAATATATTAGGTTGCATGAACCAGTACACTTGGGCAAATTTCAACATGATTGACCCATTTCATTAGTAATTAGTTCTTTTTAATTATTAGTTGATTTGACACATTTGAGATAATACATAACCTAAATTGACCTGTTTGTATGTAAATGGATCAAAAGCCACATCTATAAACTATTAAATAAATCTGAAAAGTCACTTGTTATAGCATTTTCACCTTGATGGAGGTCCAGTTACGTGGGATGTACATATCAGGAAGCCTTTCATGCCAATCGCTTATAACAGGAAGCGGGTGACCTTCGGTTGTGAATACGTAGTTGCGACCCGTCAAAGGTGAATCATCGAAGAGAAGATATAGATACTTGCACCTATGAACAATATAAAAAGTTCAGGAACAATTTCAAATGTTAAATGATAAGGATTCATATAACTACTCTGACCAATGAATATTGTAACTATTAACTATTAATCAAATATTCAAACACCCTCAAGTAATGGCAAATCAGATGAATATTTTGATTCATTTAACAGCAGGGAAATAGGCAAATTACAAAGCTCCAGATTTATAACATACTGCAATATTTGTGGGATAATTAAACCCTAAACCCTATAACATACTGCAAATTTTCGTGGTATAAAAGGAGTAGCTAAGAACATTAGTCCTGGTTCAAGAAAAAAATCAGCTAGAATGACATTCTATACAACAGAGTACAGAGACTCTCAGATCAACTTTAAAACCAACAATCCCTTTAGATTACCAAAGAAACATTAAAAGATTGTTGCCTTAAAACAAATACTGCAAAGAGGTCTAAGTTGAAAGTTGTAAAGAAAGCACAGACTTAGGTATGGATTCAATAAGTATGTTTGACCTCAAAGTCAATCTGCAACTCTCTTCTTATTTTTTATTTTTTGGAAAGGAAGGAGCATATGTTGCAGAAGCAAGAATGAATGCATGTTGCAACATTTCGGTAAAGTTCTTACGTTTCAGCCAGGAAGAAACTATGCTGGTGATCTTCTAATTGCATGGTTGTTACATCTCTAATGCTTGCAAATCCACCTTCAACTTTTGTGTGTAAATTAAGGGAATTTACTATTGCCTCACCGACTTCCATGTACCAGGGATCTGGTAGAAAGAAAGAGATAATTTTATTATTGAGACATATATCATAGGGCAACCAAACTGTTGGCCCCTCAACATTGATAGTTTTATTCAAGTATTGATAGTTTTCCTCTTGTTAAAACAAATTATTGATGAATGAGAGATCTTGGTTGATGAACTATATGTAATACTAAGAGTCTAAGAAGATTTCCATGATCTCTAAACAAAAAATATAAAATGGAAGTATATAAATAAAATCATAGAGGCAGGATTGATAGTAGAACAGAGCTCTCAATCTCATAAAAAGTGTCACATAGTTTTAGAAGAGGGGTTGACTACTTGTAAACGTCTAGAAGAACCTTATATGATAAAAAAATAAATAAATAAATAAATAAAAAATGAAAGAATCTTGTAAACATCATAACTTTTTGTAATGATAATAATAGGCATGTAAATATAACTACAAAAACTCCAAAATTAGAAGTGCAGAATTTTTGACATCTTATAATGGAAATTGTTGCAATTTTCACGGCAGGAAGTATTAGCTACGGGCCAAGTGTTGAATACAGGGTTTTTGAAGAGAACATGCGGTACCAGTATAAAAAACATAACTCCAATATATATTAGCATTACTACAAATATATCTATTTTTTCCAGAAAAAGGTTGATTTTCCAGCAAACCTGACCGGTTGAGCCAGACCGGCCCAAGCCCGTTGTTTTTTTCTTTAGGTATAAGGCTATGGTTAAGAAACTAACTTGAAAACTAAGTTTCTTGTTCTTCATTTTAAATAAGAGGCAAGAAAGTGAAATAATAGTAGCAAACCTTTAGTTGCTTGATACATGTAATATGTCGACTCTGCCAACTCTGGACGTAAAGGATAATATTTTTCTGTAGGGTGCACCATCTGATGATCCAACAGATATCTAAACAGGTTTAAAGTTCACCATCATATTTCATCCAACAATTTTTCATTTTTTTGTATGAAAAAAGCAGTGGACAGTCTAATGGTAACAAAGGTTGAAGCTTCATAGTTCATACCTCTCTGGAAGTACTCCAAATCTTTCCCATACATGAAAAAATTCGCGATGAGTTAAATTAGCAGCTGCAAGATCCCCAACAAGAACCTAGCAACAGAAATAGTTAGAAGGGGTATTTAGATTTGTGTTTCGGAGCAGTTATCTCATTAATGCGACATTTTTGAACCAGCTGCAACACAACTGATCATTTAAGGGTACAACAAAATTACTTATTTACTCCTTATAAGACCTAAATAAATTAGACTTCTATTTACGTTTCACAAACAAGCTCTTCTTTCTCACAAAACCGTCCCTTGTGGTCATTTTATCTACTAATTGCTTATATAAATAAAGTTTTCCAAAAAATTTCAAATATCTTATTATTACAACTTCAAACAGTACAAACACATCCAAAATGATTTTATACCGCCTGTCGTGTTATGTTACATGCTATTATGTGATTCTAATCAAGGTTGAAAAAGTCGGAAGTCGGGGGCGAGTCGGTCGGGACCTCGGAAAGACTAGTCGGGACTAGTCGGAGACTAGTCGGGGACTAGTCGGATTTTGACTTTTGTTGACTTTTATAATTAAATAATAAATTTCAAAATTATATGTGTAGTAATAGATGAAATATGTTTAATTGTCCATAAAAATATGTGTAATAAATTCAAAGATTATAAGTATAATGCATATATTTGTTTAATTTGTCCATAAAAATATGTTGAGATAATTTAAGAAAGAATTAAAGGAAGAAAAACAGACCAAGTTTCAACACTACGAAAGTCAAGAGCTATCACCATCAGTCATCACAACTACCCATACATTATCCTTTTAAAATAAGCTATTATATTAAAAAAAAAATTTATATCTGATCTGCATTATCTACTTGTACTACACAAGTGATATATATACACCTCAAAATTATCCATCCAGTTTTTTTTCTCTCTCTACCTTTCTATTTCTTTCCCTGTTCATCTATCTTCAACCTCGGTCTGCAACTTCTCCATTTTATTCTTTGAAGATAAAATTCAAGCTCAATAAAACCGACCAGACCCGATTTTGACCCGCTTTTGGACAAAAAAACCCGCCACAGACAAAAAAAACCGACCCAGACCCGATTTTGACGTTGACTATTGACCATTGACCCGACTTTTGGTACCGATTTGACCGAGGGCGAGTCGGGATGGTGGTCAAGGCCGACTAATCGGCGACTAAGCGGCCGGGGCGGCCGACTTTTACAACACTGATTCTAATTATTCAATCTCACATAAAAACATTTTAAAACATGCACAAATTAGCAATGTGGCCGATGTTTCAAGTATCACTTACCTGCACACCAGGCCAAAATGCTTGAAGACTTGTAAGTTGCCAGTAAGTTGCTCTTCCTGTCCTCATGTCGGCTTCATGATACCTACAGTAATAACAAAATCCTAGGTTCAACAGTGAAGAAAGGGAAAAATCGAGACTTTCTAAAGCTCTTGAATAAGGGACTTGAGAAGAATCAATATAACAGAAGTAATAAAGCCATTACCATGAACCATATCTGAAATATTTCTGGACAGCAAGATATGCTGACTGAAACATCCTCCAATATTCCTCTTTTCCAAAGAGAATGTGAGCTTTGATTAAATACTCGTAGAAAGAATCAACCCCTATAGCAAACAAATATTCAGTATCAGATTATATAGAAGAACCGATCAAATTCCATCTTGATGAAGACGAAAAGCTTACCGGCACCAATGCCGGAAGAGTATTCGATCCATTCTCCAGTTGCTACATCTAGTGTAGTTCCTAAAAGGTTCAGAGAACTCCTCATGCCCCACAACTTACGAAGAGCATGCAATGCAGCATGTTCAAACCTTGCATCACCAGTTAATCGCGATAAGGCTCCCATTTCAAGAATGAGCGATCCTGAATTCATGTAGAAAATTTAACCCACACAGATGTTATAGAGACTTTAATCTGAGCACTAAGACTAGATGGGTCGCTTTGGGTTATGAATTACACCTAGCGGGTCAAATGGGTCTAGATTTTTTAGCTATGTAAAGTCACCCTAAGTGCAATTTTACAGTTTATAGTCTCCTATATAGTTACAGTATATCTAAAAAATTAAGTTTTTTTCCTTTTTTTTAAATTTTTTTTCATTAATTATTTTTTATTTCATTGTGATTGCATAGCTTGTGTAGTCATAAATCCTTAGCATAGTTTGTGTCGTTTTTTTTAACAATGTTAGCTTTTTATTTTTTATTTTGCTTCAAAAATATATATATATATATATATATATATATATATATATATATATATATATATATATATATATAACAAATTAACTAGTCATAAAAGAATGGACTAAAAAAGTTCGTGAGTCAACCGAGCACAACCCTACTAAAAACAACATTCAGTCGAATTGAAAGAAGGATGATCCCTTACCGCAACCAGAAGTGCTTGTTTCGGTTGTTTCATTCTCCATAACGCCATACTGCCCAAATAATTTCGCATTTGATGAGGTGTCATAAATCCTTATTACAAACAAAACCAAGAAATCTTAATTACACTATCAAGTTTTGAAATCATTAACTTTATTAAGGGACTGATCATTGAAAATCCTCTCAGCACATTTTAAAAATTCAGTAGAACAAAATGAAATTAGATTATATCTACCCAAAAGATAAGAATACATTTCGTTACACTTTTAGTAACTTCGAGAGAAATATATACCTTCAAGTTAATCCAGGCATAAGGCAAACCAGTGGGTGTATTAAAAGCTGGTAAAAAACGCTGCCCTAAATCTTGAGCCAAAACAAGGAGCTGATTGTTGTATGTTCCTTCGATGAAACTGTTTGTAGAATCAGTTGCAAGAATATGAGCAGAGACAAGTCCTCCAAGAAGTCTTATGTTGCACTACACAATAACAATTAACTTGATTACATTAAAATACCATTAAACAATTCTTGTTCAAGTTGCTTACAGTAAACATCACTCCAACCAGAGACCTTTTTTTAGGCTTATCCCGCATAATATTATTCTTACCCAACAAATATTATAAATATAATTATCATTCTACGCAAAAGTATGAGTTTTCAAATTGCAAAGGTAATCAACTTTAATCTACCTAAAATGAGCATTCAGGTAGATGTCCATATAATATACCTCAAACAGATTAATCCTTGCATCAACATCAAATGCTAGATTTTCTGAAAGCCATATAACCGCCCTTTCGAATTCTGTGTTGTTACCCAATATTACAAGACTGCATGAAAGACAAGAAACGTCAAAAGGTGTACGCTGGCACTTACAACAAGAAGACAAGATTAAAACAACACAAGGAGAACAAGAAGCTGATGTCCCTAACTAGAGGTGGCATAATGGGTGGGTTGACTAACAGGTCAAAATGGGTAATTTTTGTACGGTTGAAACGGGTCAGATTGAGTTGGGTTGAACCGCAAACAATTTATGTCCATCTATATAAATCACTAGTGTTGTATATAATGACCAACAGTATTAGTATACATATTTTTTTAGAACGGCAAGCATACTGACCAAGAGTATATTACTATTACACATGTAATAATATGATATTTTTGAAACCAAATGCAATTTAGGAGGTTGTATAGATATGTGATAACTTTCAATCAGTTTGACCCATTCGAACCACTGATCCATATCCTTTTTAAGTTCTTTTTTTTGTTCTCTCCAGTTGACCCATATACAAATCAGCTCATTCAGAGGTACGTGAAGTGCCACTGCTAGCCCTAACATTATCAGAATAAGAATTATTTAGTACCTGGACAAGGATTCAACAAGTGTAAGTGCCGATCCATTGTATTCTTGGGGTAAATTTTCAAGCTTAAATGAAAAAGAAGAAGGTTAGAGAGGCTATACAATAAACCATCACTTGATTCTAACTGACAATGTAACAACCTTCAAATTCCCAAGCTCACTAAGAGAATCGGTGAAACTTTTGGTCATAGGTTTTAATTCATCATGCTGCAAAACCATAAATCAGTTAGTGTACTTATGTAAAAGATATGGTTTATAATAAAGGTTGTTTATAGTAGGCTGGGTACTTACAGGAAATGCATGGGTCATGTAGTTGTCATATGCATGATAAAACCTGTAAAATAGGAAATTTATCAATATGATGACTATTCTACAACACTCAAATGGTGAATTGATATTTCAAACTGATTTTACGTAAATCTTATATTGCATGAAAAAGTCAAATTGACCATATTAAAGCTGAAAGCAGTTGTTCTATTGTTATTTTTTTTAAGAATGTGCAAGTTTCGTCTCCCAGACTCCCACTATCAGTTTCCTCAACAGCCATAATTTTTCATATATAGCTACGAATTACTAAACACATGTATTGTGAATGCTGAAAGATAGCCTGTGAATTTACAAATCCTAGATTGTACAATTTCAATATAGTATTGTGAATACCTTATAATATGATCAGCCAAAAAACGAGTTAGAATTATGTACCCCACACTTATAACATTGAAGAAAATCAGCCATCAGAGAAGTTCGGAAGTGCAAATCACTTTAACAGGACTGATCATGTAAGTGTAAAAAAGATTTTACCCATAAACCATTTCACTCGACAAACTATCTCTACCTTATTGACACAATATCATTTTCGAGTATTTACTTTATTAAATTTTTTAAGTAATCAGAATTTTTGTAACAATCAAATGTCTAAAACTCTAAATAGTCCACTATATAACTTCAAACAGCAAAGCACGTCTAAACGCTATTTCTATAGCCCCAACTAACTACAACCGATTATTTGATTCTTATATTCAAATATCTCACATTTTTCCTTCAAAACGCACATCCAAACATCCCCTAACTAGACTTGAATAACTGATCATTCATCCTTCTCAATCTCCACCGTTTCCTTCCATATGTTATTCTAAATAAAGCTCCTTCAAACAAGGTATTACATTCGATTTCTCATTTATACCACCATTCTCAACCTCTCAACAAGTCCCCTAGTTGGTAACCTAAACGATTTCAATGTGGGCCTCCTTTTCCTACAAACCTAACAAATATTTCCAATATAAGCAAATCATATCAACTAAACTAGACCAAATTTTTCCATCACTTTCTCCTGCTAAAATACCCCATTTTTGCAAACCCTCCATGCTCCTTAATTTCCCATTTTTCCATTACAACATACATAAAATAGTACTCCCTTATATCAAACTACATCATTGCATTCAATTTTCCTAACTGGCAACCTAAGTGTTTGAATCTACACCATACTTTGACTACAAACATACATAGCTATATTATAACTAAAACTAAACCTAATATATATTTACAAAATCAACCAATTTATAACACCAACTAAACAACTAAGAAGCAAAAAAGGACTTCAACTTTCAACGACCCATTTCAGTTTAAGAAGAAATAAAAAAAAAACAGTCAAAGTTGACTTACATCTTGCGGACCTTATCACTCATGCGTTTTCTTTTAGCTGACAAACCGGAATCAAGTTCCGACATTGATGAGATAAAGATTGATGGGGATATTAAAAGAAACAAAATTATCATGGGTTTCAAACAATTTAGTATGTAAGGAATCATTCTTGTATTGATTTGAATGATCATATGTTTTGGGGATGATTCACTTACATACTCATCTTCAATTTTGTTTTGATTTACATTTCCAATTTTGAGGTGGCAAAGGTTGAGTTTTTTCTACCAATAATAGATGAACATGTGTGTTGAGGATGTGCTCCAATCAAAACAAAACACGTCAGATAAAGAAAAAGCATATTTCATGTTTTCTACACTTATTGGTTTGTTTATTTGGAATGCTACACGTCTTACGTAAAAAAAAAAAAAAAAAAAAAAAAAAAAAGCTCTTGTAATCTAATTTGGCTAGTTTAATCTAGATAAAATATGAAATATTTAGGTGCCGAAAGGTTAAATATGTGTTTATGAAGCGCTGTATTTGATCTTTTTCTATCTAGAGTGAATTTTACTTGACAAATATTGAAGTTGAGGAATTTGCAATATTTTTTTGCTAATTCACTTCAAAAGGTGTTTGTATAAGTTGTTATTGGATTAGATAAAAGTTAGTGGTATCAAGATTTTGTAGAGTGTTTGTTACTGCCTAATATGATTGGTTCGGTAATAGCAGATCAAGATGTTACGTGCTCCGGTGAATGACATGCACGAGATTGAAGAGGAGCACTTATTTCCTAACTAGGTCCAATTAATCTCAAAAGGCTGTTTTTTCTTGAGATATTTCGTCAAACTCCGTTGATTGGAATTTCGGTGTTGGATCCTTTAAGCAATTAAGCTTATATTCACTTAATTATGCAGTTGTTCTCCAGGGTTAATGTTTTTATGTGTGTGTGTTTAATTTTTAGTGCTTGTTATCTTTCTTAAAGACTCTTCGGTTTTTGGGCTAAGTTTTTATAAAAGTTCCATCTAATAAATATTATAATAATAATATTAAATTGAGTTTTGTTAACGACCACTATAAAGATTGTAGAATACTTCGACCAGCATACAGAGAGAGGTTAACCAATATTCATAATATAAAGTTTCTTATGGTCTAAGTTGATACATGTCTGAAAGTTTTGTTGACAACCTTACTGCTATCGTTATCATTTTCTACTTATAGTAAAATAAAATGACAAATTATATTCAATTACTTGCACTAAGTTATACATATGTTTGATGTCATATTTGTTAAAACGTTCAATCGATAATATTAAAATTTAATAATATTCAAAAATTATTTAATAGTGATTAAAACTGCTAAATTCACATTAGCTTGGCAAAAATAATGGAGTAGAATATAAGAAAATTAAAACAAATGAGGAAAGATTAGTAGAGTACTCGTGCATTTCAGCGATGAAGGTTTTAACATCGATCAAAACTGATGTAATCAAGTTGTTGCAAACAATGTATTTTAACTAAAGAAATGATAATGTACAATGATATTCATAAAGGTGACATAATATTAGGAACCGAAACACACCATTTAAATTTGAGCGTTGAATAGTTTCCCCAATTGTAAATGAGTAAATAGTTTCTTCAATTAATATTATGTGAATCTACATTTTATTTAACTTGTTGTATTTAAATACACATTAGGTAGTTTCCTTTATATAAATTAGGTTGTTACTAAATTTATATAAAGGTATTTTCGTCTCTTTAATTGTAAATAAGGGTATTATTTTAATTTTCATTCTTTAAACTAATTCTTTAAACTAATAAGGTATTGAAGAAATAGGGTAAACATTTTATAAGGGTTTATAGATGAATTTAATAAATAAAGGAATTATATAAATGTCATATTGACAGCCCTTGGATCGGAGCTGTCATTCATTTCTTTTTTTTTTACACATCCATATCACAATTATACATTACTTCAGAACTTGAACCCGTAACTTCAATGTTGATGGGTTACCTCAATACAGCTATGTCAATGACCCTTTTATTTTTTGTTTTATTTTTCTTTGCTAAAAAATAGTGAAACAAATAGAAGTTACTACAGGAATGTTTATATACAAATATAAGAAGATGAATGTATTAAAAGGTTTTTTCTATTGATAATATTAACACGAATATAGGAATGTTTATATACCTTAATAAAAGTTATCGTTGGCCATGAATTCTTTGCCAATGAAACTTCTAGAAACAAACAGGGGCCTCCGAATAATCGACGAAAGGTTCCATTCATCATCAATGACGCAAACCTTAAAAATCAAATTTAATAATATTCAACGTTTGATGTTTTTCTATATTTAACTTTAGAAACTATTTATTATTTTATTTAATTTTATGGTTTATACCAATATCCATACGTCCGTATTTGTAAAGTCTTCTTCCTACTCCCACTAACAATTTAAAGATAAAATATATAATTAATTAAAGAAAGCATATCAACGTATGAATTATCAAGACATATTTATTTACTAGTACTAGTTTTAGGACCCGTGTATACACGGATTTTGTTTTACAATATATATATATATATATATATATATATATATATATATATATATATATATATAAAAGGTTAATATGTATTAATTTGTTTTTAGAAATTTTTTGTTTCTTATATATTTGAATATTTACTTAGAGTAATATACAAATAAAAAAAAACATTTTAAAATCATTTCTATGGACCAAACAGTTAATCCATTGGGCCGTTCGTTTTTATTGGGCCTGGAAATGATCAATAAAATCAGTTTGTACATCAATACTCTCCTCCACAAGGACACAACTGACATTTTTGATTTTGTAGTTGTTAACTTGTTTGGGTGAAAAAGAAAAAGGTAATAATGTGTTAAAAGTATAATCAATCTACGCTATATATAGCACTAAAATTTTCGTTTCAATGTACATGAATTCCAATGACGGCCCATGTGTGGTTAAAAGTTGGCCAATACAATATTATACTTAAATATTTGTGGTAAACATTGGCCCAATATTATATTATGTTGGATCTTAACACCTTTTATTATTACTTAATTATTAAGTATGTTGACAGCACCATGAAATATAAGTTTATTAATACTAAAAACATATTTAAGTTAATCAAGTAACAAAGTAAATAGCATTGTCCACCAAAATGTCTATTGTTAATTAACACAATAAACTGTAATAACAAACCAGTTTTAAACATTGTTCGAAAAAAATGTGTGTTATGATAGATCCAAATAAGTTGCTTCAATAAAGAAGCATTAAGAAATAGTCAAACTTCAAAACATGGTATTACAAACACCAATATTTAAAATCCAATACTGCAAAACATTCATAGTCCAAACCAAATACAGCAGTTGAAAGGACATCTCAAACAACCGTTCACACATCAAAGGAAATCATAACAAACATTGTTCAAAAGACATTACTATTACGACATGAAAATATGGAAACCAAACAACAATAAACCAAATATGGTGATCAACACTTATGGCTTCTCAATCTTCACAGCCACAACACGTTTCTTAGAACTTGAAGACTGAGCCATATTTTCCTTTCCATCACTTTCACTTTCACGCTTGGTAGAAGGACTGGAACAACTTGGATTCTCCTCCGTCATCCCAACAGAAGAATCGTCGGTAGAAGACACAACATTCTTCAAACAAACCACATAAACCCTATATTAAAATAACTAATTTATAATTACAAAAAACATTGAAATACTTTATAAATATTTTATTTAATCAAGTTTATACCTTATCCTTCACAGAATCATGATCAACATTGTTTTTTGAAATGCTGATTTAAAATTTTCCTTACTCCAAATCTTCAAGTTACAGAGTTTACCGAACCCCTTCCTTTCCAGCAACCTTATCGTAAACTTCTAGGTTACCACAATCAACAACACATCCAATGATATTTACATACAATAAACATATAACATTACATTAATGTAAACTTATAAATTAGAAAAAAAAAATGGTTGAACATTATCATACATAATCTTACCAACAGGAAGATGTGGATCTTCAACATACTCGTCGATCAAAGAGAAATCAAAAAAATTAAAACCATACAACGGACCATCAAAGTTAGAACACCTCTTTATCGAAGTATAACGGTAAAAGTTTAGCTTGTAGTAAGTTTCTCCGGCCATGCTTACAGAGTAACAGATTAGAAAGCTGTTGTGTGTGTTTTTCGTGAATTATTGTGTGGTTTTGAAGAGGTTTTTTGCGTCGTATTAATAGCTGTGTAAGAAACCATCCGTATTCCAACCTTTTTAAATTTCAAAATGGACATGGAGGCATGCTTTAAATTAATTATTGTTGCTTTTTAACTTTTTGCCTAGGAAATGAAGTATGCAATAAATAGATATAAAGTATGCATGCTTTTGCTTTTGCATAAGGTTACGTGTGGCAGTAAATAGAATAGGGTTAATTTAATTTAATTAGTTTAAAAATTAATTAATATGATTTATCTTGAACCTTAGAGTGTCACGTCATCATCATATCAACCTTAGATTGGGTCAAATCAGCGTGATGACATCAGCGTTAACCCCCTTATATTATATAGTATAGATTATAGGAGTATAAGACTTTAAGAAGTTGATCTAATCCATAAAAACTTATCCTAATTCAAACGCATAATTAATGTCACAATCAAACACCAATTTTATATTAAAAAAAAAAATACAACAAATTTTAATTTAATATGAAAAAAATGGGTATTTGACCACCCAATGGAGTCACTCTATATTTCAATGGAGCATGACCGAACCCCCACAAGGTCCAACGTCGCCGAGCAAATGACCTCCATCACATATACCACAACATCCGAACCGTAACTCATGCGGATTAGATCTTAACGTTGTGGGTCATGTACTTTATTAGTGGTAGGTACCTTTATAATAAATAATACATTCGAACCCACGAGAGATGAAGCATATCATCATATTTATTAATAGAAGTAACTATTATATATACGGTTAACTAACTTTCTGTTTTACTTTTTAAATAAATGAATGGAACGAGTCAACCAACTACAAAATCAGCCAAAAAATGTATAGATAACTGATAAGGATCCTACGTGATAACTTGCTTAATTATTTTTAGAATATTTTAAAATTGAGATTTAAAACATTTTTGTATTAGTTTGTTTATAGTCATTTACAAAAAATTGGCTCATATGTATTCACTTTCCATCAATTGTGTCTTAAAACTCAAACTTTACATACGAGCAAACTACTATTATTAACTTACAATAACATCTAATTCACCAATGAAATATAAAAATAACATTGAATTATCATTGAGTCACTGTTTACAATAATTTAGTATCCATGTTGCGGGTATTATGATCGTCAAATAAATGTATGTATATATGTATGTATTATGTATTATTATTGTAATGTAGTTGTCAAACTATTACTACCGACTTTATTTATTTTAGTATTTCTTTGACAAAAAACGAGATCACGCGGTATTTAAAAGTAAAAAAGGTATTTACAATCTTTTTTTCCAAGATAACATTAGGAATTTATTCCTTCCTTTCGCGTTAGTATCCACGAGGCCCATAAATATAAATATAATATAATATATTAAAATTAATTTAAATAAATTAGCCATTATATATACCCATGCATAGCCTTATTAGCCTGCTTTATATGACCAAAAACATAGTTCTCATTCAATTCTTCGCCGTAGAAAAATACTCACCAATATTTTTTGATAAATTAACACATCAAGGGTAGCTTTGCTAGTGAAGATCATATTCGGTTAGTAGATCGTATAATATGTCAGGAAACGGATCGTATGGAACGTCATGGGCGGATCAATGGGATCATAACCCTGATCCGCTACCGGCTTCTGATAATTATAATAAAAAATCCGGTAGCGGTGGAGGGATGGCGGGAAAGTATGGAAAGAAGGTAGGAGAAGGATTTGGGAAGACAAAAGAGGTGGCGGCAACCGGAGCGAAAAAGGTCAAAAATGGAACTTCGATTGGTATTCAATGGATTAAAGACAAGTATCAAAAGACAACACAAAAACATTGATTTGATTTGTTTTTGTGTTTTCTTTTTATTGTCATGGTTTTTTTAACTCTTTTTTTTTAATGTTTTGACGTCCGATAGGGATTTTTTCATGGGTTTTCTTTATGTCTTGGATTGATTTATGATCGATAGATGATTTGTTTCTGATGTATAAAACTGAAATAATAAGGTTTATTGATGTACGTATGATTGTTGGTTTTTATTAGTCGATCTTTTGTGATCTTTGAATAAATTTGATTATTCATGATGGTCGATTAAATTTGTGCATATTTTTTTTTATCAATTGTAAGTGTAGATTATGTTGAATTTGAATTAGATTGGAGGAAATTAAGCCAATTTTAGTAATTAAACTGTTTAATTTGGTTGAAATGGAGTATCTTTCGAATTAATTTGGTTGATGGAGTTGTTTAATTAGATGACTTGGAAATAGGGAAATTAATTTTTTTAATCCTTTTTCTAGAATCATACTCGTATGTATATAAATTTGTATCTAAAAAAAAGGTAATACCTTACCTTACACAAACTGTAATTTTGTAGTTTGCGTGTGTCTGAGAGCGGGGTCACGTCTTCGGGTACGCAAACGTCGATGACCGGTTTGCGTGTTGGCCTTTATGGTTTTCACGTGCAAGCCGGTGACATTTGCGTACGCAGAGTTATTACCCCGTTTTCAAGCACATGTAAACCGTAATTTACGATTTGTGTCGGGTCTTTGTATTTTTTAAATACCTTTTTTTATATTATAATTTATCTGTGTTAAAAAAGGTAAAAACATTAATTTCGCTAGATGTTACTACTAAAAAGTCAATTAATAATAAAAAAAAAGTTTGAAGTGATGATGTCAATAGATACGTATGTATTTAGCGTGTTTAGGGTCTAGAAAAGAAGGTTCTTTGATACTTAAACAGCCCAGGTGGTCCAAAAGCCGGCTGCCAGTCAAAATGGGCATGCCGTGTATATCAAGATTCATATCCTACGATAAGTTTACCATAGTGCCCTTCACCTCATTTGTTCTCCAAATTAAATATATTTGACGTTTAATAATTACAACGTACATAAGTATCGTATATTTTTAAAAGCAATATCTTTTACGTGTAATATCTATAAGTTAGAGTTTCAAAAAGCAAATACAAATACAATTACAATTACGTAATCAATTACTAGGAGTAGAGACAGAGCTAAAAATTTCTATATGGGGGACATTTTTTTTCTATCGTTTAGGGGGTCAAAATTTCTTAACTATCACTAATTATCTTTAAAAAATCATTTTTTCAGTAATTTTAGATTTCTTTGGGGGGCCACTGCCCCCGCTATCCTCTTCTAGCTCCGTCCCAACTACGAGTATATTTTATTATTATTTTTACTATATGTTGATCCACTCCATTTGTGTTGAGCTCAAATAACCATCACTAATATGTTCTAATGGTAAGTCGTTTCAATATTCTCATAAAAAGTTTAAAGTGTGAACCTAATAAGAAAATGTTTTTGGGTGATGGATCAGGGAATTAGGGAAAGAGTCGAAAATGGCCGGCTTACGAGCTACTTGGAATGCTTACACCTTAGTCAAAATAAGACTAGCCTTCCCGAATAACGTGAATGTGAAAAACCTCTTCATCTTTCACTTCGTTGTGTTTCGATCTGTATGCATTGAGCTCCTCAATAAAAAAACCATTACGAAAATTATGATTATTATTATTAAAGTATTCTACCTAAAAACTATAAAGAAATTAGCAACAATCAATATCACCTTCAATATTAATTATCTAAATTATCAAGTGTATGACATTCAAAACAAAAGTCATTATTCGTCATTCTAGACGCTTCTTTCAGAGTCGGCGTCCGCATCCTAGTGTTGAAATGCTTGCCTCATGCACATGTATACGTACAAACCCGGCCTTTATATAAATACATCTTAATTAATCTTATTGTTCACCTAATTAATATTTTCATCAACATATATCTTAAGCTCTCACATCTACTTTTTCACGTTTTCACAACTTAAGGCGATCGAATCGAAAATGGTATTGGATAACAGTTACAATTCGTGGGCTGATCAATGGGACACAAAATCGGAATACGTCTATTCACAGAGCAACAAGAGTAGTACGAGCAACACCGTCAAAAACAAGGTCGGAGATGGACTTGATAAGACGAAAACTGTGGCTATCACCGGTATGAAGAAGGTTAAACAAGGAACGAGCATCGGGTTCAATTGGATCAAAGAGAAATATCATAAAACCGCTCATAAACGTTGATGATATGATGATTATTGATATGGGTGGTGATAAATCCACCATCCAATTTGGTAAATTTACCATAAATGTGCATTAACTGATTGTACTTGATTGTAGTACAACTACTTAATGCATATTTATAGTGAATTTACCGAATTAGATGGTAATGTCTTGTATGTTTTATGTGTGTAAATTTTGTACATGAGTAAATGAAGATTAATAGGGGTTTGCATGTAATAGAATTTTCCTTCTAGTGTTTTTATTGGAAAGTTAGAATATTTGTTCATTGATATCAGGTTTACTCAATATAATCGTATTTCATTGAGTTTCTATGTTAATTAACGATTCTGTTTATAAACGTTTTTACCAAAGAACATCATACGGAGTAATATATTATTTGAAAAAAAAAGTAAAAAATGTAACGCGAGTCATTTAATTAGTTAATTATTTCATCTATATATGATATTAACAAGGTTCATTATGCCCACGCTTTGCGATGGGAACATATAATTTGATTCCTCGTATTTATTATGTATTTTATTTATCCGTTAATTGTTTCAATGAGTTCATCTTTTAGTTACGATCATTTACAATTGATTTGTTGTTGAAATAGATAACTGAAAAATGTTAAAGAAAGAGAAAACAAAGTGAATTGAAATTGTTGGTGTTTTTGAGGGAAAAAACTTATCTCATAACGTAGACTTTTAATCACGGTTGTCTACTTATATTGTAAAACATATAATTTTTATATTTTAAGTTGTACAATTTAAAATTTTATTTAGTGATATACAACTAAATCTACTTCATAAACATATCATTTAAATATCATAAAAATCAAAATTAATATGTAAAAGTATAATTTGTTATACATAATTTTTTCGGTATGGCAATTATTTATAACGATTGTCTAACACTTTTTTAGCTAGTAGAATATAGTTTAGAAAAGATAAAATATATTAAAGTGATCATAGATAAAAGGTAAAAAAAAGAAAAAAATAACTAATATTCACCATGTTTTGAACTTGGGTCAAGCACATAAATCATGATTGAAACCCACCTATTTACCACTACTCTAAAATAACTTTGTTGTTTATATTTCACTTAATTAGTAATTTATTAGATCAAATAAAGTTAAATTTAGAATAAAACAAACAACTTACTATTTATAAAGTTTGCTAATTGATATTATACGCGGATTTTTTTACCCGTGCTTTGCGGCGGGGTTAAAAACTACATTCTTAAACTCCAATATGAATTCATAAAAAAGTTTAAGTTGACGAATGTATGATATCTTTATGGTTTTTTTTATTAGGGGGGAATATGTATGTATAGTTGAAAAAATGTAAATTAATACAAATTTGATAGAATACTACATAAAAATATTAAGTTAAATTATCGTTTGCAATTATTTGTATAATCTTGTCGTAATAAAATTAATATAAAACTTTGTTGTAAGTAAAGGGAAAAAAATGTATAAACTATTAGTAAAAAAAAGAGGGGGAAATTAAATCTAAAATGTAAAGGGGGGAAATTGGAAATATTAAAACCTAAAGGGTATAGAATGGAGAAGTGATAAAAGTTCAGACGAAAAAAATGGAAAGTAGTTAAAATTTAAAGGGGGAAAAGTGAAGAATCACTAAAAGTTAAGGGGTGGAGTTTTTAAAATTAGAGGGTAAAAAATGGAAAAATACTAAAAGTAAAAAGGTAGAAATTAGATATTCGCTAAGACATAAAGGGTAGTTATTTTAAAAGTGCTAAAACTTTAGGGGTTAAAAATGAAAATTTTTCAAAGGTTACTATTCATAAGGTTGTTAAATTGATGTTAAGGGGAAATAATTAAGTAATACCATACAAACATATAATAAACGCATACGTGATTGTATGAACTATGAAAGCTATTTTAATTAACACCGGTGACGTTAGGGGTTGTTAATGGAACATATCTTGATTTAGATATGACCTGCCCCGCCCCATTTATGTAACCCAATGGGTTGAAAAAATGAATCCATAGACTCAATAAGGGATCCAATGGGTTGACTCATTTAAATAGATCTCTATTTGGGTCGACCCATTAATATTATAAAAAAAAACAATTAAAAAAAAAGGTGTACACTACTTATTAAAATTGATAATAAATGTAAGAGAAGAGTTCAATTGAGACTATTTATTTTGTGTGAGAATGGGAGAACCAACCACAATATGTCATGTGTCACTTTTTTCTCTCTCATCCACGTTTTTAAAAATTAAATATCTCACAAACGACAAGTCGAAAAATCATGAAAATTGCACCATATTTTTCAGCGTTTTATCCTCTTCGATTTGCGGTCCATCAAGGCATACTTCCAACAAACTTTTTTTTTTCCATTTTTTGGTGGGTTTTACATATTAGTAACACATGTGTTAGTGATTGATTATACATTTGATTTAGGGTTTAGGTTTAGGGTTTAGAGTTAGGGTTTAACAGGGTTTAGTGTTAGGGTTTAGTGTTAGGGTTTAGCAGGGTTTAGGGTTTAGGGTTTAGTATGATTTAGGGTTTAGAGTTTTATAAAACGTTTAGGGTTTAGGGTTTAGGGGTTAGGGTTTAGGGTTGGGAGTTTTGGGTTTCGGGACGAAACCCCAAACTCCCAACCCCAAACCCTAAACCCTAACCCCTAAACCCCAACCCCTAAACCCTAAACGCAACACTGTAACACACGTGTTAGTAAGGCCACTCCCAACTCTAAAACAAACTGACTGAAACTGACAGAGCCACGTCAGCGCAACATCTGCGCCACGTCCGTTTTTTTAAAAACCGACTGAAACTGACTGACCACTCCCATCCCTACTCCGTCACTTTAATTTTTAGTCCCGCATTTACCAATTTACATTCACTTATACACACACACAAAAAAAGCAAAAAAACAAACCGATGGAGCATCGGATAACCGAAGGAGCAAACCGACGGAGTGCTCCCATCGGTGTCACTTAGCCGAAGCAAACCGACAGGTAAACCGACGTTTGCGTTGGGACTAGCCTAATGTGAAACCCACTAAAAATAATGGAAAAAAAAACTCGTCGAAAGTATGCCTTAATAGACGACAAATCGAAGAGGATCAAACGCTGAATCTAATGGTGCAATTTTCATAATTTTTCGATTTGTCGTTTGTGAGATATTTAACTTAAGGGGTAAATGGGTTTTGTATTCTCTTTGTACACATGGCACCATATCATTGGTTCCTCTATTCTCACACAAATTTTTAGTCTCATTTGAACTTTACCCATAAATGTAATAATAATAAAAAAATTCCTAAGATCCTTTTTTACTTTAAATGAGTCGATCCAGATCTGGATCCATTGATTTAGTTGGATCTTGGATCAGACCATGATCCAATAACTAATATGTCAGATCCGGACCCATTTTAAATGGATCTTGTAACCCGTTGGGCCGTTGGATTTTGCAAAGATCCGACCCGACCTACCCCATTGACATGCCTAAATGACATATATATATATATATATATAGGGGAGATCAATGGGGAAGCAAAAAAATGAGGGAAGTAGGGAAGTGAATCTAGGCCGTTTGATTCATCTCATTAAAAAAAAGGGTGGAGGGGCATTTTGGTTATTTCAAACTTACAGGTATTAAATGCATTAAAAATACAAATGAATTCCACAAAACGTACACACCTTAATTCGTTGACAAATTAGGGTTTGTAATTATAGCCTCTAACAGCAAAAAAACACCGAATTCACCATTTCAAAATCGAGATTACAATCACAGATTACCTTCTAGCAAGCAAGATGAGCAAAGATTCGTCAGAAAGTATGAAAAAATCAGAAGAAATCGATTAACAAAAATTGAAGGTTAGTGATGAACGAAACGGTAATATAAACAAACATTTTGTAACGATTTCGTATTGATTCTGTTTTTCTTATAAGATTTGAGTGCTTTGATGAATTTGTTTGACCGTATAATGAATATCTGATATAAAATTACGTTATGTAAAATCTATTATGCAATTTGAAAAGTCATAATACGATGAATATTATTGCTTAGATTGTTTAATTGAACTTCCTTGTTATACATGATTAAAGGATGTTTTGGAAATGAATGTTATATTTTATTTGTTTTGCTGCTTGTTTTTATGATGTAGTCCTGCTTTTAGGGTGTACTAAACATGCTTTTGGAAATGAATGTTATAAGTTATTTGTTTTAGTTTCATTTAGACTATAGTTCTATTTTTAGCTTGTTTTTTTAACATGATGTTAAAAGAATGTTAGTTGTTAGTTGTTTTTCTGTTTTTTTAGGATGTACCTCTGTTTTTAGATTGTAAAGAAAATTAATTGGATATAGATCGATATGTTGAAGTTAATTTTCTGAATAACAAGGAGACATAATGAATCTTCTACTCATGCGGTCCTACTAGAAACATTGGCTGCAGTACCAGGAATGGTTGGAGGGATGTTGTTGCACACCAAATCACTACGTCGATTCAAGCAAAATGGTGGTTGGATCAAAGTTTTATTAGAAGAATCCGAAAACGAGCGAATGCATCTAATGACCTTCGTTGATGCATATGAGCCAAAATGGCATGATTGGGCCTTGGTTTGTGCAGTCCATAGTGCATTCCTTAATGTTTATTTTCAGCTTATTTGGCATCCCCAAAACTCGCTCACCGGATCACTGGCTACCTTGAGGATGAGGTAGTGAATTCGTACAGTGAGTTTCTTAACGATTTAGAGAAGGGAGTGATGGAGGATATTCCAGCGCCCGCTATTGATATTGATTCTTGGTGTTTACCGCAAAATTCGATACTATAAGATGTGGGTATGGATAGAGATTTTTTATTATGTATATGATAATGTGATTTTTTATTTATGATATGTAAAATGGATAGACAACTATGGAGTCAAGCGTAGTAGGAATGATTAAAATCAGGCAGCAAGAATGATTAAAATCAGGTACCATGAATCATAAGGTTTATTATATTTTTAGTTGTTTCATTGTTAGTTTTGTGTAGATGTTAATATATAGACCTTCTACTCATGAATGAAAATTTATTGGTTTTCAGCTGAAAATGTTTGGGTCAATTCAGCATGTCAAATGCACCATAGGTTATCCATATTAACCATTATCGTTCCCTTTCGTCAAGTAGGTAAAGTAGGCATACGAACCACTTTAGCTTTGCCTTAGACTCTATTTGATTAATTACCTTCTCTTACATTGATCAACCACTTTTTGTCCAAGCTAATTAATAAGATTCAGGTTCGAAGTTATTTTTCATTATCACATATTGCTAAGACCAACTCAAAACGAGGATTGTTGGGCACTTGGGCATATCTAATACGGTTAGTCGGTCTAATAATAACATCGGGTATATATGAGTCTAAATATTGCAATTATAATTTTAATAACTATCTTAATTCTATGTTTCATATGAATTTTAACTAGAATTTGCTTGTGTAGGAACAACAAGTATGACAACAATATGGAAGCAATGGAATGCAAGGTCGAGGGGCATTAACTAGGATTGATACTTGTGTTATTGCTTACAATGGCATGGGACAACACGCAGGATATTATGTCTTAATGTTGGTTTTAGTTTATACATTAATAATTATTATCTCAGGCTTTATGGCTACTTGTACTATGTATGCATCTTTTTTTACAGCCATAAGTAATTTAGTTATGTATTATAAAAGAATAATGATATTATCTAGTGTCTTATCAAGTCAGATTGTATAGTATATGAAAGAGTGAAATGAGATTTGAACAAACAAATATAGTATGGCAGTTTCACTTTGATCCACTACAGATCACTTAGATGCAAAAAGTACTTTTCAGTAACCTTTAATTGGTCCACATCAAACTGGCTCAGGAAGCTAACGTGAGACCAAGCAAAAACTTATAACATTCATCGCGTTTAATATTATCAAACGAACTTGTTAACATTCATATGGGGAGAGATCAAATGGGAGACATTTTTCATGAAAGAAACATATAATAGTTAATATTCATCGGAACTTGTTAACATTATCATCACTGAATGTTAATTTAACTTAACATTCATCACCGGTTAATGTTATAGCTTAAAAATATCAAAGAATAATTATATTCATTTTTTGATTAACAATCGTTAGGGAGGGTTTAAAAGTAATTTCTTTGGGGGAAAACACAGAAGCTTAAATATTGATCGGAAATTGTTAACATTCTTCATCATTGAATGTTTAAAAAAATTTATCATTCATCACCAATTAACGTTATAAATTAAAAAAAATCATCAAATGAATAATAATATTCATAATCTTGATTAACATTCATTAGTAAGGGATCAATTTGAAAATAACATTCATCATCACGGAATGTTATTTTTTTAACATTCATCATCAATTAATGATATCACTGTAAATAAATCATAAATGATTATAATATTCGTAATTTCGATTAACATTCATCGGGGAGGGATTTAGAGGGAAAGAATTTCTTTTTGAAGAAAACACAAAAGCCTTAATATTCATCGGAACTTATTAACATTCATCATTACTGCATGTTGTTATTTTTTAACATTTATCATCACTGAATGTTAAATTTTTTTAACATTCATCATCAATCAATGTTATAATCTACAAATAATCATCATGAATAATAATATTCATAATTCTAATTAACATTCATTAGGGAGGGATCTAAAGTGAAACAATTTTATTGGAGGAAACAAAAAAGCGTTAACATTCTTAGCAATTTTTTAACATTCATCATCACTGAATGTTGATATTTTTTAGTAATATTCATCATTAGTTAATGTTATAACATTCAAAATCATCAATGAATATTAATATTTCTAGCATCAATTAATATAAACATTCATCGGGGAGAGGTTAAAAGGGAAACCAACTTTATTGGAGGAAAAATAGAAGTGTTGATATTCATCAGAACTTATTAACACTCATCGTCACTAAATTTTACTTTTTTTACTAACATTCATCATCACTGAATGTTAATAAATGTACAGGAAAACAACTATCGTATTCCACAAAGCACATTCAATCGAGCTGCTTCGGGTACTTCTTGAACCAATCGAATCACAAAGCCCGTCCCAAAACATCTAGTATGCTTCCAAACTTCACACACATATCACACGCTACCAACATCTCATCATCATCATCATCATCATCATCTCGGGCCTCACATTTACAAGTCACGTACAGCCCAATTATCCTCACCACCTTCATACTTTATAATTACTATCAGTCAACAAGTCAACCGCAAAACCCACGAACTGTGATCTATGACCCTGACTTAAGGGTCCCAAAAAGACCACATTTTCATCTAAACCTTCTAATTCTATACCCTCTGTAGCCTTCAGTTTCTCTATAGCAAAATAAGTGTCCACGTAGCATTTTTAGAAGCTGCTTTTAAGTAGCCAATCGTAGCATCAAGTGGGATCACCACGAGCTCACCTACCAAGCTTTTTCTTGAATTTGTGATGGTACCTAATGGAATCTGTCAACATATAAATCGCAAAAACCCATGTGCATTGTCGTCAAAAGGCCAAGCTTTACTATATAGCACAATAATATATAGCATTCAGTTCATAAACATGTTACACACATATAACGAAACAAGTAAAAAAAAATTAAGTTAATAAGCATGTTAAACACAAAAAGAATACAAGTAAACCTAAAAATAACATATACAATCCAGTTAATAAGCATGTTGAACTCAAAAAACTAAAAAACACAAAAAACATTCAGTTCACAAGCATATAACATTCAGTTAATAAGCATGCTAAACACAAAAATAAAACAAAAAAAGTAAAAGAGTAAAGAAAACATATAAAATTCAGTTTATAAGCATGTTAAACACAAAAACAAATATTAGTAATAAAAAATAACATATAAAATTCAGTCGATAAGCATGTTTAACACAAACATTTAATTCATAAGCAATAATAAACATTAAATTAATAAACTTGCTAAACACAAAAATTTAAACAACGTAAAAGAGAAACAAACATATTAAATTCAGTTTATAAGCATGTTAAACAAAAATAACATATAAAATTTAGTCGATTAGCATCTTAAACACACAAATCTAAATATACAAAAACATTCGGTTCATAAGCATGTTAAAAACATAACAAAAACCATAACCTATTTTTTTCTAAAAAAATTGAATTCGATAAAATCAAACTTACTATCAGCATCAACAAGGAGTAGCTTCGGAATGATGATTCGAACTAACTGACATTATATCAGCTGCAAACAAATAAAAGACGTAATCAAAAAACTATCGAAAGAAACACACGAATAAATGAATCTGAGCAAATATGATAACCTGAAATTGAGATGAAATCAATATAAACAAGCAAATATTTTGTGAAGACTTTCTCGCATCAAAACCACTGACCACATCATATAGTTCATAAAAATGAAAGCAATCATGATAAGAGTTGAAAACAACACTGATCTTATGTTTTTATGCATAAGGAACAATTGAAATCCCACAACTAGTGTCATCACTACTTTTTCCTTCAATAGAGGATATAATAACTCTTTTCGATATAGAACTACAACCTAAAAATAAATGAACATTCAGTAAAAAATAATGTGAGGAAGTAACATACATAATTCAGTGAAGTATAAGACTATTAATTAACATACCCTCAGTTACAAAGAATGTTTGGAAGTAGCATAAAAATTTAATTAAGTAACAATACATTAATTTAAGATATAATGTTATAAAGTAACATACATTCAGTTAAAAACAATGTTAGAAGGTTAGAAACTGGTAGACAACAACAGATATTCATATTCATAAAAATTAAAAGAAAGAAACAAAGAAAAAAAGTTCATTCTCATAGAATGTATAACAACAAACAAACTAACTACATTAACTAACGTGAGAAATTAAAAAAGTATAAAATACAAATAACATTCATGAAGGCTTGATGTTAAAACTAAAAACATATAATTTGATACAAAACAGGAAAAATTCATTTGATATGCTATTATAAAAAAACAATCACATTCATCATGTATATCTAAAAATAATAAAAAAGGTTAGAAACTTATTAGGAGATTTAGGAACACCTGAAACAGATTCGAGCCACTCTTCCAAAGTAACAGTAGAATTCGATTCCAATGCAAAATTAGATCTAGAAGATATCATAAAACCTGTAAAAAATCGAATGAATAATTAAGAATTAAAAGCAAAATCGATATGAATAATTAAGAACGAACGATTGTAAATTTATGATTTAAATCTGAAAACTATAATAATTGAATCGATGTGAATAATCAGAATCAATATGAATAATCGTATTCGAATTTCAGTTGAAACACGAGGAACTGTAATCGGATGTTCACATCGTGAAATTATTTAGGTATGATAAAATTGGGAAAATAATAAAATATATGTTAATAGTATTTGTTAAAAGTCAATTATACCCTTATCTCTAAGATACAAAATGGAGGAGACGGAAGTTGGGCCAGATTTTGAACAGATGAAATCAACGTTGCAGATGCTACTTCCCTGCTTCCCCAAGATCAAGAGCTTCCCTCTTGATCCTTCCCCTATATATATATATATATATATATATATATATATATATATAAACCTAATTCGAAGGATAATATTGAAAGAGTTGTAGAAGATAGGTTTTAGCCCAAAGGAATAATTATATCCAACTGTTAAAATTGAAAAAAAAAAAGTAAAGTTACAAGGTTAGTCGTATTTTGATAAAAATAAGTGGCATGCGATCTCAGCAGTTGATTTATGTGATCAATTATCCGGAATCGATGCATCCTAACAACGTTACATTTTATGTAAAGTGTCGTGTGTACAAAATATACGGTGTTGCGAATATAGACTATTGATCACATAAATTAACGGTTGAAATCGTCAATCACTCCTCTTTACTCTCAAAGTAAAAAAAAAAAAAAGAAAATAAAAAAAAACGATGCAGAGATTGAACGTTGGTTATAAACAAAAGGTTCTAAAGAGTGACCCTCTAGAATATGTTTACTTTTTTAGTCTAGTCTAGAATATATATAGAAAACGTGATCACTATTAAACGTCATTTATTAATTTTAGTGACTGAATAATTTGGATATATATATAGAGCAATATAATATAGTCAATTTTAATTATATACAAGCCGTCCACACGTAAGCCATTTAAATAGTTCTAGATAGACCACCCAAAGTTGAAATTCAACATTCAAACTTATATTATATCCACCCTCCAAAAGTCCAAACCAAAATATTATCCTTCTGTATATACACTAACAATTTGTATTAATCTCTATAATTAGTTCAACTTCAAAAACCAAATACAAAAAGCATTAAGTTCATAACTTGTTACATATCGTTGGCCGAGTTCAGAAGATAAACTGAGTATTGATATTTCAAAGGTTTAGACGAAAAGATCAGGGAAATGGCACTAGACAATAGATATAATTCATGGGCAGATCAATGGGATCCAGAACCCGAATACTACAACGGTTATACAGGAAGCAAGACCAATACTGGCATTAAGAGTAAGGTAGGAGAAGGTTTCGGTAAGTCAAAGGCAGCGGCGACAACAGGGATGAAAAAGGGGTTTCATTGGATCAAAGAAAAATGTCATAAAACCACCCATAAATAAGTAGTGTTTGTAGACTCGTTAAAGTGCCTGTTCATTAGTAGTTAGTACTGTTGATGTTTGTATGATACTTCAAAGATTCTTGAAGGACTTAGTTCATATTTGATTAATTGATGCTGCTGTATATTTCATATATTTTTTCTTCATTACTTCATTGATGCAACAAGATAACTCTTAACTTTTCATTTCATCGTGCATATTGGTCAGTTGAATCGATTTATTCACCATTGCATTGCATAAAGAATAAATACGGAGTAGCATTAAATTCCAGAAAACAGAGTTGGTGAATAATTTAGGAAAAAACTGGATTGAATCCTTAAGATAGATATACATATGATGTTATAATACTAACCAAAATCATCATGATACTTAAGTCAGCTCCCAAAAACAAGGGCTGCAACTAGGCTGACCTGCTGTTGACAACTAACCTAGTTTTGCAGATGCGTTTCAGACTAAACACATACAAATTAAGCACATTGATTGGTTTATTGATTCTCTTAAACCATATGCATATGCAAGATTATATATATTAAACTAAAATTAAAATAATAATATAGATTTCATATACCACATACGATAATATATGGGTTAGGTTTGGGAGGGCAACTACATTTTGACGGGAATGAGATCATTTGCCCCTTCTTCTCCTCAAAATGTAGTTGTCGATATACTTCCTACTATGGTATGTAACGTTATGGACAGTGGCGGATCCAGAAATTCAAGTGACCCGTAGCAAAAAATTTTTCATAATATTAAATAGATAATTTTTTCATTAACATATACGATTTCATTAGAAATTAGTAGTTTTGGTTATTCAATTTTGATTTGATTGGTCGCTAAAATTAAAGCAATAATGTTAGTGACTAAGCTTTAATCTAATTATAAAGCATGACAAGTTGACAACATGGATAGCCCATCAAGTTTGATCATGTGATTAGGACCGACAACATAGCCCATCAACGTTGATCATGTATAAATAAATGGGCTAGAAATAAAAACTACACAGGCCCGCAACCAATGCGGATTACGTCTAACTATTAGCAATTATGTAACTCACTCGACATATGAACGGCTTAATAGATAGATGAGTAGTTATCAAGTATATTTCATCTTGAGTGCAATAATGAGTGGATTTATGGAAGATTAAGCTATTACACTCCAATAATTGTGCAAATCCGGTTCGAGATTACACTCAATCGAAGGTGCTAATGAACTTAATCTTGAATGAGAAATTTATGAGGTGCTTGGGCCTGAATGAAGGTAAGCACTAGCTTATATAAAGAAACCCTACTTTCTAGAAGGTTCTAGAAGGGTACGAAATAGGGCAAAGGTGAGAAACATTCTTTGAAACCCCGCTAAAGCGGACCAATCAGGTGAGCCGACCAAGTAAATGGGTGGCCATGTAAATAACACCCGCATGGAATATTGTCTGCTATACAATGTGTCAGATCTGGAGATCATGCATAGTGTGTGTTGGTCGAGCTTGGGATTACTACGTCTAAGCTGGAGCTTTGATGGAGCATTACGGAAGTGGCACCATTGAAATGAATCCAAGCTAGTGTTGGTCCAATGGTATTGAATGACTGAGTTGGATTCAAGATCCGTGATTGGATCGTGATGGCGAAGAGACCCCATCGCGGAGCGTGATCACGGAAATGGGTCCCATCGTTGCGCCAAGGAGATGTTATATATCCGAGATGATCTCGTGATTAGTGCTAATTTCGTGATGGGATGTCGTCATGACATCATGCACTTCATTAACTAGTGTATATGCACGTAGATTGAATATTGATGTTTATTCTTCATTCATTTATCCACCCGAATCTATACCAATTGGAAACTCATTGATGGCAATGACCATGTATCTTGTGTGCCGGAGATTTTTCTAGAAAGAGTCTCCATATATTTGGGTATAAGTACGACTGTCTACATCTTGTCTCCTAATTAAGTATTATTGTTGTTATTGTGCAATGTGTACATGTAAGAAGAATCTTTCCTTATGTTGCATTGTATTTGTAGGTGTAACAAGTCATGTGATAAGTTTATTTCTTAGTTGGTATTTGTGATAACTTTCATGCAAAACGTTGATAATCGGCAATGCTAACCAGTCCATACCTCCCGTCCCGAGGACAATATGTGGAAGGAAATGCTGAGCATACATTCCAGACTGACCTAGCGACCCGCTCAGAAGAGTGTCAACCCTTTTTGAGAAACGTGACAATTTTCTTGCAAAGTCCTCTCCTCCGGAACTAACTGGGCTACACGCCTGAGGGCTGGCCCCAAAGTTGCAGCCGGTGGGGATAACTTTAATTCATAATTGGTTTTTTCTCTAATATTTTTATTTATTTTTTATTTTTTTATATCAAATATATATCGATATATCTACTTCATTCGATGATATGGATATAAATGAATGAAAATACAATAAACTTTGAAAATTTGATTTCTCTTTAACTAAACTCTACTTTGAAGTTTGGACACATCTTAGTTCAGTGTGACACTCTCTTTAAGAACAAGGCAACCCACTGGACACATCTTAGTTCATTGTGATACTCTCTTTAAGGAGAACGCGACCCGCCAACATATTGTGCATATGGGTCAATTGAACATATATACAAATATTTAAATATATATGTCTAAAAACTTTCAACAATCTCCCACACAAATACAAATCAATTTCAATACACATAAACTCTAATTTTGACACACACACACAATAAAAAAAAAAAATAAAAAAAATTATCTGTTGAACCTTGCCTACAATAGCTACTTGTGTTATCGTATATTTTCATTTTAATGTCTATAATCTCATTTTAAAAGTATCGAATATGACATTATGACAATAACTAACTTTTACTTTCATTTGATGATCATCATAAGGACTAAGTTTTCTTATAGAAAAATGATTGGTAAGCCTAAATTTGGAAGATTAAATAGAAACCTAAATATGTGATCGGTAGTTTTGAAAAATTGATTGGATAAGATTAAGAAAGAGAAAAAATGCGGGAAATTAAGCCTACTTTTAGATCTATATAAGTAGATCTATTTAGCATTACACTTTCTTATAAGTAACACAACAAGGTCCATAATGCACGCCTAAGTTGAAAATTTTGATACAACTCTTTTCATTATTAATTCATACATACCGGATTATTAAATACCCCATAATGTGATAGAATTTAAGCTAGAAAAAAAAGAATGATTCTAGCAAACAATATAGAGCAGTATGGATTTCGTTTTGTTCTTATTCATTGAATAGAGCATTATGGATTTCGTTTTGTTCCTGTTCATCATGTTGATGATTTTAATTTCTATCAAATCGATTTCATTACATTCCAAAACGAATAAAAATACCACCCTCTCCACAAACATTTCCAATTATCGGTAACCTCCACCAACCAGGCTCGAACCCTCATTGCTCCCTGCAAGCCTTGTCCCAAAAATATGGCCAACTCATGCTTCTTTATTTTGGTAGTGTACCCACACTTAGAGCCTCCTCTGGTAAAGCAGCACAAGAAATTATGAGAACACATGATTCAGTATTTTGTAGTCGACCCAATTTACGTATCCGGAGTATATAATTTTATGGTGGTAGGGACATAGCATTTTCTCCTTATGGTGAACATTTGAGGCAGTTGAAGAGCATTATGGTAATGCATCTTTCAAGTAATGTACAAGTGAAGTCATTCCAAAATGTGAGAGAAGAAGAGATAAGTCATATGATTCGTGCACTTGGAGATAGTTGCGAGTCTTGTGTTGATATAAGTGAATTGCTTGCTTCACGAAGGCTGAAAAAATAATTTATCGGGCGGCGCTTGGGAGAACTAATGATGCGGTAAAAGTAAAACTCACAAAGTACATCAATATGCTTACTGTTTGTGTTGGGAGTTACGTTCCATGGTTGTCATGGGTAGATCACGTCAATGGTTTAGTAGGAAAAGCTAAACAAGCTGCTAAAGAATTTGATGAGTTTCTTGAAGAGTTGAAGGTGTTATTGATGAACATGTAAACCAAAAAGGAATGGAGCATTCCAAAATAGAATTACCGAAGGCCAAAACTTCATTGATGTCTTACTAAATGTCCATAAAGATGAACAATGGGCTTTACCATTGATAAAGATGTACTCAAAGCAGTACTCCTGGTATGAGTTTTCCCGGTCTTCTTTCCCGTATATAGAGCTACGATTTATTTAAGAAAATATAGAAGTTTATTAATAAGGTGGCATTTGCATATTTTCGCTGACAGCGATTCTTATATGAAGAACTAATTAACAAGTATAAGTAACTGGTTTGATCCAAAACTTTCAGCTTTCTTAATTTATATATACCGAAAGGTAGGGGTGTTCATGAGCTAAGTTGATTTGAATCACAGTAAATTGTCTGTTTGCATACTATGGATTCAAGTACCCCTCATAATACCGAAACTCTAGTTGCTTGCTTCTTGTCATCTACATTCAAAGAATAATACAATCAAAACCATCAACGATTTTGTTCATTGTAGGATAAATTTATTGCTGGAAATGATACAACATCAATTAGTACAGAGTGGGTAATGAGTGAGCTTACAAGACACCCAAGAGTAATGAAAAAGTAACAGGAAGTAACATAGACAGTACAAGGAAGATCCATGATTATCGAGGAAGATTTGGAGAAAATGCAGTATCTTAAAGCCGTCATAAAAGAGAGCATGCGACTGCATATGCCAGCTCCACTTCTTGCACCGCAAATCTCAACACCAGATGTCAAACTAATGGGCTATGATATTCCAGCAGGCACACAAGTTATATAATCAATGCTTGGGCAATAGGAAGAGATCCTACTAAATGGGAAGACCCAGAAGAGTTTAGACCGGAGAGGTTCTTGGAAAGTTCCATCAGCTACAAAGGCGTTAATTTTGGGTGGCTTCCATTTGGTGCTGGTCGAAGAGCATGTCCTGGTAGTCAATTTGGTGTAGCTGTTATGGAACTTGCAATAGCAAATATTGTATACAAGTTTAATTTGGCATTGCCAAAAGGACTCAAACCCGAGGACTTGGACATGAGTGTGTAATTTGGTATCACTCTCGGCAAGAAGTCCCCTTTACTAGTTACAGCAAGTCCCCGGTTCTAATCCTTAATTAGTCATAGTATATAAACTACTATGATGATACTAAAGTAACTAGAAGATACGTTCACATCTCTTGTCCTCATAAACCTACATAGATCTGTAACATCCATATAAACTGTACATTACCATCTTCCAAACCATGCCGTGCTTGGGGGAAACCTGCACCACAAACGTAACACAAAAACACCACACCAGGCATTATAAAACCCACAGGAAACAATATCATGAGCACTTGTTTGACAACAAAGTTTTTGTATTTACCTAAAAGCTGAACCAGTTGGAACTTTGTGTTGCCATTAAGCCTAATCTGATTGTTAACTGATGACAACATTTAATGAAGTTTGGAGCCAAATGTTCTGCTACTGAATGGTGCAGGTTTCTTCATCAAATATATAATAAGAATCAAAGTGAGAAAAAACTTTCATTATAATCTGAAATGACGAGGAAGACGGCCACATCTACTTTGTGCTCTGAGTATTTCTTTGGCAAAATCTTGATTTCCAGTAAGCAAAAGCCCATTCAAGATTCGATTAAAGGTAAACTTTCGAGGGATAAATCCTCTATCCACCATTTCTATCAACAGTTTCCCCGCCACCATTAAATCATCTGAGCTCTTCCTTCCAAACATTCCACTGATCATAACATTGTAGGAATCCAAATTCGGCAAGCATTCACCACTACTCATTCTCTCAAAAATTTTCAAACTCTTCTCTATTTCACCTTCGTCACAATAATACCTAATGATCACATTAAAAGTTTGCACATTTGGTTCACATTCGTCATGTTTCATCCTATCCAAATACTCCATTGCCTTATCCATCTTTCCAACATGACACAACCCTCTTATCACTACATTGTAAGTTGTCGAATTAGGTGTATAACCCTTTTTCAACATCTCCTCAAACACCACAATAGCGTTTTCAACATTGTCCTTTTTGCACAGGACTTGAATAAATGCGTTGTAAGTAGCAACAGAAGGAAGTATCCCTGCTCCAATCATTTCATCGAACACCTGGCGTGCCTTTGGAATCTCACCTGCCACCCCAAAGCCATGAACCACCGTCGTGTAGGTAACAACATCCATCACACATTTTCGCCTTTTCATCTCCAAAAAAAACTGCCAAGCTTCCTTTAGCTGGCCCGCCTTGAAATACCCGTTAAGAATCACATTGTAAGTCTTGAGAGTTGGCTCATGACCGGTCTCCACCATCTCCCTCAACACCTCCAACGCTCTAGGCGTTCGCTTGATCAAACAAAAACCATTTGCAATTATGTTGTAACTAATCGTATCAGCTCTAAATCTTCTCTTTAAAACCTTAAACAAGTTATAAGCCATTTCAACTCGTCTAGACTTGCATAGAACATCAAGAAACGTGTTAAAACTATTCAAATCTTGTTGGCAGCCATGTTCATGCATTGACAAGAAAACTTTAACAGCTTTGTCAGCTTTTCCGGCTGACACATAGCGTTCTGTTATAATCGCGAACGTTTTAGGGTTCGGACCGACCCTTTGTTTTCGCATACGGGCAACAAGCGTCCAGACAGCCTTGTAGTCACGTAATCGGGCAGCAATGTCAATGGCATGGTCAAATGATGTGGCAGAGTGGGTGTAAGTGGGATGACGCTCGAGGAGCTTGAAGAATTGGAGGGCTTTAGGACCATGGTTCCATAGGCGTTTTAGAATTTTGTTCACCAGGTCCGGTGTCCAGCTGACTGAGCTGGCCTCTAGATTTTTGGTTAGGGTTTGTGGGTCCGAATTTAGGATAAGGTTGGAGAGGCCTTCCACATCATCCTCTGCCTGGTACAGCGTATTGGTTGTGAATTTATGGAACGACAATCCATATTTGACAGAACATACAAGATAGGAGCTGTTTCTCGAATGAAACGACAACATTTCCGATCACTGTGTACCGAGAACACCATTAGTCACCTTATTTCTCTCGGAGCATTGGTAAAGTAGCTAAAACCACCCTGAGGCTTATTGAACGTCTGACCTGGTTTAGGTTCATCAATCATCAGAAATTTGCTTTATATTACGAACAAGTCATCATCATCCTAGAATTAATATTACAGGGAAATGATCCACATTGTTAGTTGCACACTTGCACACAAATTGTGTGCAGCTACACTTTGGACTGCGTGTAATCTATAACTACTTAAAAAGAGTCTCTTGTACTGAGTCTTAAAGTTCTTACAAAAATTAAAGTGACAGAATTACCCCACTTAATTGGTTGGCTGTAACCAAATTACAATTTAAATAATACAAAACTATTTACAAGAAGTCTCAATCTATATATCATTTTTTTGCTCTAAAGTACTTCAAATAGACCATTATATTTTCCAATATAGTTCTAATTATTTGTCTGTGCAAATCCAATACATCTACTATATCTATTTTTCTACTGCTACTTATTTCCTCATCTATACTAATAATCTGTACATAAAGTATTTTTCTATAGTTTTTATCAAATATTCGCAAATGACAAACTTATAACCTTAATCGGCAGATATCTACGTTGAATTACTATCCGCTGCATTGCGCGGGCATCATGCTAGTCGAAATAATATACATGGGATCATATGAAATCATCAAATTGTAGCTGAATAGCAGCACACATCATTTCCTTATTTACATATGTAAAATACTCAAATATTGGTTGCAAAGTATGTATAATTCCAGAATGATAACATTAAGAAACTGTTTGAGGTCAGAAACATGTAAACAACAACCAAAACCTCAGGAAAACAATATTTTATTGTATGGTAAAATGTACAGGGACTACATTACATATAATAAGCTTATACAACTATAAAACATCTTCGAGAGGTCAAAACAAGAGTTTGATTTGAGTCAAGCATTTCATCAAACAGCTTCTATGCATTTAGATAATAAATGATACTACTATTAACAAAGTAAATAAAAAGTATAGAATACCATTTGGTGGGAATTCATAAAGCAGCCACAGAGACGAACGGCAGCGAGATGTATAAGTTGTAAGTGATGGATTCCGATTGAGAAGGAGAAATAGCGACGCTCGTGTAGTTTCTATATAATTTAAGATGAAACAGGTTTTTAGCGGAGCCTGAATTTTAACAGGGGTGACACTATTTTTAGTCCTGCAATGTGTTTCATGTTGTACGGTACAGAAGTATAAATCACGTTAGTGGTTTATGGCTAAAAAAGGGAGAATTACATATATATCCACCTTAAACCATCTAAATTACATATATACCCAACTTGATTTAAAAATTACATATATACCCAAATTCTAAATTTATCTATAATTAAAATTCTTTAATCATTAATAATAATCTACTAATCTATTAATGACCATTATACCCTTAATCTTTTCACAAAAGGAGGCAAACCCGATCATTTTTGTTCATCAATGGCCTTTCAGTTCCAAACTAAACTCAAAATTCAAAGCTTCTAGAAATCAAAACTCCATTATCGATCAATATTACTATCATTAATTGATATTACATGGTTCTCATTTATTTTCTTACCTTTTAATCCTTTTTTCTTTTTCTTTAATTTCCCTATGTCTGTACATGTTCCCTACGTGATTCATTTGGATTGTTTCTAGGATTGTAGTCAGAGGTATTATGTATATGCACTGTGTTAATGCGGATTAGAGATTAAGATGTGGATATCTGTAATTGATTATGTGTGAAGTTTATATATAATAAAATTATGGAAAATAAAAAACATGGAAGAAAATATTTTTTGTGATGACATCTAATCTAATTGGTTGGTTCGTAAATAATTCGATTGAGATCTATACGTGAAAACTTATGTTGTTGAGGTTTATAAGATCATGAGAGAGATATGAATAAGGGCATAATAGTCACTAGTGAATTGATAAATTATTATTAGTAATTTTAGAATTTTAATTATTAATAAATTTAGAATTTGGGTATATATGTAATTACTAAATCAAATTGGGTATATATGTTATTTATATGGTTTAAGGTGGATATATATGTAATTTACCCGCTAAAAAAAGATGGTGTACGAATGACCACCAAATTAATAACCGTGTTTAAACTTAAAAGCTATAAAAGCGAACACTTTTAAGCTCCAGTTAGTATCACAAAGGTATTTTTGTAAAAACCTTTTTTAAAAATAATCATCATATAAGAATTAAAAAGAGTGTTAACATTCTATTCAAAGTGTTATAGAGTGATGCTTGAAAAGTTGAGGATATTGTGGTATTCTCAAAATTTATTTTGTGTTTTCTAAATTAGTGTGTGGAAATGAAAAAGGGAAGAAAAAAACAAAAAAACAAACTTTGATCGTGTTTAACGTCGGAAACTGCGCTGTTTAGAACGTCGTCATGGAGTAGCATTCTCAATGAAAAACGGCGAGGAAAAGGCTCCACTCCGTATTCTCTAATAGGTTTGTAAAAAAAAACGTTACATCTTCAATGATAAAAAGCTTTTAGAGGCTCAAATTAATTTATATCAATTTTTTAGTAGGTTTGAGAAATAAACTATAGAGTTTAGGACATTAATCCTTTCACATTATTTCTTTTTAAAAATATGTATTATATAGAACTTTGAGTCTTTGAAACTTTTTACCATTAAGAGATAAAAAAATAATGTTTTTTTTTATTTTTTTTATTTTTTAATATAAACACCTTTTTCAAATTCTTACACATTCTTACACAATTTTGTTAAAAAAAAACTCTTCATAAAACAACATTGTGAATACCGAGTGGAAGGAAGAGCGAAGAACTGAACTACCAGCTCATGGTCACGTAAGCACTTCCTTATAAAGAATGAACAAAGACTGAACACTGTCAATGGTAGACTGAAAAACTAAACTTTTGAGCCATACATTTACCAATATTACATTTATTATATATACCCAAAATATTAAGGGTAAATGACAAAAATCGGCAACGAACTGCCAAAATTTGTTCCAAGTATGCAACCTACCAATATAATTGCTCAAGTATGCAACAAACCGGGAAGTTTCGTGCTTGGATTTATGAAAGTTAAAGTTTTACAGTTTCATTTTTGTAAATGCTGACTGTGGTTACACGTCAGCGTCCACGTCATATTTTTTCCATGTCACCGTTGACACGTGGCGTCCACGTCATATTTTTTTCCAGCTCGTCTCTTTCTGACTTGTCTCAATTCCATGGTGATCATTCAACCATCTTCTCCGGCTAAGAAATATTTTCCGGTGACCACCATTTTTTCCGGTCATCTTCTTCACGTTATAAATATATGTACTTTATATTTACTTTATATTTGAACAGAACTACAGACCCTAGCGACTAATTCTAACGCTTTCTTGGCAGCAGCCATAGCTTTTGCTGCTATGACCGCCTTCTCCTGAGCTGCAGCTCTAGCAGACATTGCAACCTTGACTGCAACTTCGGCTGCTGCTCTCGAGGCCGCCACAATCTCCTCTTGTGAAGGATTATCGTTACTCAAATGAGCTTTTAACAAGTAACTTATACGGCTATCTAATTCATTCAACGAGCTACAAGATGATGATGGTGAATAGTACACAATCCAATTTCAAACAATTCACATCACACACGTTTCCTTCCATTATATGTTACATCAAAGTAATATCTTCAAACACTCTGTATGCAATTTCAATTCCAATCACAATTTCAATATCCTCTGCATAGAAATCAAAAGCAACCTTATACCATAAAATCAATAACAGCTAAATCTCATTTCTATGAATACAACAATCAAATTCACATAATTCATTCAGATTCAAATTCAATCACAATCCAATTTCAATTCAACAGCTCAATAGAACAAATCAACAAACAATCCAATCAATTCAATTCACAAGGCAAACGAAAATACGAGTTAATCAAACTGACATTCATTGTATATGTAATACTAAAATCCCTACTAACAACTCATTCAATTTCATCATTACAATCACTTCATGTAATTAATTTAATCTTACATCTATATATGTCTATAGATCGGAATTGTAGGGATTTCCACCGGCCAATTGCGACGGCGGTGATGATGGTGATTGGGAACGAGACGGAGACGAAGGAGATATTTCGATATCATCAGAAAGGTTAGGGTTCCGGTTAGGTACCGGAGCGTGTTCTCCGGTGGAGGTTTCGAAGAAGGTGGAAACGGCGGAATCGAGATCGTAATTGTGTGATTCGAGGAAGAAAGTGGCTTCTTCTTTGGAAGCGGAGGTGATTTCTGAGAATGCGGTGATCAAATCATGGTGAGGTTTGTTCGTTAATAACAGATCCTTCGTATGATACGATGGATCCTTCGTATCGTATATGTATATATATGCTAAACGATGGGCCCGGGTTCACCCCATATGGGTCGGGTTCACACCATGTCTCGTTTTATACTTGAAGTTGATATAAAATGGGTATCCACGTCATATTTTATTTCCATGTCACCATTAATAAATAAATGATAATTGTTTAAAATAGAAGTTGACCAGTCAAACCGGTTGCAGGTTACCATATTACTGACTTAAGTACAAAACTTCCCGGTTTGTTGCATACTTGAGCAATTATATTGGTAGGTTGCATACTTGGAACAAATTTTGGCAGTTCGTTGCCGATTTTTGTCATTTACCCAAATATTAACAAGAACAAAAAGTAAATAAAAGCGGCCACTACTTCCCATCTTTCTTCGTCTTCACTCAGAAGCACTGTATTGCTCGATTTATACATAATTTACATAGAAATATCAGTTCCTATTTGTTACTTATTTAGTAAAATTTGTTAACTTTTGATACTTAATAGATTAAATTGTTGAATCAGGTTCCTTTAGGAGGCTTGCAAAGGAAATGGATGTTTTTGGAGCAGTCTCTAACAGGAGCCAAATCGCGTCGCGATCGAGACAAACAGAGGCGCGATCAAGACAAATAGAGGCCTGATCTCAGGTTTAAATAGAGTTGCGATTATGAACATGCTTTTGTCTATGATTTATTGTTTGACTACACCCACCAATATAAGCTAAGTCTCAAATTATTTCGTGATTGGATTTATATACCTTGATTTATCGGAACAAATGATTTTTTCCCCTAAAACAGAAGTTAAAAGTTTGATTATTATCAGGAGTAGACAGACATGGACCCATAGACCACTACAAAAAGTTTCCCTAACACTATAAACCAATAGACTTATAAAGTTATAAAGATAATAACATGGTCAAGTGACAAAAATACCCCGGGCAAACTTCTCAAAGGAGTAGTACATGTATTATGGTGATCATTATCATATTCCCACTGGCCTATCACACTCAAGTTGCCAAATTCTTTTAACATACAAGTCTTCTCCTTGACTTGTTAAATTACATAAATGCCCCTGCAACAATTATTAAAAGACTTCAATCATCAAAAGTCTTCTCCTCCTCAGCTCTCTTCTAGCAAACACACACATAGATTATAGATAATATGATGGGAGAAAGGGTTGGGGAGAGATTAGGAATTAGTGAAGAAGTGATCATAAAAGCTTGTTCTATAGCAGTGAAATCACACAAGTCTAATATTGGGTATACAAAAGAATCTGGCACTGAAGAAGTTGTTTTTGCCTTTGGTGGATCATGGTCTGTTCAAGATTTTTACAGCCATGAGCCTTTTGGAGAAGCACAGATTGATGTTTCATTGTTTCCTTCGTTAAAAAGCATCGGAAATAACGAACTTGCAACGATCAACCAAGGATTCTTTCGTAGATTTCAATCTGTTCTCAAGATACCATCTTTCCAGACTGAGGTAAAAATCATTACTTTCTTGATTAATCTCATTTGGTTATTTAATTCAAGAAAGTCTTCAACTTTCCTTCTGAAAGTTGAGACTAATGAAGGGGTCGATTCGGGTTGTGATTTATCTCAAACGGGTGAAGTAGACCAATAAAAAAATGTTAATCTTTACAGCCTTCTAAATGGTTTTATCGAATAAGTTAAACAATTATTATAATACCTTTTCTTTTCTAATCATAATTAGCGCATTAGTTTTTACTAGGAAATATTCAACTCATTAGCTATAAATGTATAAAATAAACAAAGACAGCTACAAATCTACAATCAATAAAAGAAAGCATCTACTGATCAACCCGACCCAACCCGTTTTGACCCATTACCCGCCACTGCAAATTGATAATCCATTTTTATTACCTTATGAGCAACAGGTGGAAAGAGCAATCAAAAAAGAAAAACCGATCATCTTCACGGGTCATTCTTCAGGTGGCCCGGTGGCTATCCTTGCATCCATCTGGTACCTAGAAAAATACACAAGATCCAGTAACCGGTTCCCATGTAAATGTGTGACTTTCGGGTCCCCTCTAGTAGGCAACCGTATATTCACACATGCTTTAAATCGACAGAACTGGGCACGTTTCTTTCTCCATTTTGTTGGAAGGTACGACATTGTCCCTCGAATAACTCTAGCCCCCCTTTCCTCCCTCGGAACCGAATTTGTAATAATTCTTGATTTCTTCAATCCCAAATCAAGAAACTTTCAGAACCCATCAATTCCAAAATCCCAAGAAGCTTCAAGCTTTTTCAAGAAAGTTTTGAAGAATGCAGCATCTGTTGTTAGCCATTCTGCTTGTAATCTCATGGGAAGTACTAATTCATTACTGGAGATCGTATCGAACTTCGTTGAACTTAGTCCTTACAGACCTTCCGGAACGTATATCTTTTGTACCGGTAATGGGAAAATGGTTTCTGTTGAGAATCCGAATGCGGTTCTTCAGATGTTGTTTTATTGTAGTCAGCCTGGAGATGCAGCAGAAGTTAGAGATGCTGCAAGCAGAAGCATGTATATGGATTACAATAATGAATTAGCTGAGAGTTTATTAGAGATGCAAGATATTGTATATCTGGATGATGATATGGAGATTCCATTGTCCTCTAACGGCAACATTTCTGGTGACATGGCCTCCATTAACACGGCTTTGAAGGACCTCGGTTTGGTGAGTATTAGTAACAAGAAGAATTTATACCATAAAGATAAAAAATTATTGTTATTAGCAGTGGAAATTGACCTTTACTTATGATTGGGCGATTGGGTTGTGTTTCATCTCAAATCAAAATATTTAGTGAAAAAGAGAAATGGGTCAAACACATTCAAAGTCTCCCAAAGTCATAACATACCTCCTAAATCGTTTTTATCCAAAAAAATTTAGATTATTGTTCTATTAATATATTGTGGTCATAATTAATGCATTAACTAGCTGTAAGAAAAAATCAATACAATGAAAACTTTTTGCAGGTCAACCTAACCCGACCCAACCCATTTTGACCCACACCAAAAATGACCCATTTCAACGAGAACCTGGTTTGACCCGTTACGCAACCCATCTCATCTTCCCTTCTTGCCGAATCTATTTGATGCAATAGCTTAGACTTAGTAGCTATCATTTGCAGAGCACAAGGGCCAGGCTATGTCTTCGAGCTGCACAAGCATTTGAAAAGCAAAAGCTACAAAACGAAAAGATGATTGACTTGAAGAAACAGAACATAATAAAAACACAAGATATGATAGCTGACTACCAAAAGGTGTGCGCAGATCGCAAGATTGGTTATTATGACGCTTTCAAGATTCAAAAGGGTAACGATGACTTCAATGCAAATGTAAAGAGGCTAGAACTAGCCGGTATATGGGACGAGATTGTGGAAATGTTGAAACGATATGAACTCCCAGATGGGTTTGAGAGCCGTGAAGAATGGATAGAGTTAGGGACCAAATTCAGGAAACTAGTAGAGCCACTTGATATAGCTAATTACTATAGACACTCGAAGGATGAAGACACTGGGACCTATTTGAGAGTTGGTGGTAGACCAAAACGATACAAGTACACTCAAAGATGGCATGAGCATGCTCAGAAGTTGAACGAAGGGTCGAGTTCCGAGACCATTTTTTGGGCGAAAGTAGAGGAAATGAGGAGGAAACCGTTTGAAACTATGAAGGAGCAAATTGTTGGTCTTGAGAAAGAAGTAAGTGAGTGGATTCAAAAAGACGCTCTCGGAAAGGATATCTTTTTGGAACGATCTACGTTTGTGGAGTGGTGGAAAACACTCCCAGAGAAGCATAGATCAGGATCTTGCCTGAAAGCCCATTTTGGGAATTTCACAAGGTGAAAACGACAATGTTTGACAGAAGAGGAGCCTCACCTGTAATAAGCCAGTAACAGTTATTTGGTGTGCCTTCAGTAATCATCTAATCCAAACACGCAAACATGTTTGCCTTCTATCCCCTTCAGTTTAGTGTTGTAGCCTATTTAAATCTTTCGGTTCCAACAGAGCTTAATTAGTGCTTTCCCATTTCACTACATTTGTATAATTGTTTTTGGACTTCTATAGGTACGTATACAAATGTATGTAGCCATTGTAATTTAATCACGTCTCATTAACTAGAGTATAGACATAAACGAAAGCAATCTAATCGGCTCATATGTTCTGCAGGTAGTCTTTCTCCCTTCAGTCTGCGTTAACAAAAATATGTTCGTTCATGTGTTAAATGACCAGTTTGAACAGCAGAAAATGTCTATTCCAACATCTATCAAAAAAGATCAGAAATGTATAACAAGTATTGAAGCCTCCTACGTTTAGCGAGAGCTAAATGAGGAGTATACTATTTATATTTAATGAATAGAAGTAATAAATACTTTTACTTTTTATTTTTGAAGCCTCCTACATTTAGCTCCTGCTAAATAAGGAGCATAGTAATAAATACTTTTACTTTTTATTTTTAAATTTGATATATATTAGTTATTTTAAATGACTAATAATAATAACTTATTTATAAATAAAATTCGTATGGATAAAAAAAATTAGTTAATTTTAGGTGCTTTTTTTGATATTGGTTCGCGTACGGAAGTATCATATTGAACGCAAGTGAGAGAAGATACTCATTTTCTCAAAAACTACCCAATTTTCATTGATTAAATCTACAATCGGATGGAGTAACTGTAATCGAATGGATCAGATGAAGAGGAATTCGATTGTTGCACGCGCCGCTGATTCCGTTGCGCAACCGCTGGAAAACGCCGATGCTCTAATTGATTCCGTCGAGACGTTCATCTTCGTTGTGATGGCATATATATACTTTTTTGTTAATTTTTGAACGAGTGTATTTACTGAGTTATGTTATCACGTATTGAACGGATTCAATTGATTTCAGATACTCTATTTGTAGTTTGGTGATGTTTTTGTTCATTTTTGTGAGAGACGAGTAGTATTTAATTTGAAGCTGTGATGCACCTTTTTTTATCTATTATGATGAACATTAAAATCTGTTATGATGCACCATTTTTTACAATGTGATGTACCATCTTTATGCATATTTTTATCTATTACGATGAACATTAATATATGTTATGATGCACCATTTTTACTCTGTAATACATCATGTTTTTAATCTTTGATGCATCGTTTTTTCAATGTGATGCACCAATTTTACTTTGTGATGCACCTTTTTTGTCAATGTTATAATAGCAGGAGTCCATATCCAAAAAGTTTATATTAATTACGAAAATGCCACCGCGTCATTTTGATCCGTAGATTAGATCTATTTTTTGAAATTGATGGTTGTGATCAATTTGCCGTCCCCTTCTCTCCTTTTTTGACTTCCTCCCTCGAACCACACCCGCTTTTTTTATACCATTTAAAAAAAAGAAGACATATCACTATTACTTTCTCTTAGCAAATCAATAAAATCTTGAAGATCAAATTCATTTGCCCACGTTTATGTTTTCACATTTGATATTTAACGAGTAGATTTATACCCACGCGTTACGTCGGAATATAAAAAAGTTACATTTTTAATAGATAATGTTAATTTCAAACACGAAACACAATTAGACATGGCTTTCTCATACATGAAAACTAATTATATAATTATAAAATCTACAAATATCTTATGCTTCATATCTGTATTTAATGGTCTAACTAATTGTTTGGAATTTCTCTTATTTACATCTAGTATATTCCCTACATCACTCAAGGTAATTCGTTATAATATGTATATCATAATCATATATGTTATTCAGCTTTAAATTGAACATGATATTACCAAGTTTTCATCACCATAAAAATTTATGAATTTGTCCAATGAAAATAGATTTGATTCATTTACTTGAAGCTAATAATAGTGTAACTTAGATAATAGAGTTGTCGTTCTATTAAAAAAATTGTAAGCAACGATTAAATAAAAATGACACCAATTTATAAAACACATCGAAAAATTGTATGTTTTGTAAATTGTATATACCTTACCCTACATAATACCTGATTGATTAATGTGTTGTCTTTTGAGTAATCATTTAAATCAATATAACCAAAAATTAAGTTTCGATGTGTTTTATAAATTGGTGTTATTTTTATTTAATCATTGCTTACAATTTTTTTAATAGAACGACAACTCTATTATCTAAGTTACACTATTATTAGCTTCAAGTAAATGAATCAAATCTATTTTCATTGGACAAATTAATAATTTTTTATGGTGATGAAAACTTGGTATTATCATGTTCAATTTAAAGCTGAATAACATATATGATTATGATATACATATTATAACGAATTACCTTGAGTGATGTAGGGGATATACTAGATGTAAATAAGAGAAATTCCAAACAATTACTTAGACCATTAAATACAAGATATGAAGCATAAGATATTTGTAGATTTTAATTATATAATTAGTTTTCATGTATGAGAAAGCTATGTCTAATTGTGTTTCGTGTTTGAAATTAACATTATCTATTAAAAATGTAACTTTTTTTATATTCCGACGCAACACGCGTATAACACCCCTCATTCACTAAACCATTATAATAATGATTTTAACTCGGAAACGTATATTTAAAACGTATATCATATAAAATGCACATAATTTGTTTTCAAAACTTGATACCTAACATTTCAACAACTATTACAACAATAATAATACTACAACGAGGTGTTATATAATTTAAAAGACACTTTGATTTTATCAAATCAAGATCAGAGTTGACGCCTGATTGTCAAACATTCCATCCAGTCCAACTTCGTGCCCACCCGATAAAAATCCTTAACCTGCAAGAAGTATTAATGTGGGGGATTAGCTCAAAGCTAAGTGAGTGAATAAATAATCAACAGCCTAACTTAGTATAACAACTCTGTTTACATCCAAGTATCATAAACACACAATCTCACATTCTATCAATGAGATAACATCTCAATACAATGAGGACCGGTGGTTCTTGGGGAAAACCTTCAGCCAAGAACACTTCTTAACCAACTGCAGGCCCATACAGAGGTTTAACCGACTACTTGGTGCTATTAACCCAAACAACACAGGCTACGACAATAATACTTGTACTAAGACTCTGCGTTATCCAAACAATAGCGAACCCAAGCCCAGCCCAATGCTGGCCTCAATAACAACTGATGCCAGAAGGCCAAATATATCAAGTATCACAATTTCACATACTTATCATGTCAAACTAAACAGTCTATCAACAGTATTATTACTAACAATCATAATCATCATGGCAAAACTAAAACAGTAATAATACATTACCCGTTGTAACCAAACCTGTTACAACTAAATCATACTGAGGATTACAGATCACCGAATACATCAGTCGTCCACTCAGTAGTCTAATATCACTGAGTCTTCTCCACATCTGAGAATACAATAGAATAACACAAGTTAGTCACTTGTCTCAAAATCTATATATAACATCACTCCATTAGATTTACACCAACAATTCCAAATTACTCAATTCATATGAATTAACACAATCGTCATAATTACCAATATTCAATCTATACTTATATGGATTCATATCATATATCTCAACACTTATTTAGTAATTATGAAATCATACTTAACTAATCCAAATCATCAATCTATCATTCACATGGAATTGATTATACTTGATTTACTAATTCACTTTTCACTAGTAACACTATAACAACATATCTTGTTACCAATTAAGGTGAATTAACACTTAATCATCACACTTTTCACAAAACCCACTTGGATTACAATTCATATAACTTGATTAATCCACTTTTAGGTTAGATTAAAGTTACTAACCATCTTATTAACACTTATTAACACTATCTTAACTAATATCAAGCTTTAATTTCAGATTAAAACCATTAATCCATCAAAAACCCCATGAACTCATCATAATCTCATGAACACTTAATCAATTTCTTCAATCCTAAGTTAGGGCTTATGTTATAATCATGAATTAAGCACTAACTAACAACTATATAATCACTACAAGTTTTAATTTTATATCAATCATACTAGTTCAATCAAATACCCAAAAACCCATTTTCTAGGTTTATGAAAATCAAAGAATCAAGACTTACCAAGTGATTAGAAGGATTAAAGGATGATTACTTCACGTTTTTGAAGCTTAATTCAAAGTTTTATAGCTCCAATTTCACTCCAAGACTTGGTTTACACTTTCAAAATCGTCCCTGTGCTTATTCTAGGTCGACCGTACCAAAAGTCAGGAAGTAGAAGAAATGATTTCACAATAATTTGATGTTTGATGATGAATTAGGGTTTGTTTCAAGGTTTTTTATGACACCCGGTCAAAAATGACCCAAAATTTGGTCAAAATTTAAACTTTTATTTCAAGTATTATATACTCAAACTACTGAAGTGTACATGTATTATATATATAAATATATATAATAACGTTAAACGATTATTTAATAATCGTGTATATGCGAATATGACAGAACGCAGAAACTTAAAATGGAAGTTGGTGAAACATTATTAAATGATATGGAAATTATTTAATAACATTTATTATTACTTTATATTATGTTTATAATATAACAACACGTACGTTTTGCTTAAAACGTCACCGAACGTGACGAAAACGCCCGAAACGCGCCCGACAGACGAAATATATTAAAGTTATATTTGGATAACTCAAAACTAATTATTTCGATAAAATATTCAAGTAAAAATAATGCGATTGCACACGTATAATTATAACATTTAAAAACGTTACATTATTCAAACAAACGTATAACTCGCAACCGACAATCAAACGGAACCAACTAATATTTTCACAACTCAAATATATTAACTTGGACAAACCTTTTATTTAAAATATCGAGTTTTAAAATGTTAACGAAACGTATTATATATATATACGTATAATGTATAAACGAACATTTAAACGATCGGAGAAACGAACACCACACGGAGCGCGAACTTGGGGAACAAAAATTATAGACAACCACACTCTAGTAGGACCCACACGAGTCAGTTTTTCTCAGCCCCAAACAAGATCCACATTTTGTGGATCTTGTTTCTTAATTATTGGTTATATGTTATATACATATACATACATATGTACACCATTTCCATCTAGCTTTCTCTCTCTACTCTTGATCTCCTTCCCCTCTCTCCTCTGCTGATTTTCAACAGCCACCACACCACCATATCACCACCATAGTGCCACCATGAGCCGCCACGTCGGAATTCAAGAAAAAGCACCAAAACGAGCACTTTACTTCCTCCTTCTTCTTCTCGGTTTAAAAAATGTTGTAAGAACTTCAAAATCTTTCTAAAATACTTGTTTTATGTTTATAGTCATGTTATAGTGCTCACTCAACGTTATAATGTCCATAACATAAGCTGAAATGCGCTTTAAAATACGAAAACTTGTGTTTAAACTTGCTGTCCAGAAACTTACCTCACTTCCACGATTTTTATAAAAATCATAACAACATGAAAATGAACGTTTCTTAAGCTTAAATCCAAGTTCAAGATGTTATATTTTCAACGAAACTGATTTCGTAACATTTCGACTTCGTTTGCTACTTTAAAATAAATTTACTGTAACGTCGCGCGTTACTGTTCCGGCGGACAGAAACATCTGTCTTCTTCTCGAGACCATATCTCAAGTTCTAGGAGGAATCAACTCACGAAATCTAAATGAAAAATGATCCTTAAGATGTTATCTACAACTTTCGTGTTGAGCACTTTTACTAGAAGTACACGAATTCTTCCAGAAAATCCAATCTATGAACATAATTTAAATTCGGACTAAACTGCACACAGATCCTTTTCGAATTTTTAGAAAATATCAAACAACCTCCAAAAGTCATTAAAAAATTACAGGAAGTACATAACATATGTAGGAACATTGTGTAAAAATTTCGGAATGTTTCGTTAACGTTTGCTATTTTAAATAAAAATCACAAATTCGGACTGAATTGCACTCCGAACTTTGACTTTCGGATTAACATGCTAAATTCGGATTTTTGACTCCGAAAGTCAACTTTTGGAGTTGACTTTCTGATGAACAGTGTTTTGACCCAAAACCTTGAATATTTACATTTTCGGACTTCAAATTCGGATTAACTAAACTTTGGATACCATAGTTTCGGACTTAGACATACTTTCGGATATATATACTTATATATATAAATACTTTCGGACAAGGGTATACATTCGGACACATATATGGATATATACATTCGGACACATATATAGATATATACTTTCGGACACGTATATATATATATGTATAATTGCGGATAGAGAATACATATACTTTAATAAGTATACACGAACTATTATACATACGATACAACAAATGAACTTTACTCGACACTACTTATACATGAAAACGGTTATACTTTGGGAAGTATACATTACCAAATGAATATACATATGAGATTACACACACACTTAATACGAGTTTACACTTGCTCGAACTTACATTCGAACAACATTATCGCGATGCGATAAAAACGACATACTATTGAATATACTTTACAAATATACAACGAAATGAAATACATAATAATAACACTTGAATTATTATTACACACCGTCACCAACAGGCCATATTTACACAACGACAGACTACAAATACGAACAATTACAAATAACATACTAATGGACATTAACTAGTTGAGTGGACAACTAGCATGGATAATCTTAATAATATCCGTTTACTTACTTAACCTTACGCGTTTAAGACGCTAGAGGTTACTGGTTCAGAGAACCTCATTGCTTGATTTACTGCTTGATACTACTAGACTCAGGTGAGTCTCACAGCCCCTTTTTACAGTTTTTACTATTTTGGGGGAGATGCATTACTTGTTTACTGAAATTACTTGTTAACTGAAATACGTGTACAAACTTACTGTCTTGCCGACTTATCTACTTATTGTTTTACTGTCATACCGACTCACCTACTTCACTGGTTTACCGACCTTACTGGTTTACTTTACAAACTTACTATACGTACTTATTAATTCACCCACTATTAAACTTACTGTTTTACCGACATATTAAGTACTGTTTGACCGACTCATAAACTTACTTTGTTACCGACTTACAAACTCACTGTTTTACAAACTTACCGACTTACTATTTTACAAACTTACCGACTTACTATTTTACAAACTTACTGACTTACTATTTTACAAACTTATACGTTCAGACCGTACAACCACACTACTTTACAGACTTATAGACTTACTGTCTTACCGACCTACCTACTTTACTTTCTTACCAACTTATTACTTTACAGACCTACAGACTTACAGTCTACTACAGACTCATCATCTTACAGACTTACTACTTTACCAACTTATACTTACAGTCTTACCGACTTATAAACATACTGCTTTACCGACTTATAAATATACTGCTTGACAGACTTACAAACTTACTGTTTTACTGACTTACAAACTCACTGTTTTGTAGACTTACCGATTTACAGACTTATTACTTTACAGACTTAATTACCTTACGGACTTACTACTTTATAGATTTACAGTGTTACAGACTTATCGTCTTACGGACTTAAAATATTACAGACTTACAGTATTACCGACTTATCGTCATACAGACTTATGGTCTTACAAACTTATGTAACACCCCAAAATCTAAGTATATTATTGTGACGCATAAATAGTTGACCGTTAAAAATAAATAGTGTTGTAAGAAAAATAAAATAGTTGGAATCGCGAATGTTTTTTTAAGTTCTAGACAATAGGTATTAAAGGAGGTAAAAATTAACAGTATATATGTGTGTACGTTCAATGCTCCCTCCATTTTTCTAACACATTCTAGTAATAATAAAGAATAGAGTAGTAAGAATGCTAAGGAACAAGATAAAGATTTCATTAACAAGGTCATGCTTTTATGACTTCTACCACTTTCTATAACTTTTATCACTTTATAAACAAAGAAAGTGAAAACTTAAATTGGCTATGTGATTTGTACGGCCAGAAGCAAGAATAAAATAAACAATTACATATACATATGCTCGTACCTACTCCCTTTACTTCCCTATTGTTCCAGAGGCCAAATAAATAAAACATGAAATCGTCCCTGTGCTTTACTGCGATTCACCAAGAGAAAAACAAATTAGCATATAACAATTCCAATCTAAAATTCAAGCCTAGGAATCACCATCTTCATATCCCTTCATATTCTATTTGTAAGTATGACTCCTCTTTATGTTCATTTTAAAAGCTTGAGTTTTTGTATAAGTGAGGCGAGTTGTTGATTTGATATGAAATTAAGATTAGGAGTGATATCTATTAGGTTGTGGAAATGGTTTAGTAATCTAAGTTACTTTCTATTTGAGAGGAAAGCAGTATTTGATATATCGAAGCTGGAAATTTTAAGTAAGGATCGAATTTGCAGGTTCTGAACGATTAAAGAATCGCGATGCGAATGGAGACAGATCGCGACGCGATCTGGTGTAATAGAGGCGCGAATGGTTGTCACGATGCGATTGTTTATGAACCAGAATCCTGCTCTTGTTTTATGACTAATCAGAATTTGTTAATAGTTTAAAGATATAAATAAAAGTAATACAATGTTATGAAAAATTAGAAAGTTAATTGTTTGTAACTATTAGTATTATAATTGAAATGAGTGTGACCGATTAGTAAACGACCACATCAATTTTATTGTGAATTAATAGTGACTTTAGAATGAACTTAAATAAGATATATTGGAATGGAGAACTAGTTATGATTGAAATATTGATATTCTATATGAATAAGTCTACATTCAAAGTAATAATTATATAATGAAAGATTAGAGGTCATGAGGTTACGAATTTCATTGTTTAATCAAGCTTGAGACTTAATTAAAATGACTGAATAATTGAACTAAGACAATTAACAAAAGTAAGGTTATGTATGATTTAACTAGAAGTTAAACCAAACCCATTCTATGGGTCACGAATTTGCAATTGTGATTAGTTGATTATGAAAGTTATTAGAGACTAAATGTGTTGTTACGATTATGTTTTTATTTGATAGGTGGTTCAAGATTCGAAATGTGGCAACCACCGATACTGTGATTATTTGCTTATTCGTCTGAAAGGCAAAGGTGAGTGATACGGGGGTTAAATGGGTAATGATTGTGTAATTCCGGATTGCTTCCGAGCAAGAGGTTTACACAATCAAGTGGATTATTGTTTGTTTCGTATCTTGTTTTTAATTGTGATTTCTATATCTTGTTGATTACTCATGTTGTGGTAATGGCACATTCTGTTGTTTTGTGTTGAATGCTTAGTTATTAATAGAGTTCATTGGTATGTGAAATAATATGATGATTATGTGGATTATGTGGAATGAGCAGTTTGTAGAGAGTATGATTGATCAGTGACTAGCTGCGGTTAGTACTGATCCTGTATCAGAGTTGTTTATAAAATATGTTACCGTTGGTACTCATGCTGATGTAGCTGGTACTAACTTCTGTTGAGCCGGGTATCCATATTAATATCATTTGATGCCTCGCATACGGAGTAATATGACCACGGATCCGTTGGATATTTCAGAGAAATCTCTACAATTGCTCAGTAGTTATCTGCTTAAGTTAATATATGTTGTTAATATTTGCTAAGTGTTGTTTCAGTGTTGTTTATGTGGATTATTCATTTAATTGCTCGTATGCTCACTAAGCTTTATGTTTACCCTTTCAGTTGCTTTATGTTGTAGGTGAATAGTTCGGTTGAACCGAATATGCACAACGGGTGATTTATAATGACAAGAGGGTAGTGTGGATTGGAGCTTGATTATTGGTAAGACGGGCTTCTTTTTTTTTGAATTATCGTCATGATGTTGCTTGTATAAATCGCCCAAAGGATTATAATTCGTATTATGTATTATTCGACATACATATTTTATTAACTGTGATTATTTTACCTAATTGATTTTGGAAAGTCAACTATTAGCATCCGATGACAAAGGCTGTTGTTGACTTTCATGTGGGACCAAACACAATTAAATTATATATATAAACATTATGATTTTATGAATTGTGACTGAAAATTTTTTTTTTTAGGGCGTTTCAAGTTGGTATCAGAGCGATGGTTTGAGAGAACTAGGTAATCCACGATAGGATTGCTTAGACTTAGACCAATATAAATCGCATGAATTGCTATGGTAATTATGTTTACTAGTGGAATTGATTTAATCAAACTGATATGCTTCCCTGTAGTGAAATACTTGATGACTGTTACGAGTTGACTTAATAGAAATGTTAGACGAAATTCTAGCATCCCACATAGTTCTAGTTGAACTTTAGTATGCTTGAAAATGTTGAGGAAATATGAAATTAGTAGTGCTAAAGTTGTAAATTAAATAGCAAGGCGTTATTAAAATTCCTTGTTAATGATTATGTGATATTATAATTGAAAATTGATTTATTTTTGAGAAAGAATATGATGTGAATATAGTTGAGACCAGTTGCTAATAGACAATGTATTGATCATTTGAAATTACTTAATTGAGTAAAGTTGATTATGTGATTGTTTGCTGCTTAGTGTGTTTGATTGTCGTTGGGCTGTTGTGTTATGTGTTACGTGTTTAAGTAAAGGGAAGTCACATTGATGATTTATGATATGAAGTAGTCTGAGAAGGAAGTGTGAAAAACATAATCTAACAATGCCTGGCCAACATGGTTATATTATGCTATGTCACATGAAATTGTTGAGGCTATCGAGTATCAGAGAGATTTAATATGACTGTGAGGGCATGTATAACTAATGGAATATGTGTAAGGTAAGTATGATTATAAGAACATGTATAAAGTATGTGTTGAATATAGAAGCATAAAGTTAGAATTTGGACATGAAATATCCATAAAAAGTTATGAGTAGTTGACAATAAAGTTGAAATAGATTAATCATTTAATTATTGATACCCAACCGGGTCATTTGGTGCCTCAATTGAGCCGCTAAAGTATTGATTTTCTGAATAGATTGAGATTGAGTCACCCCGCCTACTTATTATTTGTATAAAATCCATATAAATGGCTAAGTATTAAATTGAATTATTGGTTAAAATAGGCGGTGACATGTAGTTGCTATTTCAAATGATCTATACTATGTGGAAACTTAAATTAGATTATTAATTGACGTTGATGGTTAATGATTTTAATGAATGGGTCAAAAGTGCACAAATGGGTCACTAGTGCACCCATAGTCTAAGAACATGTTAATATTTGAATAAGTAGTTAATGGCTATTGGGTTAAGAGTCAAAATGAATGTCATTTATAATGGTGAAAAGTGCAGACCATAAAGGCACGTGGGTTGCATTATGGCATGATTACAAAAATTGACCTAAAATGACCCATATTTAGATATATGTCCAAATTCTTTGTTAACGCGAAATTTGAAAAAGTGTTAAAAGGAAAACCTCTAATATGGTATAGTAGAGGTGTCTGTGAAATTTCATGTTTTAAATATTACCGAGTCAAAAGTTATACGCATTTACAGTTCAGGTTTGGAAGTTGTTTGCGCAGGTCTGTACTGGGTAGGATCGCCACACGATTTAGTGTGAATCGCGACGCTATTGGGGATAGTCGCGACGCGATTTGAGTTGTCAGAAAATTAGAATTTCAGTTTTATTTGATATATTAACGATTTATCATCAGCACGAGCATTAAAGTGTCAGTTCTTAAAGATATATTTAGTTGATGAAAAACAGTATTTGACAATTAAATTGATGTTTTATGTAATGTGTGCTGTAAAACGAGTGATGAGATGAGTCAGAGTTGTCACACCCCGTCTAAAGCGGAAACAACTGAATGCAACCATGATAGGATCACAACACATCAATAATAAGAGATTACTAAATGAAATCAAACCAATGTGTTGTGATGTTATTAACACGAATGTCGGGTCGTGTCATAGCATTCACGCCAACAAAGAAACAATGTGTCACAAACAATAATTGTATCATAAGTCTTGCAGCAATACTTAATGCAACCTAACAGGTCCACTAAGTTTTCTTGTCCTCGATCTTAATGCCACTAGCGTTCCCTGAAAAGAAATGCTCAAAAATGTCAACACAATGGTTGGTGAGTTTCACAGGTTTAATAAGACACATGAGAAAATACAGTTTGCTGTGATAATCAGTAAGTAGGACATATGATATGAAATAAGCACATAAAGTAACCAACTCATCCACCATAAGCAATCCATTCTGTTCCTGGATAAAATTCACTCAAGGATAACGTATCTATCACAAGAGCGGGACCGTCATCCGATAGTACTATCAATAATCATATCCGTATTAGTAAGAAATATGGAGTGTTGTCAGGGTCCCGAAGACACAAGACTCATCCGAACAATCAGCAATCAGTCCACAACAATCAGCAATCAGTCCACAACAATCAGAATGTCACTTATTCAATCATAATGTCCAAATCAGAAAACTCAGATAGTTTACACAGCATAAGAAAACAGTTCGAAATCATTTTGAGCATTCTTTTCCCCCAACGGAAAATAAGTAAAGAAAATGGGGCCGCAAAACTCACCTTGAGTAAAGATGTAAGTATTGCCCTTAAATGAATCCACCAAATAATCGCAATCTACAAGTGAATGTATAACATATAGGTTACCACCTAAACATATCTATGTCCTTCCATTGTATCCCAAGTCTAAGTCATTTCTACATAAGTTTCCTCACTTCCAAACCTCAATATCAATCCTATAGTGTATTTCAGATTATGTCCAGATTCTTATACTACTTCATGAATTTTTAAACATGACTTAATGGAATTATTTGACTCTATAAATTTAACCAATGACATTTCAATATGTTTAGAATAATCTTTAATTTTTCCAAAATGAAATATTGTGTTTTACTATTTTTGAAAATTCACCAAAATGAACTGCTCTAAACCGACAACACTTTCTGACTTCACAAGAGTTATAATTTATTTGAAATACTTAGATACTTCAATTGGTTATAATATTTTTACAGAAAATATTTAACACCTTAAAGACACTTCAGTAAAAATTTAAAGACCTAATCCTTAGTTTAAGTTACATTTCAAAAATCGACAATCTAACCGAAATCTGGAACCGAAGAACTCAGAATTGACACACAATCTTATAAAATCATTTTAACTGACTTATACTCAACATTTAACCATGAAACCAATGTCATTTGAAAATAGACTCAAAATACTTAAGTTTAGACTCCTGTTTCATCGATAATCACCATGAAATGACCAAGTTACAAGTTTCCCAAACCGAAACACAAATCTGGACAGATTAGGGTTTTGAGTAATCAACCCTAAATATTCATATAACCAATCCAAAACACCAATACAATCATATATTTCATTTCTAATCACTTATATACTGATTTTTATCCATCCTAACATGTTCATGATTGAACCGAATAAAACCGTTAATACGAAACAATCGAAATCGAATGTTAACAAATGTAATCGGATAAGAATAATACCAACTATCAATTAATCGCACGAGAATCTTCGTTAGGATCTGTAAACATTGAGTTTATAAACCCTTAGAATTCGTTTTTGAGATTAGATTAAACGTAGATGAGGATTATAGAATCGAAACTTACCAAAGTTTGTGAGAATTCGTCACCCACAGCAGCAGTTTACGAAATAATTTTTATAAAATAATCTAGAGCGTTTCAGAGGCCGAAACCATGAACGTTTATGTAAAACATTGAGATCTACAACTTTATAGTTTTGACCGAAGCCTGAAAACCAACGGAAATGGGTCAAATCGGCCTATGTTATTGACTGAAATTTTAGGGCAGCAACATGGACGATTTTGGTGATGAAAAAATGTTAGGGTTTGTTTTAGGATGCCTTTTACAGTTCTAGGGTTGTGTTGGTTGGGTTGGGTTGGGTTGGACCGAATGATTCACCAAAATAAAGAGGGGCTTTGGGTCGATTGTTGGGCCAAACAAGGAAGACACACAAGAAAACTCAGGTCACACGGTCTAAGAATAAATGATCCCAATCCAATTATTTTCATATTTCGCGTAGTTTTAATAAATCGTATAGTTTCCAATAATTAACGAATTTACGTTTAGCCTCGTATCTTTTTCATTACATGTGTGAGATTCTTTTTATGTTGGATTCGTTTTTCGAAAATGAATATTTTGATGTAAAGAAATCCGTGAGATGAGCCTTAACATGAAAAATGAGTTTTTACGGATTGAACTATGATAACGGTTTCGTGACGGTTGTCACATTATCCCCCCGTTCAGGGAATTTCGTCCCGAAATTCAATCGAAATTATCATTGAAAACATTATTATGAAATAGACATGGTTTTTGAGTTTCTTATGATCCTCTCGTTTCTATTGATTTTGAATTCTCGTCTAACGTTATATCGTATCCTTATTGGTTATATGACAAAGTGTTGTTTTAAACTTCATCTCGGTTTTATTCCGCTACACATTACTATGTGTAGTTTGTGTGACACCATAAGAGACTCATCACTTGATTATGTATTGCGAACTCCATTTGCTCCATCCATCCCTTCGATTGATAGGCTACCGAACCTATTAGTGAAATGTATAATACGAATTTGTTTGGCCCGTTAAGAAAGTAAAAGAAGTTGGTGTTTGTAAATGACATGATCTCAACATCCAAAAGATTCTTTCATGATTCCAAATCCCATGGATACCACAACGCAATGGTTAGACCGAAAGACATAACCACCTCACATATAATCCTAAACGTCATCCTTGGTATAGCTTTCCCCGTGATTCCTTAATTAAATTTATAGTTTGCTCGAATATCGATTGTTTGAACATTTATGCGAACCTTGAAGTTGATTTAACAAGTCGTCGTTTCTAAAGCTAGGACATCGGTTCTATGTCACGCACGTTATGGAAATTTAACAACTAAAAGTTCTCACCGAAATAGGTTTCCTATATGTCGAGGAAAAATTGTTGACAATCCGAATATCTTTGAGTTTAAATTTATCGGTTCTTCGCTCACCATGAGGATTTATATATGTTTCACATAAAAGTTTAAGGATGAAAAATTGTTTTGTTAGTTAGGAATAGTAAGGAGTTCTTACCAAAATGTAGTATTGTGTTACAAATGATGATGGTAATACGTAAGATGTTTCTCTCGTACCCTTTGTGCGGTTAATTCCCATTGCTTTGTACTAGACCTTGATTTACCAAGTTTTATTGGTGTTGTGTAGCTATCCATACTTGCGGCTCACACATACTAGACTCGTAGCTGAAATATAGGCGCGGAAGAATAGGCAATTATTAAGGAATGATCTTGACCAAATAAGTAAAAAATATTTGTTCTTTATACTAGTGTACGGCTTGATGATTCTATAGAGTTTGTATTAAGTTCCTACACTGAAAATTTTCATTTAACGCGGAACAATCACCGTTAGGTTCAACTTGACGTAATGAAATTTAAATTATACGAAAATGAGTCTCAATGATTTAAACTTCTATAATGTTCTCAATTTGTCCTAAGTGTATTGTATGTTAAATTCTAGTCCGTTACGAATATAAGTGAGTTTGTTGATTGTTAAATCTATTGTGTTTTCGTTGTTGATGATACATTCGTAGATGAGAGCAAAAATATAATAATTTACAAGGGTTGTGTCGCCAAAGAAAATCAGTCCATAATATCACCAAAGGAAGAAGAGTTTATACGTATAAGGATATCTCTTTGTGAGGTTTATAAGAGTTTACTTACCGTGAACTTAGATTTTATCCTAAAATCTGAGTGGCTTGGATTAGGGTTAATCTCATAGTGTACGTTCTCTCGTATCGGAATTCATTTGCTTAAGAGCTAGTTACATACTCGCGGTATGCAAAGGTAAGCAAATACGGAGAATGTGATAATGATCGAAATTGATAGCTGACCATAGTATGAATAAAATGATAATAGTTGTTGTTGGTGGTCATCAATACTGTTTAGTTTACGGTGTGAAGTAGTATACACAGATCATCTTAATAAGTGATGCCTTAGAGTTCAAAAATTGTTTAAATTATTTAAGAGGGAGTACAGATAGGGAAGAATCTTTGAGGTGGGTGTTGGCAGGTTAGTGCTGAACCACATGTTTCGTCATGTCTACTGGTTCCTTCGTGTCTTTTTATATTATTCCTAGCAAGTTTTCTTCCAAGCGTATCCCATTTTTGCTCGTGCGGTGTGTTTTTGGAAATTGTCATAACAATTGGTGAAAGAAATGTATTGGTTAGCCCAAGCTTCGGTGATGTTTTGATGTCGAAAATAGTTAGAACTCGACTCCGTTTGAAGGCAGAATTGGCTCTTTGGTTTGGAGTAGTTTTCTTCTATGGATCGATTTGATAACGTTAATAATATATCCTCAAAATACAGTGTAACGATGCAGCGAATGAAAGAACATTAATCGGAGATATTATGTATTCCATATTTGCATTTAAGGCCAATGCCTTATGTGAAATATCCTATTGATTCCCCATCGATCGATTTGTCTCACATATGTCTTGAGTTTCACTTTGTAATTGTGCTTTAGTGTAAATTCATACCTGTTGGTGCATTTAGTGTGTCAGTCAGTTGGTCAAACTATTGTAATTGTCAAAGTCAATAAGTCTGCGTATGTATAGTGTTTAGCGTGTCAACAAAATGTAATTATATAGAATATACATGGCGACATGGGCTTCGTCGCATTGGGTTGGGCCAGCGACGTTGGGCCTAACGTCGCAGGGCCCAATAGGTTTCGTATAAATAGCGAGTTTGAAGTCAGTTTAGGGTTGGACGTTGTGAAGAGTGTGTGAGCCGTTTTTGTGTGTGAGAGAGGAGAAAAACGAGTTAGAGAGTTTGTGTTTGGTGATTGTAATCTTTATTATTCAATTGTGAATATATACAAAAGATTATATAGAAATCGTTTGTGTTCGTGAATCAATTATCATTTGTTTATCATTATTCACCAACGATCCGATCAGGTCTGGCTATAGGGGACTATCAACTGGTATCAGAGCCGTAGAATCAAGGATTCGTCGGTTTCGGATCGTTATTTTGGGCGTTCTCGATTGATTCGCGAAGGTATTAATTGTTATTAATCGTTTCTAAGTTGATTTGCTTGATTAAGATCGATTTCTGGAGGTGTTTTTGGGTTAGATCGACGTTTGGTTTTCGAAATTTCGTTAGGGTTTCGAAAATTTTCGATTTTTAGGGTTTCTGGCCGCTGCAGCCCGACTGTGCGACGTCACCTGCGACGTCACCTGCGACGTCGCTTGCGACGTAACTGATCTTGACTTTAATTAGTCTTTGCGACGTAGAGTTGCGACGTTACCTGCGACGTCGTTATTTTGACCTTAAGTGGTTATTGCGACGTAGGCTGCGACGTCGCTAGCTTCTGTGACGTTGGACTGCGACGTTATACACTACGTCGCATTTTCGATTCTTAATTGAGTCATCGGACTTCTGCGACGTACCGCTGCGACGTTGCTATTTTTCTGCGACATTAACCTTGTTCTAGTTTCGTAAAAAAAAAAAAAAAAAAAAAAAGTTTTTTGGCGGGAAATCCCTAAAATTTTTTGCGTTTTCAAAATTTTTCCATAGGCTTAAAACTGTTTAATTTTAGTCTGGAAAAAGTTTCATTTTACCCGGCCAGTTTTTGACGTTTTTGGACGAAATTTTGGCGGGAAAAACGCGAAAATTTTGTAATTTCAAATTTTGTTTTTAGGCTTAGAATAGCTTAATTTTAGTGTCGAAAAAGTTTCGCTGTACTCGGATATTTTTAAAATTTTTGAATTCGGTTTTGGAGGGAAAATTCGGAAATGGCATCTGGTAACAAAGTGCCTCCTTCTACATCTTTGTTCTATAGTGATTTTGCGAGTTGGAAGATTAAGTTATGCAATTTCATTGAATACAAAGATCCAAATCTGTGGAATTGGTTTAACACCATTGATCAATATGAGCAACCAAGACTAGATGGGGTGCTTAAGTCAAGAGCACAAATGTCAGTCAAGGAACGAGCAGAGTTTGATAAAGACAATAGAGCATATGAGATAATTACCAAGTGTTTGCCAGAAGTTGTGATTAATGAATTTAAAAATCAAGCAACTTCTATAAGTTTATGGGATGCTCTTATAGCGGCTTACGATCAAAAGGAAAAGAAGTCAGAGGCAAATATTCAAATTCCTAGTCTACATGATACTTCCAGATCTACTTCCAACTCAGCAGCATCTACTTCTACTGGCACTTCATATACTTCTCATACAGCTCATACCGCTCCTTCAAAGTCTACTGAGGAACATGCTAAAATCTTTACAGCTTTCCTCAATTCTTATGAGAATTTTCTTTCCAAGAAGGCTAGTACTTTGCAGCTCACTGAGGAAGACTTTGAACAGATCGATTCTGATGATTTGTAGTATATGGACATCAAATGGAGCATGGCCATGATAACCCAAAGGACAAAGAAATTTCTTCAGAGAACGGGCAGAAAAGACCTGGATGACGATGGTGATACAGGTCTTGGTTTTAATAAAAGCAAAGTGAAATGCAAGAACTGTCAGATTCATGGGCACTTTGCTAAGGAGTGTGAGAAAGTAAAATATCCTTCATCTGGATTCACTACTCCTACAGCTCCAACGACTCCAGAGAAAAACACAACATCACAGGCTATGACGGTGTATTCTCAAGGAGTGTTTGATTTTAGTGCACTTCAAGGAGAGGTTCAACACAGTGCGCTCTTGGCAAAGATACATGAGGTAGAAACAGAATCTGAAAAACCGTTTATTTGCATATCCTGTATTAAATTGGAAGCTTCTTTAAAATGTTTTCAAATAGACTATGTAGACTTGAGAGAAAAGGTCGAGAAACTCACTGAGTCAAATAAGTTTCTAAAAGCTAATGAAATACTTTATGAAAAGGAAGTTGAGGCTCATAAGTTTGACACTGAGAAATATAAAGCTAAAGTTTTCAGTCAACAAGATGCCATTAACAGCTATTTAACAGAAATTGAGTTGTTAAATAAAGAACTTTCTGAGCTAAAGTCTGAGTCTGACTCTTTTAAAAAAGGAATCACAAGTTTCTCAAACTCTCATAAAATCTTCGATGAAATTGTTGACAAGCAAAGGACAAATACAAGTAGTAAGGCTGGAATAGGGTATAACTCAGTTCCACCTCCTACTAATCACTATCCTCGGCCTGTTAAGGAAGGCACCGAAGAACTTGTGGCTGACTACTCATCATGGCCAGCTACAAAGTCTAAAGAAGCTACATCCAATCCCAAAAGGCAGGCAAAGGAGAAAACTAAACGGACAGAGTATCCCTTGCCTACTTTTGTTAAGTCTGATAGTGCACCTCCAGTTCGTGTTGCGGAGGTCGTTGAGGTAGAAGATATACCTGAAGAGTCTACCATTAAGGTTGAGAAAATAAATGTCAAACCTGAAAATTTCATCATTACAACTGAAAATGATGATTGTTTTACATGCAAAGGCAAAGCTAAGGTTGACAATGAATCCTCAAAAGTTGAAGTTGATAAATCTGAAAAGAATAAACCTTCAAAATCAACTAACTCAACCTCAGGAACATCTACTTCAACATGTTCTCCTAAGAGTGCATGTTCAACAAATGTTCCTGGTCATAGACCTTCTGTGTATTGTCCTCCACCGAAACGATTTGAGGGAACTCATTGGAATCAATCTTATGTTGAGAGACGTTCTTGTTTCCATTGTGGACAACAAGGACATATAATTAGGGATTGTCGGTTATTATCCCTAGATAGGTTTGGTAGAGGGATGCCAAGAACTTCCTCCTTTAGGAATTCTTATTCAAAATCGTTTTCTAGGCGTGCTTCGTATTCGCCTATATCAAGATATGCATCCTCTTCTCCAAAACCCGTGGCTAGAGTAAACAAAGTTGTGCCTAGTAAACCTCAAGTTCAACAGCACAACATTGTTGAAAACAACTCATCTGAACCTATAAAGGTTTGGAAACCAAAATCCACAAACAACACATCAATGAAATCTTCTGAGTTCTTAAAATATCATAAACTCATTGATGTGATGGTTATGGATGACCATGGACAACCCAAGTCTATCAAGGCTTGGGTATCCCATAAGTACTAACGTTTAATTGTTTGTGGTGGTGCAGTCAGGTTATTGAAAGCTAACTTTTTTAGTGACTGCATGGATGTGGATATTGTTGGAAGAATGCGATGATGATTTGTGATTGGATGAGATTTTCGATGTTATGAGGTGGTAAAAGTGCTAAAAGGCATTTGACTTGACTTGATATGTGATTTTGAAACTTTTATTTAAATTTTATCCTTTTTTTTTGTTTAACGCAATAGCCATTCTTTATACTTTTTAGTATTAAAGAAATGCAATGTTGCGAAATTTATTCAATTAAAAAATACAAAAATATGTTTAATGTTTAAGGGGAGTATTTTTGGATTGGATATAAGAATTTGCTGTTCAGGGGGAGTAATTCTGAATATTAAAAATTCTGATTATTTAATTCAGAAATGTGAACAGCAAGATTCTTAAGTCTTGAAAAGACGCTGGATTGTGTGTCTGTAAAACAACTTGGGATATGATAGTACATCGAGGAACATGCACAAAATGGAAGTTTTAAGGTTTATCCTTGATGTATCAGTAGGTTTATCTAGCATACTTAATACAGTTTTTATGAAAATTATCTTCATCATATGATGTATTGGTAGGCATGATACATACCGGTCTATGGGTTATTAAGAAGTAATTCAAATACGTGTCTATGATCTTGTGGTAAACACCTTGTGATGTACGACACTAAGTCTTAATTCCTTAGCGTAGCTTGACATACTTCTAATTTTGGATTGAATATCTGAGATCTCTTGGGGGAGTTAGCTGATTGTTTCCTCTGTTGTACGTATGTGCAGACCTGGTCTCAATTCAGCTTACTCTCAAAACTAAGCAAACATGAGTCAATGTACTTGCAAAGTCTTATATTTAAGATACTGGTCAAGGTCGCCAATTGAATAAATCAAGTTTGGTTTGACTGCGATCGGTTTTGCTTAAACCTGAATCAAGTGTATGTCGCTCTGTTGTACACAAGTACAGACCTGTCACCGCTGGCTTGATTCTTAAAATTGATTCTCTTATATTCTTTCTAAATTTGGAAACTATGTTCTTGTCTGGGCTAAAGGGGTATGTCTATGGTAGGGACCACAGAGAAATATTCATACTAATAATAAAAGTTTAGCTCGCAGACACGGATGTAACATGTTTAGGTGGACAAACAATACCAATAATCGTCTTGAAATAATTTTTATAAAAGGTGTTTTTAAATATGCTAAGTAAATTTAAAGAGGACAAATATACTGGTAATCGAGATAACACTTACTATTTGCTAATAATTGCATGTTGGCCTGATATGATCCCTAAGCAGACTTAAAACAATCCTATCCCCAATGTTATTTTAATCTTCGTTCTTTACTTTTCATTTATAAAGAAAAATACAAAAAGATTTTATTTCTATGTTATTTTCTTCAAACATCACATATCTTGTTAAAGTCAATTTTTGAAGATGCAAAGGATGTCAGCTATTCTCCAAAGATTGTGAAGATAATTCTATCGGAGAAGCTGCTGATGATTGAGAGATGGTCACTGAGTTTGAAGATCTTATTGTATGATAAATTTGTGTCAGTCACATGAATTTGGACATCAAGATTTCTTTGAAGATCATGCTATCTCAAAGGGGGAGTTTCTGATTGTTGAAGACATGAAAGAGTTTGTTGATGAAGACTAATTGAAGACTTATTTGACCAAGCTGCTGACAAGGGGGAGTTTGTTGGTGCATTTAGTGTGTCAGTCAGTTGGTCAAACTATTGTAATTGTCAAAGTCAATTAGTCTGCGTATGTATAGTGTTTAGCGTGTCAACAAAATGTAATTATATAGAATATACATGGCGACATGGGCTTCGTCGCATTGGGTTGGGCCTGCGACATTGGGCCTAACGTCGCAGGGCCCAATAGGTTTCGTATAAATAGCGAGTTTGAAGTCAGTTTAGGGTTGGACGTTGTGAAGAGTGTGTGAGCCGTTTTTGTGTGTGAGAGAGGAGAAAAACGAGTTAGAGAGTTTGTGTTCGGTGATTGTAATCTTTATTATTCAATTGTGAATATATACAAAAGATTATATAGAAATCGTTTGTGTTCGTGAATCAATTATCATTTGTTTATCATTATTCACCAACGATCCGATCAGGTCTGGCTATACGGGACTATCAATACCACACGATTTCCTCTTGATTTTCCTTTGTCCAACTCATCGGTGAGTTCATTATGTTTTCGTTGATTATGAAAGCTCTCTGATTTTGAAATTTTTTTTTTTAATTTTTTTTTACTTAGGGTCAACCAAAAGTTATCCTTGTTTAAGTTCGTGATATTTCATGATGCAAGGAAGTTGTTCTATCATTGGAGTTGGAAGTATGTCAATCTCAAATTCAACATCTGTCTCGTTATTTGAGCCTATCGTAGAATAGTTATAACCATGAATTTTTCCAATTTTATACGAACATTATAAGTGAATTTTCCTTTAAGAGCTTATACGGTGATATGTCATGTAGAAGTGAAATACATTACAAAGTTTAAATCATTAAATTTTTAGTTGTAAAACATTAAAAGCAACGGAGGTTATTATATTATATAGTTTGATTTATTTTAAATTTTGGATGGTAATAAAATTTATTTCAACAGTTTATTTTACGCGACTACGTGTTCCAAGACATAAAGAGTTTCAAAACGATATAAATTATTTTGGGTACCAAAGATTTTAGTAGGAGAATTTTGAGGCATCATTTAACAATCAAATTGATCGCGGATGGTTAGATATTTTAGTTGAGAGGGCCATCTAATAGGTAGACTTATCATTCTTCTTCAAACCCCCTTTTTATTAAGTAGTATAGATAATAGAGGTTGGTAGAATTTGAGAATTATTACCAAGTTTTTTTTTATTTACCAATACATCAACTAGTGGGGTTCATAATAGGACCCTTTAGGAAAAAGTTTGATCGATCTGATTTACAATCGTTATATTGGCAGAGAATATGGTGTAGGTATGTTTTAGATTGACTTAAATTCTTAAGGAAGTCGTAGTCAAATAGTTTATAAAACGGAGATATGGGTACATGTTAAGAATGGTCTTATTCAGTTGCAGCACGAGGCATTGGAGCCTTTATCATATAGAGGTGAAGTTGCCAAGCAATACGAAAAATCGAGTGCATTTCCAAAAGATACCAAGATCTTGGGCTAGCTTTGCAAAAAGGGATTTGAAAATTTCGTTGCGAGGGGGGTAAAAGTGGTCAAGTAAGCGAACGCTTCACTGATTAGAAAGGCAAAGACTATTGCATGATACTTTGTTGAAATTAGAAGTTTCCAAGGGAAAAAAAAATCAAGATGCAATTATGTCCAAAGAATTAGAGGGATAGTAAGCCAATTATTTTGGTTCAAGTGAGTAATGATTTTAATAGAGTTTTTGCACGGTTATTCATTAGCGAGTTATTATCCACGTCTATTAGTCTCACGATACGGTTTCTCTTAGATTGATGTTTACTTAGTACACGATTTACACTTTTATACTTATCTTATTTCGCTCCAGACACGTTTCACGTTTCGCATTTTGAGTAGAACGTCTTGGCGGCATGTTTACTACGATTTCGAGTACGTATGAGTTTAGAATAAATGATCAGTTTGGATAGTGTCAAATGTATGCACCAACCAACAACCAAAGATCATGATTACTAAGCAGGTAGAGTCGAGATTTTTACATCGTCACGCAACTTGAAGGCCACACATTGGACAACTCGAATATGGTCATATAAACACATATATGTCGTGATACCTTCGCAATTATGTCGGCCGCCATAATTGTTAGGGTATCCTTCCGTATATGTACTTATTACCAAATCTCATATCACAATGTTCAACCTTGTTCCTACGTATTCAAATCTAAAAGGAGCACGAAATTATAAGGAAATGATACCATGATCAATATAGTACCATCAGATGACATTAATGATCCTACGCCATTAAGCCTAAATAACCATAACGGGTACACGGACACGTGTGGAACCACCAATGGAGCATGTCTTGCTCGAGAACCAAAGTGTGAATGAGTTCACGTCGTTTAATGCACACATAGTTCCTAGCATAGCATCTATATGAAGGTTCCTAGGTTATAGTCTAGGTCAATCCGCCTAATTCTCTATAACCAATGGCTCTGATACCAATCTGTCACACCCCGTCTAAAGCGGAAACAACGGAATGCAACCATGATAGGATCACAACACATCAATAATAAGAGATTACTAAATGAAATCAAACCAATGTGTTGTGATGTTATTAACACGAATGTCGGGTTGTGTCATAGCATTCACGCCAACAAAGAAACAATGTGTCACAAACAATAATTGTATCATAAGTCTTGCAGCAATACTTAATGCAACCTAACAGGTCCACTAAGTTTTCTTGTCCTCGATCTTAATGCCACTAGCGTTCCCTGAAAAGAAATGCTCGAAAATGTCAACACAATGGTTGGTGAGTTTCGCAGGTTTAATAAGACACATGAGAAAATACAGTTTGCTGTGATAATCAGTAAGTAGGATATATGATATGAAATAAGCACATAAAGTAACCAACTCATCCACCATAAGCAATCCATTCCGTTCCTGGATAATATTCACTCAAGGATAACGTATCTATTACAAGAGCGGGACCGTCGTCCGATAGTACTATCAATAATCGTATCCGTATTAGTAAGAAATATGGAGTGTTGTCAGGGTCCCGAAGACACAAGACTCATCCGAACAATCAGCAATCAGTCCACAACAATCAGCAATCAGTCCACAACAATCAGAATGTCACTTATTCAATCATAATGTCCAAATCAGAAAACTCAGATAGTTTACACAGCATAAGAAAATAGTTCGAAATCATTTTGAGCATTCTTTTCCCCCAACGGAAAATAAGTAAAGAAAATGGGGCCGCAAAACTCACCTTGAGTAAAGATGTAAGTATTGCCCTTAAATGAATCCATCAAATAATCAAAATCCACAAGTGAATGTATAACATATAGGTTACCACCTAAACATATCTATGTCCTTCCATTGTATCCCAAGTCTAAGTCATTTCTACATAAGTTTCCTCACTTCCAAACCTCAATATCAATCCTATAGTGTATTTCAGATTATGTCCAGATTCTTATACTACATCATGAATTTTTAAACATGACTTAATGGAATTATTTGACTCTATAAATTTAACCAATGACATTTCAATTATTTGACTCTATATAATCACTTATATACTGATTTTTATCCATCCTAACATGTTCATGATTAAGAGGGATACAATGAATTGAACCGAATAAAACCGTTAATACGAAACAATCGAAATCGAATGTTAACAAATGTAATCGGATAAGAATAATACCAACTATCAATTAATCGCACGAGAATCTTCGTTAGGATCTGTAAAAATTGAGTTTATAAACCCTTAGAATTCGTTTTTGAGATTAGATTAAACGTAGATGAGGATTATAGAATCGAAACTTACCAAAGTTTCTGAAAATTCGTTACCCACAGCAGCAGTTTACGAAATAATTTTTATAAAATAATCTAGAGCGTTTCAGAGGCCGAAACCACGCGTGTTTAAGTAAAACATCTAGATCTACAACTTTCTAGGTTTGACCGAAGCCTGAAAACCAACGGAAATGGGTCAAATCGGCCTATGTTCGTGACTGAAATTTTAGGGCAGCAACATGGACGATTTTGGTGATGAAAAAATGTTAGGGTTTGTTTTAGGATGCCTTTTACAGTTCTAGGGTTGTGTTGGTTGGGTTGGGTTGGGTTGGACCGAATGATTCACCAAAATAAAGAGGGGCTTTGGGTCGATTGTTGGGCCAAACAAGGAATACACACAAGAAAACTCAGGTCACACGGTCTAAGAATAAATGATACCAATCCAATTATTTTCGTATTTCGCGTAGTTTTAATAAATCGTATAGTTTCCAATAATTAACGAATTTACGTTTAGCCTCGTATCTTTTTCATTACATGTGTGAGATTCTTTTTATGTTGGATTCGTTTTTCGAAAACGAATATTTTGATGTAAAGAAATCCGTGAGATGAGCCTTAACATGAAAAATGAGTTTTTACGGATTGAACTATGATAACGGTTTCGTGACGGTTGTCACAAGAGTGAGGGAGCAAACTGAAATATTATGACCAGATAATCAAAATATAACGAAATATAATGAATTATTGGACCTGTAATTGACTTTAATACCTATTGATATAGGTAAGTATTAATTGAATTATGATGATACAGACTGAATGAATCCTTTAACGGCCTGAATAATCTTGTTTAATAGAAATAATGACGTTAATTGACTCAGAAAGGAAGAGAAATGAGATGGTTAAATTGCAATTACTAGAAATTGAATATGATTCAAAGGAGTGTAGGACTTACACTATGTATTTGACAATAAGATATTTCACTATTATGTGAAACCAAATAAGTTTAGGTTATGTGATTCCAGATTACATCCGTGTAAGAGGTTTCACATGACCAAGCTATAAGTATTATGTGTTGTTGACTAGTGGAAATGTGAAAATTCTAGCCCCTTTTACTAGTCATGATAAAGATGGAGCTATTATATTCGACTTATGTGTTGTGGTTATATGACCACCATTATTGATATAAAAATGAAATTAATTGAATGGTGTAACGATTCTAGCATATAGCTAGTTTCAAATTGTAAGACTACGTCAATCGACTATGTGATTCGAGGAGTATAAGGATTTGATTATAAACACCCTTATAATTGACTATTTGACCCGACTGGATTAAAGATAGGAACAATATTGGACATTTATGTGCACAGGTGAAAGCAAATGAAATGCACATTTTACGTGTGCATGTGGAAAGAATTGAAAACCTGTATTTATGTTTATAAGTTGCTCATACTGTGTAATAAACGTTTGTGTGCTACCCGTCAAACTGAAAGGTAATACAGTCGAAATGAATAATATTTGACATTGCATGTGTGCAGGACAATGCACCTTGTGCCAGTGGACCGTACGTGGATATAATTGACTGCACAATTATGTGCAATAATTGAACAAGTTGAAAGCACATATTATGTGCTCATGTTGATATATTTGAACGCACACTGTTTGTGTGCAAGTGGATAAGACAATTAATTGACTAATAATTGTGGGGTTCTGGATTACTTCCGAGTAAGAGGTTCCGACAATTTAGTGAGGTATTATTGTAATTGACTATTATTTGACTATGATTAGTTGACTTGATGTATTGTGTATATGAGGCGAGCATCCTGTAAGTAATTGCTTACCTGTTAGCAAGTATTTGATATTTGACTAGCATGTGTTTACACATGTTTGATATTTGACTATGAATCTATATTATATAATTGACCTTTGATCAACTTCTAATTGATCCTTATAGATTGCCTAATCATTATTTGATAAGTTTATAGTGGGTATAATTGATTACTTGTGAGGATAAACTAGTTAGAGAAATCATTGAGATCAAACTGACATGACTGATATTCGTAAGGACACGAATAAAATAAGTGGGGGAGAGTTGTAACACCCCAAAATCTAAGTATATTATTGTGACGCATAAATAGTTGACCGTTTTAAATTAATAGTGTTGTAAGAAAAATAAAATAGTTGGAATCGCGAATGTTTTTAAGTTCTAGACAATATGTATTAAAGGAGGTAAAAATTAACACTATATATGTGTGTACGTTCAATGCTCCCTCCATTTTTCTAACACATTCTAGTAATAATAAAGAATAGAGTAGTAAGAATGCTAAGGAACAAGATAAAGATTTCATTAACAAGGTCATGCTTTTATGACTTCTACCACTTTCTATAACTTTTATCACTTTATAAACAAAGAAAGTGAAAACTTAAATTGGCTATGTGATTTGTACGGCCAGAAGCAAGAATAAAATAAACAATTACATATACATATGCTCGTACCTACTCCCTTTACTTCCCTATTGTTCCAGAGCCCAAATAAATAAAACATGAAATCGTCCCTGTGCTTTACTGCGATTCACCAAGAGAAAAACAAATTAGCATATAACAATTTCAATCTAAAATTCAAGCCTAGGAATCACCATCTTCATATCCCTTCATATTCTATTTGTAAGTATGACTCCTCTTTATGTTCATTTTAAAAGCTTGAGTTTTTGTATAAGTGAGGCGAGTTGTTGATTTGATATGAAATTAAGATTAGGAGTGATATCTATTAGGTTGTGGAAATGGTTTAGTAATCTAAGTTACTTTCTATTTGAGAGGAAAGCAGTATTTGATACATAGAAGCTGGAAATTTTAAGTAAGAATCGAAGTTGCAGGTTCTGAACGATTAAAGAATCGCGACGCGAATAGAGACAGATCGAGATGCGATCTGGTGTAATAGAGGTGCGAATGGTTGTCACGATGCGATTTTTTATGAACCAGAATCCTGCTCTTGTTTTATGACTAATCAGATTTTGTTAATAGTTTAAAGATATAAATAAAAGTAATACAATGTTATAAAAAATTAGAAAGTTAATTGTTTGTAACTATTATTATTATAATTGAAATGAGTGTGACCGATTAGTAAACGACCACATCAATTTGATTGTGAATTAATAGTGACTTTAGAATGAGCTTAAATAAGATATATTGGAATGGAGAACTAGTTATGATTGAAATATTGATATTCTATATGAATAAGTCTACATTCAAAGTAATAATTGATATAATGAAAGATTAGAGGTCATGAGGTTACGAATTTCATTGTTTAATCAAGCTTGAGACTTAATTAAAATGACTGAATAATTGAACTAAGACAATTAACAAAAGTAAGGTTATGTATGATTTAACTAGAAGTTAAACCAAACCCATTCTATGGGTCACGAATTTGCAATTGTGATTAGTTGATTATGAAAGTTATTAGAGACTAAATGTGTTGTTACGATTATGTTTTTATTTGATAGGTGGTTCAAGATTCGAAATGTGGCAACCACCAATACTGTGATTATTTGCTTATTCGTCTAAAAGGCAAAGGTGAGTGATACGGGGGTTAAATGGGTAATGATTGTGTAATTCCGGATTGCTTCCGAGCAAGAGGTTTACACAATCAAGTGGATTATTGTTTGTTTCGTATCTTGTTTTTAATTGTGATTTCTATATCTTGTTGATTACTCATGTTGTGGTAATGGCACGTTCGGTTGTTTTGTGTTGAATGCTTAGTTATTAACAGAGTTCATTGGTATGTGAAATAATATGATGATTATATGGATTATATGGAATGAGCAGTTTGTAGAGAGTATGATTGATCAGTGGCTAGCTGCGGTTAGTACTGATCCTGTATCAGAGTTGTTTATGAAATATGTTGCCGTTGGTACTCATGCTGGCGTAGCTGGTACTAACTTCTGTTGAGCCGGGTATCCATATCAATATGATTTGATGCCTCGCATACGGAGTAATATGACCACGGATCCGTTGGATATTTCAGAGAAATCTCTACAATTGCTCAGTAGTTATCTGCTTAAGTTAATATATGTTGTTAATATTTGCTAAGTGTTGTTTCAGTGTTGTTTATGTGGATTATTCATTTAATTGCTCGTATGCTTTATGCTTACCCTTTCAGTTGCTTTATGTTGTAGGTGAATTGTTCGGGTGAATTGTTCGGTTGAACCGAATATGATAAATTGTTCGGTTGAACCGAATATTGGGGATAGTCGCGACGCGATTTGAGTTGTCAGAAAATTAGAATTTCTGTTTTATTTGATATATTAACGATTTATCATCAGCACGAGCATTAAAGTGTCAGTTCTGAAAGATATATTTAGTTGATGAAAAACAGTATTTAAATTGATGTTTTATGTAATGTGTGCTATAAAACGAGTGATGAGATGAGTCAGAGTGGGGAAGCAAACTGAAATATTATGACCAGATAATCAAAATATAACGAAATATAATGAATTATTGGACCTATAATTGACTTTAATACCTATTGATATAGGTAAGTATTAATTGAATTATGATGATACAGACTGAATGAAGCCTTTAATGGCCTGAATAGTCTTGTTTAATAGAAATAATGACGTTAATTGACTCAGAAAGGAAGAGAAATGAGATGGTTAAATTGCAATTACTAGAAATTGAATATGATTCAAAGGAGTGTAGGACTTACACTATGTATTTGACAATAAGATATTTCACTATTATGTGAAACCAAATAAGTTTAGGTTATGTGATTCCGGATTACATCCGTGTAAGAGGTTTCACATGACCAAGCTATAAGTATTATGTGTTGTTGACTAGTGGAAATGTGAAAATTCTAGCCCCTTTTACTAGTCATGCTAAAGATGGAGCTATTATATTCGACTTATGTGTTGTGGTTATATGACCACCATTATTGATATAAAAATGAAATTAATTGAATGGTGTAACGATTCTAGCATATAGCTAGTTTCAAATTGTAAGACTATGTCAATTGACTATGTGATTCGAGGTGTATAAGGATTTGATTATAAACACCCTTATAATTGACTATTTGACCCGACTGGATTAAAGATAGGAACAATATTGGACATTTATGTGCACAGGTGAAAGCAAATGAATTGCACATTTTACGTGTGCATGTGGAAAGAATTGAAAACCTGTATTTATGTTTATAAGTTGCTCACACTGTGTAATGAACGTTTGTGTGCTACCCGTCAAACTGAAAGGTAATACAGTCGAAATGAATAATATTTGACATTGCACGTGTGCAGGACAATGTGGATTATTGTTTGTTTTGTATCTTGTTTTTAATTGTGATTTCTATATCTTGTTGATTACTCCTGTTGTGGTAATGGCACGTTCTGTTGTTTTGTGTTGAATGCTTAGTTATTAATAAAGTTCTTTGGTATGTGAAATAATATGATGATTATGTGGATTATGTGTAATGAGCAGTTTGTAGAGAGTATGATTGATCAGTGGCTAGCTGCGGTTAGTACTGATCCTGTATCAGAGTTGTTTATGAAATATGTTGCCGTTGGTACTCATGCTGGCATAGCTGGTACTAACTTCTGTTGAGCCGGGTATACATATCAATATGATTTGATGCCTCGCATACGGAGTAATATGACCACGGATCCGTTGGATATTTCAGAGAAATCTCTACAATTGCTCAGTAGTTATCTGCTTAAGTTAATATATGTTGTTAATATTTGCTAAGTGTTATTTCAGTGTTGTTTATGTGGATTATTCATTTAATTTCTCGTATACTCACTAAGCTTTATGCTTACCCTTTCAGTTGCTTTATGTTGTAGGTGAATTGTTCGGTTGAACCGAATATGCATGGCGGGTGATTTATAATGATAAGAGGGTAGTGTGGATTGGAGCTTGATTATTGGTAAGACGAGCTTCTTTTCTTTTGAATTATCGTCATGATGTTGCTTGTATAAATCGCCCAAAGGATTATAATTCGTATTATGTATTATTCGACATACAGATTTTATTAACTGTGATTATTTTACCTAATTGATTTTGGAAAGTCAACTATTAGCATCCGATGACAAAGGCTGTCGTTGACTTTCATGTGGGACCAAATGCAATTAACTTATATTTATAAACATTATGATTTTATGAATTATGAATGAAAAACAAAACAAAAATTTAGGGCGTTTCAACTTACTACTATACAGACTTACAGACATACAGACTACAGACTACAGACTTTCAGACTTTACAGACATACTACTTGACCGATTTACAGACTACAGACTTACAGACTTCTCGATATACTGAACTGCTTGAGTTACGTTTAATCCAATGAAGGCCTCTGAATTATAGTTGTTAGTTATGGGATAAGCGTGAGTTTTAGTATATGGATCCATATGGGACTGACAATCCCCGTCCGGGGTGGTAGCGCCACCACGAACCATACTCGTATAAACGGACATTTTATACTCGTTTCGTATGAGCGTTTTTGGATTAGCACTCACGGGGGCAAATTACAGACTTGTTAAGCTTCGACTATGATGGCTCACAGCAACGTATATCTACCCAATTGCATTTGTGCAATCATTACTTACTGACTTATTACAATTGTGTGATGCTTACTTACTGCCTTATTGCATTTGTGAAATTCTTATTTACTGTCTTATTGTATTCATACAAACTGTATACTTACCGTCCTGTGTTCACATTTTATTACTATTACTACAAACCTGTGAGATTCACCAACCTTTTGGTTGACATTTTTAGTGATGCATTCTCAGGTACACAGCTTCAGTAGGATTGTCCTTCAGGATCCTAGCTCGATGTGCTCACTATACCTTTGTGCGATGATTACCGTGATTAGTAACACCCAAAACTCGCTTCCGCAAATCATTAAATTTGGGGGTGTTACAGATTGGTATCAGAGCCTAATGTTATAGTGAACTAGGTTACATTTAGTGGGCCTAGACTATGACCGTTAGGCAGTATTCCTTATTAGGTATGACTGGTTCAGGTATTACATTATACGAATTTAATTTAACATAGCCTGATCAACTATGTACAATTAAAGGAAATTGATGTAAGATCTGAAAGTAGTTATGCTGAACAGGAATGCACTAGTTGACTCTGACCACGAGAGAACCGGGACTTCTATGTGTTTTATGCTAGATACAACTAGGTGGATATATATATGTATATATGAAATATACATATATGATTAGGCTATTATATATTGTATATATATGAATAGGCCTTACCTACAAACTACTTCCCACACCATTATACATATTGAATGTATGTATATAAAAACTTTACACGATAATACCCTTGTTAACGCTTACACCATCGAAAATGACAAGTATACTTTATACAATAATACTGGAACGTACGAATACATACACTTTATAAGTATAGGATGATACTTATACATACAAATGCATTTTCTTTTAAAAGTATACACTACCACTTGAATACGAATGACCTGATACCCATGATTTTTACACGACTCCAATGAGTTTAGCTTACTCTAAAGTACTACCGACTATTACCGACTTTAAGAACACTGTAGGAATTACAGTTACTCTAGGCTACTAGTACACATTGTAGCTACACTATGGTTACCGATTAACCGACTGACTGACCTTGTCATATAGACATAATGGTCAACACACCTCGAAACTTACCTTTTAAATTCTTTTAGGCGCCGGTAGGGCCCTAGTCCAACAAGGGGAGGAAGACAACGCTAGATAAGTGTTGTGTCACTTCCACACTTTCTTAAGAGATGCACATACCATTATTTCGATATACCAATAATTACTACGAACAAATTTCAGGACGAAATTCTTCTAACAAGGGGAGAATATGACACCCGGTCAAAAATGACCCAAAATTTGGTCAAAATTTAAACTTTTATTTCAAGTATTATATACTCAAACTACTGAAGTGTACAAGTATTATATATATAAATATATATAATAACGTTAAACGATTATTTAATAATCGTGTATATGCGAATCTGACAGAACGCAGAAACTTAAAATGGAAGTTGGTGAAACTATTATTAAATGATATGGAAATTATTTAATAACATTTATTATTACTTTATATTATGTTTATAATATAACAACACGTACGTTTTGCTTAAAACGTCACTGAACGTGACGAAAACGCGCGAAACGCGCCCGACAGACGAAATATATTAAAGTTATATTTGGATAACTCAAAACTAATTATTTTGATAAAATACTTCAAGTAAAAATAATGCGATTGCACACGTATAATTATAACATTTAAAAACGTTACATTATTCAAACAAACGTATAACTCGCAACCGACAACCAAACGGAACCAACTAATATTTTCACAACTCAAATATATTAACTTGGACAAAACTTTTATTTAAAATATCGAGTTTTAAAATGTTAACGAAACGTATTATATATATACGTATAATGTATAAACGAACATTTAAACGACCGGAGAAACGAACACCGCACGGAGCACGAACTTGGGGAACAATAATTATAGATAACCACACTCTAGTGGAACCCACATGGGTCAGTTTTTCTCAGCCCCAAACAAGATCCACATTTTGTGGATCTTGTTTCTTAATTATTGGTTATATGTTATATACATATACATACATATGTACACCATTTCCATCTAGCTCTCTTTCTCTAATCTTGATTTCCCTCCCCTCTCTCCTCTGCTGATTTCCAGCAGCCACCACACCACCATATCACCACCATACTGCCATTATAAGCCGCTACGTCGGAATTCAAGAAAACGCACCAAAACGAGCACTTTACTTCCTCCTTCTTCTTCTCGGTTTAACAAACGTTGTAAGAACATCAAACTCTGTCTAAAATACTTGTTTTATGTTTATAGTCATGTTATAGTGCTCACTCAATGTTATAATGTCCATAACATAAGCTGAAATGCGCTTTAAAATACGAAAACTTGTGTTTAAACTTGATGTCCAGAAACTTACCTCACTTCCACGATTTTTATAAAAATCATAACAACATGAAAATAAACGTTTCTTAAGCTTAAATCCAAGTTCAAGATATTAGCTTTCCAAGAAACTGATTTCGTAACATTTCGACTTCGTTTGCTATTTTAAAATAAATTTACTGTAACGTCGCGCGTTACTGTTCAGGCGGACAGAAACATCTGTCTCCTTCTCGAGACCATATCTCGAGTTCTAGGAGGAATCAACTCACGAAATCTAAACGAAAAATGATCCTTAAGATGTTATCTACAACTTTCGTGTTGAGCACTTTTACTAGAAGTACGCGAATTCTTCCAGAAAATCCAATCTATGAACATAATTTAAATTCGGACTAAATTGCACACAGATCATTTTTGAATTTTTAGAAAATATCAAACGACCTCCAAAAGTCATGAAAGAATTACAAGAGGTACATAACATATGTAGGAACATTATGTAAAAATTTCGGAAAGTTTCGTTAATTTACTATTTTAAATAAAAATCACAAATTCGGACTGAATTGTACTCCGAACTTTGACTTTCGTTGACTTTCGGATTAACATGCTAAATTCGGATTTTTGACTCCGAAAGTCAACTTTCGGAGTTGACTTTCGGATGAACAGTGTTTTGGCCTTAAACCTTGATTATTTACATTTTCGGACTCCAAATTCGGATTAACTAAACTTCGGATACCATAGTTTCGGACTTAGACATACTTTCGGATATATATACTTATATATATAAATACTCTCGGACAAGGGTATACATTCGGACACATATATGGATATATACATTCGGACACATATATAGATATATACTTTCGGACACGTATATATATATATGTATAATTGCGGATAGAGAATACATATACTTTAATAAGTATACACGAACTATTATACATACGATACAACAAATGAACTTTACTCAACACTACTTATACATGAAAACACTTATACTTTGGGAAGTATACATTACCAAATGAATATACATATGAGATTACACACACACTTAATACGAGTTTACACTCGCTCGAACTTACATTCGAACAACAGTATCGCGATGCGATAAAAACGACAAACTATTGAATATACTTTACAAATATACAACGAAATGAAATACATAATAATAACACTTGAGTTATTATTACACACCGTCACCAACAGGCCATATTTACACAACGACAGACTACAAATACGAACAATTACAAATAACAGACTAATGGACATTAACTAGTTGAGTGGACAACTAGCATGGATAATCTTAATAATATCCGTTTACTTACTTAACCTTACGCGTTTAGGACGCTAGAGGTTACTGGTTCGGAGAACCTCATTGCTTGATTTACTGCTTGATACTACTAGACTCAGGTGAGTCTCACGGCCCCTTTTTACAGTTTTTACTATTTTGGGGGAGATGCATTACTTGTTTACTGAAATTACTTGTTAACTGAAATACGTGTACAAACTTACTGTCTTGCCGACTTATCTACTTATTGTTTTACTGTCATACCGACTCACCTACTTCACTATTTTACCGACCTTAATGGTTTACTTTACAAACTTACTGTACGTACTTATTAATTCACCCACTATTAAACTTACTGTTTTACCGACATATTAAGTACTGTTTAACCGACTCATAAACTTACTTTGTTACCGACTTACAAACTCACTGTTTTACAAACTTACCGACTTCCTATTTTACAAACTTACCGACTTACTATTTTACAAACTTACCGACTTACTATTTTACAAACTTATACTTTCAGACCGTACAACCACACTACTTTACAGACTTATAGACTTACTGTCTTACCGACCTACCTACTTTACTTTCTTACCGACTTATTACTTTACAGACCTACAGACTTACAGTCTACTACAGACTCATCGTCTTACAGACTTACTACTTTACCAACTTATACTTACAGTCTTACCAACTTATAAACATACTGCTTTACCGACTAATAAATATACTGCTTGACAGACTTACAAACTTACTGTTTTACTGACTTACAAACTCACTGTTTTGTAGACTTACTAATTTACAGACTTATTACTTTACAGACTTAATTACCTTACGGACTTACTACTTTATAGATTTACAGTCTTACAGACTTATCGTCTTACGGACTTAAAATATTACAGACTTACAGTCTTACCGACTTATCGTCATACAGACTTATGGTCTTACAAACTTACTACTATACAGACTTACAGACATACATACTACAGACTTTCAGACTTTACAGACATACTACTTGACCGATTTACAGACTACAGACTTACAGACTTCTCGATATACTGAACTGCTTGAGTTACGTTTAATCCAATGAAGGCCTCTGAATCATAGTTATTAGTTATGGGATAAGCGCGAGTTTTAGTATATGGATCCTTATGGGACTGACAATCCCCGTCCGGGGTGGTAGCGCCACCACGAACCGTACTCGTATAAACGGACGTTTTCTACTCGTTTCGTATGAGCGTTTTTGGATTAGCACTCACGGGGGAAAATTACAGACTTGTTAAGCTTCGACTATGATGGCTCACAGCAACGCATATCTACCCAATTGCATTTGTACAATCATTACTTACTGACTTATTACAATTGTGTGATGCTTACTTGCTGCCTTATTGCATTTGTGAAACTCTTATTTACTGTCTTGTGTTCACATTTTATTACTATTACTACAAACCTGTGAGATTCACCAACCTTTTGGTTGACGTTTTTAGTGATGCATTCTCAGGTACACAACTTCAGTAGGATTGTCCTTCAGGATCCTAGCTCGATGTGCTCACTATACCTTTGTGCGATGATTACCGTGATTAGTAACACCCAAAACTCGCTTCCACAAATCATTAAATTTGGGGGTGTTACATTTTTGATCTTCCTGGCTTGTAATCGATTTGTAATGGAATGTTTTAGATGTTTAATACGTGTTTTTACACACATATTAGATAATATATGTACTAGTTTTGTCCCCTGTTAGATCTATTGTCTGGAACTTAAAAACCAATTACGAGACCACTAACTTTTATTTTACCGTCAACTATGTTAATTTAAAACAATTAATAATTTACTAGTCACAATAAATTATTTAACTCTTTTTCCAATTGTTCAATTAACACAGTGAAACTATTTTCTGACACATTAAAGAATAATTCAAAGTCAGAAATATTAAAATACTACTAGACCCAAGAAATGGGTGTTACAACGCGGGTATAAATCTACTCGTTAAATATCAAATGTGAAAACATAAACGTGGGCAAATGAATTTGATCTTCAAGATTTTACTGATTTGCTAAGAGTAAATTACGTTTTTAGTCCCTCTGGTTGTCCCATTACGGAGCTAGTCCTTGGTTCTTGTCTTGTGCGGATTTCATCCTTTAGACCTGGATTTTCATTTCATTGCGGATCCCTTGTTCATATGAGTCCATGTAAATTGACAAAAATACCCTTAATTTATTTATTCCATTTTTTAATTCAACATAATTTAAATGCCTCCCTACTTTACTTCTTCCCTGCTACTCTTTCAATATCATAACTCTTTTAAGGGTTTTTGCCAAAACTCAATCCACCATCTTCGAACAGTATCAAAATTACATCAGTAAACTGAAAGTGAAACTAAAGATTAACCTTTTGCCCAAATTCATCATCCACATCACTTAACCAAAATCATCACCCACATCACTTAACCGGAATCGTTAGTGTGAATCAATTTCACAAATAGAAAAGAAAAAACAAAAGAAAAATTGCATAAATAAATAAATAAACACAACTCAAAGCCGACATAATATTAAAACCATAAGATCTCCAAAATCTAGATCTTGAATACGACGACAGAGGGATGGGAATGACAATGGTGAGTTCGTTTACGACAAAACATTAAGCGGACATGTGTGATGGTGGCGGCGTAGTTTTCTTTGTGTTTGGAAACCCGCAGCTGTCGGAATAGCCAGAACCGGCATCTCCGCTGTTGGAACTGATGCTGTCGGAGACACAATTGGAGAAACGAATCGAGCTCAGATTTTTGTACATCATGGTTTAATGAAGCTTATAAGTTTTAGCTGTACGCATGCTCCTAAAGTTTATGGTCAATTAGAACTTGAATGCAAAAATTGAAAGAGCAATGCTATGCATACAAATAAATACATACAAAAATATATATACAGTATAATTTGACTATATCACATTGGTTCATTCATTCTCTTTCTTCTTTCTCTCTCTCCATCTTAATGGTGCCACATCATTTTATATTCAGAATTTTGTAAAACTTTTGTAACCCATTCTCCAAAAGTTTTACAAATTTTTAGAGATTATTTATGATGCTATTAATTATACCAACAACTCAAAAATTATAGAATATATAGTACATGTCTTTCTACCCTTATTTATTATAGTGGTTTATTATCGTCATTATATTTTTCTTTTCTTTTTTACCATCTTTAAAACCATATAGTTTATCATTTTACCGTTATTTAATAATAGCTTAGCGGTAATGGCAGCCTATCACTTTATTCAGGTCATGGTTTCGAAACCTGCCATATGTATTATTTATCGTAAAGGTACTTACCACCAATGGAGCGTATGACCCACATCGTTAAGGCTTAATCTGTATGAGTTCTGGCTTGGACATTATGGTATATATGATGATTTATCATAAAGGTATCTACCACCAATGAAGCGCATGACCCACAGCGTTAAGGCTTAATCTGCGTGAGTTCCGGCTAGGACGTTGTGGTATATGTGATGGAGGTGATTTGCCCGGCGATGTTGGACCTTGTGGGAGGTTTAGTCGTGCTCCATTGAAATATGGAGCAACTCCCGTGGGTGGCCCAAATACCTTTTTTTTTTTTGTTTAATCATCACTACCATCTTGAAAATCATATAGTTTGTTTTTTTATGCTTATTTAATACTATGGTTAATCATCATTCTTAAGTCAAGAACTTGTAGATTGATACTTGGTTATCATCGTTACCATCTTGAAAATCATATAATTTATCTTTCTACCCATATTTAATACTATGGTTAATCATCATTATTAAGCCAAGAACTTGTAGATTAATACTATGGTTAATCATCATTAATATTATCATCATTACCATCTTAAAAACATATAGTTAATCCTTTTATCCTTATTTGATACTATGGTTAATCATCATTATTAAGCCAAGAACTCAATCTATATAGTATTGTATATGGTATTTAAAATCAATACCTTCATAATGATAGAATATTAAACTAGTCCCAACTACTTCAGAGATATAAAGAGCCAACAATTCATAATTTCATATACACGAATTAGGAGGCATATAAAAGTCATCCAACATTCATTGAGTTACATAATTTATAAAGTTAGTTATAAACATATAAAAGTTAGATTCCCACAACAACACACAATACAAGAAAAAGAGAATTGAAGAACTCAACAAAGGTAGCAACTAAATAAACATAATCCACTTAAGCTATCGACCTTCATGGATCTACAATCGTTTCAACCAGAGTTGAATTGCCCAAAACTCTGCATCTGTCATAAGGTTCACATCCACCCTTTTTTTAAAGATAAAAGCTGCATAAAACGACGAAGAAAGAGGTCAGAGAATGTTCACGTTATAAGGTACAGAAGACTACAGGACCCTTAGCAATTGCTTTTTTTTGGAACTAGGACTTTGGTTGCAAATTGCGCATGCTGGGTCAATTTAGGCCAACCCACAAACACTATCAATTATTCTTATAACTGATTGATGTGTGTATAATCACAAACTAAATAACAATGACAATCTTGTGACAGAATAAATTAATAGACTATGCATTTGAATACATTTCGGACGACTTTCAACCCATTTCACCCGTTTTTCTTTTGGTGAATCCTGTAGCTTTACACCACTTGGATATGATACAAATTTACAAGCTAATTGGAGTATGTACATCATTTGACTTAAATTTAAAAGCGATACAAGTTGTCTCTTACACGCTTATCGATCTAGCGTTCTATCTGTTAAGACAAGACACAGCTTAACTAATTAAGACTCAGTGAACACTACGGCCACATAGGATAGGGTGCTTGGTTTAATGTTGGTATCTCTATGGGTATGAGAATGAGAATGGGTTTTTCAAACCCACCATTCCACTTGGATGTTGAATATGCCTAAATTCATAGGTTTGGTTCCCATTTTTTGAAACCAAACCCATTAACTAAACACCTTTTATCATACTCATTCCCATTCTCTAAAACCCACAATCCAAACATGCCTTACATGGAAAGGTTGTGATTATAAACATCCGATACCCTCAAAATGAGAAAAACTTCAAGGCAATTGCGCTATTGAGCATAACATTGGATCCACAACGTGATGCTATGGAGATTGCGCTAAACCAACTTTTGTAATTTCTCAATTCGAAATTTACACTAAAGGTGGCAATATCCAATCACTTACTTATTAATGGGTCGATTAGGTTTGTGTCTTACCTCCAACACGTCAAACGGTCGAGTGGATGAAAAGTCTTACAAGTGTATTTTAATACAAAAAACCTCGAAAATTATAATATTACGTGCTATTAAAAATATGAAGCACTAATTATCTATTCTGATTGGCGTATTTTTTTTGAACCGAATACCTTCCTCTGTCATCTCTGGTCTGTGACTAGGGTAAGCACCTTCTTGATATTTTTGAATTCCTCCGAAAGGAAGGGTGGTAAGTTGATCATTTACCCATCGGGTTCTGATCGATCCTATTTCTTTAGGTAAGGGTCAATTTTATTGTAGAGCCGTATGCAATGCATAATGCCCATACGGTTGTTCGATTCTATCTTCTTCTTTTTTCTTGTTATCACTTTCTTTTATCTTCCCTTCATCTAGAGAAATGTTTTATTATCTTATATCATCAGGGTAATGATCCATCAACTTGCTGGTTCTTTTTCTGAAGTAGCAACAGGAGAATTCATCCTGAAAGTGGGAGACTTGCTGAAACTACGTGAAACCATGACAAGGGTTTATGTACAAAGAACGGGCAAACCCTTATGGGTTGTATCCGAAGACGTGGAAAGAGATGTTTTTATGTCAGCAACAGAGGCCCAAGCTTATGGAATCGTTGATCTATTAAGAAAAACTTAAACTTTCGTGTCAACCCAACTCTATACCAACATGCAAGACCGTTTTGACCAACTATAAACCTTCGTCCTAATTTTTTACATTTCATTTTGTCAGTATCATTTACTTGGCCCAAGAAATAAAAATGTAATTGTGTTCCATGAGCTATGAGAAAAGATGACGAAGATGATAAATGAAATTAAGAAGGGATTAGCATTTGTAAATGTATAACGCTTTTATTGTATGTATTGAACTTTCAATAATCTCTGTTAATTGTATTTATCATATGTGTCTTTTGATGATGTGTCGGGTTATATGGTTGATACGTGACACATTATGAATGACATATCATCAAAAGTGCAATCTAATACATACGATTAATTGAGATTTTTGAAAGTTTGATATACATAATAAAAACGTTTTAAATTGGATACATACTATAAATTCTTGAGTTACTAAAGTTAAATACATATACAAATATTTATCCCAGTTAAGAACCTACATCCAAGATAACTTAAATCGAGCAAATAGCAGCTTAAAAAGGGAATTTTTGTCCATCTGACATCTGAGAACTAATAATTTATGTGATTGACTTTCTGCCCAAAAATCATATTGTTTGTCCAAAATTCTACATTTATCCTTCATATTTATTTTCTTATACGTAAGTGTAGATATAATACTAACCTGTTTAGCAACCATGAGTTGTAGGTCCTCCTCTTCATTTGACTCTTCGTCTAAGACGACTTTCTCAGTCTCCTTCTCCTGATCAGTTGACTCCCCCTTTGAGTTGACTTTCTCACTCTCCAAAACATCACAGTTGTCACTTTCGTTCTTCAACTTGTAGCTCAAGTTACTTCCATCCGTGGCCGAAGTCCCTCGTTTCCTCTTCCTTTGAAATGTATACTTGATAACTCCACTATTTGTTGGCCGTGAAAGAATCCCCTCAGTCAGTAAAGTCCTTAACTTCGGACTATCAACTTGAGATTCTGAGCTCTGGGGCAATGCAGTCTTTTCACGTCCTAAAGATAGAAGTTGCTCTCTAGCTCTTTGCATTAGACTCGCACTTACGAAATTTGTATAAGTAAGTGAAAGTTCCCCTCTGATGCATCTAGAAACATCCTCTACACTTACTAAACCCGCATCAGTCTTGGCGTTTCCCTTTTTGAGACATACGACTGATGTTGTGTCAGTCAAAGATGATTCATGAGCCTCATGATCAAATGGTTTTATCGCTAATGAAGTTCCTTTTTCGTTAATTGAATCAGCTTTTTTCTTGCTCCTTTTCTTTTCGTTCCTGAGAGGGGGGAATTCACGTAATTTTTCGCCTTCTTTATGCACTTTGAGTTTTAAATAACCCTTTGGGTTGTTATCTCGTTGACATGCATGAATTCTCTTAGTACACCCACTTATGTCGTCCCTCTTCGCTCTTTTTTTTCCCGATATTATAGCTGGTGAATCATGGCAATCAGTACAAGGCCACACAATATAGAGCATTTGTTACTCTCTTCTTTTTGAGAATTTGGAGATAGGATTGGCTGTTCTACTGGAGAAAGGAATGCCATAGAATCATTTGGTGAGGCCATCTTTAATTCACGCTGCACCGCACTTAACTTTTCTCTAAGGTCTTTCACTATGTTCTTGGCTTCCGCGAGTTGTGCTTCTAGTTCTTTAATTTTCATCTGTTGGTATCTATATTTATTTGCTGCTTCACTCATCTGAAAATTTGTCAAATTGAGTTGAATCAGATTAATAACACCCGAAGGAATTGAAGTAAATCAGTATACTTAGGTAAGTTCATTTATAGATTATTTGTCTAGATTGCAAGTGTTAATTGTTAGGCCTCTAAGTTCATTTATATTTCATTAATAAGCATGCAAAGTCAAATAGGCAATCAACGAGTATTAGAAATATCTATTTTAATCAACGTCGAAGGACTTATAACTAGAAAATTAAAGCAACATATTGATAAGTAACTCATTTTCTAGAGCAGAACAACGCTTATCATAAGGCCTACAAGAACAGTAAATGAAACGGACTTAAAGTACTCAACACGCCCATATATATATTTTAAGTAGGTGAATTGATATTGAAACATAAGAAGAAGCTTACAAGTTATCAATGGTCAAGCGTAAACTAAAGTCATGTCTATAAGTAGCCCCGCACTTGCGTGTTTAGAATAGATTTTGGTGATGGGTTTTCATTTGCTTCATGTAGCTTCTGCTAGTTATGATGTATATATCTGCACTTCTTAAGAATTATGAGTTTATGACTGATGATTAATTAGAATATACTCCATAATGTGGCAGTTATAAAGTACTAATCATGTAAATGTAGTTGCTAGCTAGCTAGATTGCTGCCTATCATAAACATTGTTTCTTTTTTGGATCTATATAATTTATATGCTGAATACTGCCGGTTGCTGTAAGAGATCAACGGTGTCTCATAATGTAATTGACATATATATTTAGTCTTAGATCCATATTACATCAACATAATGCTTAAATTAATATTTCTCTCCTTTAAGAAAATAATGATTTTTCTCCCAATTCTGGTTTGAGCTATTACGGCAAACCAAAAGGATTATATGAGAGGAAATTATGTTCAAGGTAAAGATCACCGGCGTTCTTAATATCTCCCTATGTACAACATGTAATTTGTTCTCTTAGCTTATCTCGAGTTTGTCTCACGAATACACAAACACTAAAGTGAAGTGGCATGTGTATGTATCTATATCAAATGACAAACGACAAAATAGTGAAACGCGCTAATGAAGATGAATATAGAAGAGTCCCTAAGCTACGTTTCCTTTAGTCTATTTCTGTTTACGCACTCACACAAACAGACTTAGGGAAGTGAAGTTGCATGTATTTTTAACAAACGAACATGTCCTAATTGAATGACGAACGACAAAATATGAAACACTTTTTTTTTTTTTTTGGAAAATAGCTAAGTAAATTTCCTAAGATACGTATACGTACTAAAAGTGTTCTTTCAGAGTATATATATCTTCAATCTATCCATGGACGCACAAGCTTACTTAGGGAAGCGAAGTTGGTTGTGTTTCAAACAAACGAATACATCCCAATTTAATGAAAAACGCCAAACGAGTGAAACATATTTAAGGAAAACAATCTAGTAGACGCGTAAGAAAAACACCACAAGTGTTCATTTGCATCTTCTTCATTCTATGACAGATGCAAGCACACTTAGAGAAGCGAGGTTGCATGTGTTTCAAACAAACTAATACGTCCCAATTACATGACAAACGACAACAAAATGCTCTTAAGGAAAACAACTTTGATACACCCTACATACCATAAGTATCCATTAACATTTTCTTAAACAAACACACACACACTCTCACACTTAGAAAAGCAAAGTGGTACCAACATCCAAAATCTTTACGAAGTATTCGTCCCACACAATCGACATACCTCAAAAAAATGAAACATTATTAAAGATCACAACTTAGTACATGGCCTAATCTATATCATCATGACAACTCCTAAAACTGCAATGACAATAATAACTCTTAATTTGCTTAAACTATATAATAATGCATTCAAAAGTATATAGCGATATATGTACCCTTGATATGCTTAATCTATATCATAAAATACTAGTCATTCTTCTTATAAAAAATTTAATCAAATCATTTAACAGCTAGCTTAAAAGCAAAAATCCTAAAACAACAACAAAAGCAAAACACAACTTAAAACAAATAACAATATATAAAATACCCAAATTTTAAATTCTAATAGTTATACCTTACTATCCATCATTTGTTTTATTCTGAGGAGCATTTGAATCGAGTTCTCTTTTAATTCTTTCAATTCAAACTCGATTTTGGCAGCTTTTCTTTGCGCCAACATAATACGTGCAGACGCTTCTTTCGTAGTGTGGTGTATCACATTGGCTAACGCTTTTTTAATCTCGGTCATATTCTGCAACAATCAATCGTATGTTGTTACAAAAATAAAACCCAAATCCCCTATAAAACAAAATCAACAACCAAAATATAAGGAGAAACACGTCAAAACTTTCATGTGAGTTTCAAAGATATTGGAAGTGTGTCACTTTACCTGATCGGTGTTGTCCATTGTTTCAGAGAATTAAAGAAAAAATGTGTTTGTTTGTAAGCAGCTGAGTAATATACTATTCTGAAATGCAATATGATTACAGTTGCTCTTGTGACAATATTACCCCTGGTTCCTTTCAAATTTACAAGATTGCAACTATTTGATTATAGTTGTGAGGCGTTACATGAAAATCAGGAGCAGTTTTTTTATTTTTTGGCTTTATAATTTGACTTTTGTTACTAAGGCCCACTAAAAAATGTGGTTCTTCTGATGTTGTGGAAAAAGTTCTGTACGAAGAATAATTATCTAAAACATTTATTGGCAATAAATGTGAAATGTAATATTATTTGTTTCATTACCATATAAATTTGGCATGATCTTATCTTTTCTGATTATATATATATATATATATATATATATATATATATATATATATATATATATTCTTCCATTAGCATCAAGATTTGAATTATATGTCTAAGATTTGGTTTTGATCTATACTAGATAAAGGACCCGCGAAAACGCGGGCTGCGACATTTAATTTTGTAAAATGTATTTTTTAAGATAAAAAAGTTATTTATGTATTATGTTAAATGTATATCATGCAATAAGTAAATCAATTTTAACGTAACTTTTGATAATAAGGATGTATATTTAACATTTTATTGTAACATGTTTTCAGTTAAAGTTGTATATACGCTATTGTTTTAAATTTTAACGACATTTGACTTTGTAAATTGTGCGCCTTGATCTGGTAATACAACTAAGAAATACGCCACCACGTATCATTTGTATAGAAAGTTCATATCAAACTCCACGATGACCTTATACCTCCCTTTCCTGATCAAATATTGAAACACTTATAGTAGCTGTGAATATATGATATTATCACCTAGACATAATCAAAACATATCATAGTAGCTGTGAATATATGCTATTTTTATTTTTTTTTGTGTAAGTGTATGTACACTACCAAGAACATGGATCCATCAGTTATAAACCTTAAATATAGTAGTCATGTTCTTGGTAGTGTACATACACTTACACACACAAAAAAAAAAATTTAGCAAAATCAGATGAAACTAAGAGTAGTAGCCAAAAACAAATGAAACTGAGAGTGGTAGCGAAATGATAAAGGATAGAGATGAATAAAATAAATTGTTCGTGGGGACTCTTGGACTGACTAAGGCAATCCATGGTATTCATTTGCATAGTTATTTTTTTAGAAAATGAAAAAAGTTATATTAATGAAACCATATACAGACAGTAGCATACATGCTCATATTTATATTTACTACTACACTGACGAGCCATGTATGTGATCAATCTATAAACTATACACATCACATCATTGACTGGATGCCAATTTATACATACATATTGACTCAGACTTCACAACACACCATGTATAGTTCCAATACTCGATTTCTCGATCAACATCAATACACAAACATAATCATACTCATACAATATCCAGTCATAAAATTTCTACCTTTTTATTTGTTTAACACCAATCAATCATCACCATACAACTTCGGGTTATTTACCCATCTTGACCACTCTAATTTTGCCATCTTCAATATGCACTCAAAACTTCGGATTGTACCTCTTGAAACAGTCGTGCAATCCTTAAAACATTTCCTCCAAATTAATACCTCATCGTTCCTATTATTCCAAACTCTAGTATTTTCTTATTTGATATTGTTGATTCATAGATATATATTCATTAGGCACTTCTCACATTAGTTGTTGTACTTCTCACTTTAGTTGCTGAGAAGGGAGAATGCAATACATCACTTGCAGATTAAAGAAAAGAGCATTTTACTATTTGTTAGATATTTTATATATCCTTTAATGCAAACAAAAACAAAACAACATAAGGACCCAAAATCATATACAACAAAGAAAATCAAAGGGACACCAAATATAACAATGATAAATTACAAATGTAAACCCACCTCAAAACATCATAACACATAAATCTGATGTGAACCCAAACTTTATTTAATCGAAACACATTATAAAAGCATTCTAAATTAAAGCCTTGTTAAAATAAAATAAAAATCAAGGAAATGGTAGTTCTCTACCTATTATGCACAAATAAGAACTCATTTGGGCTAATCAAAACATACAAATTCAACATAAAACCTTACCTTGACTAAGAAGAATCTGACATTGATATCGCTCATTTTGGTTATATAAATCTATCGCGATATCATTGTTTTGCATATATATTTGAGTAGATTTCGAGAACTTTCGATACTTAATTTGTTGGAAATCTATTGCAGGTCAAAAGCTGGAAACGCATGCGATTGGGTGAAGATTTGATCAAGTTTGGAACAAAAGTGAGCTGGGCTGGAAATTGCATCAAAGCCGATCGGCTATTGTCAAAAGCCGATCGGTTTCATCTCTTAAGCCGATCGGCTATACTTAGCAGATCGGCTATCACTGTGCATTTTCATTACAGAACTTGCCCTTGTTGGAGCAGGTGGAGTTGAACTAAAGAAGCCGATCGCGGGCTTCGATCTAAGCAGAGTACGAGGTTGTTTGTTGTGTTCTGCGTTTGTGATTGGTTGGCATTTAATGCCCAACCGTTTTTCTATCCTTTGTCAACTCCATTTACAATAAAAAAGAAAAGAAAAAAAGAAGTTGAAAAAAGGAATGGCTGCAGCTTCATTTTTTTTTTATCATATATCATCATCATCATCGGGTATCGATCTATCTATCTCTCTCAACCTAAAACACACAAACTCACCATCTTCACATTTAATACATTCATTACTCTCCAACAAAATCACCAATTTACTCTCAAATTTCTACTTGCATTTACTTAAAGATTGTGAGAGGAACATCAAGCAAACACCATTTGGAAACACTTGTGTAAACACTTTGGTATAATTTCGATTTAATCTAATTTCAAGTTATTTATGAATTTGTCTAGTGTTTATGATTTTTGCTTGATGATTGTGATTATGTTTGGCTAGTTACCATTGTGCTTGTTTGGATGAAATAGCTAGTTGATTAGGGGTGTAATCTTTTGGTGTTAATTTATGTTTGAGTTTGTGAATCATCCATGGATTTGTATGAGTTTAGGTTGTTGTTGTTAGTGAACTTTTGGCATTTTAACTAAGCGATTATAGCGAACGTTTGTTGCTTATAAAAAAATACCTACATAAGTTGTTTATCATTTGTGGAACAAAGCTCTTGGTGATTGTAACAACAATTAGTTAAATTCGTATAAGTTAGCAATTGTAGCGAATGTTTGTTGTGTGGATGATTTGCAAACTCTTAAAATCTTAATTTATGTTTAATCGAAGAACCTTGTGTGATTGAGCTTTATCTCAAGAATTTAACCATTTGGTGATTTACTTATTGATATAGCGAACGTTTTCAACCTAATAAATTACTATTGATTATTTGTCTATAAATGATAGAACAAAATTGCGAATGTAGTTTTGGAATGTGTCAAATGATTTTAGCTAAATTGTGCAAGTTTGTAACCATGGCGAACGTCCGTTACTTGATTAAATCATAGGTTTGTTAATTGAAGTTGAATAATAGGGCTTAGCGAACGTTGAGCTTATGTTTGATGAATGTTACCTTGGCATATGTCTTAACCGGTTATAACTCTACACCCCGAAATCACTAGTGAAATAGTCCAAGCAAGCATTGTTTTTAATATTTGAAAGTTCCAAACAATTAATCCGACTCTTCAGAGTCCACTTGCCCTGTCTTAATTTAAAGATTGTAGTTTTAAGCATTGTGATAATTCGGTCACACAACCAACCACATTTTATTGACTTTATTTGATTGCTCACACTTATTGATTGACAAAACCAAGTTCCATGTGTTCGAACCCGAACTTACCAAACTATACTACCACTCGATAGGGTCCACTGCCCGGTTGTGTTTTGGTCTAGCCCGGTACTTTTTGGTTTACTTATCAACGATAAATTTTATAACTGGATTCAACACTTCAGACATAGAAATAAAACTTAAAAAGAGGTTTAATGATAATTATCCTAAACCAACATACACTCATGATTCTCTTGAAGAAATCTTATATTATGGATAAAATTACAAACATTAGCTTAAGAATATATAGTAACGGAAAAAGAAACTATATATTAGTAGAGATATGAATATACGTATGTTAATATGTTGTAATCTTAAACATGTACTTATGTGCTGACACCACATTATCTCTATCCAACGAACAAAAAGAAACTGATTAGAATATTAAAGTGAAGAAATATAGATGACATTGATAAAGATATGCAACAAGAAATAAGAAGCAAAAAGAAAAACTATAGAAACAAAAATCAAAACATTACACCAAAACTATATATCAGTAGAGATATATAAATATAAAGCCAGAACCAATAACCGTGAGATTAATTATGAAAAATCGTAAAGAGAAGTAGCATACTTTGTGAGCCCAACTATGAGACCATACTAAGGAACCTCATAAGCATAATCAGAGATTGTGATAGTAATGGTTAGAAGGTAGAATGGTGTGATCAATCGAGGGTATTGCAGCATGCTACGGTTGGAGGATTTATGAGTCATTGTGACTGGAACTCGACTAAAGAGTGTTTGTTTTTAGGTGTGCCAATGATGACTTTTCCAAAAACTGGTGACCAACTACTTAACAGTAAACTTGTTTTTGACGATTTCGTGGAAGGCGAGGACCGAATATTTCAAGACCAGGGAAACGATCGCAGTGGTTGTTGGACAATTTAGGAATTTGGAGAGTGATTTGAGGAGGATTTTGATGCAATATGTGGAACGTTATAGCTTAGGCACCAAATGTCAATATTTACAGCATTAATTTGTAAGTTATTAAGACAAATGTACCTTTGACTATAGGGCAGAACATCCATAGAAATAGAGCGACTACAACAAGAAGAACTGCACCAGCAAAAACAAAATGTTAAGGAAACAAACACTGCACATTTCAAAATCAAAACACTTAATAAAAGAATCAACAACAATTAGATCGTACTGAATTCATTCATCAACATAAGGAATCATACATTTATCGGATCGAGGAAGAGGCTAAGAATATGATCTGCCTGAAAGCACGATCGTGGTGTCATAATATAAAGGTGTGTAGAAACCGAATGAATTGGCATAGCAAGATCAATCACTGATTATCTACACAAACTTAGCACAATATACCTTTTCAATTGGTCAGAGACTAATCTATAAAAACTTAATATGGATTATATCATTCAACATAATAACTAATCCAAAATTTCAACTGCAGTACTGGATATTTATGTATATAAACATAAGTTTGGTATTTCGTTAGCGTATAATGAGGAGACGATATGATTTACCAGAGGAGCAAGTGCATCCAAAAACATCTGTTTCAATCTCTGATGAATCTTTTGCATATTGTTCAATGTAAAGATGAACTGTGACACCTGATCTGGTTCCAAATGAATAGAAAACCTACAATACCGATTTAGACATTCACAAAATTGACACATTGATTATCCCTTTAATTCAAAAAAAGTGGGAAATAAATAAATAGCTCAATCAAAACTCACCAAACTGATTCATTACACTTCAGGATTTAGTTTGGTTAAAATGAGATGATAAAATTTTGAAACAACCACAAATTTGGAGATGCTAATTTCAATCCATACTCTTATAAAAGGGTCCATTTGAGTTATGTTATATATGTCTTAGAGATAACACTTGCTTTTAACCCATTTGCTTATATATAAGTTGATTAAAGTTTTCTTTATCTCTAATGGGTCACACGTGATCATTTAGTATACCTCAACCTTTGGTTACCTACACTAAAACGAACAGTATTTATGTTAAAGATTTAACTGTAAGGAATGCAAGGTAATTTCAAAATAAACCTTTATAGGGGCAAATGCTTTATCAGGAAATTCAACCTGATGTTGGGCAAGTATAAGCTTAGAGTCCTAATACACAGAAATAGTGTACTTATGTAAACCTCTCTCCACAAAGCTATGCACCTATTATGGTGATCTATTAACAATGAATCACGTGATATTAAGTTTAATATTGAAGCTAAAGCTTTTAGTCGAGGATCTAGGATGGGTGGACATTTAAGTTGAATCAAATGATAAAGTATTAGATTGACATTACATGGAGAGTCTGAATATTACATCATTGTAAATGTAAGTCCAAGTAGACACAAACTAACGAATAGAAAAATATGGATACATCGTCAATAATACACATCAGTCTTTGGCCATTACAAACCTTGTTGAATTTAAAAAGTGTGAGCATGATCATGAAATCTACATCTTAGTGTTTTCTACATCATGCAAGTGCTTATTTATAAGTGTTTGTGTAGTATAAAAAGATTTGATAACAATAACCAATTATTGAAAAATACATCATAGCTTTAAAAAATTCCATAAAAAACTAACATGTATCCCATAATCTAAGTGTTCAGTCCATTCAAGAGGAATAGTCTGCAAAAACAATAAGGAAATAATTCATAAAAATCATTACATAACCTCAGTTTCAAAGAAGATTGATGTATCATGTATCGCTCCAACGACCGACTGTTGCACTGATAATGTAAGAATAAATTATTGCCTTGTTGGAGCTCCTACATCATGTATATATGATACCTCAAACCAAAGAAAAATAAAAATCACAAATGGTTCTATCACGAGTAAGACGTGTTTATAAATTTAAATGTGTTTTATTACGAAGCATACAACATCAAAATAACTCTACCAATAGTTAGAGATATTCAGCTCAGATTTTGTAGGCTCTTCGAACACCCATTTGTGACATTTATCAGAAGCTACTTTTCCACTTTTTTCCCATCAATTTGTATATCTACATAATCAAACACACTCAGACAAATACATTTGGGTAAAAAACCTCAAATTGACTCAAATTATTATCCAACACCACCTTCAATCAAGCTCCAAATCTATTTTCAGAACCAAAAAAACATCACATTCCAATCGAAATTAACATTAAATTTAAAGTTCAACATGCATTCTTTATAAACCGTGATAAAAAATGTAGGTAAGTATAAACCAATATACATATATCCAAAAAACAATGATTTATTTGCATCATAATCACAAGAGAAATCCAAATTTAATCCAACCTAATCTCGTTACGACTTAAGTACCGGTTCTTAGAAAAATACACAAAAGAAAGTCATGTTTAAATTGAAGAGGATGGAACCTGTAAAGCACAAGTTTATGTTAAATTAACTTGCGATTTGTCATGACCAACGTTCCATCGGAACTGAAAACCATCGTCCTTTCCAGTTGCATAACTACCACCGTCGCCATCAAAATCTAATAATTCCATACTCTGTAGCTTCATCATCTTCCGTAAACTCCCTAATTCTGACATTTGCGAGTTCCGACGACGGAGTTATGTACATCAATGGTTCGGTATTTTTTTTGGCAGCGGAGCGTTTCTACTCCGGCGGAGGGTGTCGCCGCCGTGGTTAATTGATGGTTGGTTTTTCAATTGAGCAAAAAAGAGTATTCGTTAAGTTTTAAGGTTTGAGACAACTGAGAGAGATGAAAACCATCGTGGTATATCAGGGCCGGATTTTTTCTTAATAAAAAATAGATTAAATACGGGATATATATATTATTATTATATAATTTTTTAATAAAAAAATGATAATTAATGTTAACCATTGGATCAATATGAGAAAATCCAATTAAGGGTCGGGATTGCCCCAAGCTATTTTGATATATTATAGATAGATTATAGATTATAGATATGAGAATGATCGTTCGCATAGCAACTCACACTCACATATATCGCATACTAAAAACATAACTAAAATTTGAATTATATGTATATATATATAATAATATGTACAACATTATATATTACGAGTATATCTCTACCCCTTATTAATCATTTTGACATTTTGACTTGATTGACTTAGCCATGGAGATATGCGAAATCTCCAAAATGCCCCTCATATTCAATTTATTATGCAGTGTGTAGGTGTTACTGACTCATGCAGATGTTATTTTAGAAAGTTAGCAATGTAAACATAGTAAGTACTGACTCATGCACATGTTATTTTAGAAAGTCAGCAATGTAAACATAGTAAGTGCTATTACATTTTATATATAATATCAATTCATTTCATAGCCATACAATCACGATTACTGAGATTCCAAACAATATCATTTCATCATTAATACAGAATCACTTGATAAAAATAAAATAAAATACTAACACTATATAAACACGGTTTTATTTCATGAAAAATTGACACTGCAACATCAACACACAGACCATATCACAACAATATCAACACACCAACTATGGATTCCGAGATCAACATGATTGATGCTCACCTTGATGCTGAAAATCATTTTGAACTTACTCTTGAAACTGCTCCACAATCTGCTCCCATTATCGATCCGGCTTCTGCTGTTGTTCCTACTGCGGTTCCTGCACATGTTTCAACTGCCATTGTGATCCAACTTCTGCTTCTACTTCTGCTGTTGTTCCTACTGCGGTTCCTACTAATACTCTTGCTCCCTTCACTGATGATGAGGTAACATTCATGCTTCCGATAATGTTTACTTTTGCGATATCATATGTGTTTGGCTAAATAACATAAATATTACAATTAGTTGCTTCTACTCATATTCATATTCATACACTTAACACCGATTACAAAACCATAAATATTCATATTGAGAAAATCGAAATGATTATAAATAGAGAACAGTTATTATAGCAGTCCCTACTACCCACACGGTGTTTTACTTACATATACAGATTCCCTTAACGCTTCATCTTGTGCTTTGAACATCTTATCCTTAATGCCAGATTGAATCGTCATACTTTGATTTGCACTCACCTTGGCTTACTCTTTCCTTCCTACTCAAAACATCTACCACAACATCCGTCTTCCCCGGATGGTATCGAATTTCACAATCGTAACCGCTAAATAATTCGAGCTACCTCATTTGCCTCATGTTCAACTTCTTTAGAACAAAAATGTGTTAACACTATTATGATCGACATAAATAATGTTCTTCGTTCCATAAAAAATAATATCTTCAACACTTAAGTACGAACACCACCGCTCCAAGTTCCAATTCGTAGGTAATGAAATTCCTCTCTCAGAATTATAGTTGTCGAGAGACATATGTAATCATCTTTCCTCTTGTATTAGCACACATCCCAAACCTTGGTTTGATGCATATAATTCTAGAATGAGTCTCAAATGAACTTCGTGCTCCACCCTAGATTTAGAATAAATTAGAACGTCGCAAATAAAAAGTATGATAAATTCATCGAGATACGGTTTACATATGTTTTTGGTTAAATACGTGAATATTGTAATCGCATTAGTAAGGCCGAAAGGCATAACGAGAAATTTGAAATGTTCGTAGCGAGTCCTAAAAATTGTCTTTGATATATCGCGATTGTAAACTCTCCATTGATGACGATAAGACCAAAAATATGATTTTTTGATAACTATTTTGAACTTTAGAGTCGGGTGAATAAATTATTTATCCTAACAATAGGATAACGATTCTTGATTCTGGCTGTTAGTTTGTTTGATTATCAATAGTCGATACACATTCGAATGAGCCATCTTTCTTGTTAATGAATAAGACAGGTGCTCCTCAATGATGATGACTAGGGAATATAAAACCCTTGTCTCGGAGCATCTTATCGCACCCCCAATTTCGGGTTGCGGAAGCGAATCTGGTCGGGGCGCGACTAATTACATATCAAGCACACAAGGTATAATGAACGACTCTATATACGTCGTTTTACAACTTGTATTGATAAAATCAAAGTTTACATAAAAAATATAGTTACATTAGCTCGGTTGAAATTGAGAGATTTAAGTACATAATTAATCTATACAAAATATAATAATGCAGCGAAATCTCTGATTGTTTGCATGCTGACTCGAGCTAATTGATCCTGATTGAGCAGTCCAACCTACTGCTGGTTACCTGTGATACATGCTAAAATGGGTCGGCGAAACGCTGGTGAGCTCACAGGTTTGTAAGTCAACACATATTTGTATGAATCGCAAGATTTAATTGAATTTAAAATGCAATTAAGCAAAATAAAAGTTATACAGCCATGAGCACATTGTCTGAGCTTAACTTGAGGGTCGGGTCCAATTAAGGAATTCCGATCGAGGTGCCTCCTACGAGTGCCTAATCCACACTCGTCTACCCAAATGCTAATACGTCCGTTTGACCAGTTAGTGCTTGCTAACCCGGACGAGGAATGTCAATCCTATATGATATCATATACTAACATTCACGCTACAGATGTATTACCAAACTATGTTGTGGAGGGCTTTAAATTGATTAGTGAAAACAACTCATGTAGTATTTGATTTCGAATGGTACTTGCATTCATATTGTAAAACAAAATGAGCAATGATATCACACCCCTGAGTAAAACAGATAAAAAGAGGGGCCATGAGACTCACCTGAGTCTTGAGAGTTTAAATTAATAAACTTGGTTTGATTAGCCTAGTAGTAATGTCCAAAGACTTGTAACCTGAGGGTGTCCAAGACGCGCGATGGTTAATACGAGTAGGTATCTCAAAAGATCACCTATGTTAGTTGATCACACAACTAGTAATGTCCAAATACATTTGGTTTGTTTGTTTGTTTGCGTTTTGAAAACATGTACGGCCCGTTGGTGATTAATTGCAATAATAATCTCCAAACATTATTATCAGAATGTTGTAATGATATACTTATATAGTATATTTGAAATGTTTAGTATTCGAATAAGTCAAGTGTTGTTGTCTTAGGTGATTATAAGTGATATCGCGTAAAAAGTCACGTTTTTACCACCGATATCTCTCTCATTCTAGAGCAATACTTGGCATTTGGACTCAAACAATGCACTAATCAATGATAATATGTTAAGAAGATCAAGACAAGGTTGCACGATAAAAATCAAGCAAAACAGCCGAGAAACGAAGATTCCACACACGTTTGAAGATTCAAGGCATAAAAATGATATTTCAAGACTAAAGTGCCCTCCATCAACATCCATTATTTCTAAGATGTTCGTTTTCAAAATACGAATCCAACAGAAGAAGAATCAACCAAAACGGGTGAAAAATGAAGATTTCGCGCCCGTCGGAAGATCCAAATGATCTGTACGCAATATCTGGAGCTAGGGACCTCATCTCAGGGCCTATCTTATGTCAAAATCTTCGTTTTTGAATTACGAATCCAACAAAAAAAGAATCAACGCAAACGGATGCATAACGAAGAAAACACGCACAAATCGAGAAACGAAGCAACGGGGCGGGGGTGGGCCCACCGCCGCCGGCCACTGGATCACCGCCGCCCTCCCTGTACCCGTCCCGGTTTCCGTTTTTGGTAATTTTGGGTACCTGGTGCGCCTACTTTTCGTGTTGTACGGTACCCGGTGCGCCTACTTTTCGTGTTGTACGGTACCCGGTGCACCCTTTTGGCTACCTTTTGCTAACATGCACCCCCTAGTGCTAATGTGAGCCAAAGCTCACCTATAAATAGGAGGCTTTAGGTTCATTTGTGACTTGCACCTAGATTCATCAATACACTTAGAAACACACTTTCTCACCATCCACTCTTTTCTTTCTTTATTGTAATACTTCTAAGTTAATTAGACTAGCTAATTAACTAATCAAGGAAGATTTGTACGGAGGTGCTCCGGGACGTATTTGTAGCTACGAGTTATTGTATTTCTTTATCTGGTTTTAATCTATCTTTCATATTTAATTATGTTCGTTCTTTCTTTAATAAATTTAAATACGTATGCTAGAATTGTCATGATTAGCTAAATAACTCAATTGTCTGCTATGATAGTCATTTAGGAGAGATTTAAATATGTGATTATATTGTATGCTATGAGATTGCGGGTGTTGTGTATTATGAATAGATGTGGGAATCGAATCTTTATCGTTTATCTACCCAACTCATGTTGTGACTAAAACCTTATCCAAAAATGAACGTAGCTCACTCATAGGGTATAGGTCACTTAGTTATACTATGTTTGATTGAATCATTGAGCTCGGCATGGCCGGTGTTCTCTAGACCAAATCAGGATCCAAGAGACACGGAATATGGGAATAGAGGTAGATTGAGATTTAATTCAGACAGACGGTATTTTTGAGACAACTTTCGGAATATCCTCGATTTAATTAATACATTTGTAGGCTTAGGTTTAACTATTGTCTTGATTGTCTTACTGCATGTTCTTGTTTGATTGTTGCTTTAGGATTATTGTACTAGTAAAATACACCTAGCCTTAATTATTGCGAAATAACATGACGGCCCCTATTCGACTGTTCTTCGATATAGTACTGGAAATGCTTATGGCAAAGTACAAACATATGGAAGTCGAGAACGACCGAAGGTAGTTGTGTTATGGATCAATTAACAAACGTATTACTTAAGTTTCTATTTGTATTATAAACCACCCCTGTCTTGTTGCATACTTGATTAATGTTGATAATTCATACGAATAAGTGATGACATCTTATCTGACCGCTTAGACCAGTTCTTCCAACCTATTCCGACGAGGGTAAAACCCGTTTACAAGATTGTTTATTCAACAAACTGTGCCATGATTCGGACGTCTATGATGACCGAGATTGGGGAATAGGATTCGAGATTAACTGTTAGATAATATGGGCATGCATTTGAGAGAACTTTTGGTGTATGCTTTAATATATTCTGCAACCCACGTGACATTCTATTTGCCTGATTGTGGACATCTCCGCGTTAGCCCGATAGTAGGATTGTAGTAATAACTCACATTAACTTATGAACTTATCCTCATTGGAACTCTTCACGCTTTAATATCACCTGAACCACTTCATAGTAGACAATCGCTTTAACTGCTGAACGCCCGAAGTAACCTCCATTTCTGACTTAATTTAGTTTAATTTTAGAATAGAAAACCCAAAACCTAAACCAACTCTCTTCCACCCTAGCTAAATTCATAAAAGTCTCTACATTCTCCTAGTTTCAATTCGTCGAGCTTTAAAGAACGATCCTAGGTCATACTTATCCTTTGCTAGCCCGTAGATTAGCAATAGTAGTAACCCTAGGCCCCAGCCTTATAAATTTAAAACCCACTGTTGTAACCAGATAGTTATCGTTAACGACACCGACCTATCGGGGCGCAACAAGTTTTTGGCGACGCTGCCGGGGAGCGTCGGCGACCGATTTTAGGAAGTTTAGTGACTCTAGTATTTAGCGATCCTTTTTGAAAGATTAACATCAATCAAAAGTTACACTTTTTGCCCTTAGGATTAGATTAGTTTTATTTTAACCATGTCAACCCCTTATTTTAATTTAACCAACCTTACACCAAGTGGAACATCAAACCAACTTTTGGCCATTCCTTCACCAATAACCCACTTACATTCCTCAAAACAACTTTTATCTGATTTTATACTAGAACAAAATGTTATAAACAATAGGATAGCCGGATTTCAAGACAACATTGACGCCATGATAAAAATTTCCGACAAATTAATTTCTAACATGGAGTCTATTTTGGAAAACTTGAATTTTATTGAGAAAAGTACGTCGGCGACTACCATTCAACCCAATGATGTGTTAATCGTCACTAGGGGAGGAAAAGTAACCAAAGTTGATCCACCACCACCAGATAACACCCCCGAAAACACTTCTTCGCCCACACCTACACCAAGTGAACATGTGTCCATTGACATCCCTGTCACAACACCTGGCCCATCACCAACCAAAACTCCGGATAATGTACCTCGCACGAGAATACCTTATCCCGGTAGACTTAAAAAGGAAAAGCAAGAAGCCCAATTCGGTAAATATCTGTAAATGTTTAAAAGCTTGCACTTGAATGTTAGACTATTAGATGCTTTAGTAGAAATGCTCACATGTGCCAAATTCTTTAAAGAACTTCTTTCAAACAATGAAAAACTTAGGCAAATAGTTAGTTTACCCTTAAATGCTGAATGCTCTTTAATTGTACAACATGGTCTTCCACCTAAGTTAGGAGACACTGGACGTTTTACAATACCTTGTTTTCTCCAAGATATCCAAATTAGTAATGCCTTAGCTGACCTAGGCGCTAGTGTTAATTTTATGCCTTATTCCCTCTATAAGAAATTAGGATTAGATGACCATTCAATTAGCAGACAGATCAGTTAAACTCCCTCGAGGAATTGCTGAAGATGTCATGGTCAAGGTCGATAAGTTCGTCTTTCCAGTGGACTTCATCATCATGGATATAGAGGAAGACACCCACATCCCACTCATCCTTGGCAGACCTTTCTTAAATACTGCCAAGGCCGTAATCGACGTAAACGAAAAATCTTTAAAACTAAGAGTCGGGAAAGAGGAGGTCACCTTTAATGTCGATCGATTAATGAAGCAACCGCTGGAAGAGGACCTTGGTTTGTGCGATACTATGCAGGACATTTTTGATGAACATCTCCACGAAGTGTTGGCACTATCCAGCCAGAACCCGATACCTACCACGGTAGTCACCGTTCGAAGACTATATAACGAGGATCCTGGGCTGCAGGCCACAATCACTTCGCCAGCAAAGTCTGAAGAACTACTATTTCCCTTGTTTGAAAAGAAGCTATCTTACACCAATGGCAAAACGATAGCCGTCTCATTGGGATGCGGTACACCGATACCTTGGCTAAAAAGAGATACACTCAATAACCCGAATCCAGCTCCTTCAATTAAAGAAATCCTGGATTCCTTCAAAGGGATGAGTATTGAGCCACCACCATTTGAATCCCAATTAATCAACCAACCCGAACCTCTATCATTTCCAAACCCTGAATTAACCATAAACCAATCTTCAACCGCTCAATTTCAAGAATTCCAATTCACCGACGACGGATAAATTATTCTCACCCGAAATGACGAAGTGTCATCATCATCGGTCAGCAAATACGAGCTAAAGACGAACGAATTTTCAAACCAAACCGAATGGGTCGAAATAGCATCCATCTCTACATCCGAACCTGAGATAGACGAGGCACCCTTCCAAGCTGAATATGAGAAGCTGAATAGAGACGAAATAGCTAGAATGAAGCCGTCTATTGAGGAACCACCAAACTTGGAATTAAAGGAATTACCACCTCACCTTGAATACGCTTACCTCCAAGGAACCTCCCAACTCCCGGTGATAATCTCAAAGGAGTTGAAACCAAAAGAGAAAGTTCAGTTAGTTGATGTGCTGAGATCACCCAAGAAAGCAATCGCATGGAAATTTTCTGATATACAGGGAATTAGTCCTAACTATTGCACGCATAAGATCTTGATGGAGAACGATTTCAAACCATCTGTTCAAAGGCAGAGACGAGTAAATCCTAAGATTCAAGACGTAGTAAAACAAGAGGTTATCAAACTCTTGGATGCTGGACTAATATACCCAATATCTGACTCACCTTGGGTTAGCCCTGTTCAAGTCGTCCCAAAGAAAGGAGGAATGACGGTCATTACAAACGAAGAAAATGAGCTCATACCAACTCGGACCGTCACCGGTTGGAGGGTTTGTATTGACTACCGAAAGTTAAACGAAGCAACTCGCAAGGATCACTTTCCACTTCCGTTTATTGACCAAATGCTCGAGAGGCTGTCGGGAAACGAATTCTACTGTTTCCTTGATGGATTCTCCGGTTACTTCCAAATTCCGCTCGATCAAAAAGACCAGGAGAAAACGACGTTTACATGCCCTTATGGAACATTCGCATACAGACGAATGCCGTTCGGATTATGCAACGCGCCTGCAACATTTCAGAGATGCATGGTTGCAATCTTCCATGACATGATTGAACAATGCATGGAAGTCTTTATGGACGATTTCTCAGTCTTTGGAGACTCTTTCGCATCATGTCTATCCAACCTCGATAGAATGCTCACCAAGTGTGAAGAATCAAATCTCGTCTTGAATTGGGAAAAATGTCACTTTATGGTAAAGGAAGGAATAGTCTTAGGACATAGAATATCAAAGTCAGGAATCGAAGTAGACAAAGCCAAAGTCGAAACCATTGCGAAACTCCCACCACCCACCAACGTTAAAGCCATTCGAAGTTTCCTAGGTCACGCTGGGTTCTACCGTCGTTTTATCAAAGACTTCTCCAAGATCTCTCGACTGATTACCCACCTGTTAGGAAAAGACATCAAATTCGCATTTGACGAAAGCTGTATGAAGGCCTTTGACTACCTAAAGAAAGAACTAACCAACGCACCAATCATGGTTGCTCCAGACTGGAGCCTTCCATTTGAAATCATGTGCGACGCAAGCGATTTCGCTGTAGGAGCAGTTCTCGGACAACGGAAGGATAACCATTTTCGGCCAATCTACTACGCTAGCAAAAGTCTCACAGATGCTCAAGAGAATTATACAAACACCGAAAAGGAGCTGCTGGCTGTAGTATTTGCCTTTGATAAATTTCGATCCTACCTGATATTGTCAAAGACAATAGTGTACACGGATCACTCAGTTCTGAAATACCTCTTCAAGAAGCAAGACGCAAAACCAAGACTGTTATGATGGATTCTACTCCTACAAGAATTTGACATTGAAATAAAAGATAAAAAGGGAGCAGAGACTGCAGACCATCTGAGTCGACTTGAAAATCCATCAATGGAACAACTTGCAAACAGGGACATCAAAGATCGATTTCCAGAAGAGCAGTTAATGAGTTTAGGAGAGCGATCGCAAGGATCACAATTCGCGGACGATCCTTGGTTTGCAGACATGGCCAATTTAGTAGTTGGAGGGATCACAAGAAAAGGAATGCCGTCATCACGAAGACAGAGGTTCTTCCGCGATGTCAAGCACTACTTTTGGGATGATCCGTATTTGTTTAAGGTCTGTCCCGACCAGATTATAAGAAGATGTGTCGATAGAAAGGAAGCCGAACACATCCTCCATCAAAGCCATCATGGACCCACCGGAGGACACCACGCAGCCAACTTGACAGCAAAGAAAGTATACGACTCAGGATTCTATTGGCCAACTATTTTTAAAGACGCACAAGACTTGGTGAAACGTTGCGATATTTGCCAAAGGTTTGGAAATATCACAACGCGTAACGAAATGCCGTTAACGAATATCCAAGCATGTGAAATATTCGATATATGGGGATTAGATTTCATGGGACCATTTCCGAAATCTTACGGAAAGGAATACATTCTAGTAGCTGTCGACTACGTATCCAGATGGGCCGAAGCTCAGGCCTTCCCAACAAATGACTCGAGAGTCGTAACCAAGTTCTTAAAGCAGCTATTCTGTCGGTTTGGAACACCTCGAGCGATAATCAGTGACCGCGGCACACACTTTTGCAATACTCAGTTTATGAAGATATTGCAACAATATGGTGTTACCCATAAGACATCTACGGCCTACCACCCGCAGACAAATGGGCAAGCAGAAATAACAAACCGAGCACTAAAAAGAATTTTGGAACGAACAGTTGGTCAACACAAGGAAAACTGGGCAGACAAGCTAGATGATGCATTATGGGCGTTCCGGACAGCCTACAAAACACCCTTAGGAACAACCCCCTATAGGCTCGTATATGGAAAAGCATGTCATCTTCCGATCGAACTAGAATACAAAGCTTACTGGGCACTAAAGAATTGTAGCTTAGATCCCACAGTAACGGGAGCACACCGGAAAATGCAACTAAATGAGTTAGGAGAACTAAGAGATCAAGCATACGAGAGCTCCTATAAGTTCAAGGAAAGAACTAAGTTGCTCCACGATGCAAAACTACGCCCCAAACGCTTCAATCCAGGTGATAAAGTTCTACTCTTCAACTCTCGATTTAAGAAATTTTCTGGTAAATTCAAAACGAGGTGGAGCGGCCCATTTACAATCTCTAAGGTTTTTCCTTATGGCACCATTGAACTCGAGGCTCCAGACGGAAATTTCAAGGTAAACGGTCATCGTTTAAAACATTACGTACAAGACTTTCCCCCATACGAGGAAGTCTACGATTGCAAAGCACCCTGACAAACTATTAAAGGAAGAAGAGTCAAGCTACGAGACTCGATAAACAAAGCGCTCTTGGGAGGCACCCCAAGCCTATCTTATGTTTTTAGCATTAATTTTCTTTTACTGTTGTGTTTAAGCTAATCCAATTTTCTATGCAGTACCTCATGAAGGACTAATGATCTTAGACCATTAACCTTTTTATATTTTGCAGGATGAGTTCGCAGTCAGACAGAGCACGAGCCCCCAGACAGAGACGCTCGCATTCCATGCACCACTCCCGGAGTTCATCACCGGGTAGTAGCATGAGGACTGTCAGAGGATCCCAGTCACCACCTCCTAGTTCGGATGAGATCTCGGCAGACTTGGTGGAGGTGCACGTTCAGGAGTCATTCCTGTTACGTCCCATCCAGGCCAGGTTACCTTCATCTCACCGACCAGCGGGACAGACCGCAGGGACCTCCAGAGTACCCATCTTCGAGCATGGGGTTACTACTGCGGACCCTGCTGTCATTTGGTCTATACTGAAAGCCCTTGAGGTCCAACACACCGCCATCTCTGAGATCCACACTGCTTTGGGCCTTACCTCTACACCTGTGTGCCCCTTTCAGATGGGATCTGATCCCGCTCCGCACATTCCACCATGGGATTTATTCCCATCTAGGAGCTTGACTGCGCAGGACCATCCCACTTTTATGGCCCCACTAGAGGAGGATGCTGCTGCACTGGACGCTTGGATCCAGGATCCAGAGGATGGTGTTGCATCTCCTGTCTATACCATCGAGGAGTCAGCATCTCCTACATCGATCGTGGAAAACACGATCTTTATGGATGATGACTTCACCGACTGGGAGGCGCTCTATGCTGACACGGATTAGCTACTTTTAGTTATTATTATTTATGTTTAGTATTAACTTGTGTTAACATTTGTGTTTTCTGAAGGATGTGTAGTATGCAGAATTCGAAGTAAAATTTATGGAACAAGTTCATTTTAATGAGCCTGGTCTATTTCCAGCGAATTCACACACTTGAACCTGGTCCATCAAATCCAGTGGCATCACACGCAGCACAAGGAAGTGTCTCTTCTAACCTTACTTTGCTTGAACCACACAAGAATTTTAAGAAAAACTCTAAGTGTAGGATTACTACTCACAAATAGAGAATAACTTTGAAAATATTGACCCGTATTCAAAATCTAAGTATGGGATTAACCTAACTTAGAAGTAGAGAACATTAGGGACAATGTTCTTTTAAGTGTGGGATAGCAGTAGTATTCACTATCGTATTGCAACATAAACTTTTGATCAAGCTTTTTAGAAAAACTCATATTTTTAGCAAAAATTTTTGAATCATGGGAAGCCCAAAAAGGGTATGTTCGGTCAGCAAAAATTCAAAAGGCTTGGCAAATGGACCACGACGAGCAAAACTCTTTGATAACTTTCAAACTAAGTTTCAAACAAGCAATCGCATGACTAGGCACAAAACCACCAAAAATGAGTGAGGAATCTTGAGCCATATAAAAGCATTCACCTTTAATGCTTCACTTTTTTGTTTGTGAGTGTGCCGTTGTATGCCTTCTTGAGTTAGAACTTGTTCGAAGAACGCATTTTGAAATTACAAAGATGAGCGTCATACGTGACGAAGGTGCAATTAGAGGATCTTGACATTCACTAGGATAGAACCCTCTCGTGAAACCCCCGTTTTCAAGACTAACCCTGCCAATGTCCATTTTCGGCATTGAAGATCATTTAGAAAACCTGTTGAGCCTCAGCCTTTTCATTTCAAATACTCACTTCAAAAACAACCCTCTCTTTTTACATCTCTTGGCCATAGCCTAAGTGTCTGTTCTGTCAGCAAAACCACTACAAGAGGAAAAGTTCTAAAAGGAATCCCCAAAAGAACGTCATCCACAGAAGGACTCCAAGGAAAGCAAACAAAGCTGCCAAAGAAATCAAAAAGCTACAAGACCCAAGGATCATTTAAAGCCGAGGAAAATGTTATTCAAAGAAGAAAAAGTTACGAAAAGGCTCTCAAAGAGAGATATCCAGAAAGAGGTACTATCTAAAAACGTCAAAGACAAGTCATCACAGACAACTCTTAGGCTATATTAAAGTCCAATTCAAACCACCTACCAAAGTCCTTATCCCATGAATGTCTAGGGATAATTAGCACCGTCCTCACTTAAGTATTGTAGATTTGATTCTCGATCAAGCTTATGACAACGGAAGAGCTACATGACTGGCCCTGAGTGATTTAGAAGTTAGGAAACCCGATACACTTGAGTGAATTGAGTGACCACCTGTGAGGGCCCCAGTCATGTATATCTTACATTTTGAAGATTGAAAAGAGAGCTTGTTAGAACCAGAAGTTTGGAGAAACATCAAAGGGTGGAACCTCGTCCGAAATCTTTTCACGAAGCCTGCAGGAATCAAAGTTCTCCGGAATGCGAAGACACCCTTCCAGCCTTTCACAAACTTGCTGAAGGTTTGCTTGAAGACAAGTAAAACTCTAAGTGTGGGATACTTGATATCGCGTAAAAAGTCACGTTTTTACCACCGATATCTCTCTCATTCTAGAGCAATACTTGGCATTTGGACTCAAACAATGCACAAATCAATGATAATATGTTAAGAAGATAAAGACAAGGTTGCACGATAAAAATCAAGCAAAACAGCCGAGAAACGAAGATTCCACATACGTTTGAAGATTCAAGGCATAAAAATGAGATTTCAAGACTAAAGTGCCCTCCATCAACATCCATTATTTCTAAGATGTTCGTTTTCAAAATACGAATCCAACAGAAGAAAAATAAACCAAAACGGGTGAAAAATGAAGATTTCGCGCCCGCCAGAAGATCCAAATGATCCGTACGCAATATCTGGAGCTAGGGACCTCATCTCAGGGCCTATCTTATGTCAAAATCTTTGTTTTTGAATTACGAATCCAACAAAAAAATAATCGACGCAAATGGATGCATAACGAAGAAAACACGCACGAATCGAGAAATGAAGCAAAAGACGACGCAACGGGGCAGGGGTGGGCCCACCACCGCCGGTCACTGGACCACCGCCGCCGGCCTCCCTGTACCCGCCCTGGTTTCCGTTTTTGGTAACTTTTGGTACCTGGTGCGCCTACTTTTCCTGTTGTACGGTACCCGGTGCGCCTACTTTTCGTGTTATACGGTACCCGGTGCACCCTTTTGGCTACCTTTTGCTAACATGCACCCCCTAGTGCTAATGTGAGCCAAAGCTCACCTATAAATAGGAGGCTTTAGGTTCATTTGTGACTTGCACCTAGATTCATCAATACACTTAGAAACACACTTTCTCACCATCCACTCTTTTCTTTCTTTATTGTAATACTTCTTAGTTAATTAGACTAGCTAATTAACTAATCAAGGAAGATTTGTACGGAGGTGCTCCGGGACGCATTTGTAGCTACGAGTTATTGTATTTCTTTATCAGGTTTTAATCTATCTTTCATATTTAATTATGTTCGTTCTTTCTTTAATAAATTTAAATATGTATGCTAGAATTGCCATGATTAGCTAAATAACTCAATTGTCTGCTATGATAGTCGTTTAGGAGAGATTTAAATATGTGATTATATTGTATGCTATGAGATTGCGGGTGTTGTGTATTATGAATAGTTGTGGGAATCGAATCTTTATCGTTTATCTACCCAACTCATGTTGTGACTAAAACCTTATCCAAAAATGAACGTAGCTAACTCATAGGGTATAGGTCACTTAGTTATACTATGTTTGATTGAATCATTGAGCTCGGCATGGCCGGTGTTCTCTAGACCAAATCAGGATCCAAGAGACACGGAATATGGGAATAGAGGTAGATTGAGATTTAATTCAGACAGACGGTATTTTTGAGACAACTTTCGGAATATCCTCGATTTAATTAATACATTTGTAGGCTTAGGTTTAACTATTGTCTTGATTGTCTTACTGCATGTTCTTGTTTGATTGTTGCTTTAGGATTATTGTACTAGTAAAATACACCTAGCCTTAATTATTGTGAAATAACATGACGGCCCCTATTCGACTGTTCTTCGATATAGTACTGGAAATGCTTATGGCAAAGTACAAACGTATGGAAGTCAAGAACGACCGAAGGTAGTTGTGTTATGGATCAATTAAAAAAATGTATTACTTAAGTTTCTATTTGTATTATAAACCACCCCTGTCTTGTTGCATACTTAAGTAATGTTGATAATTCATACGAATAAGTGATGACATCTTATATGACCGCTTAGACCAGTTCTTCCAACCTATTACGACGAGGGTAAAACCCGTTTACAAGATTGTTTATTCAACAAACTGGGCCATGATTCGGACGTCTATGATGACCGAGATTGGGGAATAGGATTCGAGATTAACTGTTAGATAATATGGGCATGCATTTGAGAGAACTTTCGGTGTATGCTTTAATATATTCTGCAACCCACGTGACATTCTATTTGCCTGATTGTGGACATCTCCGCGTTAGCCCGATAGTAGGATTGTAGTAATAACTCACATTAACTTATGAACTTATCCTCATTGGAACTCTTCACGCTTTAATATCACCTGAACCACTTCATAGTAGACAATCGCTTTAACTGCTGAACGCCCGAAGTAACCTCCATTTCTGATTTAATTTAGTTTAATTTTAAAATAGAAAACCCAAAACCTAAACCAACTCTCTTCCACCCTAGCTAAATTCATAAAAGTCTCTACATTCTCCTAGTTTCAATTCGTCGCGCTTTAAAGAACGATCCTAGGTCATACTTATCCTTTGCTAGCCCGTAGATTAGCAATAGTAGTAACCCTAGGCCCCAACCTTATAAATTTAAAACCCACTGCTGTAACCAGATAGTTATCGTTAACGACACCGACCTATCGGGACGCAACAATAAGTTACCACTTCTAGTTATAATCTCGTTCTCATTGTTAGTTATAATTTCGTTCCCATTGTTAGTTATAATTTCCTTCCCACTGTTAGTTATAATTTCCTTCCCACTGTTAGTTATAATTTCCTTCCCACTGTTAGTTATAATTTCCTTCCCTCTGTTAGTTATAATTTCATTCCCACTGTTAGTTATAATTTCCTTCCCACTGTTAGTTATAATTTCGTTTAAGTGCTAGCTTTTGTTGACTAGGTCAAACGTGTTCGGTTTGACCCGAAACTTTTAGGAAAGTCTTAAATATATTAAATAAGCTTTATAAAATTGTCGTTACGTTTTATGGTTGACCCGAAGTGTCGGTTTTGTAATTTGACCAAAACAGTCCCGGGAGTTACGTTTTTCAGATTTTAATCCCGATTCAATCCCCCGATTTCACCACTTTTTAAGCCAAATCAAGCTCTACTAAAAGTCACACATGTTCACCTATGAATATAGTCCAGTTCTGCACTTTATGGTATTTTTATATGTTCGTTTACTATTTTTAACAAAAATAAACATGAGGAGTGGTCAGATCGGGTTCGATAATGAGTTCAGTCCAAAGATTCACGTTTTTCACAATGATCCGTTAGGATCTGGTCCAAGAGCCAAAGATGAAAGTTGTAGCTGGTATCTTAATGAACATTTTTCGTTTAGATGTCGAGAGTTGGTTTGTAACACCCCCAAATTTACTGTTTGCGGAAGCGATGTTTTGGGTGTTACTAATCAATAATCACAAGCACAAAGGATACAGTTAACGACTCTAAATGAGACGTTCGAAAAGTTATTACATTAATACATAAGTAGTTTCAAAATACAAGCTCGAGTTCAAGTAAATTCCTAGAGATTCTAATACATAACAACTAGTACAAAAGTAATGTAATAAAATCTCCAAGCTTGTAAATGCATGCGACTCGAGCTAAGTAAGCTTATCCTGCTGGGCATCCCTACTGATGCTGTGTACCTGAGAAGCATTACTAAACGGTCAACCAAAAAGGTTGGTGAATCTCACAGGTTTGTAAGTAAGTAAACAGTTTGAACACACAAGTAGTATTTGTAAATCATAGCCAGCCAGTAATTAACGATCACAGGTTATGCTCATCGTTAACTTATGTTTAATAAGTGGTGGTTGCAGGTTATGCTAACCGTTTGATACAATTGCCATGAGCCACCATAGTTGAAGCTTAACGTACAGTAAATATAGGTACCCCCTCATGAATGTAATCCAAAACATTCATACGGAACGAGTAAGAAACGCCCGTTTCTACAGGAACGGTTCGTGGTAGTGCTTGCTACCCCGGGCGGGGATTGTCAGTCCCATATGGATCCATATACTAAAACTCGCGCTTATCACATAACTAACAACTATGGTTCAGGAGGATTTCATTGGATTAGTCGTAAACTCATGCAGTTGGCGTATTCGTAATCTCATACAGTAAGTAAATCATGGCAGCAAGTAAGTTTTGTGTGTTCATGTAAAACAGTAATGCATCTCACCCATGAGTATAAAACAGTAAAGTAGGGGCTGTAAGACTCACCTGAGTCTGGCAGATAATGCAGTAAGTAAGCAAGTAGTATCCCGAACTAGCAACCCTTAGCGTCCTAATACGCATAAGGTTTAGTAAGTAAATGGAATACTTGTAAAGTATCCATGCTAGTTGTTCCCAAATTAGTTAATGTCCGTTAGTTTGTTTGTACGTTTGTATTCGTTTGTAAATCATAGTTTGTATAAAAGTTGTACGGTCTGTTTGTTATCAGTGTATAATAATAATTCCATCCATTATTATTATGTATTCATAGTAGTTGTACAGTTGTAAAGTATACTCGTAAAATCGTTTGTTTGTATTACAACATGTATCGTTTGCGTAAGTTCCAATGGGCTTAAACCCCAAAGGGTACGAGTGAAACCTCGTAAGTATTCGAGTGTATGTTCGTATCAGTTAACGTGTAATCCAGCACGTAACTAGTGAGTGAACTTGTAAGTTCGTATCGGATGTAATCCCGTGTAGTGTACAAGTGTAAGTTCGTTGGAGTGTAATCTCCTAAGTATTTCGAGTGTAAACTCGTGTGCGTGTGTGAGTGAAATCTCACGTTAATTTAGCATAGTCTTGTACGTATTCAAGTGTTGTTGTATACTTTCAAAAGTATAGTATTTTCAGGTATAAGTAGCATCGTATTTGATTTAGTAGTTGAAAAGTGATTCAAACACTTAGAGTATATTTTGTTTTCTGATCTGGGCTTTCTGCGACACAAGGCTTGTGTCGCAGACCGTATGCGACATAAGGTCTGTGTCGTATGGGTTTGTTTCTGATTTAGTGTTTATGCGACACAATGGTTGTGTCGCAGACAAGGGTACGACACAACGATACGACATAGTCGTTGTGTCGCAATCAAGCGATAGGTAAATTTTGTGTCGTAGATGGTACGACATATAATGCGACATAAGCGTTGTGTCGCATACATTGCGACATAACGTGCGACATAACATGCGACATAGTGTTGTGTCGCATGAAATTTCGGTCCGATGCGACACAAGAGGTCTGTTCGGAAATTTAGTTTCCGAAAACGTATTTTCCGGTTTCCATTGGGTCTAGAACTTTTATACTAGCTTTAATATGTTGTAATAAGTCCATAATAACTATTGGTAGTTGTTTTTAATGTTTGTGGTGTCGTTTTCTTTAAAATGACCAAAACCGACATTTACGTTAACGTGTTCAAAAACGAGTTTAGATTATATATTCGGACATTACTAAGTTAGGGAAACATTAATCTAGCAAAATAAATGTAATCGGAAAGTTTCGAGGTCGCCGGAAAACTTACAAAGTTGTCGAATCAAGAAACCGAAAAGATGAAGTTGTAGTCCTCGTTGCGGTGATCACTTTCCTCCAAACGAGCTAGGTGTTTTAAGGAGTTTTTGTGGCGTTTTTCTAGAGAGAGAGAGTGTCGATTTAGAGAGAGAGATGAGAGAGTTTAGAAAGAAAATTGGAGGTGATGGAGTATGGTGATTGTGTGTGTAAGTGAGAAAGGGAGGGGGGTGATGTCCCCTCCTTGTTGGCCGGTTTTGGGTGGGGCCACCAAGGTGTGGTCTCACCAAGTTTTGCTCCTCCGTGTTTGCGCTCCGTGCGGTGTTCGTTTCCCCGGTCGTTTAAACGTTAAAATCATTTTATACGTGATTTAATATACGTTTTAAAATACGAAATAATACTCGATAATTAAGTTGAAGTATTTTATCAAAATATTAGCTTTTTAAGTTATAAAACATAACTTTGTTTCGTTTTGTCGGTTGGTCGAGTTTTCGGAGAGTTCGGTGACGTTTTAATTAAACGTACGTTTTCCGTTATATTATAAACATAATATAAAGTAATAATCAAAGTAATTAAATAATTTCACATTATTTAATAGTTGTTTTATTAATGTACGCAAGTTGTACGATTGTTGTTTTATACGATCTGTACGAATCGTATACGCGTATATATATATATATATATATATATATATATATATATATATTCCATCCATATATATATATAATAAGTAATTAACGTATATAATCCTATTTCATATTATATACAAGTAATAAACACGTAATTTGCGAAATTTTAAATTGGCCCTAAATTTGGGGTTGTTACATTCTCCCCATGTTAATAAAATTTCGTCCCGAAATTTGTTCGAAGTAGTAGTCGGTAGTTCGATACTAGTCAGGTAGCTATAATGTGTACTAGTAGCCTACAGTAGTAGGGTAGGTCCTACAGTGTTCGTAGTACGGTAATTGTCTAATAGAAACGTACCCTTAGTTTTGTTGTCTGAAGGTAGTGGACATTGGGCCTTAAGATGGCCAGCACTCCCGCAGTTGAAGCACAGCTTCGTCTTAGGGGAGTTAGTACTCTTAGGGTAGGACTTGCATCGACCGACGGGTATGGTACACGGTCCTTCATGATGCCGAGTGCATTGGGGACAGAAAGGTTTCTTTCCCAAGTAGTTTCCGGTGGTTTTGGAGGGAGTAATCTTCACTCTTTTTGTTGGAGGTGACGTACAGTCGGTGTCGGTATCCTCTTCAGTAGGAGTACTTTGTGAAGTTGGTGGTGAAGTAGGGTTTTCTAAAGCTATCAAACGTAGCTCGTACTCACGCATACGTATGTCATTTTGGAAAGCAATTCGTCGTAGGTCATCAATGTCTTCCCGTGCTTCAGTAAGTTGTTTTTGCAGCGATTCAATAGTTTGGTTAAGGTGGTTGACTGATTCAGTAGTCAAGGTTTCATCAACTGATGCTTTTGCAGCAGTTAGAGCAGCAGGAGGGGCAGGTGCTGCTGCTGATTCAGCGGAGTGTTCTGTATCACACCCGAGTTCGAGGAGGTAAGGAAACATCTTCGGTTCCTCACTGAGCAGTTCATTTTGCAGTGTAGGGTTGTTGACGGAGTGAGTTGTCATTTCCTACGAAATAAGTGTTCTATTTAAGAATTTGCCTCAAGTAAGTGAAGTTATATTAATTTATCTGTTTAAAGTAACGAATAGCATACGAGTTCCCGGTCTCAACCAGTGTGAGATAATTGGGAAGGGAGTTTGAGTTACTGTATCTAAAGTGTAAGGCAAATTGTGTTGTCGGGATTTAAGTAGTCAGTCGTTTCCTAATCCTATTGTGTACTTAGGATCAAAGAAAACACACAGAATAAAATACAGTTATACATAAGTCATTAAGCGAGAGATTTATGAGAAAACAGATTCGGGTAGTCAAAGAATAAGCGTACCCGGGTTGAGTAAATCACAGAGTCTCGGATTCGGGTCATCCTCCCTAGCGTTAATCACATAAGCTCTACTCTTCGTGTAGTTGGTTCGGGTTTTCAGTTTTGGGCAATCCTTCCTGAAGTGCCCGGTACCGTTGCACTCATAGCAGGTTTTGGGTGCGGAAGTATCAGTACCAGTGGGGTTGGTTTGGCAGTCTTGGGCCAGGTGCCCGAATTTCTTGCACTTAGTGCAGGGACAGGAGCCGTTATGATGGCGGCTACATTTGGAGCAGTAAGGCTTGCTCCCCTTGTAAGCCTTTGAGTCATTGGTATTGACAATTGCAAGCTTCTTGTCGGAGGTAGAGTTTGATGAGTGGGGACTCACTTCCCATTTACGTTTGTTACTCGCAGACAGGGTTGAAGTCGAGCCGCGGCGGACAGAATTAGCCGTTAACTCATGAGCCATACGAATGGCGCTCTGAATGGTTCCTGGTTTAGATGAAGTCACTAAATCTTGTAGTCGCTCGGGAAGTCCATCAACATACTTTTCGATCCTTTTGTACTCAGGATCAACCATGGATGGGCACAAGAGTGCCAGCTGGTGAAAGCGGTTGGTGTATCCGGTGATGTCGTCACCCTGCATCTTGTGATTCCAGAATTCTAACTCTAGTTGCTTCAGCTCATCTCTTGGGCAGTACTCGCCCCTCAGCATGATCTTCAGTTCATCCCACTGTAGTTTGTAAGCATCGGCAATGCTCACCGTTTGCGCATAAGTGTTCCACCAAGTAAGGGCGGTGTCAGAAAAGGTGCTGGCGGCGAATTTAACTTTATCCTCTTCCTTGCAGTTGCAGATGAGGAATACCGATTCAACTTTCTCGGTCCAACGAATCAGACCGATTGCTCCTTCAGTTCCTGCAAAGTTCAAGGGTTTGCAGTTTTGGAAGTCCTTGTAGGTGCATGTTTTGGGTGGAGGTGTATTGTTAGCCATATCTTCGCTACCAGGATTGGTTGCTCGGACAGCTAGAGCTTGGGCCACACTACGGGCAATAATACCCGCGACTTCGGCTTCAGTAAGTGTGATTTGTCGTCGAGGAGGCATGTTCCTTGAAACAACAATTTAAGAACATGTAAGGGTTTGAACAAGAATTATGACGGTAATGATTTAGTATGTTCAAAAAAAATTTCGTCAAAGGTTGAAATTTGTTCAAAGTTTGTGGGTTATAAATAAGTTTATACAGTTTCGAAATTTTTGAGAATTTTATAAAACATTTTGTAAGAAATTTTGTAACATGTTTGATAGAAATATATTTGTTATAAAATTTTTGATAGTAAAAGTCGGTTGTATAATTCGAAGTCTAACGAAAACTTGAGTTGAAAATGGTTCGGTTGAGAGTATGGCCGGTGACAAGGTTTTGAAATTTTTGTATAACAATAACTGTTTAAATCAGAAGTTATGAAAGTTCCAGTGTAAAAGCAGGTCAAAATTTGTTGAAGATATTTTTCCTAGAATACATCTAACAGTGCAGTAATGTACGTTGTAGAATGTTATAAACGTAGAATTTGATAGGAATGGCAAATGAAAACAAGGTCTCGATCTTCATATCGAAGGATGTTGCAGTAGCTATGGTTGTCAGTTATAACGGTGTGGAAGTCTTCGGACGTAAGCCGGTAGTCGTGAATTTATAAAAAGTCGAATAAGGACGGAACGACGAGAGTCGGGTTGTCGTTTGTTCGATACAAGTTGAAAGTGAATTTCGTAGTAGTCGAGGGAGAGTATCGTATCGGGGAAAGAGGCCTATGTATATATATATATATATATATATATATATATATATCACATAACCGCCTAGTTCGTGTTTAGCACACTCAAGTAAAAGTCCCGGTTCTCTCGAGGTCAGAGTCAGCTAATGCATTCCGGTTCAACATAACCCCTTTCAGAACTCACATCATCTTCATTTAATTGTACATAGTTGATCAGGCTATGTTAAATTAAACTCGTATACTGTAATTCCTGAACCAGTTATACCTAATGAGGAATACTGCCTAACGGTCATAGTCTAGGCCCACTAAATGCAACCTAGTTCACTATAACCTTAGGCTCTGATACCAATCTATAACACCCCCAAATTTACTGTTTGCGGAAGCGATGTTTTGGGTGTTACTAATCAATAATCACAAGCACAAAGGATACAGTGAACGACTCTAAATGAGACGTTCGAAAAGTTATTACATTAATACATAAGTAGTTTCAAAATACAAGCTCGAGTTCAAGTAAATTCCTAGAGATTCTAATACATAACAACTAGTACAAAAGTAATGTAATAAAATCTCCAAGCTTGTAAATGCATGCGACTCGAGCTAAGTAAGCTTATCCTGCTGGGCATCCCTACTGATGCTGTGTACCTGAGAAGCATTACTAAACGGTCAACCAAAAAGGTTGGTGAATCTCACAGGTTTGTAAGTAAGTAAACAGTTTGAACACACAAGTAGTATTTGTAAATCATAGCCAGCCAGTAATTAACGATCACAGGTTATGCTCATCGTTAACTTATGTTTAATAAGTGGTGGTTGCAGGTTATGCTAACCGTTTGATACAATTGCCATGAGCCACCATAGTTGAAGCTTAACGTACAGTAAATATAGGTACCCCCTCATGAATGTAATCCAAAACATTCATACGGAACGAGTAAGAAACGCCCGTTTCTACAGGAACGGTTCGTGGTAGTGCTTGCTACCCCGGGCGGGGATTGTCAGTCCCATATGGATCCATATACTAAAACTCGCGCTTATCACATAACTAACAACTATGGTTCAGGAGGATTTCATTGGATTAGTCGTAAACTCATGCAGTTGGCGTATTCGTAATCTCATACAGTAAGTAAATCATGGCAGCAAGTAAGTTTTGTGTGTTCATGTAAAACAGTAATGCATCTCACCCATGAGTATAAAACAGTAAAGTAGGGGCTGTAAGACTCACCTGAGTCTGGCAGATAATGCAGTAAGTAAGCAAGTAGTATCCCGAACTAGCAACCCTTAGCGTCCTAATACGCATAAGGTTTAGTAAGTAAATGGAATACTTGTAAAGTATCCATGCTAGTTGTTCCCAAACTAGTTAATGTCCGTTAGTTTGTTTGTACGTTTGTATTAATTTGTAAATCATAGTTTGTATAAAAGTTGTACGGTCTGTTTGTTATCAGTGTATAATAATAATTCCATCCATTATTATTATGTATTCATAGTAGTTGTACAGTTGTAAAGTATACTCGTAAAATCGTTTGTTTGTATTGCAACATGTATCGTTTGCGTAAGTTCCAATGGGCTTAAACCCCAAAGGGTACGAGTGAAACCTCGTAAGTATTCGAGTGTATGTTCGTATCAGTTAACGTGTAATCCAGCACGTAACTAGTGAGTGAACTTGTAAGTTCGTATCGGATGTAATCCCGTGTAGTGTACAAGTGTAAGTTCGTTGGAGTGTAATCTCCTAAGTATTTCGAGTGTAAACTCGTGTGCGTGTGTGAGTGAAATCTCACGTTAATTTAGCATAGTCTTGTACGTATTCAAGTGTTGTTGTATACTTTCAAAAGTATAGTATTTTCAGGTATAAGTAGCATCGTATTTGATTTAGTAGTTGAAAAGTGATTCAAACACTTAGAGTATATTTTGTTTTCTGATCTGGGCTTTCTGCGACACAAGGCTTGTGTCGCAGACCGTATGCGACATAAGGTCTGTGTCGTATGGGTTTGTTTCTGATTTAGTGTTTATGCGACACAATGGTTGTGTCGCAGACAAGGGTACGACACAACGATACGACATAGTCGTTGTGTCGCAATCAAGCGATAGGTAAATTTTGTGTCGTAGATGGTACGACATATAATGCGACATAAGCGTTGTGTCGCATACATTGCGACATAACGTGCGACATAACATGCGACATAGTGTTGTGTCGCATGAAATTTCGGTCCGATGCGACACAAGAGGTCTGTTCGGAAATTTAGTTTCCGAAAACGTATTTTCCGGTTTCCATTGGGTCTAGAACTTTTATACTAGCTTTAATATGTTGTAATAAGTCCATAATAACTATTGGTAGTTGTTTTTAATGTTTGTGGTGTCGTTTTCTTTAAAATGACCAAAACCGACATTTACGTTAACGTGTTCAAAAACGAGTTTAGATTATATATTCGGACATTACTAAGTTAGGGAAACATTAATCTAGCAAAATAAATGTAATCGGAAAGTTTCGAGGTCGCCGGAAAACTTACAAAGTTGTCGAATCAAGAAACCGAAAAGATGAAGTTGTAGTCCTCGTTGCGGTGATCACTTTCCTCCAAACGAGCTAGGTGTTTTAAGGAGTTTTTGTGGCGTTTTTCTAGAGAGAGAGAGTGTCGATTTAGAGAGAGAGATGAGAGAGTTTAGAAAGAAAATTGGAGGTGATGGAGTATGGTGATTGTGTGTGTAAGTGAGAAAGGGAGGGGGGTGATGTCCCCTCCTTGTTGGCCGGTTTTGGGTGGGGCCACCAAGGTGTGGTCTCACCAAGTTTTGCTCCTCCGTGTTTGCGCTCCGTGCGGTGTTCGTTTCCCCGGTCGTTTAAACGTTAAAATCATTTTATACGTGATTTAATATACGTTTTAAAATACGAAATAATACTCGATAATTAAGTTGAAGTATTTTATCAAAATATTAGCTTTTTAAGTTATAAAACATAACTTTGTTTCGTTTTGTCGGTTGGTCGAGTTTTCGGAGAGTTCGGTGACGTTTTAATTAAACGTACGTTTTCCGTTATATTATAAACATAATATAAAGTAATAATCAAAGTAATTAAATAATTTCACATTATTTAATAGTTGTTTTATTAATGTACGCAAGTTGTACGATTGTTGTTTTATACGATCTGTACGAATCGTATACGCGTATATATATATATATATATATATATATTCCATCCATATATATATATAATAAGTAATTAACGTATATAATCCTATTTCATATTATATACAAGTAATAAACACGTAATTTGCGAAATTTTAAATTGGCCCTAAATTTGGGGTTGTTACATGGTTCCTCCTAGAACTCGAGATATACACGTTTTGGTGTGACGAAAATTTCTGGACAGAATCTGTCTTCATTCATATATGTTCGAAAAACGTTTTTCGTTATGATTTTTGGACATCAACAAGTTGTATGAACAATATAACATCTATATAAACATAATAAAAGTATTTTTCGAAGGTGTCGGGATTTCTTACAATGCTCGTATAGAGAATCCGAAAAGATGGAAACGTAGCTCTCGTTCTCGTGATCGTTTTTGCTTCAATCGTCTTGATGATCCAAGGTGATTTGAGAAGAGATTGTGGTGATGATGATGGTGCCGTGAGGTTGAGGAGGAGAAAGAGGGAGAGAGTTTTAGTGAGAGGAAGTAGAGAGATGGAGGTGTATGATTGAATGAGAAATTTGGTGGGAGTTGTTTGTGGTTTAAAGTCAAGAACAAGATCCATGTTTCATGGATCTTGTTTGGCTGGTTTTTCCAAGTCAAAAAGAAGGTGTATTTTTGTTATATTTTGTCTCAAATAATTGGTAATATATCCGTGTTCGTTTACCCGGTCGTTTAAATGTATATTTAGACGTTATGTATTATATATACGTTTTTAAATAACGAATAAACTTTCGATATTTTTGAGTTGAAGTATTTTATCAAAATACTTGTTAATGAGTTATAAAAATATAACTTTGGTTGGTTTTGATCATCGAACGCGTTTCACTCATTTTTGGTTGCGTATGATTGTTTTAGACGATACGAAATACTTTTGAAATATTATCGAAATAATATGTAATAAATAATGAGTTGTATTAAATAATAATTCTATATTACTTAATACTTATTTTTACCAACGCCGTATAGATGAATCGGAATTCGGCCGATTTGAAAATGCACGATTTAAACAAATCGCGTACTGATATATGTATATAACAATATACATATTGATACATACAATTAGCCTAAGACATAGCACTAATTACATGTATTGCTAGATGATTAGGATCTAATAACTAGTCCTAATTTGATGGGTGTCACATTCTCCCCTTGTTAAGAGAATTTCGTCCCGAAATTTAGTTCTGAGTCGTGGTTGAAGTAGAATCAGTGAATAATTGAGGATACTTGAGTCGCATTTGATCTTCCCGTTCCCAAGTGAATTACGGACCACGCCGCGAATTCCACCGGACCTTAATGATGGGAATACGACTTTGCTTGAGTTGCTTGACCTCACGATCCAGGATTTCCGCAGGTTCCTCGACAAAATGAAGCTTGTCGTTGATTCGAATCTCATCGAGAGGTATAATGAGTGTCTCATCAGACAGGCATTTCTTGAGATTAGAAATGTGAAATGTGGGATGCACGCTGCTGAGCTCAGGTGGCAGCTGCAATCGATATGCTACTGGACCAATCCTTTCAAGGATCTCAAATGGTCCAATGTATCTGGGGTTCAGTTTCCCGTGTTTCCCAAAACGGATGACACCTTTCCAAGGTGATACTTTTAAGAGTACTCGATCCCCAACCTGGAACTCGAAATTTTTGCGTCTCACGTCAACATAACTCTTCTGACGATCACGTGCGGCTTTCAACCATTGCTGGATACCAACGATCTTCTCGGTGGTTTCATGAATGATTTCAGGACCAGTGAGTTGGCTATCTCCAACCTCGGTCCAACAGATAGGCGACCGGCACTTACGACCGTAAAGTGCCTAGAAAGGTGCAGCTCCAATACTGGTGTGGTAGCTGTTGTTGTACGAAAATTCACACAATGGCAAATGATGTTCCCAATTTGCACCAAAATCAATTACGCAAGCGCGTAGCATATCTTCCAGTGTTTGAATTGTCCTTTCACTTTGGCCATTGGTTTAAGGATGATACGCAGTACTCATATCTAGACGAGTACCTAACGATTTCTGCAATGATCTCCAAAACCGAGAAGTGAAACGACTATCTATGTCAGAGATAATCGAGATAGGAATGCCATGTCTTGATACGATCTCCTTCATATAGACTCGCGTGAGACGTTCCATTTTATCAGTTTCCTTTATGGCGATGAAATGAGCTGATTTGGTGAGCCGGTCCATGATCACCCAAATGGTATCGCAACCGCTAGCTGTTTTAGGGAGTTTTGTGATGAAATCCATGGAAATCTGCTCCCATTTCCATTGAGGGATTTCCGGTTGCTGGAGCAAGCCGGAAGGTTTCTGATATTCGGCTTTGACTTTAGAACATGTGAGGCACTTGCCGACATAAGTGGCTATGTCAGCTTTCATGTTAGGCCACCAGAATAGTTTCTTAATACCATGATACATCTTTTCCGATCCAGGATGTATGGAATAGCGAGATTTGTGAGCTTCGTCCATCACCAAATCTCGGAGGTTTCCACATTTAGGTAACCAAATTCGGTTAGCGAAGTACTTGACCCCGTTGGGTTTGATTTCGAATTGATTCTCCATATTTCGCAAGGCCTCCTCTTTGATGTTTTCAGGCTTCAAGGCTTCGAGTTGAGCAGCAAGAATCTGAATGATTAAATCATCATAAATGGTCATACTAAGGGCTCGAACTCGAAGTGGTTTGGCGCGCTCCTTTCGACTTAGGGCATCGGCAACTACATTAGCCTTCCCTGGGTGGTACTTGATTTCACAATCATAATCTGTAAGCAACTCGACCCAGCGACGTTGCCTCATGTTGAGATCCTTCTGATCGAATATGTGCTGGAGGCTTTTATGATCGGTGAAGATGGTACATTTTGTGCCATACAGATAATGTCTCCAGATTTTGAGTGCGAACACCACGGCCCCTAGCTCGAGGTCGTGAGTCGTGTAATTCTTTTCATGAACTTTGAGATGTCGATAAGCGTAGGCTATGACCTTATCTCGTTGCATCAACACGCAACCAAGACCTTGGTGGGAAGCGTCACAGTATACCACGAAGTCTTCGTTGCCTTCGGGTAGTGATATGATAGGTGCACTGCAAAGCTTTTGCTTCAATAGCTGAAATACTGACTCTTGCTTATCAGTCCAATCGAACTTCTTTTCCTTCTGAGTCAGTATCGTGAGAGGTTGAGCTATTTTTGAGAAATTTTCAATGAAGCGCCGATAATAACCAGCCAATCCTAAAAATTGGCGTACTTATGTCGGCGTCGTTGGTGCTTGCCAGCACTTGATAGCCTCAATATTTGATAGATCAACGTGAATTCCCTGACTGTCAATCACATGACCAAGGAATTGAACGGTTTGCATCCAGAACTCACACTTGGAGAATTTGGCGTATAACTACTCGTGTCTGAGCAGTTCTAAGACAGTTTTGAGATGTTGCGCATGTTCTTATTCGTTGCGCGAGTATATAAGAATTTCGTCAATGAAGACAATGACAAACTTGTCGAGATATGGCTTACACACTCGGTTCATAAGGTCCATGAATACAGCCGGTGCGTTTGTTAAACCGAAGGGCATGACTTGGAATTCATAATGCCCGTAACGAGTTCGGAAAGCAGTTTTCGGAATGTCAACATCGCGAACTCGTAATTGATGATATCCAGATCGCAGATCGATCTTGGAATAGAAGCTTGACCCCTGAAGTTGGTCGAATAGATCATCGATGCGTGGGAGTGGATAACGGTTCTTGACAGTTAACTTGTTCAGTTCCCTGTAATCGATACAAATACAGAAAGAACTGTCTTTCTTTTTGACAAATAAGACCGGAGCTCCCTAGGGTGAGAAACTTGGTCTAATGAATCCTTTGTCCAGGAGCTCCTGTAACTGAGTGGACAACTCTTGAAGTTCGGATGGAGCTAGTCGATATGGTGCTCGTGCCACGGGTGCTGCTCTGGGCACAAGATCGATAGAGAACTCGACCTGTCTCGTTGGTGGAAGACCAGGCAGTTCTTCGGGAAAGACTTCCGGGAAATTTCGAACAATTGGCACATCCTCCAGTCGCTTCTCCTCTGACTTTTTCTCCATGACATGTGCGAGGATTGCCTGATAACCCTTTCTCAAATACTTACGGGTTTTCATGCAGGAAATGATGTTTAATCTCGTCCCACCGGTCTCCCCTTGTATGACTAGAGTACTACCGGAGGCGAGAGGTATGCGGACAATCTTATAGAAACAGATGATCTCGGCACGATGCTTAGACAACCAATCCATGCCGATGATGATGTCAAAACTTCCGATCTCGACATGTATATGATCAATGGTGAAAAGTTCGTCGGCTAGATTTAAAGTGCAATTGGGTATCACACTATCAGTTTCTATGAGTTTTCCATTTGCTAATTCTACAATATACTTAGCATCTAAGGCAACATGAGTGATGTCAAGTAGTGGACAGAATTCATCAGATATAAAACTTCTATCAGCACCAGTATCAAATAGAACAGAGGCAGTTATGTTGTTGAGAAGAAATGTACCCGAGACCACATTCGGGTCTTGGCGGGTTTCCCCTGAGTTCAGAACAAAGGCTCTACCTTTTGCAGTGTTGTTGTTGTTGCCTTTGTTCTTCATCTTTGGGCACTCATTCCTGAAGTGCCCGGTGTCCCCACATTCGAAGCAGGCTCTTGATGGCCTGGCGTTGTTGTTGCTGGAAGTGTTTTTGTTGGATTTGGGAGTTCGGCAATCCTTGGTCGAATGTCCGTACCTCCTGCAGTTGTTGCAAGGGGTAGTACACTGACCGTCATGGTGGTGGTTACACTTAGAGCAGTAGGGTTTGCTCCCGGTGTACCCACGTTTGGGTTCAGAGTTGGTGTTGTAAGCTTTGATGGTGTTGGGTTTCTTTTCTGGCAGATTGTGGTGCGCAGCAGGTTTGCGTTTGTTGTTGGAGGATGAATTGGATGTCTCACGGTTGACGACCATTGCCATGAGTTCATGAGCTAACCGGATTGCACTTTCAACAGTGGTTGGTTTAGATGAGGCGACGTTCCCCTGGATGTTCTCCGGGAGGCCGCGGATGTATCTCTTGATGCATTTATCCTCCGGATCAACCAAACCCGGACATAACAAGGCAAATTGCTGGAATTTGGTAGTATACCCAGCAATATCAGTTCCCTGCACAGTCAGGTGCCAGAACTCTTCCTCCAGACGGTGCAGTTCTTCTTCGGGACAGTATTTTTCCCTAATCTTTTTCTTCAGTTCAGCCCAAGGAAGTTGGTTTGCTATCTCGATGCCTACCGAGTTTGTGTGGGTATTCCACCACGTGAGTGCACCTTCTTGAAAGGTGTAAGCAGCGAATTTAACTTTGTTATCCTCAGTACAGTTGCGGAGACTGAAGACAGATTCCATACGTTCCATCCACCAGATCAGACCAATAGCACCTTCCGTGCCTTTGAAGTATAACAGTTTGCAGCTGAGAAAGTCCTTGTAGGAACAAGGTTTGGTAACCAGGGTGGTATTAACAGTTTGATCGCTAGATTGTTGGAAGTTTCGAGCAGCCAAAGCATCGGCTACGACTCGGGAGACAATAGCATTGATTTCAGCATCACTGTAACTTTTCTTCTTCGGCGGCATGATTCTGAGACAAAGTGTTAGGAAGGATGAGGCCCATATCCATATAATATATAATATAGCCTAAGATATCGAGCGAGAGCGAGGCCTATCTATGTATATCTATATATATCACATAATAGCCTAGGGTGTCTAACACAGACATGTTTGAGTCCCATGTTTCTCTCGAGGTCAGATTCAACTAGTGTATCCTGTTCAGCCATAACTCCTTTCAGATCTTACATCATCTTTATTTAATTGTACATAGTTGATCAGGCTATGTTAAATTAAACTCATATGATGTAATCATTGAACCAGTTATACCTAATAGGGAATACTGCCTAACGGTCATAGTCTAGGCCCACTAAATGCAACCTAGTTCACTATAACCTTAGGCTCTGATACCAATCTGTCGCACCCTCAATTTCGGGTTGCGGAAGCGAATCGGGTCGGGGCACGACTAATTACATATCAAGCACACAAGGTATAATGAACGACTCTATATGCGTCGTTTTACAACTTGTATTGATAAAATCAAAGTTTACATAAAAAATATAGTTACATTAGCTCGGTTAAAATTGAGAGATTTAAGTACATAATTAATCTATACAAAATATAATAATGCAGCGAAATCTCTGATTGTTTGCATGCTGACTCGAGCTAATTGATCCTGATTGAGCAGTCCAACCTACTGCTGGTTACCTGTGATACATGCTAAAATGGGTCGGCAAAACGCTGGTGAGCTCACAGGTTTGTAAGTCAACACATATTTGTATGAACCGCAAGATTTAATTGAATTTAAAATGCAATTAAGCAAAATAAAAGTTATACAGCCATGAGCACATAGTCTGAGCTTAACTTGAGGGTCGGGTCCAATTAAGGAATTCCGATCGAGGTGCCTCCTACGAGTGCCTAATCCACACTCGTCTACCCAAATGCTAATACGTCCGTTTGACCAGTTAGTGCTTGCTAACCCGGACGAGGATTGTCAATCCTATATGATATCATATACTAACATTCACGCTACAGATGTATTACCAAACTATGTTGTGGAGGGCTTTAAATTGATTAGTGAAAACAACTCATGTAGTATTTGATTTCGAATGGTACTTGCATTCATATTGTAAAACAAAATGAGCAATGATATCACACCCCTGAGTAAAACAGTAAAAGAGGGGCCATGAGACTCACCTGAGTCTTGAGAGTTTAAATTAATAAACTTTGTTGAGACATAGATTGTGACAGCAGATCTAGCTTGAAATAGGACTGGTGTAATTATTATTACGTTTGTACATTGGCTTAGATTTGTAAATAAATATTTGTTTTGTTAGTAATATTCGTTAAACATATTATTTTGTTAAAGTTAGACGAATTATTAAATACGAAATAAGTATATACGTTTAGTGCAAGGCGAGTCGAGATCTCAGGTCGCAGCGAGCTGAGCTGCGAGATGAGGTTTGAACTCGCATAGGCTGAAGTAGTCTGGCAAGCCGAGTTCTGATTTGGGCTTGGGCTGCAAGGCGAGTTGGGCTGAACTCGCTGGCCCATACGAGCCGAGATGAACCAGAAAATATAAACGATTTTAATTAGAAAATCGTTAACACTTTTGCATTCTTATTCTTCATCTGCGAATTCAAGAAACCAGAGAAAACAAACCTAACGGCTAGGCTTTAACGTTGTATCATTTAAAGTTAAGCTTTAATATACGCAATTACGAACTTACTCGTTATTAGTAAGATAACACCGTATTGAGTGATTCCGCACCTTAATACTACAGATAACGAAGTTATCAATCCTAAGAACTAGGGACTTACATATGGTATCAGAGCTTTCGGGCTAAATACGAGATTGTTCGAGAGTTTTAGTGATAATTGCGTTGTGATTTGGATCGTTTATACGTGCATGAGTACATATTAACGATCAAAATCATTCTCTGGACGTTTAAGGATTAGTTTACGATCGAAATCTCCTGTTTAAATCGTAAAAATACCTTGAATTTTCGTTTTTCGGGTTTTCCAGCCGTTTCGCGAGTCGAGATTAGGGTTTCAGCGTAGCCTGCGAACCGAGTTGAACTAGCGAGTCGAACTAAGACTTGCGAGTTGAACTGAGATTTCTCACGAATCGAAATCACTTGCGAATCGACATCACAGCAATCCGAACTGAGACTTGCGAGTCGAGCTGAGATTGCGAGTTGAACTGAGTCTTGCGAATCGAGTTGTTCTGAATTCGCGAAACAGTTTTACTTTACGTTTTTAAGATGTCTGACTTAAGTAGAATGATTGAAATGGACCACGAGGTGGGAAAATCAAACGTTCCACCTAAGTTGTTGAGGATCGAGGATTACTACAATTGGAAGGACAGATTTGAATCTTACTGTAGATTCCATGACCTGTCAATCTGGATGTGTATCAAGAATGGATACACCGCACCTACTCAAACTGTTCAAAATGCCACTGTGGTTCTTACCTATCCGAACATGAGTGATCAACAGAAGGAAGAATACAAAAATGAAAATAAAGCACATTCATGCATAAAGATGTGTCTTCCTAAAGAGATTGCTCATCAACTGAAGTCTTTTCATACTGCTAGAACGCTCTGGGAAGCTCTAGAGAAAAGAGGTGAGGGAAGTCCACAAGTGAGAGCTGGCAAGAGGAGTCTTCTCAAAAAGCAGTTTACTATGTTTAAAGCTTTAAAAGGAGAAGATCTTGATGCCTATGTCACACGTTTCTACCATCTGCTAAGTGAACTGGAATACCATGAGATTGTTGAAGAAAAAGCAGCTAAAACCGACAAGTTTCTTGAGGGTTTGCCTTCTAAATGGGAAATGTATGGCGTTATGATTAAGGATAACGAAACCAGGTATGACAAGCTGAAAGGTTATGATTTCTCCATAAAGTCAAGAGATAGTGATTCTGATCAGGTTCAGAACCCTGGGTTATATCATGGAAAGACAAATCTTTCGACTGCGTCCTCTAGTTCGACAACTGCACTGTTAGTTGGTGATACTGGTGAAAATGGAGAAATGATTTCTGAAGATCTGTGCTTTATTTCCTCCTCTAGTGATGAGACAAAGGGAAAGAATTCTGAGAAGTCACCTCAAGAGCATCAGAAGATGCCTATGAGTGTGAAATCTGCTGAACAACAACTGTCTGTTCTTGCTTCCATTGTGGCATCATATGAGAATTACATAGAGGGAAAGATCAATGATCCTGTTCTATTTGACGAGGATTATGAACATATAGATCCGGATTATGTTGAGGAATTGGAACTTCAAGAGATGTTGGCATTGGTTTCAAGAAAAGTTAAAATTTTCCTCAAGAGAACTGGTAGAAAGGTGTTGGGCAATAGATCAGGGTTTGACAAAACCAAGGTCAGATGCTTTAATTGTCAGGGTGTTGGTCATTTTGCTAGAGAATGCCAAAGACCTAAAGTAGAAGCACTAGGAAAACAAGGTTCGGGAAGTACTCTTGCTTCCAAAGCCTTAGTGGTGAAGCAGTTGGATGGCTCTTATGATTGGCTAGCTCATTCTGAGGAAGCCTTGATGGTTGAGATCGAAGAGACAACTGCTGGATCAGTGTCCTACATGCCCACTGATATGGAACAGAGAGTAGCGGTGCCTGAGTCTGAAGTGAAGGCAAGTGATGATGACGTGCTATATATGGATTCAACTCCAGATATGAGTCCTGAAGAATTCGTGGCACGCATGGCTGAAGTACAAACTGACAAGAAGAAGGTATGTTTAGATATTCTTAATCTTGCTGATGTTTGTTACTTAGTTACTGATTTACAATCTCATAATAGTGTTTTAACTGTGTCAACTAGCAATTTGTCATCACAATTGAATGTGGATAAGGAATCCTATAAGACTGTTAGATCTGAACTTGATTAAGTCATTATGGATATTCGTAGATTAAGTGATGATAAACAGGCCTTAAAAGATAAAATTAAGTCTGATGCCTTGGATAGAACAAAACTTAGAGATACTATAAGTGAAAAATCTGTTATCATAGATGGTCTCTATATGAATATTAAAGACTTAAATGAGACAATTGCTAGTAAGGATCAGGAAATAGTAAATCTTAATTTAAGATTAGTTGAGCAAAACCGTAAACTTGAGAATTTTAGGACATCTCAAATGGATAAAATGTTAGATGCTCAACGAAGTGTAAAGGACAAAACTGGGATAGGTTACAATGATGTATCCCCTCCTTTTAATGCCAATTACACCCCTATTCCTGAAGATTCTGAAATGGCTGATGTTAATCCTGAGATTATAGTAATTGATAAACCTGAACAGTCAGGGGCACAGAAGGATGTTATTAAGAACCAATCATCAGAAAATAGTAAGGTGTCTCATTTCACCAAAATACAGTTTGTATCGGGTGGAGTGATTAACGATGCTAAGACTGATGATAAGGTTAATAAGGAACAAATACTTGAACCTTTAGTGCCTAAGACTCCGAGTAGTAATGCAAAAGGTCCTAAATCACGCAAGCAGATGTCATGCTTCAAGTGTCGCCAAAAGGGACACGTGGCTTCGTGTTGTCCTAACAAAAAGCCTGAAACACCAGATAAGCTTGTGATTGATGAAAAGACACAGACCGACTCTAGTATGACTGTAGATAGGTTAGATACCAAACCTAAGTTAGGTAATAAACCTGTTAACATTCTTAAAAGAGACGGTAAACATAGTGTCTCCCCACCTAAACCTAAACGGCCATATACTCAAAGTGATAATTTTATCCATAAGTCTAGAGATGTGACACCGTCAAGGTTTAGAACTCCAAGTAGAGGCCATAGTCATTATGAGAGTGGTATTACTTCGCGATCACATGAGTTTAATTATAATTATCATAATAGAGCTCATAATTATGTGCCTAGGAGGTTATCCTCAAATTCACCTCTTAAGGCTGATCGTCCACAAACTCAAGCTACTTCGAAAGTAACCAAAGCTCCTGATGGGAAGGATGGTTATTTTAAAGAGCTTAAGTTTGTTGATGATAAGGGACAAACCAAGACCGTAATGGCTTGGGTCCCTCTTGATAACTGATCGTGTTTTGTGTTATGTGCAGGAGCATGCTGTGAACAAAGACAGCTGGTGGTATGTAGACAGTGGATGCTCGAGGCACATGACCGGAGAAAGAAGTCTACTGAAGGACTTCAAGGAGAGTCTCAAGCAAAAAGTAAATTTTCCAGGAGATAAAGGAGGAGTAATTTCGGGAAAAGGAAAAGTTTCAAATGGAACTTTGACTCTTGAGGATGTGAACTATGTTGAATAACTAACTCACAACCTAGTAAGTGTTTCCCATGTCTGTGATAAAGGTCATCCAGTTTATTTTAATGAAAATGAGGCCTTAGTCCTGAAGCCAGGTTTCAAAATTCCTGATGAATGGATATTAATGAGGGCGCCAAGGAAGAAGGACATCTATGCTATCAACATGGGTGTTCCTAACTCTTCAATGGTGTCTACCTATTTATTATCTAAGGCTTCGGAAACAGACGCTTTGTTATGGCATAGGAGAATGGCACACCTGAACTGGAGAAAGATGAATTATATAACCAAAAATGGTTTGGTTTTAGGTGTACCACAAAAACGTTTCGAGTCTGAGGATAAGTGTGTTCCTTGCATGAAAGGAAAGCAACACAAGAAACCACACAGACCTAAGACTGAAAACTCTATCTCCTCGCCATTTGAATTGCTACATATGGATCTCCTTGGCCCTAATAGCAAGAGAAGTATAGGTGGCAAATGGTACTGTTTGGTTGTTACAGATGATTATTCTAGATTCTCATGGGTATTCTTTTTGGGATCAAAGGATGAAACTCCTGGAATTCTAATTGAGTTCTTTGATCTAGTAGAGAATATCTATAAAAAGAGAGTGAAGCGTATTCGTAGTGACAATGGAACAGAATTTAAGAATTCAACGTTGAATATCTATTGCTTAAGCAAAGGGATATTACATCAATTCAGTGCACCTTATGAACCTCAACAGAATGGTGTTGCTGAAAGGAAAAATAGGACGTTGATTGAAGCTGCAAGAACAATGCTTGCTGATTCAAAGCTTCCGGTCATCTTTTGGGCAGAAGCAGTGAATACAGCATGTTATGTACTTAATAGAGTTCTTATGGTTAAGAGACATAACAAGACTTGTTATGAGCTTTTGAACAATAAGAAACCTAACTTAAAGGGTTTTGAACCCTTTGGAGTTTCATGCACCATATTAAAGACTGGACATCAAGCAAAATTTGGTGAGAAGGCTGACGAAGGATTTTTCCTAGGCTATATGCCCAATTCGCCAAACAAGAGAGTCTTTAATAAAGTCACGGGACGTTTGGAGGTAGTTTATAATATTGAGGTTACGAGCTACTCACCTGATGTTCATAAGGGCTTAGATTGGCAATTTGACTATTCTGATCTTTTTGCATCATTTAAAGTTCATATTAGTGACTATGTCAGTGATTCAGAGATAGCTGAACATTTAGTGTCTGAAGATGTGGATACTGGCCATACCTCAACATCAAGTGTTCAACATTCTGGAATTAAGACTAATGTTGACTCAAATAAAGCTTCTACAAGTGAGTCACAACAACCTTCAGAGGATAAGTCTCAAGAAACAGAAGATCTTGATGATCTTCCTACAAACTTTGATGATATACTTACTCCTTTGAAACACTTAAGGATATCTTCTGCTCGTACGGAAGATGTACCTTCATTGGAAGAGATTGGTACTAACTTAGAAGATGAGATTCCAGTTGAGACTGTTGCTTCAACTAGAACGAGTAAGAATCATCCCGTTGAAAATATCATCGGTGATATTAATACTCCGGTTCAAACTAGGCATCAATCAAAAGCTAGTACGTCTGAAAATTTAGAATACCAAAGCTTGTATACTGCAATGAAAGAGACAGGGATTCCTAATCAATGTCTATATTCATGCTTTATCTCACAAGTCGAGCCTAAAAATGTTCAAATGGCTTTAAAAGAAAGCTCGTGGGTAGAAGCAATGCAAGAGGAACTATCTTAGTTCTCTAAATTACAAGTATGGGAGTTGGTTGACCTACCATAGGGAGAATATCCAATTGGAACTAGATGGGTATTTAAGTGCAAGAGAGATGATAAAGGAATCGTTACTCGCAATAAAGCTCGTCTGGTGGTTCAAGGTTTTAATCAACAAGAAGGTATTGACTACAATGAAGTGTTTGCACCAGTTGCTAGGCTAGAAGCAATTAGAGTATTCTTAGCATTCGCATCATATTTTGGTATAAAAGTGTATCAGTTGGATGTTAAGAGTGCCTTTTTGTATGGCAAAGTGGAAGAATTGGTGTATGTTTCACAACCACCAGGGTTTGCTGATCCTGAGTATCCAGATAGAGTATATCGTTTGAATAAGGCTCTATATGGATTACATCAAGCACCGAGGGCATGGTATGGAACACTATCAACTTATCTACTTGAGAATGGATTTACAAGAGGATCGATTGATAGTACACTGTTTGTGAAATGGAAAAAGAAAGACTTTCTTCTCGTGCAAGTTTATGTTGATGACATTATCTTTGGATCGTCTGATGAAAAGATGTGTCAAGAATTTGAGAAAGTCATGAGGAAAAGGTTTGAAATGTCTGCGATGGGAGAGTTGAATTTCTTCTTAGGATTACAAGTTGATCAAAATAAGGATGGATTCTTTATTCATCAATCTAAATATACATATGAGCTATTAGAACGCTTTAAGATGGATGAAAGTAAGGTCTACAATACTCCAATTCCAGTCAATCATGGACTAGGTCCAGATACATCGAGTGATGGCAATGTGGATCCAACTCTTTATAGAGCTATGATCGGATCACTAATGTATCTAACAGCCTCTAGGCCTGACATAATGTTTGCTGTTTGTTTATGCGCAAGATATCAGGCTAATCCGAAAGAGTCACATATGCAAGCTGTTAAACGAATCTTTCGTTACCTCAAAGGGAAACCTAAGCTGGGTCTTTGGTATCCGATTGATGGAGACTTAGATCTCGTAGCTTATACTGATTCGGATTACGGAGGATGCAATCAGAATAGGAAATTAGTAGATTAGTATCCTGGAAGTGCAAGAAGCAAACCTCGGTAACCATTTCTACATGTGACGCTGAGTATGTTGCAGCTGGCAGCTGTTGCTCTCAAGTACTTTGGATTCAACAGCAACTGCGGGATTACGGGTTAAATATAACCAATACTCCTATGATGATTGATAACGAATCTACTATGTCGATCACCAATAGTCCGGTAAAGCACAGTAAAACTAAGCATATTGATATTCGACATCATTTTATTAGAGACTGTGCTGAGAAGAAAATGATATGGGTAGTTAAGGTTCCGACTGTGGATAACTTAGCAGACCTCTACACAAAGGCGTTCGACAGAGCAAGATTTGAGACGTTAGTTCAACTAAATGGAATGAGAAATCCAGAGTGATTAGTCTTCCAAGGGTATTTTTGTAATAGTTAATAAAAAAAAAGGGACGTATGGCATTCATTTGCTTGTTACCCAAGGGGAATCGTCTTCATTAAAGAATATAAACATAATGTTCTTTAAAATATTTTAAGTTTTTATCTGCAAAAACTAAGGGAAATGATAGTACATTAGGAGAATAAGCTTCACAATAATAAGCTTAAGTCCTAAGTATGATATGGTAGTAGGTTCAAATAAAGTTGCTTTAGAACTACAACGGTTCTATCAGGTATGTGTTTATATTTATTTGATTATACACCTATATCCACAAGTTATAATTTGTCTATTTTTAGTGAAAACTTTAGATGGCTTCATCATATGATGTACTGGTAGGCAAATTATATGACATTTTCTAAGTCTTAAGAAGATAATTAACTACTTGTTTATTATCTTGTGTTACTATTCTATGATGTATGACATTAAGTCTTAATTGTTGAATGATGGTATTGCCATACACTGTTATCATGCACTTTTTAATTGACAAATAGTAGAAATATGGGTATTAACTTAATTACTGGTAACTTTGTTGTACTAAGTACAGATCTGAAGCCTTTAATTAAATTAATATTCTCAAATATATTTTGAATTATGCTAGAAGGGATTCTCTGTTGTACTACGTACAGACTTGGATAACATAGCATATTCAAAGTATGTCTGATATTTGTCTAACCTTAAAATTCAAGTGTATGTTATATGTTTCGAACAGATACATCATTTAGTAACCGCTACCTTGAAATTTAATGATGCAGTGCTATGTGTTTTACTTGAATTCTTCAGTATGTCCTATAATAGGAAGCACTTGATAATATTCATACCAACAATAAAATCTTTGCTTAGAAAATTAAGTATAATTTGTTTATGTGGATCATAATACCGGTAATCGTCTTGGACTGTCTATAATTAAAATATTCACTTTATGTGAGTAATGCTATTATTAATTATGCTATGTGGATAAAGGTACCTAAGATATAGTTTTATAAATATAAATGTATAAATGATGAATTTTAGTTGTAATTTTATAGTAATTTATTTGAATTTCATAAGGTATGTATACTAACAATCAACTTAGACTTTTTAATAAATACTTAATTGCTTATTCTTTCTAATATGATCCCTAAGCAGATAAATTCTTATTCATTTTGTTTATGTATTTTGTTTTGCTCAAGTGATTAATAAAATGGTACTTGATACCAATGTTTACATAATTGTGTTTTTATCTTATTTTATTTTACGTTTAATTTAAGTTTTTGTGTTTATCAGAATTTACCCTTCGGAATTAAATTATACTGAATATTTTTAAGTTGAACAAACGTAACAAATACAATTGAAAAATAATTTTATTTTAGACTTGTACAAATGATGGAGTTTTAATTTATACTAAGTATTTAATTCGAGTTTTTATTTATTCCTGCGAGTCGACTTAGTCAACTTGCGGATCCACTTGAAATCTCGTGAATCGGATACAGGGTATAAAACAGAAGGTCAAACGAGTCAACAGGTCACCGGATCCACATCATTCGCGAGTTCACTTCAACTTAGCGAATCCGCTTCCAGGCGAAACGAGGCGATACGTAGTCTTCGTTTGATTTTCATATTACGAGTGCGGAGAACGAGTTTTTGATCCGTAGATTTTATTCACCTTTAGATTGCGAACATATTGAGGTAAAATACAACGGATTTCACCGTCTAATTAACGCGAAATCGAAGTTTTTATGAACTTAGGGTTTCGGTTTAACTTTTGATCGATTCATGTAGATTAATGGATTGTTAGAACATGAATCCTTAGGGTTAATGTTAAACGAACCTTAATAAACGTGAATGTATCGTTTGATCGTGTTAAAACCAACAAAATCATCGATTTTAAGTTTAAACTTGCGACGGCTGTTCATCGATAGAGTTGAACCTTCGATTCAACTCGCAGCGAGTTGACTAGCGGATCGAGTTGATTAGCGGATCGACCAACGAGTTGACCTGCGGATCGACATGATTAGCGAGTTCATTTGGCTGCAGATCCAATCGCGAGTTGATAAGCGAAGCGAGTTGATAAGCAAAACGAGTTGAACTCAATTCGCTTAGGTGTCTTATGCGAATCCAGAACTTAGAAATTTTTTATTTTTTTTTTTAAAGTTTTTTTATATAAGAGTTACGACTTTTTAAGTAATAACTAGTATATTTTTGGATTCCTATGACAATGTATATATATATATATATCGAAAGTCTACCGATTCAAAACGTAATCTAGTAGCGTGTCCTAATTTTATATTAGCGGTATATTATATATATTAATTTATATATGTATATGACTTGAGACTATTTATGTAACAAGTTATATATATACGTTTACATTTAAACTAGGATGTAAGATGAATTAAGATTCATAATACGTTATAGTTTAAAATCATATTACACGTGCATTTAATCTGTTATTTGTGTTTATTTTACAGATATGGCGAGACAATTTGACAAGAGCCACAATATTCTAGTAGATCTGAATCTACAGGCCAAGAGGGCTGATAGGGTGGCTGATATTCTTCGCTTTCTTGCACGGTCGCGTATTAGATATGCTATTACGGCCAATCCACCTATTTCTCAGACTATTCTGAACGATTTCTGGACGGATATCGTGCATGACCAATATGTCAATCCACCAGAGATTCGGGCAACGGTTAATGGTCAAACGGTTGCATTTACTGCTGGATATCTTCGTGAGGTATTACAGCTGGGGACTGTAGAACAAGAGAATGGGGATTTGGAGATGCCCATGGACTTTATTGAGGGGGCAATCTGCCATATGGGATATACGGGAGATAGGCGCGGGAACCAGTTTCAGAAGCCTCTGGTACTCGGACAGTGGAGGTTTCTGTGGCATGTGATGAATACCGTTTTTGCACCGAAGAAGGGAGGCTTCGATGAGTTAAGCCCTGTTATTTTATGGGCTGCACTGTCCCTGGTTTATAATAAACCATACAGTTTCTGTGATCTCATTTTTGGAGAGATTGCAAGACAGATATCGGGTTCTGTTAGATCTAGATTTATGATCTACCCGAGGTTTTGTATGCTTATCATTCGAGCGCGTCTACCAAACTTGGCTATACCTGAGCCGTTTTTAGTGGTGAATACCATTGATCAACGTGGATATAATGCCATGTTTATGCAGACAGTTAGGAAGGAAGGTGTGGTGAAACCGGAGGAACGACCACTTTTTGGGTATATTGTTGACCCAAACTACGTTCCACCGCCAAATAATGGGTGGTTGGATGTTGTTCCTGCTGGTGCTGCTGCTGCTGATGTTGTACCTGGACCTGCAGCTGAGGAGGTTCAACCTGAAGATCCACAAGGGCTCCTTGAGGATGTTCTTATTCAGGTTGGTCAGGTTGATCAGCAAGTGAACCAAGAGGTTGCTGCACAAGTTGTGCAAGAGGTTTTGGTTCAGAATGACGATGCTACTGATCCCTTGCTACGGGATATTGATAGTTATTTTGCACCACCTGAGGTAATATTTTATTTATATGATAATATAGATGCTTAGTTGATAGATTGTTTTTATTAATCATAAATGCATAATATTATTATGTATAATGATTATGATATAGATATTTAGTTGATTAGGTAACATTACTAATTATAAAATATGAATATCATTATAAACAGGAAGCTGAGATTGCAGACCCAGAGGTCATTAGACCTGAGGGTGAGCAAAGGCAGATTGATAGTTCAGCAGTTTTACCTGCTAAGGAACCAGTTGGTCCATCTGGCAAGTATGATGGATATACAACTAACGATTCCAGTGATACCGAGGATGATCTTGTTGATTTGTCCACGAGTATTCCGGCTGGAATGACTGAGCAATGATCACGGCTTGAGGTTGATTCTGCTCAGAAGCTGAAGCTCAAGCGTAAAGTCAATGAACCAGATCCAGATTGCATTGTTCATGATTTGGATGCTGAGGAGACTGTTACTCAGTTGATGAAGCGTCCGAGAACGCTGACTATTAGAGAAGGTTAGTATTTATTATAAAAGTTAAATAATCTTAACTTGTTGTTTATCAGGAGTTAAACTGAGACAGTTAATTCTGTATACAGTTGCTCAAGATACACCACAGGTGGAGAAGGATACACCGGTGGTTTCTGAACAGATATTTGTACCGCTTCAGGTATGAGATATAAGTTCTATAACTATAAGTGTTATGCAATTAATTAGAGTTTGAGACAGAGTAATCTGTAACAATAACTGATTTTAATTGTGTTTAACTTTACAGCATGAGGTTGCTGATCTAGTTCGTGCGGCAAAATTTCCGACGAATAAAGGAGCTAGATTTGCGGCAAACTTGCTTATGCAAGCTTTGTCTCAACCTCATACACCACTGACAAGAGACTGGCATATTGAGTCTCTTACACCGCCTGGACCTAGAACGATACATGTTACTCCGACGACTGATGCAGAAAGGATTACGTCCTTAGAGTCGAGGGTAAAGGATTTAGAGAAGCTTACTTCTCAGATTCCAGAGCTGGTGTCAAATAATCTTCTTCTTGCTCAGCAGATGCTCAAACAGAGTGAATCTTATAATCTACTGATGAAGACTCATGAGACTTTGCTTACGGACTTCAATGTTCAGAGACTGAAATTATCTTCCTTGGAGAGTTTGGTCTTGAGAACGCATTCAGGACAGTCTACTCAGGGGGAGATATTGGTATATTTGGAGTCTTGCAAAGAAAATGAGTTGAAGAGGAAGAGAGATTCAGACAAAGACGATGATCCCAATGCACCGAGTGGTGAGCAGACTGGTCCTTCAAAGACTGGTGAGCAAACTATGATTCAGGGGGAGTCTGGTGGTAATGCTAGTGCAAGCGGTTCTGGAGCGGGTACAAGTGCAGATAAGACTGTACCGGGTGATACTGAAGCTGGTAAGATAGCTTAGTATTATCATAGTACTGTAATATTTGTAATAGTCTGTAGTGAACAAATGTAAACTTAATTTTGTGTAAATATATTTGGCTTAAGGTTATTATTATTTTAAGTAAAATATGTTTGATGTAATTTAAGTTTATATAATTATATGTTAAGATAAAATAGTGATCGAAAGTCTTCCGACTCATTGAGTAGTCGAGCGGCGTGTTCCGATTAATATCGGCGGTCAAAATTTTTATATAACATATGCATTTTAGACTTGAGAGTTTGTATACTGACAAGTTAAAAATGTATTAGTATTAACTAGACAAATTATATATAATTTAAAGGTTAAATTGATAATGAATTTGATCAATTAACACTTGGAAATTATATAAGGTAATTAATAGTAAATTTGAATGTTTGGTGATTATTCACAATGCATTAGAATTTAAAATTAATTATTATTTGTTAAGTAGGTTAATAAGACTTAAGAGATTTTTGATTGATTCAGGATAATCAATAAAAGATTTTATAAGTTATATGTAAATTGCGTTTATATTTTAGGTTAATACATACAAAAGAATTAATAAAGAAATTCTTAGATTGGTTCAGGGAAATCAATGAAGAATTTGAATTATTAATACATTTGTATTTATATTTTTCTCTAGGAATGGAAATGCTAGATCTATCAGATTCAGAAGAAGATATTTTGGATGAGATAGATGAAGAGATTGATTATGATATTGAAGAAAGAGAGTTCAAACTTCCTGAAGACTGGACTGCAGTATTTGAATCTGTGATAGATGAAGGTATTGATCTGGATGCAAATGTAGATGAACATGTTGTGAATCCATCAACGACTGAATTTGTTTTTGTGAATGAACAAGGAGAATCAGTTATTGATTTAGAAGCTTTTGAGAATGCTTCTGAAGATTCGGATACTGAGGTTGAAGAAATAGAGGATAAATACAAACATATGGTTGGTAATCCTATGTTTATCCAAGAAATGCTAAAGAAGAAAAAGGAAAATAAGCCACGCATTTTGAAAGAAGTTGATATTACTGGAAAGCGTGTACTTAAAATTGGCATTATTGGATGATATTATGACTCTGACCTGAAGCTCTTCGCGATCAAAAGGTTTGACGGGGTTCAATATTTTGAGAAGAAGCTTGCAGTGTTTAGTTCGTTGCCTCGATATGAGATTCGAGACTTGGCTAAATTAGATATGATAAATCCAAGTGATGATGACTATGCTAAGTATGTTGAGCGTATCATTAGGACTGAAGGATTATCTATGAAGTTCTCGAAGATTAAGCCAAGGAAAGGAAAAACGATAAAGCTGAAAGAACTCAGTCAGAGGACAGGAAGAAGAAGAAGGAAGAAGGTTTATCCAGCGGTCAACTGTGTTAAGCAAATACCTATGAAAACCATACCTCGGAATATTTTGGGAAAGTTGAAATATTGGGGGGTAGATGCTGGATCAGGAGAAGCCTTTATGATTGAAGCTGATGATGATTATCCTGATGGCGAAAAAGAGATTCTTCGTGTATATGATCACATACACCTGATAAACTTATCAAAGGAAGATCTGGTTATGTTGAAAAAGAACAAGATCATATCTACTATTGGTTAGGGTGATTTAGCACGAGATTATCACAGGATGGTTAAAACATGCATCAAGCTTAAAATTTTTGCAGGTAGTAAGATTTACTCTTGAAAATCAAAGACAGCATGAAGATAAAGACGCTAGAGCTATTGTCAAGGGGGAGTCTGTTGAGACATAGATTGTGACAACAGATCTAGCTTGAAATAGGACTGGTGTAATTATTATTACGTTTGTACATTGGTTTAGATTTGTAAATAAATATTTGTTTTGTTAGTAATATTCGTTAAACATATTATTTTGTTAAAGTTAGACGAATTATTAAATACGAAATAAGTATATACGTTTAGTGCAAGGCGAGTCAAGATCTCAGGTCGCAGCGAGCTGAGCTGCGAGATGAGGTTTGAACTCGCATAGGCTGAAGTAGTCTGGCAAGCCGAGTTCTGATTTGGGCTTGGGCTGCAAGGCGAGTTGGGCTGAACTCGCTGGCCCATGCGAGCCGAGATGAACCAGAATATATAAAGGATTTTAATTAGAAAATCGTTAACAATTTTGCATTCTTATTCTTCATCTGCGAATTCAAGAAACCAGAGAAAACAAACCTAACGGCAAGGCTTTGACGTTGTATCATTTAAAGTTAAGCTTTAATATACGCAATTACGAACTTACTCGTTATTAGTAAGATAACACCGTATTGAGGGATTCCGCACCTTAATACTACAGATAACGAAGTTATCGATCCTAAGAACTAGGGACTAACAAACTTGGTTTGATTAGCCGAGTAGTGATGTCCGAAGACTTGTAACCTGAGGGCGTCCAAGATGCGCGATGGTTAATACGAGTAGGTATCTCAAAAGATCACCTATGTTAGTTGATCACACAACTAGTAATGTCCAAATACATTTGGTTTGTTGTTTGTTTGCGTTTTGAAAACATGTACGGCCCTTTGGTGATTAATTGCAATAATAATCTCCAAACATTATTATCAGAATGTTGTAATGATATACTTATATAGTATATTTGAAATGTTTAGTATTCGAATAAGTCAAGTGTTGTTGTCTTAGGTGATTATAAGTTACCACTTCTAGTTATAATCTCGTTCTCATTGTTAGTTATAATTTCGTTCCCATTGTTAGTTATAATTTCCTTCCCACTGTTAGTTATAATTTCCTTCCCACTGTTAGTTATAATTTCCTTCCCTCTGTTAGTTATAATTTCCTTTCCACTGTTAGTTATAATTTCCTTCCCACTGTTAGTTATAATTTCGTTTCAGTGCTAGCTTTTGTTGACTAGGTCAAACGTGTTCGGTTTGACCCGAAACTTTTAGGGAAGTCTTAAATATATTAAATAAGCTTTATAAAATTGTCGTTACGTTTTATGGTTGACCCGAAGTGTCGGTTTTGTAATTTGACCAAAACAGTCCCTGGAGTTACGTTTTTCAGATTTTAATCCCGATTTAATCCCCCGATTTCACCACTTTTTAAGCCAAATCAAGCTCTACTAAAAATCACACATGTTCACCTATGAATATAGTCCATTTCTGCACTTTATGGTATTTTTATATGTTCGTTTACTATTTTTAACAAAAATAAACATGAGGAGTGGTCAGATCTGGTTCGATAATGAGTTCAGTCCAAAGATTCACGTTTTTCACCATGATCCGTGAGGATCTGGTCCGAGAGCCAAAAATGAAAGTTGTAGCTGGTATCTTAATGAACATTTTTTGTTTAGATGTCGAGAGTTGGTTCCTCCTAGAACTCGAGATATACACGTTTTGGTGTGACGAAAATTTCTGGACAGAATCTGTCTTCATTCATATATGTTCGAAAAACGTTTTTCGTGATGATTTTTGGACATCAACAAGTTGTATGAACAATATAACATCTATATAAACATAATAAAAGTATTTTTCGAAGGTGTCGGGATTTCTTACAATGCTCGTATAGAGAATCCGAAAAGATGGAAACGTAGCTCTCGTTCTTGTGATCGTTTTTGCTTCAATCGTCTTGATGATCCAAGGTGATTTGAGAAGAGATTATGGTGATGATGATGGTGCCGTGAGGTTGGGGAGGAGAAAGAGGGAGAGAGTTTTAGTGAGAGGAAGTAGAGAGATGGAGGTGTATGATTGAATGAGAAATTTGGTGGCAGTTGTTTGTGGTTTAAAGTCAAGAACAAGATACATGTTTCATGGATCTTGTTTGGCTGATTTTTCCAAGTCAAAAAGGAGGTGGATTTTTGTTATATTTTGTCTCAAATAATTGGTATTATATCCGTGTTCGTTTACCCGGTCGTTTAAATGTATATTTAGACGTTATGTATTATATATACGTTTTTAAATAACGAATAAACTTTCGATGTTTTTGAGTTGAAGTATTTTATCAAAATACTTGTTAATGAGTTATAAAAATATAACTTTGGTTGGTTTTGATTATCGAACGCGTTTCACTCATTTTTGGTTGCGTATGATTGTTTTAGACGATACGAAATACTTTTGAAATATTATCGAAATAATATGTAATAAATAATGAGTTGTATTAAATAATAATTCTATATTACTTAATACTTGTTTTCACCAACGCCGTATAGATGAATCGGAATTCGGCCGATTTGAAAATGCACGATTTAAACAAATCGCGTACTGATATATATATATATATAACACAATATACATATTGATACATACAATTAGTAACGTGTCTTAGTAGGATGATCACTTCAATTTCGAATTTATATGATTTTAGAATAGAATGCATATTCTGATGTTTGTCCAGGCATAAATGCACAAGACTCACAAACATAAGCATGATTCGGTAAGGAAAATAATTAGGATTTTATCCTCATACGACATGAAAGCAGCACATTGGACACTTAAATATGGTCGGATAAGTACACATATGTGAGAACACCTTTGTCAATTACGTCTGCAGCCATAAATGTGAAAGTATCCTTTCATACACATTCTTATCACCCCAAATCTTTGTCTCACAATGAACTTTGTATTTAAGGAAAAATATCGGATAGTTATGGAATCCTAAGTGACATGTAATCGGACCACATAAAGAATCAAATAGGTGAGTAAAACATGCAACTCGTCACTAAATACTTAAAGCTTAAACGTTCCAAGGGTAAATAACAACTAAGGGTAATTGAGTCTTAGGGCTCCTTCCATCGTTGCCCCATGTTCGGGTGGGGTCTCGGGATTGGTGCCCGTGTAAATGCGAGAAAAAAAAACACCAAGTTTGATACTGACCCAACTCTACTCTCAAGGCTACTTGCCGAGGTAGGCGGGCTAAGTTTTTCGTTCCCATACGGCATCTTCAAGATTCTTATGACTTCCAGCTTCGGTTGAAGAATCGGAATCTTTGCTTTCCTTAAGTTCGGTCAATAGCAAAATATACGTAACAGTCGTACCATTTATCTCCCTTTTAGATTTAAGATTCTCCTCTTATAGATTCGGGTGTCGATATGTGAATTAGTGAAGTATCTTTTGATGTAGAATCGTAAGATGATGACGCAACGTTTACAACGTCCTTCTTGTTTCAAATGACTAAGATGGATGATCGACATTAGCTACAGCTAGTTTCACGAAATTGTATGCACACGTAACTTCCTAATTCATGTTCTATATGTGGGTTCCTTATTTATAGTCTAGGCCAATCCACCTAAATCTCTATAAACCATGGCTCTGATACCAATCTGTCACACCCGTCTAAAGCGGAAACAACGGGATATAACGGTGATAGGATCATAACACATCATTATAAATAATTCTATATGAAATACAATATCCAATGTGTCATGATGCCAATAACATGAATAACGGTTCATGTCATGCATACATTTCAACAATGAATTCAAAGTCTTACAAACAAATGTAAACAATAATATTAAGGCAAAACATGCCTTCACAAACAACCTTAATGTATCCAGCCTGGAATAACTCTTAATGCAATCTATGTGGTCCACTAAGTTATCTTGTCCTCTGCTATAACTCCACTAGTGTAAACCTGAAAAGTTATGCTCAAAAACATCAACACAAATGTTGGTGAGTTTCGTAAGTTTGAAACCAGACACCATAAAAATAAACATTTTGATGTGATGATAATAGTTAGGACAATGCATATGAAAAGGTGCACAAAGTGAAATTATATAATCCAAAATATCTGCACAACAACTGTCATCACCCCACCAAGGAGTATGACCCAACCCACATGGAAATCACAAAATGGCAGTAGCTACTCCAACGAAGAAACTTTAATGCAAACACCAAAAGTAAGCATTAATCATGAAACTTTAATGCAAATACCAAAAGTAAGCATTAACCAAGAAACCTTAATGCAAACACCAAAAGTAAGCATTAGCCAACAAGTCTTAATCACATAGTGTCACACAATTCAGCATATGTCCAAAAATAGAAATAAAAAAGTTCACAGCATGAAAAACCATTATAAAACGTGAGCATACTTTTCCCCCAATTTGAAAATTGTAAATGAAAACGGGGCCACGAAAACTCACCTTGATAATCAAAGCAAATTACGCTCCTAAATAAGTCCACTAAACTGGTACATCAATCTATAAACCAAATATCTCGTCTAACCAAATCACCCTACAAACACGTTAAATTATAATAAATATCTTGTACGCTAACATAGAATCATTATTGTACAATACCCTAGTTGATTGGTCGAGTTTTCATTACATGTTTAAACAAAAATGAAGACACAACCTTAACCGACATTCAACTTATTTATCGACTAATGTTTTATAGAGATATATATAAGATACACGGTCGTAAGTTTGTAACCTTTTGAAACAGGTACATTTTCTCCAGTACAAAATGTAACACTACTAGATCAGATTGACATAAACATATTATAATATTTGGTAATGAAAATCGATGGTTGACACATATAAAATGATAAATTTTTATCCATAGTCAATACCAATTGAAGACACTCGAAACTCGTAATCAAAAACACTTGAAATATACTCGAAACATAACCCTTTTTAATCTAATAAGTAAACTCAACTTACAAATATAAAAATATTTTTTTTCTTACAGAAAAGATCTAACCTTTATCTTACATTCACAAATCCTATAATTATTAGAAAATAATTTGATCAAACCGTTTTAAGTTTATAAAAGTTTTATGAAAATTCATCACTCGTAACAGTAGCTTACAAAATAATTTTTATAAAATAAACTAAAGAGTTTTAGAGGCCGAAACCTCTAAAGTTAAAGTAGAACATCGAGATCTACAACTTTTTAGTTTTAGCCGAAGCCTGAAAACATATGTAGGTTGGTCAAATCGGCCTCGGTTCGTGACTGAAAATTTGGGACAGATTCTGAGTTTAACGATACATAACTTTCGGTTTCAAAACACATTATATTCAACATATCCCTTCCCCAAACATATAAATCGACCAATATGTATGTACAATCAGAAAAATATAAAGGAAATCTATTTATTAGGGTTTATGAAAATACCTATACGAACACACAAACGAGTAACACACAAGAACAAGGCTCGAATTTGGTTTGATTTCTTCTTGATGTTTCGGTCGACACAACACAGCCGCAGTAGCAGTAGGAATGAGTTTTTATGATTACGATCAAAAGATTTAGGTTTAAGTTTGTATTTATGTGTTTAATTTAACTTGGGCTTAAGTCTTTGGGGTTTCGAGAGTGGGCCAAATCGGATGATCTTCAAATCGGCAACCACATTTAAAAACAAAGGTTTACATGTTAATCAATATTATTATTTTATTATTTTATTATTCTATTATACTTCCACCGTTAACCATTTAATTTATATTATTATATTATAGTTACTATTATTAGTATTATTATTATTATATTCCTAATTATTATTATTACTTATAATGATGATCTTCTTTTGACTTTTAATATGTTTGCGTACGAATGATAATCGGATTATAGAACACTATACGAGAATTAAATTTCTCACATAGTTTAAAATACGAAATACTTTGATTTGAAACTAAGAAATGATTATAAGAACGAACCTACGAATAGAGCTTTTAGTGACGGATGTCACAAATGACGGCTTACATAGCACAATAGAAGATGAGGTAAAGTTTCAATTGTCAAGTTCAAAGAGTTTGGAACATTTTGAGTTGTAACCGCAGACATTTGATTTGATTACCCCCTGATTATAGAATAGAGGTTTTTACAGTTGTGTTGACTATTGTTTTCTGATTAATACTTGAACTGACAATTGTATTCTTTTTGTTCAGAATCTGATTGACTGCTATGTTTTGGAAAATGGCTGTTTCGGTTTCAGATTCAAATAGCTTGCTTGTGTTAGTTACCTCTCACTTTTTTTGTTTTCTAATGTGATTTCTGTACAAATTCATAAACTGAAGTGATTTTTTTATGTCCAATGTTTGTTATGCAGACTCTCAGAAACTGGGAATTTGTTTGTATATTCTTTGATTATCTGTATAGTTTTAATTTGCACGTATGTATTATCATGGATTGACCTTATCTCATGGACACACCTCCTTCAGGTTATTTTCACTTCTTTATCCTATTTTTTTAATTGATTGACCTAATCTCATGTACACTTCTAAGTTCTAAGCTCCTAAGCAGATCCTTTTGTATGGACATTGCGTAATCGATAACATGATTCGTCATTTTTACCAGTGCTAGAATGCGGTAATATGTGGCGTTGGGATTGGGATGGTGAACTAGAGTGGTAAAAACAGTAGCTAAGAGGATTGTGTCTGAATTCAATAGATCATTTGATACTAATTACTTGATGTATGCATTGAAGTTTTGATTAACCCATTTGCAGAAAAGAAATTCTAATCTTTTATTTCCTTATATATGCTCTTATTTGGAATAGGACTCTTGATTTAACTAAGGAGTTGATGATGTATAACACTACCCAAATGGTCAATTGCATCTGCCTTTTTGGCTCATAAGTTTATATTAGTTTTTATTTGTACGTTTGGATCACACGATGGTTCAGTTTCACACTGCTACTGTTATGGTGGTCGAATCGGTGTTGTACATCAGACAATAGCATATATTAATACTGTATTCACTATATGTGAACTTGAACATCAAAATATTACGAGTAATTCATATTTTATACTTCGGAGACGTAAGTACAAATTTAACATAATTCTTTATCAAACCCGTGTATTCACGGGTCCATAAACTAGTATATTAAAAATGGATATTATTGTTATGCGTTGACACGTGGCTAAACATCCGGTAATAACCCTCCTTAATTTTGCAAACAAAACCCTTTAACCGTTTACACCTTTTCATAATTTTGCAACTTTTATCATTAATTTAAGACTTTTTTACACTATTCGTCCCTGTGGTTTGTCTAGCATGTCACTCATCGTCCTTGTACTTTTTTTTGGCACTGGTCGTCCATGTGGTTGCTAATTCTTGCATTCGTAGTCTTTATCACTAACGGCCGTTAGTTTTCTTCGTTAAAGGACCATCCGTGTAATTTTTTTCAAATTTAAAGTTTATTTAAATTTAATATTATTTTTAATTGTACTTGGCTAATTTATTTTTCGAATAATCTATCAATTTAATTTAATTATTTTAATAAGTTTTTTTGTGACAATTAATTTGTTCTATTTTTTAGTGTCCCGATCTATATAAACCCATTAAAAATATAGATAGTTTAAAAATATAATAGTTTTTTAAAGAGTTTATACTCTTAATTTTACATATCATCGTCGATTTCACGACTCCGTATAGACAATTCTACATGCCTACATATATATTGCTAATAGTTTTGTATATTATGAACGTACTCAACTTGCATATTTGAAACGCCCGATTTTTTTTTAACCTGGATATTAAAATTCATAAAATCGAAATAATTATATTTACAAATTGATTACATTTGGTCCCATGTAAGTTAAATCACAATTTGTTAGAAAAAGAGGTCCCTAAAGTCATGAAATAAAAAGAGGTCTTTAAAGTGTTAAAATGTGAAATAAAATGGGTATCTAAAGTCCACTACACACTTATGCACTTTTGAATTTTACACATATTGTACACACATACGCAATCCGGGAAAAAGGGTTGGGATCGCGTACCATAGGCAAAATCATTCTGTGACCGAATTACACATACTTACGCGATCCGGATCTCAATCTGGGATCGCGTAATCATGTGTTTTTCAGACCTGCAGATTTATTTACCAAAATACGAATTTCAAACGCGCATAACTTTTAACTCGTTAAGAGTTAGACCACCAAATTTTGCAGGCACCTCCAATATGCCAAAATGAAACTTTCTCTTTTTACACTTTTTCAAAATACATGTTTATCGAGAAAACGGACATATAACCACTTTATGGCCATTTTGGACCATTTTGTGGACACGTCATATTCCAATTGACTTGGTTTCATGTTTCCACCTTTTTCCCATATATTCTATGATACATTTGACACGTGTGGGCGTATTCATCAACATCATACACCCACTCTAACCCATTTTGATTCGTTTGACCCGTTTGGTATCCATTTGGACACTTTCATCAATTTTAACCCATTTAAATCATTTGACACTTGAATTCACTTCATTTCATCAACCTACCATATTTCTAAACTCATGATCACTAATTTGAACCAAAGTACAACATTTGACACATTGATCATAATTACTCCAAAACTATGATCAATATCCACCTATTTCAACATCTAGCACTATACATTATACCCATTACCCAATTTGACACCATCATATTCCATGTTGACTTTGCCAAGTCAAATACACACTTTTCAACTAATTGACACTTTACACTTTAATTCATCAATATTATTTCAAAGGTGTATTTTTTGGGCGATTTACACATGTGATAATACAAAATGACAATTCAAAAGGAAGATAAAATTGTCTAACCACATTGCAAGCTCCAATCCACGCTACTTACTTGAAATCATATTTCATCCAATTGATTCAACCAAATCAAGCACCTACAAGCATAAAGCTTAGTGAGCCTATGAGCAATTAAATGAATAATCCACAAATACAACAACATAATTCGTTTAAGAAGAATCCACTTATCTGATTCCACAAATAACTACGAAACAATTGTAGAGATTCTCTTTATTTCGTAAGGATCTGCGGTCCAAGAGATACAATTAGTGCTAAGCACAAATTTCGTGATCAATGATTATTTCGTAATGATACCATCTCTACAATTTGCTCATTCCACAAAATCCACGAAATCATCATATTACTCGACATATCTATCACTTAATCAATCATCAAACATCTTAGCACGAAACAAAAAACATAATATCACCATAACATATAAAATCAATATCCTAATAACCACATTTAGAAACAAGATTCGAAAGAATTAATATTCCATTGGGTCATGCAAACCTCTTGCTCGAAAGCAATCCGGTAATACACACCCATTATAATTCACAATTAAGAAACAAGATAAGATACAAATAACTACCACTCGATTGTATGAACCTCTTGCTCGTAAGCAATCCGGAACATACAATCATTACCCATAATTCCCATAACACTCACCTTTGCTTTTTAGGCGAATACATGATGTCACATCCAAATAGCTAAACCACCGTCCTTGATCACTTCTGTGACACCCGTCAAATTAGGACTAGTAATTGGTGTCTAATCAAGTTTTAATACATGTAATTAGTTCTGTGTTAGGCTAATTAATGTATCGATTAATATATATTGTTGAATATATACAAGTATCGCGGTTTGATTTAAATTGTACAAGTTCAAATCGAATGTAATTCGGTCAATTAAATACGGACGTTAGTGAAAAATTTTTAAATGATATAATATTGTTTAATAACACTATTATTATATCCAAAAATATTATGTTGATAATATTCGTATTTATTTCGTATCGTACAATAACGCGCCAACAAAACAAAACAAGTTAAGGGATACACTTTATAACACAATTATTAAGTATTTGGTAAAATACTTCAATGAAAATATTGGGTAATTATTAGGATTTTAAAATATATAAAATAAATATCAAACGTTTAGACGATCGGGAAAAACGAACACCGCACGGTGGACCCCACCGAAAATCTGCCCCAAAAGTGGGGATCCCTTCCCCATTTCTCCCATAATCATCATTCTCACCTCTCTCCTCCTCTCTTTTCTCTCTACAATCACCATACCACACCACCACCTAAATCCCTTATAAACTACCACAAAACGCAACCAAATCGACAAAATAATTACGGAAAAGGAACCACCTCAACGCGATCTACATTCTCATCTTTCCGGAATTTCATTTCGGCACTTTGTAAGTTTCCGACAAAATCCCGAAACCTCTCGTATTAGCTTATTTTTACATGTTTACGGGTTATTTGGGTTTATATATGTCCATTACAAAAGGTAAAACGCGATTTTATAGCTTAAAAATGAGTTAGATTTGGGTTTTGGGATTGAAAATCGCGACAGTCGCTGTTCACTGTCTGGGTGTTCATCTTTGCGACACAAGCCTTGTGTCGCATGTTGTGTCGTATAAATCCCTTGTGTCGTATTTTGTGTCGTATGAAACCCTTTGTGTCGTACCTTATGCGACACAATATTGTGTCGTATTTTATGTCGTACCTTATGTCGCAAAAACCATGCGACACAATCGCTATGTCACTGTTGAATCAACATTGTACGCTTATGCGACACAACCCTTGTGTCGCATAACAAATTATTATGTCGCATATTGTGTCGCATAAAACAGAATATTTACAACTTTTTACTAAGTGTCGAGACCAAAATTTTATCACTTGATTTCACCCAAATTCAAGTCCAGATGCGTTTTTCCTTAAAGCAATATAGTAGAAATAAAAATTTTCCAAGCTGACCTAGCAGCTCGACCCCAGCCAGGGGCTCTGCCCCTTGGACCCCGCCAGGGGCTGCCGCCCCTTGGACCCCGCTAACCAGGGGCGCTGCCCCCGGACCCCCGTACTTAGATTCCGTAAGCACATTTTTCACCAAGTGTCAAATTTGTACAACTTCAAAACACTTATACGATACAACTTTTCAAACATAATGGAATTTGTTTTTCAAGTATAACGCTTCGAAACCAATGTGGTAACATCAAGACTACTATTACAATTAATCACCAACGGGCCGTACACGTTTTCAAACATACAATTCAATCAACCAAATCGTAGTAATTTGGACAAGTCAATCAACCAAGTCGGGGTAATTTGGACAAACAACTACAAAGGTAGTCTTTCGAGATGCCTAAACAATTAATAACCATCGCGTGTCATGGACACCTTCAGGTTACAAGTCTTCGGACCACACTTCAAGGCAAATCAATCCAAGTTATTAATTCAAACTTTCAAGACTCAGGTGAGTCTCATGGCCCCTATTTTACTGCTTTTCAATCAGGGGTGTGATATTATTGCTCGCTTTGTTTTACAAGTTGAACGCAAGTACAAATCAAATCAAATACTACATGAGTTTCAAGCTAATCAAGTTAAAGCCCTCCATAGCATAGTCTGGTAATACGTAGTAGCGTGAATGTTAGTATATGATATCATATAGGATTGACAATCCTCGTCCGGGTTAGCACGCACTAACTAGTCAAACGGACGTATTAGCATTTGGGAAGACGAGTGTAGATTAGGCACTCGTAGGAGGCATTTCAAGTTAGGTTTCCTTAAGTGGGCCTGACAACTCAAGTTAAGCTCAGACTATGTGCTCAGGGCTGTATAACTTTTATTTTGCTTAATTGCATTTTAAATTCAATTATAAATCTTGCGGTTCATACAAATATGTGTTGACATACAAACCTGTGAGCTCACCAGCGTTTCGCTGACAAATTTTAGCATGTATCACAGGTGACCAGCAGTAGGTTGGACTGCTCAAGTAAGGATCAATTAGCTCGAGTCATCATGCAAACAATCAGAGATTTAGCTGCATTATTATATTTTGTATAGATTAATTATGTATTTAAATCTCTCAATTTCAACCGAGCTAATGTAAACAATATTTTTGATGTAAACTTTTGGTTTTATCAATACAAATGTAAAACGACGCATATAGTGGTCGTTCATTATATATCTTCGTGCTGTGATTATTGATTCGTAACACCCAAATCGTGCTTCCGCTAATCAATAAATTTGGGGGTGTTACAACTTCCCATAACACTCACCTTTGCTTTTCGTAATCAAGATTCTAGGTTAAAATTAAGTGAAGAACATAATTACCTCATGATAGAAATGATTAATTGGAGATGAATTCGTGTTTTCCAGCTCCAATTTCATATTTTAAATCAATTTCAGTTTAGGGTTTGAAAATTCGTACGTGTTTCTATTTTCGTGAAGCTTCTGGTGTTTTAGAGAAATGATGAGAATGATATATGATACGTACATACATCTGTAATAGATATATATATGTTTTAATTTTATTCCCGTGATTATCATTGTCTGGAACTTTAAAACCGACATACAATTATTACTATTTTATTTCACCTAAAGTAAATATAATTTAAAGCAATTACTATTACTTTATTCACAATATTACTTTTGGATTTTGGGATGTTACAATATTATCAACATATAACATTTATTTTTGAGTTAATTGAAGAAAAAATTGTGAAATACTAAATTGCAATAACTACGTAACGTATAGTATTATACTCCGTATGTTGAATATTATGTAATTTTTCTTTCAAATAACCAACACATATTAAATTATGTAAATTAGTAGAAAAATTATACGGATAGTACCTGATAATTTTTTACATTGTTTTTTTTTAATAAAAATTATGGTATTCTTAAGGAGTCGATGTAGATTATGACACTTACAAAAATTAGAATAAGAAAGTATTTAAATTAATCAATGTAATTGTCAAAAATAAAATAACTATTACTAAAAAAGAAAATTAACTAAATACAGTTATTTAATACTATACGCTACGTAGTTATTGCAATTTAGTATTTTACAATTTTTTTCTTCAATTAACTCAAAAACAAATGTTACATGTTGATAATGTGCAATTTGAGTACGTTCATAATATACAAAACTAGTAGCAATATATATGTAGGCATGTAGAATTGTCTATACGGAGTCATGAAATCAACGATGATATATAAAATTAAGAGTATAAACTATTTAAAAAACTTTTAAAATTTTAAACTATTTATATTTTTAGTGGGTTTATATAGATCGAGACACTTAAAAAATAGAATAAAATTAATTGTCACGAAAAAAAACTGATTAAAATAATTAAATTAAATTAATTAGATTATTCAAAAAATAAATTAGCTAAGTACAATTCAAAATAATATTAAATTTAATTAAACTTAAAATTTAAAAAAAAATAACATAGATGGTCCTTTAACGAAGAAAACTAACGACCGTTAGTGACAAGGACTGCGAGTGCAAGAATTAGCAACCACAAGGATGACCAGTGCGAAAAAAAATTACAAGAACGACAAGTGAAATTCTAGACAAACCACAGGGACGAACCATGTAAAAAAGTCTTAATTTAATTTACTATTGCACCTTTCAAAATTCTGTACATGGAGTTATCCAAATAATGAATAGAGTTTTACTTTTTCTAAATTTCCATACTTACGCCTTCAAAGATTAACCATCTAATCCTACATCCTCTTTCTTCTAATTCTAATCTCACCTATTTAATCTCTTTCATTGAATGTCATATTAACCAACACATCCTTCAATCATGCCTCTTTGGCCATATTTATATTTTCCGATTCTATAATTACTGATTCTGATGAAAAATATACCCTAATCGCAATTACAAGTAATATCTCTCATTCTCTCTTTAATCTCAATCTTCTAAAAACTTAAGTATGATTGATATATACTCTTTTTTCTTCTCTTTTAAAATGTCCTTTATGGTATTATACCACTAAAGATCTTATTTCATCCCAATTCATTCATAATCACCTTCACCAAATACTTTAGTTCGTTTCGATTTGATAACCAAATTATTATGGATCAAGGCCTAATTTGGTCACCAATATACTCATATTTCAAATATCCTGCAATTCTCCTTTAGGTTATTCAACACCATTGAAATCATTTTCGTTGATGCATAGATTATATACTCCTTGTAACATTCATTGCAATTTGAATTATTTTGCTTTTTTTTTGTTTGTCTATTGTTGTATTCCGAAAAATCGCATACACTGATAAAACTCTCGGGGCCTTAAAAGCAACTGTCAAGAAGTTTTCTTAAAAGAAATTACATGTCAGGACTTCCATATTATTGGTTTTATTTAAAAAAAAAGGATTTGCCAATCATGTTGCTACGAAATATTGATCCAAATGCCGGTCTGTGTAATGGTACAAAATTACACTTACTTAGGCTTAGGGAACATGTAATAGAGGCAAATATATCTTTTGGCACCAACATAGGAGATATTAGATTCATTCCACAAATGTGTTTTAAAAGTTCTGGTGTCACAAGTTACAACTGGTATTCTAGCATGGGCAATTATAGTTTAGGTGACGGACGAGTAGGGTAAGCCACAAATCGCACAACAAATGTTGTCTACATGTACTCTTGCAAGACATATGGATGTTTAGTTAATACATTATTCATGTACTTATATATCTAGAACCTATTTAACTACTATCATTTTTATCAAATGAATTTTTAAGATCACTAAAAGTAATATTTTCTATAAGATGGTTAAATCAATCTCTTGCTTTTGTATATATTATAGTAAAGGCCTCACATCTAGACTTTAAAATATTTTGTTAAAAAGTATTTTCTAATACTATTACATGATCAATTGATTGGTAATTCAATTAACACAACCGTGCACGTACGGGTGATGGCACTAGTATATTATGTATAAAAATAGTATATCCTACATAATATCTTTTGTAATAAAACTATGTCATATATGTGTATAATAATTTCATTCTACTTATACACATATACACAGGGAATTTAAGACTTAAAACCTTTACAGCCATATACATAATGAATTTAAGACTTTATGTAAATTTATATGTTACACCTTATTATATGACATAATAAAAATTAATGCGAGTTTACTTAGATGATCACACAATCTATATTGTTTGCACTTAACGTCGGAATAAAACTAATATATATATATATATATATATATATATATATATATATATATATATATATAGGGGTTGGTTATTGTGAAATGGAGTTTATAATAGAATAAATAGAATAGAATGTGGACCATTGGATTGATCATCTGATGACAATTATGAGCATTAAATATTTAATTATTTAAATTAGGAAATTTGATAACCAAGGGTAAAATTGACCATTTGCAAACACCATATTAAAGTCTGCCTTGAAAACTCTTTCAAAATTGATGGTTTAAACGTTAGTGTTTATGTATGTACATTAACACACCAATTAATGTATAGTACAGTGAGAGTTCCTGACAAAGTTTTAAATATATAGATATAAAAAGAAACTGATGAACATATATATAAAGGATTGATTCACATTGTTCGAACATTGATGCACACGTATTCAATTCATGATCCACAAAATGCATTTTATTACGTTTACATTTATATTTACTTTTACATACAAATTATATGCAATATGGATTCACTTACGGATTATTTGTGATTCACAACTCAAAATTTATGATAGACAATTAACTTGATTCATGAATGCAACTACGACATTGATTCACATATCTAAAAACTTGATTCACAAGTAAAACATTGATTCACAAATCTACAAACTTGATTAACGTATCTATCAACTTGATTAACAAATTAAAATTGACGCACAAAACACATATATACAGCCCTCTTTTTTACCTTTAAAATATGGATTCTAACAAAAGATAATGGTATAAAATCATGAAAAATGATAGTGAGAAAAAAAAAAAGAGAAATAAAAATGATATAAATCATTCATTGATCGTAGGCGAATATATTACATCAAAGAATGAAAAGCTCATCAGCTTTCAACATTTTCAAACAGATTCGTCAAGTCTTTATGGCATGCAAATGATATTTTACGTGACAATGAGAGTGCTTTTCGTGAGACTTCAACAATGAGAGTGCTTTTCGTGAGACTTCAAGCCATTGCGGTTGTGGAAGATGGTTCTACATGGGTTTCAAGATGGTTCTACATGGGTTGCTGTGAATTAAAGAAGAGGATAAAGTATGGAGAGGTGGTGAGAAAAGACGTGAGAAGTGTAGACGTTGATAAGAAAGAGAAACTAACATGGAATTTTATATATTTTTCAATTAAATGATAATAAATATGCAAAGTCAAATACCACAAATGCCCTTTGACTAATTTGAAAACTTTAGTTATTCTATTTATTCTACCGTAAGCTTTATTCTATTTGATCTAAACCCTATATAGGGGTATATATATATATATATATATATATATATATATAGGTGGAGGTATATATTCTCAACTTTTAGTTGGTTCTCATTTGAATCTAACCCTATATATATATATATATAGGTGGAGGTTCATATATATACCTATTTTATAAAAGGTAAGTGTTTTTTTACTGTCACAACACTCAAAGATTGCCACATAATCATGAATAGTCTCATACTGTTTGCCATTTCAAGGAAGAAAAAGAGGAGGGTGTGTAATGTACAGAGACTCAAAACTTCTTAACCTTCATCTTCTCACTGCTACTCCTCTCCATATCATTTCTAACTTCTTACATCCCCCTCTCTCTCTCTCTCTCTCTCTCTCTCTCTCTCTCTCTCTCTCTCTCCATATATATATGTATATATCTCTATCTCTCTTGTTTCTTTTTTTCTTTTAATTTTCTTATTTGCTTGCTTTCTTTTTTCTTGCACATTTTAAGTTAATTTTTCATTTCATCATTGTGATGCTTGCAGGTTTCTTTTTGTCAACTTGAATTTCAAGAATGGTGGTTGTGGATTTATGGTGTAGGACTACGAAAGCATAAGGGATGACAAAAAGAGAGTGCTTTCTACACTGAAAAAAAAAAGGCTTTCAAGACGATGATGATATTTGTTTGTTATCATGGTGTGTATCTATAAGCTTCATTTTTCTTCTTACGTAGGGTAGACTCTTCCACTATATCACAAAATTATTATTTGTTTTAATCAAAGATTAGATTAAACATGTTTGTTGGGCTGTTTGCGTTTGGTTTTGGTTTGTTTTGTACTTTACACAATTATTATTTTATAAAAGTGCTTCGCAGTTAAAAAAAAAACATATACTGTGTAAAATTATACAGATTATTTCCAAAATGCCATTTGGTCTTTCTATCGTAAATCAAATCTTGTATAGTCTACTCATATATCTGATTTTCCTACTATGTTTCTTTACATAGATTGCATTTTCAACAAAATAGCAATGCTCAAGGATCATATCCATGTTGTCTTAACGGGAATGTAAAGAAGTGTGGCAAAGACAATAAAGAAAAAAGAAAAAAAAAATACGAGCTGCATCAATACTTTCCTCCATATCATTTGTTATATTTATTTCATTGATGTACCTCATAAATATAATATATACATATGGTATTATTATTATTATTATTATTATTATTATTGTTATTGTTATTGTTATTTGTTATAATCGTATATAAGAGGAAGGCAATGGATCAAAAACATTGTTTGAAAAAATTACGTCTTTTCAGAAATTGTTACGAGTAATAAATTGAAGTAAATACTATCTCATCAAAGGTTAAATTGTAGTCAATATTAACCTTTCAAACGTGAAACTATATGAAGGCCGGTTTAAAGTTTTTAAGAAATAAGTAAGTACAAGATATCACAATTCAAATTAGTCTTTTGTTTTGCGTATACTTTTTATATCTTTAGCTACATATATATTGCAGATCATAGGATACAAACGGGGAAAATCAGAGTCACCCAACAAGTTAGAAAAGTAATTTAGCTAGAATCATGAGTTGAGTGCGATGATAAAATTGTGAAAAGGAACTATTCAATTTATTGGATTATTTGAAATAGATATTGATTATGTGTATCATGTTATATGAATTATTTGAAATACAATGAAGTATTTGAATCATGAAAATATGAGATATGGTTGAAATAAGTGTTTTAAGAGTTGAGGAAATAATTATATGAACTTACTCTTGTTTGATAACTGAACATGGAAAGTTTATTGTTAATCAACTTAGGAATTATATATTGATGAATATATGTGTAATACGACATGGCATTTTAATAAGGCACTTAGTGCTAAATGTTATATATAGTATTATACGCAATAACTAATGTACTAAGTGATTGATATTGAATCCAGTGATAAAAGTGTTAAATTGACTTAGTTATGTTAAACTCTACACCTGTGTTAATGTAATAATAAGAATTTTATTGAACAATTGGATTATTATGACTACTTAATTATGTGAGTAGTTGCACATTCATGTGATAAAGGAAAATAGTAACAAGTTAATACTTGGTCATAAAGCTATTACAAGTGTTATTATATGTATGATAATTGTTGATTTCAACATTATGATATATGAGAGAGTAAAAGTTAATCACTTTAAAGATTGATGGTATGAAGTGACCTGAGAATGAAGTGTGACTGACATAATATGATGACGTCTGGCCAACGTATTTATATTATGCCATTTCACATGGAATTGTTGAGGTTACCAAGTACCAGGGAAATTAATACGGATTTAAATGAGTATGTGATTATTTGTTTGTAATGTTTGAGGCTTAGTGAAGATTAACATAGCCGGATAGCCTAGTATTAGAAAATTATGTGAAACTATGTCCTTGGGAAAAAGTAAAATAGTCAGAAAAATAAGAGTTTTACTTGTTGGATTGATAATCTTATTATAATTATGTGCGAATTACATATATTCTTTCGTATTTTTGCATATCTAATGACTAGATAAAGTAGTAAATCGTAATTTGAAAAAGTTATGTGATAAGAAAAGTTAAGTAGAGGTCGGCTAAATTGGATTAAATATGTGAATATTGTTGAAAAATGTGTTGATGATTAGCACATTTTGTTAATGTGGTACGTGTGCTAGTATAGCAAGGTAACCATCGAACGAGACTTAGCATGTATCCAATATGAATTGGTGCTAAGTGATTGTGTAACTATATGATAATGGTATTAACCATAGGATTTGACCTCTACTTTGCTTATTAATATGTGGTTAGTGTTACATGATTCCGAGATATTTTAATAAAAATGGGTTTCATGTACCTCAGTGATATGTGGATATTAGCGTGGATGCTAGTTATAATTGAAATTTAAATATTCATCGATGATATGTGTATGGTGGTTTCCATAACCACTATTTTTGTTATTGAAAAGGATACAATTCATGTATAAATTTTAAAGATCTAGCACGTCGCTAGATTCTGGTTATGAGAGTATATTACTTTACTTAGTTAAATGATTTACTTATGTTAAGTAATAACTTGTTTTAAAGTGATCATTGTGTATATAAAAATAATAATAAGATTCGGGTACATTATATGTGCTGAAATGAGAAATTGAAGCATGTACATTTGGATATGTGCATGTGTAATTAGGTTGAAAACATATATCTTAAAGTGGATTAAATGTATACATATTTTGTGTATGTATGATTAGTGATTAAGATACGCATAGAGATGATATGCATAAGTAATTTAAATTGTACATATACCTTATGTGCATTTAGTGATAAATAATTATGTAGTTAGGGAATTGAAAATAAAGTGTGAACCAAACTTCACACGAGGTATGATGTGATTAAATTCCCTAGATTAATTAAGGATGATCAGATTTCGAGGACGAAATCTCTTTAAGGGGGAGAGATTTGTAACATCCTCAAATTGGGCCTAGGAGTAATAGGTATTTCCTGTAAATTTAAATGCGATTTAAATTTGTTATATGTGTTTGATTGTAAATTTAATAGGTCAAATAGTTATATGACTTATTGTGAATGGTAAATTATTACTCGTTTTAAATTTATTTAGTTGACGGTAAAATAAAATTGTATTTCCCCGCAAATAGTTTTTAAGTTCCAGACAATAATAAATACGGGGAATGAAAACTAACATTTTGAGGATATAATCTATGGAATAAATTGGTTTTATTTCCACACACACATACATACGTACGTACGTATACACACACACACACACATTTAACCCTAAATCAAAAACTTGATGAAATCATCAAATTGAAGAATACAAACTCGAATTCAAGCTTCTAGTGTGAAGATTATCATCTTCTAATCCTTCCTTTCATCTAGTAAGTCTCAAATCTTTGAATCATGAACCCTAGAAATTGGGGGTTTTTGATGATTCTTGGTGATAATTCGAATTTAAGCTTTTATTATGTGAAATTGATGTTAGTTAAGCTTATTGTTGTTGATAACTAGCAAGAGTCAAGCTTAAGTTTGTAAATTAATCTTGATTCTTAGGTTTTTGATTATTTTTGATGGGTTATTGATTATAATCCGAAAATTTAGAGTTGTAGTGATTAAATTCTTGTTAGTTGATGATTAAATGATGATTATAATGTAAACCCTAAGTTAGAAATGAAGAAGGTGATAATATGATTTGATGAGTTCATGGGGTTTTGATGGGTTAATGGTATTAATCATAACTAAAGCTTGATATTAGCTGAAATGGTGTTAATATGTGTTATTAAGAGGATTAGTAGCTTTAATCTTACCTAATAGTGAATTACACAGGTTGTGTGAATTATAATCCAAGTGGAATTTGGTGAAAGTGTGATGATTAGGTGTTAATCATATTGATTGATAATAATAAGAGATTGTTATGATGTTGCTAGTAAAAGGTGAGTTGTATATGAAGTTGTTATCCATTGAGGCTAAGATGATCATGATAATGATCATGAGTGATTAATGAAATAATAGATGAGATAGATTGTGAAATTCTCAATATATGAGATTAATAACTTGATTATGTAATTGAACATATTTGAGATGGATTAATGTAGTGATGTGATTCTATGTTCATAATTTAATAGTAATGGTGAACTAATGATGTTAAATTGGTTATATATAATCTTGGATTGATTTGTGTTGAATGATTATAAGTAGGTAATTATTTGATTGAGTTGTTTAGATTTTATTACAATTATGTGATGATATTTCACATTGAAACAAGTGACTAACTTGTGTTGTGTTATTGTATTCTCAGATGTGGAGAAGACTCAGTGACATTAGACTACTGAGTGGACGACTATGATTGTCGGTGAGTGGATCTTGGACTCTCAGTCTAAGTTGGTTGTAACAACATGGTTACAACGGGTAAACTTGGTTTATTGCAATGATTGCATTAATATTATATTGGCATGTTGGCTAAACCTTGATTGATTATTGGCGTTCGCATACTATGATAGTTGTGGACTATTTGATTTGGTGGGGGTCAACTAATGTGTTGGGTTTGGATACTATTACTAGGACTTCGCAAGTGCCTTGTACATGTGTTGGACACTGAAATTGCGTCGTGTGTAGTAATAGTACAAAACTATCGGTTTAACCTCTGATTTGGCCGTCAGTTGGTTTTAAGTGTTACTTGGGGAACCATCCGCGGCATGAGGGTACCTCAAGGACCACCGATCCTTCTATGTTGCTTGTGCATTGCTTGGTTATAGGCATGTGTTAAGCTGAGTTAGATTGATAGCTTGGGATCTATTCACTTAGCTTCGTGCTAACCCCTCATTACTTCTTGCAGGTTTACTTTTGTATGTGGGTGGGCAAGAAGTACTTATGGAATGGAATGTTTGACAAGCTCACTCTGAAATGGATAATACGTTAATGATTTAACCACATATTTGGATTTCTATAACACCTAAACTTAATGTATGTAATGATTAGAATAATCTAGTTTTAAAGGTTTGTATGTAAGTGGATTGCTATTTGAAATGTATGTATGCAATCTACTGATTTCTATTAATCATGCGCTTCCGATATGTTTAAAAAAAAAATGTCCTTAAATTTTGAGGGTGTTATACATATTTTGAACTACTTGAACAATAATAACTTTTGTTGAAACTAGCTATTGTTATACTCCCTCCGTCCCAAATTTATAGTTCAGTATTCCATTTTGGGCTGTCCCAAATTAATTGTCCACTTCCATAAATATATAAAAATTATAAGATAAAATTCTTTTATACTCCTAATTTATATATGTAAGACAAAAAAGTAGGTAAAAAGTCGAGGGTAAAACTGTAATCTTATCAAAAAGTAAGAGACAAGTTAATGTTTTCTTAAACTGCGTGTTTTTTGTCTGGAGACAATTAAATTAGGACGAAGGGAGTACTTCTTATCATGTTATGTCATTATCACTCTATTTTAAGGTGATGTATATATATATGTTTTTCAAAAATGACGTATAACACATTATAAATTAAAATAAATTATCATGGGCCGTGCTTAAAAGACCACCTAGTATATATATACATTTCCTCTTATGCAAAGAGGCACATTTTCACTGTAGCAGGCTCATATACCACCACGTGTGTTCTTTAGTTGGCTCACAGACATAGCTTCAATTACTATAAATTAATAATAATGCAATTGTTAGCCTATTGGTTGTTTAAATGGGTTGGTAGTAGGCAGAACCATTCGATCAGAAGAACAGTGGTTCTAGTCCAAGGAGTGACAATATTTTTCTCCTTTTCCTTCCCAAATAACAGTTTTTTTCCCTTTTTAATATCCTTTTCTAAATACCACTTTGTCACTCTATAAAAACAAATAATACTTTTGATATCTATATATTTTGTAGTTTAACTTAGTTTGAGTTTTTATTTCTTATTTTTTAGTTTAGCTTAATGATATTTTTAGATTAATCTACCGTCTTCATAAATGTTAATGAAGATAACTCTCATATAAATGTTAATTACTTGTTTTCTTTTGGTTTTTATGTAAGTTGTTATGACGTCAAAGATTAAGGAGTAAGGAGAAACTAGAAGTGAGGAAAAGTAACAAACTTTGAACAACACTCTTTAGAATGTAGTTGAATTTTCTACTATTGGACCGGAGTGTTCTCTATATTGAGTCTTCTTGACACAATTAAGCTAATAGAAGATATTCAAATTCTGAAATCTCCATCTAAAAAGACATAGAATTTAAACATGTTCGCTCTCTCCCAGTAACCTAAACATGAAAACCTCCTCTGTTTTAGAATCTAAACATGCACCTACATATACCCATATATACTACTTTTTAGATTTTGTAATTAAACATACATACACCCATATTAAAAATCATATCAATTTATAAAATATATAACTATGCACAGCCAAATATTACCTATTTTATATATATACACTAGATCACAACCCGTGCGATGCACGGTTGTGACAAAAATCAGTACACAAAATATTAAGTTTAAAATTAAATATGTCGAATATGTAAGTTGGAAAGATAGTAAAGAACTACATCCTACGGATAATGATTTTGGTCAAAAACTTGAAACTATATAAGATAAAATTAAAATCAGAAGTGATTTCTCATGCATTACATAATCCCACTATATCAATAACTATGTTTTGTGAGACATGATTCTTTATCTAACAAAAAAAGCCAATTCATCAAACACCAAATTCCTTTTAACAAATAAATACAAGTATTCTAAATACAGCAATTAATCTATCTATATTGGTATCTTTTACTTTCATTGATTTTAAAGCATGTAAACAACATTAACACATGATTTCAATCAAAGATTGCAAATCAAATGCATCACAGATCGATAACTGCATTATCCTTTCCATATAGTCTTGTAATTTATTTGATTATTTTAATTCATGATTACAAACCTGTAAACATTAGTAAAAATGCTCAATGTGACAATAACCAATCTAGTACTAGATTGATTGGTGTCTCGTAAAGAATATTAATTATATAAATCTATATCTACATGTATCAATTCTAGTGAAATAAAAGTACATACGTATCATGTATATATTGAAATAAAATAAGATAAATTCGCTAAGAAATGAAACTTGAATAGTCAAATCCTATAAAAGTTGCCTTAAAATGTTTCAGAGAGATAATAAATTTATTAGTGAGATTACACTGAAGACACTGAGGATAGCGCACCCATATCATCATTTCTTCCTTCCAAAAAAAAGGGTAATAAAATGATGATTAGTAATTTAGTATATAGATTAATGCATAATATAATAATTATGTAAACATCAAAAAGAGAAATATAAATTTGGTGTAGTGTAGAAGATGACAGTTAATAATGTGGGTGTTTGCCAAGAACGCATCAACTTATGGTGTTGCCCAAAGGATAAGACATGCTTGAATGTTTATAAGGATAAAATAATAAATTAAGGATGTAAATTTGTAACCGTCGGTATTATTATTTTTAATATTGTGGTATAAATTTTTTTATTTATTTTTGGTTATATGTGGGTGAATCCAAAATTGAGAAAAGGAGACCGTTATCATGGGCGTGGTTTTTTTGGCGGGAAAAAGGATTAGGGGTAGGGATGACAAAATAATCCGAACCCAATGGGGATCCCCGAACCCCGCACTTTTAGATCGGATTGGGGATTGCTTGGGGTTGGGGTTGGGGTTGGGTAGTATCAACCCCGCCCCGCTCTACCCCGATATATATATATATAGGTGGAGGTTCATATGAGAACCAACTAAAAGTTGAGAACCTTGAGAACCATTACATTACATGCTTGTTCACATGTGATTTAACTTCATTCACATGTGAACATTAATTTAGGTTAGATTTGTAAAGAAAAAAATTTAAAAAAATCCTAAATTATAGCGAAAAACACAAAAAACAAATATATGTTCACATTTGATGATAACATATCATGTAAAAAGTATTTTAAGACGTGATTTTCGAATTTTTTTCTTTACCAATCTAACCTAAATCAATGTTCACATGTGGTTCACATGTGAATGAAGTTAATCACATGTGAACAAGCATGTAATCTAGTGGTTCTCAAGGTTCTCAACTTTTAATTGGTTCTCATTTGAACCTAACCCTATATATATATATAAAATAATTACAATATATGTATATATAATAATTATTCTATATTTATAAATAACTAATATCATCGATAAATATATTTATTTATAACTTTTTGAATTACAATAATATTTACAATGTAGTAATTGGTCTCGCCAAGTACTTTGTTACGATTTAAAGAGCCAAGTGCTCTATAAGTTACCCCGATAAGACCCTGTTGGACATTGAGGTAAGCAATTCCCCGGATGGACCGCCCCGATAATACCCCGCTGGGGTTTGGGGTGGGGATGGGGATTGCTTAGAATAATGGGGGTAGGGTTGGGGCTAACACCCCCGCACCGAACCCGCCCCATTGCCATTCCTAATTAGGGGATGCTTTAGGAATGTGCCACATCATAGTTCAGTAATCCTTGTTTAATTGTTTGGAGTAGGGGTGAGCATTAGTACCCGAATCCTGATCCCGTACCGCTACCGTACCGAACCAGTACCGTGCCGCTTTAAACGGTCCGGTATTTGGTACTCACTTTAGGGCCAAAACGATAACCGGTACCAACCGTTTCGGTACCGGTATTTTACCACTTTTCCCGCTTTGGTACCATATCCGAAATATACATATTTTTATTTGTTATAGGTCCGTAGGTTCTTTCGATATTTTAAAAAGATTTATTTATAACCTCATTTCTATGATCATATGATATGTCTATTAATATAAAAGTGATACTTTTGGGGTAATTAAGAAATATAAAATAGAGTTAGACTCTCGCGTATGAATACAATTGTAATTTTATAGAAGTATAGCTAGCTTTCTTTGCTACACAAACAATCACGTTTTTAGCACCCTAGTTAAATCGGATTTCAAACATATTGCTTGTTAATATAAAGGTAAGGATCATGACTTATGTCATTACCAAAACACTTAACACGGTACAATAACGTCGTTGTATATATTCATTTTTCTTCGTCAATATCCTTCTATGTCACTTTAAGTTTGATAACTCGTCAAAATTCATCACGATGAGCAGATATCAATTAAAGCAATGGTGTTATGCTAGATCTGTCTTAATCTCATGTGAATGCTAACCACTGCCGATTAATTATAGCTTGGGGTTTTGCAATGACTACCAATTAATAATCGGTAGGCTAGTTGAGGTAAAGAGTAGCGACAGGCGTCATGTGTGACAAGAAAGTCCCCTGTAAAGTAAAAGGGAAATTTAATAAGGTCGCAATAAGACCTGTTATATTATACGGATCAGAGTGTTGGCCGATGATTAAGGCGCAAGAAAGGAGGATGGAAGTGGCGGAAATGAGGATGCTAAGATGGACATGTGATAAAACCATGTTAGATATGATATCAAATGACGTTTTTAGGGCGGAGTTAGAAGTCGCGAGCATCACCAATAAGTTGATAGAAAGAAGACTAAGATGATTTGGAGATGTTAAGAGGAGACCTATCACGGTGCCAGTTAGGAGAGTGGAAGCTCTCACAATTGATGGCTCGAGGATAAGGGGTAGACTTAGACGTAAGTGGGAGGATAGACTGATATTCGACATCAAGGAGCTTCTCTTGACCAAGGACATTACCTCTTATAGGAATTCGTGGAGGATTAGAATTGGGATGGATGAGTAGAGTGTATTAGATAGACTAATATATGTACGATTTATAGAGATATTCTTATAATTAAATAGTTATGTAAGGGGTATCTAGGTAGAATCAGAATAGATGCATATAGTATTCTAGTTAGAGTGATTTTTTATTTATATAAGGGTGTAGGTGTTTTAAGGTCGATAGTTATTTATTTATTACGGTGTTTTATTAGTGTATTAGGTAGATGAATATTTATTTATTTGAGGAGGCTTATAAGGATTAAGGAGCATCAATATAGTTATGTAAGATGATGTATTAGGTTTATATATATATATATATATATATATATATATATATATATATATATATATATATATATATAGAGGTTGGATCAAGAGGGAAGCATCAAGTTTGAGGGAATGAGGGAAGCAAATCTCAGCCACTAATTTTCTCCCACCTTTTTCATACAATAAATAATACATATACAATACCCATTTAATCAACCTTAGTCTAAAATCCAAAATTAAAGCATCAAATTCAATAATTCATCAATCAAAAACATTATAAATTTTCCAATCCATCAAACACATTCATACATATCTTCAATTCGTCATGATTTGAAATCATAAAAAATTATGAATTTTGGGTATAACTTTTGGGTTTTTATATAAAATTTTATTTTGCCAATGAAAACAATAAATTAAACGAATTTCATCATACAAAACTTATAAACATGTAATTAATCGAATTATGGTTGTCATTAATCATCAAATTTCATAAATTTGAAAATATCCAGAACGTTAACATACATTTGCAATGCATGTTAATCAAAATTACAAGTAAGATTCTTAAACATTCATATTTGTTGAATATTACCTTATATAAGTTATTATACATCGTTGAACGTTATAACATAATATTCATCAATGTATTACAATATATATGAGTTAATATGCATTATAAATGAATGTTATAATGTTCATCAGTATGATATAAGTTAATATTCGTCATAAATGAATGTTAAAGACTCAATGAGATGTTAACATGCATTTATGATGAATATGAGTTATTATACACTAATAACATATATAAGCTAAAATATTAACATGCATTTCAAATGAGTGTTAACTTTCTGAAAATTTTGATTTTGAGATTTTTTTGGTGTAAAACGTAAAATAACTACAAGTTTATTTGATTATTGATGTATATGATCGATTTATTTGAATTTTGCTTTGTATACATCTCAATTTTCTACTCAATTGAATGAATTTGTGATTTTTTTTATGGGTTTCTACATTTTTTTTCATGGAATCTATTTTCTAACAATTTATTATTGAATCTAACAATTGTTAATCAATCTTGCTCAACGAGTTGTGTATTAGTGTTTTTAAATTTATTTTTGCAAGTTTCAAGCTTTAATTTGATGAATTTAAGATGAAAATCACGTTTTAGTTGTTTTTGATTAACATGCTTTTGAAATGCATGTTAACGTTCCGGGAGGTGATTTCAAGTTATTTACAAAAATGTCATCGCGTTGACTTTTGAGTTGACCAGAATGTGTGGCTGAGAATCACTTCCCTCCTTCCCTAATTATTTTACTTCCTCAAGGATCTCCCCTATATATATTATCTGTACATATATTGATATATAATAGATTAATTTTGCTTGGGTATATACTTACATAATGTATATATACATATATTTTTCCTTTTTATATTATTACTACGTTTTATAGTCACTACTCACTCCTACCAATATTAATGTTAATATTATTATTAGAGTTAATTGCATGGATGGTCCTTGTGGTTTACACACAGTAACACACCTTGTCCCTATACTTTAGTTTTTGCAAGGGCATTCCAAAAATCTAAAAGTTGTTGCGCATTTAGTCCCTCATCCGTTAAGTTTAACATTTCAAGTGTTAAATACAATGAAATGACCATAATACCCTTACTTTTTAATTTATACGAGTAGTTTATTCTCTTTTTAGTTAATAACACCGACGTCGTTCTAAACAAGCCGAAAATAGTGGCCCCAAACGGCGCCGGAGAGTAACATTGGTCGGAGTTTCTTCATCTTCGAGTAACATCGTTAATGGTGACACCGAGGAGTTATCTCCGTTTGTTGCTTTTTCGGCGCCATGAATGAATTGGGTTGTAATTAATACTTAAATGTTAAACTTAACGGACGATGAACTAAATGCGCAACAACTTTTAGATTTTTGGATTGTCCTTGCAAAAATTAAAGTATAGGGACAAAGTGTGTTACTGTGTGTAAACCACAGGGACCATCCATGCAATTAACTCATATTATTATTATTATTATCAACTTTAAGTAGGAGTATATAATTGTCTACATTACTTCCCCATACCCGCCATCCGGTAGTGTTAGTGTGGTTTTGCAATGACTTCCAACATGAAGGTAACCAGCAACCAGTTTTGAGATAACAAAATCTTTATCAAAGTGAAGATAAGTGTAAATAATTATCAACATTTTCTGATTAAAGGAACCAAAGTCAATCTTTACAGATATAATATAACTAACATTAACACATAACCAATTTATAGTGCAAGCAAAATATATCATGGCCAATGCCAGAAACATGAAGAGAGCTATAGTTTCTTCTTGTTGCAGAGGGCATTATTAAGCCATTAGCCATGTGTAGGAAAAAAAAAAAAAAAAAAGGATGCCAGGTTCATCCGCAGCATGACACCAAATAACATGCTGATAATTAAAAGCTAAAATGACAACAGCTAAATAGAATGAACGGGAATATGAAGATGGTGAGCACGTTAAGACTAGGCACTAGTATGGCATTCAAAGATCGTGCTCAGTATGATAAACTGACAAAATTCATATTAGACAACTTAAAGTCACAACAAACAAGCTAAAAGCTCTTGTTCAACGATGCATGTCCTCATATGAGCAAAGTGTACAACCCAGATAGAGCAAACCAAAAACGTTGATACCAATTTGTGATCTTCCACGTTTTAACCCCACCCACAAACAAGTAAAAAAAAAACTTGAAGCCCAAACTAACAAAAACATTAACAACTGTCAAACAAGTACTAATATGAGTCTGCAATCTGGAATTAGGGTATATCAACAAGAGTACAAAAACTACTGCCTTCCATGACTATCTCCCACCACATCTCTTCTGTCAATCTTTTCTACTGCTTTCTGTCTCCTTTTCAGCGGCTGTTTATCATCAGAGCAGGTGGTAGTGTTCTTGTAATTAATGGCGGCATCAAGTGTGTATATGCGAAAAGCAAGGGCAGATAATGTAGACGTTTTTGCAGCATATGAAGCTGAAGACCAGTACCACCACCAAGTGTTGTTAATATACTCCGACTTGATCATGGTTTCAAGTACTAAAGTTGCTTCCACCATCTGCAATGCAAAAAGGAAGATCTCATTTCAGGTCATATCTCAAGACCCATGTGGCATAATGCCATAATGGGTGGTCAGGCATATCGGGTAATAGGCCAAAGGGAACAAAATTCTAAGATGAATAATAAAGATGTATAAATACCTCATATACTGTACTAGCAGATTTAACAAATGCGCACCATGCTGATCTCCATTTAGGACTTACCCTGGAAAGTCTTTTTGCTGCATCTGGCAGTGCAGCTTCCATATCCAACATATTTTTCTTCAACCGACTTAATATATGACCACCATTCAATTTAAGAAGCTTTAATGAAGCCTCATCAATTTTAGCTGTACGCTTTCCAACATCAACTTTACTCATATCTGACTCTACTGATGATGAACTCAAACTACAAGAACTTTTGTGTCGTCCAAATTCAATGTCCGTGAAAAATGTTTCATGGCATTTGACAGTGTGATATCGAGATGAAAAAAGTGGTTTCAGACAATCACCCCTGTGGAAATTTGCCATTTTCTTTCTTTTTGACTTCACAAGAGATTGTGCAGCATCTTCCTCCATAAACAAGCCATATTTGGCCTCAAGCAAAACAGTTGCCTTTGTAACAGGACCATTAGGAGGAGATTTACTTAAGTCTGTGGAATAAACCCTGTGACTCTCTAGCGAATGCCTGATAGCTTGTTGACCCTCATGTAATATTGATTCTTGCCACTTCAAAATAGAATTTCTTAACTTCACATTTTCCATTTTTGTAAGGTAATCGACCAAGCTGCCAATTTCTTCATCAGATTCAAACAAATGCCATTTACCACAATCTTCGTATTGTGGATGAGTTGTGGAAGGATCAAATGGATCAAGTTTAGTCTTCTCCAGTGAAATGCTCCCATCTACGACTATCCCAGTAAGTGCACTTCCCGTAGGAAATCCCCAGTATAACCTCCCAACAGAATCTATACCCAAAAACTCCTTAGCTGGCATTGTTCTTGACTTGTCAACATTGTCATGAATGAGTGTGATATTCAATGATTCATCAAATAGAAACTTGAGCACAAAAATTTTCTGAAATAAGTGAAACTTTCATCAACAGATTATAATACCGATGAAAATTGAGTACACATGTGCACAGAAAAATTAAAGGTATAAAAACTGGAATAAACGGGACACTTATGCATCCCAAAACAAAAATAAACAACAATGGGAAATCTAGATATTAAAAAATTAAAATATGGGAGATGAAAAGCATCGCCTTACTAGCATGAAAATGAATGTTTCATAGTCAGCACGTCTAATTACTAATTACCAAACTGGATTTTCAGAGGCACAAGGTGATAAGAAGAGCAAAAATTCAACGAGTAGCCCTTTTGCAACCAAGACACATGAAAAACATATTTGTATGAAAAAAAGGAGCTCCTAACCCTATTATTTTATCACAATCATAATTAAGTTGCCTTCAGAGAACAAAACATACATATGTATAGAAATTTAAGAACGCCGGATTTTCTCCTTCCACCTCCCAAGTGTAGTAATCAATGTTGGATCCTTTGTCACCAAAACTCTCAAAGTTCCCTTTTCACCAATTAAGTAATATGTTTTAAACAACTGTTATTTTACATTAACTTTTACCCTTTACTCGCAACTTATCTGGAAAGACTACTATGATGTAGATTTATCACACACAGTGATGGACAAAGAACAAACTTTCAGAATAAACAAAATTAGAGAAAGAGAAGAAATAAATCATAGAAGTGAACCAACCTTATCTGCCTCTAAGTCCCAATAATCTCTTTCCTCTAAAGCAGTTGCTATATCCAATAATTGACTTGCTTCCTCCCAGCTATTATCTATGTATTTTAAAATCCGCCGAACACTTTTTGGTACACATTTAGGGCAATGCCAGTCATCCTTGGGAACTTCAGAAAGAGGTGGATTCAGACAAAACAAGTGATACTCTGCATTACAAGTGTCACACAACAACACTGATTCATTATCTTGGTCAAACCCGCATACTTTGCAGTTTCCCTTATCCCAGGGTGCTTTACGAATTTGAATAGATGTTAGAAGTTCTTCAAGCTCCTTCTCAGTCTCCGCAGTAAATTTTCCATTCATATTATCTTCAGAAAGTTTCCTGAATAAAGGGACTACCTACATAAAAAATAATCACATTTAAGTAATAAGATTAGAGAACTTAAGCCTTTAACAAACTGAATGTGTATTTCCAACAAAATGACAAGTCATAACAAAATCTCTGGAAATAATATAGGACGACTTCACAAACCTCTTTTTCATACTGCGAATTAAAATCTTTGGACATACTATAAGCCAACTTCAATAGCCTAGGTTTATACACAGAATTCTTTGGCAACTTCAGCCACAACTGCAAATTAAGAAGCATCAAAAAGGTCAGTATGTCCATAAAGCAATATACCATAAATATTAAGCAACTGGAACTCTGGAAGTACAAAAAAACAGCAGAAAGCCAACTATGAAAATACCTTAACTGAATTTATAACGTCCTCAACATCCTCAAAGAAAGCTTCATGTGAACCACCATATCCACCATGAAGCAATCTCAAATCAATCGTCGGCAAATCCAACGGACGTGGTGACGCAGATGTAACAGTAACCATAACATCATGACCGATGTTCCTCCCCACAAAGTAAGACATATCACCCTTAATATCTTGAGTAACTACTTGGCGTAGTATGCTACGGCACTTTTTCATGATTATTTTGGATATAAGTTCTGATCTTCTTCTTAGATCATCAAGTGGAACCGTCATTCTAGGTACAATGGATGCTCTTTGTAATAGTCGATCATATGCTTGTTTTATAACATTTTTCACAGCTGTCTGGAACAAAAACAACAAAGGTGAGATGAACACTCCATTAAAGCTTCTAAATTATTGGGTAGAAAAATGGGACCAGAAACATAGACACTAACAAAAGATAATGCTTCCAACAAAAAGAATTCTGGATGCCACAAAGCCATCAACAAAGTCACCAACCCACGCGACAAATTATGAGCACTAGAAAGTGAGAATCAGAAACAGTAAATATACCCCCCACAGAAATGAACAAACTATGGGTTGTCCTCTTCTTGTGGATAAATAAGTAAATAAAACATTGGCCCATTCTTATTTTTCAATTATTTCTTCTTAAAACACTAATGCAAACACTCAAATCAAATAAAGTTGTTTTATTAATTATTATCTGAGCACAAAATTATACTCCGTATAAGATAGCAGATACCTAATATCCATGTGAAAAGTATTGTACCCCTTCAAATGTCAAACGAAATAAATCATAGCATCTTAGCTATAAAAAAGATACTGAATTTTGCCTCTTAAAGATCCAAGGATAACAGGTAAATATCAGCAACTTCATTGTGGCACACCAACATAAAGATTTTACCCACAATCAATGAATAAGGCGAAGCAAAAAAAAAACGGACTTCTCAAGGGTAATTACTCTCATTTTGGTCTAGCAAATAACATAAAACTATATGCCAGACAAAAATAGAACAGATTGTAACTACACCTTCGTAGGCCCAGATGCGTTTCCCTTGTACACGCCTTTCGAGATAGAAGCTTCCAAAAGCTCCTTCGCCCATTCAGGTGGATTTTTCTCCAAAGCCTCATTAACATGATTACGAATTCGGGATCCAACATTAGTAGGCAGACATGTAACAGGCTCAAGCACTTTGACCCACTCTGGAATACTACCAGCATCTGCACCCACACCATATCTCTCCCCACTGCTCCTATCTTTTTTCAGTTTGCCACGTACTTTTTCCATAGCTCTTCCAAGCAACTGTGAAAATACAAAGATAATCAGCCATTAGCATTCAACTCTTAATTTTGCAGAACCGAACATTTATAAAGTGAAACACTTGTAGCAACAAATTACAAGTAAATCAAAGCCCAAGTTTAACTTCACCTGTGCATCCGTGAGTGAGCTGCAATAATTACCACCATCACCGTGTAGACAGTGAAAGAGCTCAGTTTTACGTATGACAGGAATCTCTAGAGAATAAAGTCTTCCTTTCATTAGCAAGTAAGCCATTATATATCTCCGAACCACTTCCGGCCAAGTCAACTGATTAATTGGAAGCATGTCTAATTTGACTTTAAGAGCTGAAGATGTTGCGCCCACAAGCCTACTTACTAGCTCAGGAAGCAGTACGCTGTGAACCAAAGTTTCAACTGTGTCTAGGATTGACGACTTGCCAACACCACAAAGCTCTGCTTCAAGCTCTTCAAATGATATCGGCTCTTCCAGTCCAAGAACGTTTTGGAAACGACAGAGGAAATCATGCACCTGGGTAGGAAAAAAAAAAAACAAACCACATTACAGAGGTCCACGATGTTCAATCAGTAGTGTAACTGCTGTTCATAACATCAACGAACATTTGTACCTCAAGAAGGTTGCCTACTGCAAGAGAAGACAGATTTAAGCCAATTGGACATCCTCGCGAGAATAATTGCCTATTAACAGCACTCTCTCCGGTGATTTTCATGTTCTCCATGCCCAACATAGTCGAAGTAGTTAACCTGCAATCTCCTTGTGAAACAATTTATCTTCACAAAACAGGGAGTCAACAGTTGTAACTAATATATTGTTCAGCTTAAATTTTCAATTTAAGAGAAATAATCATTTAATATTTCACCATTACTAATTAAACATATAACAATATTAATATCAGAATAACTTTAACTTTAAAAATGCCGTATGATTGTAGTCATAAAACCTCCATTTAATAGAAAGATTGGATACCAAATGGTTACTACCACAGCCTAACAGCATTCATAGCACATGCCAACGCTTTGACTCTTTGAGAGAGTTAACTGTTTTGGAAAACCAAAACAGATCATCATTTCTTAATTACGCAGAGATTCAAAATGTTGCCACCACTAGAGACTAAGAAATCAGAATCGGCACCAATCCACATCAACTTTCCCTATTGTGGTGACAACAAAAAAACTAGGAGTCTACCAAATGTAATTGAACTTATGACATTTATATATTTACAAACTTAGAGCGAAAACATCCCACATGGCCGCATCTATAATTACCTGATCTTACAGTTAGCCATTACTTACATTAAAAACAAGAGGTTCACAAAAAGATCAATAGATACAAGAGAGAACATTAGCCCACTCACCTGTGCCCTTCTCGATTCGGATTTCGGATGCGGCGCCTATCTCACAAATTTAGGGTTCCATCCATATAATTAGAGGCAATTTATAATCGTTAAATCGGATATAACTCAGACAATCTTTAGAGAGGACATTATGGTAATTTCATGCTTAGGCCAATTTAACAACATTAATTAATATGGCAAGCTGGCACTACAACGCAAATGTGAAAGCTCCACGGATAATGCAAGGTATATAAGAATAAACTTTTTTGCATTTATGAGCGTGTAAACATATTTCGATTTTGTAAGTGTTAGAAGCTAATAGATACTCCACATTCATAAACGCAGGTAAATTAAAATAATATTAATGTTGGTGATGAAAGAAGTCCCAACACCTTGAATTGTAAAAATCGAAAAGGCTAAGATCAGGCCAATTTCTCCACACTTAGCAGAGAACCAATCTCTCCACGTTTTTAATTGAGTAATTTGAACCATGTTATCCACATTATCTAGTGAGGATATGTCAAGCCATATATATTTTTTGTCATGATCTTAGTGAGTTGAGCCTTGAGGAAGCTCAGGTGATGCAAAATTTAATAAATTTCATGTCTTAAAAGATAACCTGGTTGTTGAACGCAGATAGATTCATACGAAAGCCACCTAGGACTATTGTCGATGCCCATAGAGAAAAATACAGTTCTGCTCTAAATGTTAATGACGATCTTTACTTTAGATATCCTTTGCACCAAGCCACCAATAAAGATAACTCAAATGTCTCTGTTCCGATCATCATCCACAAAGCAGCTATCAAAGGTGTTTATGAGAAAGAAAACTTTAATTATCGACTTTTTTGGCAGATTATACTGGGGATTTCCATATACAAAGTACACATCATGGAATAGTGTTGTATAAGATTCCATTCTCATTTACAACAATACTACTATCCCACAGTAAAATACTTCCATCAAGAAATCCCAGTATAATCCATCAACAAAGTTCTGATAACCAAAACACTCCTTTCGCACATACACCTTCATAGTTGTTTTGTAATACATTGCAATACACCCTTCCATGTCATACATCAACACGTTTCTATCATTGCAGATTCCCCTTTCCCATGGTGTTTCATGCATTTCAAAAGATGTAAGAAATTCCTCAAGCTCCTTCCTCTACCTGCGATTGATTTCTTTTAGTCACGTTATATTCAAACAGTCTCTTATACAGTCATACAGAGATAATTGCTTCAAAAAAGGTTACCACTTAATATTAGCAATGCTTAGAGATTTATAGAGGGCAATGTAGGATACTGGATACCATATCGGTACAATGCTCATATTAACAGGATTTCTAGATTTACATACTACTATGAGTAACGTACCTATACAGTATCATATTTTTCTAACGACAAAGCCCAAAAAGGATACATAATGTCACTGCTAAATAAGTAACATACTATAATCTATATGCAATTTAGGAAGCAATGATTGTGTATTAACATCGATAACGATCCAAAATTCGATAGCCACAAAACATAAGACATTACTAACACATGATACTTTTATTACATCCAGAACAAATAATCATATATGCTTAGACAGAACAAAAACAACAATTCATCTTAGCTATTTGAACATCTGAAATAATACAGCTACTTATACGAATTAAACTTAATAGGGAGCAATTTGTTACTTTATCGTTGAAGGTAGGTGAAAGAATGAATGATACAGCGGCGTTTTGAATGGAAACCTAACGGCTATCGATCACATATATCGAGTGAGTGATAACATTTACCGGCGGTGATTCGGCCTCCATGGCCGTACAATCAAAGACATTGACATTTACCTTAGGGTTTTTAGGGTTTTAATTGAGTAGTGGCCTAGATCCACCTACGGTTTCTTCTCTGGAACTAGGCCAACCGCCACTACGCAGTCTACGCTGGGAAAAACATGGCAAATTCTGAAGGACTAAAGATGGGACTAAAGCTTTCAACAGGGATTAGATGAGACTATTCTTAAAAATTGAAGATGGGAATCTTTTTCCAATGTTTTTAAAACCGGTTCGAACCGCGGATCGGAACGTGAGAGCGAGTTAGAATGAACCGATTTTTGACTTTTTTCCAATTCGGGTTAGACCGTTGACTTTTCCGGTTGAACCGGTTTTTGAGTTTTTTTTTTATATATTTTTATTATAACTTTATTATGTTATAGTTGTTGGAAACAAGGAAAAAATCTTAGAAAATATTATTTTTTTAAAAAAATACTTAGAAAAATGCATAAAACAAAAAAAATATTTTTTTTTATTTTAATAGTGAACCGGTCCGACCGGCCGGTTGAACCGGTTCGATCGGAATCGGACAACTTTCCGGTTCGAGAAAAAAACCGGTTTTTAAAACATTGTCTTTTTCAAGAATTCACAATGGGTGATAAATAGACAGACATATTTTCTTTTTTCCGCATGTAGTTATTGTTGGATTGGCAATAATTTCCCTAAAATTATGTGTGTTACTTGTTGAGAAATAAAAAACACCTGTGGCAAAATCACTACTCATTCACAATACACAAACCTTTCAACGGCTTTTTAGAAGACTGTCAACGGCTTTCATCGGTTAAAACCTTTCAAAGTGACATCAATGGCACATTCTTCGGTTGTTTCATCAGTTGCGTTTCTTTGGTTTTCCGATGAAAGGGAGAGAGGTTGGAGGTGGGACTTGGCTAATATTTAATGTAATGTGATTTTTTGTTTAATGTATATAAATGCAGGTATATTGGTAAATATAAGGTCAAAAATTGAAGTCAAATGATTGTTGAGAGTGTTTAATCAGTCTTTCATCAGTTGTGGATGTGCTGACGTTATGCTGAGCTGACAAAACTGAAGAAGTAAGTGAAGAAGCAACGGTTGGGAGTGGTCTTATACTCTTATGACATCTTGTACCAATTTTAATGTCCAAACTTATATGTTTTTCGTCTAAAAATTTGTCACACTTCGAAAAAATAACTATTTCGTATAAAAATTCATTAAACTCTCAGTTCTACCCTCATCTATTACTTTTAAAAACTCATTTATTAGATTTTTCAAGTCAAACTTGTCTCGAATATAAGGGCAAAAATGACATTTACTTAGTATATCATAAATCCAACAATTTTTGGTGCGGGCAGTATAATTGGAACAAAGGGAGTACAATCTTTCATTAACTTTTTGATAAAAAAATCTTTACACTCTGATGTATAAAGTCGTTAGTTAGTTCTTTTATAAACAATTGACACACGTATATTCATTAAGTTATTAATTAGTTAATAATGATTTTGATGACGTGATGATTGCGACTAGAAGAAATCACACAAATAAACAATAACAGAAATTCAATAAACTCTAAAAGGGTGCCCGAAACGGGACTTCTCGAGAATCACTCTCTTTTCAAATTCTTATTCAACTTTAACTTAACACAAAACCTAAATCTATCTATATAACTAAGGGATGAGACTTCTAATGATTTGATAACTATTCACCCATGCCACATCACCTAAATCTTATGTGTCATCATTATATTAAACAAATTTGATGAGGTAGATTCTCCAACACTCACATGGTAAATGAGGTAATATTTTATTATAAAATTAAATTATACTTCCTCCGTCCCAAAATTATTGTCCACAGACAAGTAACACACAGTTTATGAAAACATAATTATTACATTGTACTCTTCGGTAATATAACAGTTTTACCCTTACTTTTTACCTACCTTTTTTTGGCATACATATAAAATAGGGGTATAATAGGAAGTTTAGTTAATTATACCATTATATTTTTGGAAATGTCTAAAAAGGGAAACATAGACTATAAATATGGGACGGAGGGAGTACTTGATGTGTCATCATTTATGAATAGTAAATACTAGAATATATATTGATAGGTAAATCAAGTTCATAGTATCTTTTAAAGGTTTTATTAGTTTAATTTACACAACTTAATTATAATTTTTTATACGACTGGTAAGAGGTGTAATTGTATAATTTCTATATTACTTTTCAGATCTATATAATATCTCATTTATGTATTATCATATATTTGATCACTATAGATTGATTTATGTTTTGTACATGTAGATGCACATTAGTTGTTCAATGAAATGTCTAAATAGTTATATTAATCGTTACAATTTATGTTTGTTAAAACTATAAACATAGGTATTGCTCAACAAATTATTGCAACCTTAGCAACGAAAATGTTACTATAATCAAACAATTGTATTAGATAAAAATTGTTACTTTACAACATACACATCTTTTTAACCTTCCCAATTTATTGATATATTATGGGAGAAAAAATGTTGTTCTTATTTCATATCTAAATGGCAAAACTTATAAAATATCATTAATATCGGTAAAAAGATATTATTCGTTCACAATTTAAAATTTTGTAAGAGGTTAGTTGTCCTCCATCACTTGATACTAACTTAATATTATTTATTTTAAATGTTATAAAAATGATTATATAAATGGAAGTAGGGGTGTTCAAAATATTCCGAAACCAGAAAATCGAACTGAAAACCGGTTGAATTAAACCGAATATTGATAAACCGAACCGATATTTTTTTGTTTTTCAGTTTAGGTTAACTGAACCGAAATTTTTTCAATTTTTCGGCTTTGGTTTCGGTTCATGATTTTGGGATAGACATGATAAACGATTAACCGAAAAAACCGAAAAGTTTATATATAGTTTGAAATATATGTATATATATTATATATATTATATTTTTATATGGATATTTACACTTGTACTTTGATAAAATCATTTATATGTCTTTTCCATTTATTTTAATGTAATTTACTAACTTAACTTTGGCCGTAATTATTACTAGTTACTTCTAATTATATTCGAATGATTAACGTATGTATAACATTAATACACAATTATAAAAGAGTAAAATGGTTATTGTTTGATACTTGAATTATTAAAATATTTTAAATATAGTGAACACTTATTAATGAATATATATTTATATGTTATTAATTACTTTTTAATCAGGTATTAATTAATAAACGGTTAATTTGGTTAACCGAACCGAAAAATCGGTTAATCGATTACCAGTTAACCGGATTTTTCGGTTTCGGTTCAAGAATATGATGAACCGAGACTCCGGTTAACCGGTCTCCGGTTAACCGAGTCTTCGGTTAACCGTCCGTGAACACCCCTAAATGGAAGTGATCGATTTGGAAATCACCTTTTTAGCTGTATACCCTAAAATATGTTTTATAGTGTTGTACAGTACAATATGATAAATCATAAGTGATTGTGTACAAAAAATAATAACAATGTAATAATCATCACCCTTATATAAAGTGTATACAACAAAAAATTGAATATCATAATTAAAACATTTCATTTACCATTTTAGATTATGATTGATCTATTATGAAATTATATATTTCTAGCTGTGCATCAGACGGGTTAACACTAGTAAACTAATACGTATATAGAATATCTAACCCTAACTAATAACTTGTAGGAAAAAATAAATCTCTTCCAAAAGTTTACAGATTTCTTATAATTAATAAATGATAACTACTAAATATAAAAAGATAAATTATGACAATTATAGATTGTCATTTTCAACCCTTCAATCTTCTCGAATCGTAATAAACATTTTACTTCACATAATCGAAGAAGCGGCAGCTAAGCAAGAGAAGCTGGAGGCCTGAAAGCATTCTCTGCATCAGATTTAATCCTCAAAAAAGATAAAAAAAAAATCGTTTTGACCCTTTAAGTTTTTTTCTGATGATTTAATCCTTCAAGTTTCAAATTTTTTGTGGTTTAACCCTTTACGGAGATATCTGTTCTTTATATTTTAAATGATGATTGCTGGTTTAATCCATTAAGGTTATCTTTTTTATAATGATTTTACCCTTCGAAGTATAGCTAGTTTACTCATCAAACTTTCAAAAGTTTAGTGGTTTAACCCTTTGATGGGTTAAACCAATAAGTTAATACAAACTTGAAGGATTAAATCATTAGATTAAAACTTGAGTGGTTAAAATGTGAAAAAATTGAAACTTGGAGAATTAAACTATAAGTGGCAAAAATGAGTGGGTCGGGTTGGGTTGGGTAACAGGTCTAGATGGGTTTAGGTTTAAACGGGTCCCGGTCTAAATGGGTCATGTAAGAGGACGGATCTAAATGAGTCCGGGTCAAACGAGTCTTTAGTCGGGTTGACCATCAGGTTTCCACCAAAGCTTTTTTATTTGAATGATAAATGAACAAAATGAAATGAGGTGTTCAAAAAAATAACCCGCTGGAACCACCTAGACCCATTGGATAATTGTTATACAATTAGAGGTTATATCAAATACCCATTTAGACCCACCTAAAAAAAATAGAGGGATACCCAACAAAATCCATCACCTCATAAATAGGGGTGTACGTTCGGTCGGTTTACGGTTTAATTGGTTTAATCGGTTTTTAGAAATATTTTTGAGCACCAATAACCAAACCAAATTTGTCAAAACCAAACCAATCCGACCAAATAAGAAATCGGTTTATGTGGATCGGTTCTCCATTAAACCAAATTAAAAACTTAGAGATGAAAAAAAAAAGCTGTCATAATAAACTATAAAATAAATGAAGAACTTTCAACTATGAAGTCCAAACAAATTCATAAATTATTAATTGATAAACAAAGTCATCAATACATCATACCAAGTTCATAAAAACCAACCATTAAACAGAAATCAAAACCAGCAAACACACTGAGTTCCAAACAAGAACAAATCAAACATACTTAAAATACGAAAATAAAAGCTAACAAATAAACATCATCAGCAGCGGTCTCATCGCTCCATCTCAATTCTCAAGTCTCGCTGCTCCATCTCAAATAGCATGGCTTTACTCGTTACCGAGCTCTACAATTACATGATATAAAGACGGTAGTTTTTTTGTCAAGAACCAATACAGAGTAAGGAATATAGAAAAATAAATTCAGTAAAATGTTTCAACTTATTTTATGATGATAAAGTTACCTTCTTCAAACTGCATCTCATCCCAATTTTCTTCGGGATCCAACGCCACTGAATTTTCACGAAACCAATCCTGTGTGCAGATTAAGCTCTCAACCACACGAGGAGTTAAAGAACTCCTAAATGCATCTAACACTCTTCCACTCGTGCTAAACACAGACTCAGAAGCCACAGTAGAAATCGGAATTGCCATAACATCTCTTGCAACGAGAGATAGAATATGAAACCCAGGGTTGTTTACCTTCCACCAATTCAGAATATCAAATGCTTTTGAATCATCTTCAACCTCCTCATTTAATTACCTATCCAACTCGGACTTCAAGTCTTGCATTCCACTTTCAGACTTTCTGCGTTTCATTTCCATTCTAACCTATGGGATTAACAAATCTAAATGTTAAATAAATTATAAATATCAGATAATGTAAAATGAAATATATGAATATATATATATATATATATATATATATATATATATATATATATATATATATATACCTTTTGTTCTAGCATAGTGGATGGCTCCATAACAGCAGATTTGGGACGCTTATTCGATGATGAAGGTGTATCAGAAGACTCAAACATGGTAATCGGATCTGGTGAGGCATGGATTCTTACATAATCTTCACACAGTTCCACCAAAGACTCCTTAATCATGGCACACATACCTTTCCCTTCAACCTTTCCATACACATCCCCCATTAACACTTCTACGTACTCATACTTATTTCTCGGATCAAGCACAGACGCAACAATTGTTGCCATATTACAGTTTTCTAAACCCCCATAATACTTGTCAAATTTACATTTCATGAGATGTGCCATTGCAACAAGATTTTTATCATTCACGCCATAAAGACAGTTGTTCAAAGCTGCATCAATCGAAGTTATATCATCCAAGAAACCATTTGCAGTAACATATAGTGTCCCAGACACCTTCAAAGTGAGGTTGTAAAAATATTCCAAGAACTTAGCCAACCTCCTCACATTCGCCCAATCAACTGACATCGGTACCCCGGTTTTCTCAAGATCCTCTCTATAATGCCTCTCCAAATGCACGTTCATACTTTTGAGCTGTTTCTAATATTAAATATGTTGAATTCCAACGAGTCGGCACATCTAGAATCAAACTCTTAGTGCTCATGCATTTCTCAATTTCAGCAAATTCTTTGAATTTCTTCAATCTTTGAGGAGATTGTCAAATATACTTCACAGCATCCCTCACACAATCAACAGACTTGCCAATATGACTTAAACCATCTTGCACAATAAGATTAATAACATGAGCAGTACATCGAACGTGTAGCCATTTCCCTTCCAAAACAGATTTCTCCCAATTTGCAAACTTACTTTTCAAATACGCAACCGCCACATCATTAGCACTAGCATTATCTACCGTGATGGTAAAAACGTTGGACTCGATCCCCCACTTCAGCAAGCACATCTCTACAGCCTTTCCAATGTCCACACCCCGATGACTAGAAATATATAGGGCAGAAGTTTAACACATTTTTCCTTAGAACCCACTCATTATCAACGTAACGTGCAGTAAGACACATGTAATTTACTCTTTGAAGAGAAGTCCATGTGTCGGTAGTCAAACGGATCCTACCAACATTGGCCCTAAGAAGAGCACCAACTTTTTTCTTTTCCACAAGAAACAACTTCAAACAATCTCTAGCCATTGTGATTCGGGAAGGAATATGAAACAATGGTTGGGTAGCATTCATAAAATGCTTAAAACCCTTTGCTTCAACGAACTTGAATGGAAGCTCATCCACGATAAGCATGTATGATAACGCCCTCCTAATTAAGGGCTGGTCAAACTTCCAAGCAACCATCCTAGTAAGGCAATTTTTCAGGAAACTTTTCCAGGAAACTTTTCACAATTTTTCAGATGACCACGCAATGTACTTGTTCCATGAAACTTAGTGTTTGAACAGTACTCCTTGTCACAATATCGACACTTACTTTTCTGCTCCCCTTGCTCATTAACAAATGAATTAAAATGACCTCATACCAAAGACCTCTTGCGGGTTGTCCTACGCCTGATTTGTGTCTCTCCCTCATTGCTTTCCAAGTCCACCACATTAGTCGCATTCACATTTTCTTCTTGAATGATCACCTAAGAATAAATACATAATGTGAATGTAAGGCAAGTAGGCAACAATATAGCATCAACGAATGGATTAAATAAACTGATGTATAGCAAAATATGAAAACAAGTAACTTTTAACTATTAAAAATGAATTAAAAAGCAGGTCATAAACTACATCATGTATTCACATATGGTTGAGAAATGAATATTATAAAGAACTTTATATCAACTAGACATCTAGAATAGAAGTTACTTAAATTTATCACAATAGCACTAGTACATCACTTGATCTTCATAAGCATATTTTAATTGTATTATATATCCACTACATGTCTACATACATAGAAGGTACATAAAAAAAACCATGTTTCGTTGAATATTTAAATGAGTGTTGAGTGTAATTTAGATCTATAACATACATATATACAGAATTAATAAATATATCAATATACACAAAGAACAATAAGGCATATCAGATGGTGAACTTGAAATGAGGAAAAGTATCCAGTCAAAATACACAATAGCTTTTTACTTCGAACAAAATAATGAAACTGTGATTATACTATGAACAAAACTTCTTAACATATCAAATATAGCAGTGGCAAAATTCCTCTTTAAATATGACGAATTTATATTCTAATTTTACAACAAACATGTCATAAACTCTAATTACAAAGGACGAACATAAATCAAATCATCGATGGTAAAATTAAAATAAGTTACATAAAGATCATACCATATTGAATGCTTGAGAAGTTGTGTCACACCCCCAATTTCTTGCTTTGCGGAAGCGACTGTTTTGGGCGTGACTAATCAATAATCAAAACACCAAAGTACAAGCAAACGACTCTAAATGAGACGTTGTAGAAAATACATTACATTACATAAGTTTTCAAAAGTAGTACAAAGTTTAAGTCATAAGTTTGAAACATAGTAGTGAGTTCGCAAAATGATTTCGGAAGATTTTAATACATAACCATTATACAAAATATAATGTAAGAAAATCTTCATGTCTAAATGGATGCATGCGACTCGTGATAGGTAGCTTATCCTGTAGGCCATTCCTAATATTGATGAGCACCTGAGAATACAACACTAAAAGGTCAGCTATAAAGCTGGTGAATCTCACAGGTTTAAATAAACATTGATATGATCAACATGATTATCCGACGATAATTTAAACAGTGTAAACCGATCAATGAATAACAATGTACCGAACCATGATTTACCCATTAGGGCTACCGACCAATGATTAAACCAATTAAGGTTTCCGAACAATGATTTACCGATAATGACATTTGTATTGCACTGAGCTATGATTCAAAGCATAACCCGATCTTTGCCTCCCGTTTTGGTGATACACCCGTAACAATTACTAAAGTGCCCGTTTTTAACTTGGTTGTAGCTAGCAACCCGGACGGGGACGTCACTCCCATGATAGTACTATCCTTTAGTAACCGCGCCTTATTAAGTTAATGAATCATACACTGTTGAGGACTTTTACCGAATTAAAACACTCGTGCATATACCGAACAATGAAAATCAAGACCGACAATGATAACCGAACCATGTACCAAAATGGTAAACCGAATACAAGTAACAATGCAGTTAATTAAGTTAACAACTAAATTAACTAACCGAATAACAGTGATCACGAAAATAATTTGTGTTGCATCTCCCCCAATTATTAAAACATGTAAACATTGAAAATGGGGCCGTGAGACTCACCTGAGTCAATCCGAGCAAATGAATATATTCGACGTGGAATAGACACTCTCTGAAATCCCTTAGAGTCCTAAACACGAGAGATTCTAATGAGTAAATGGATTATCCAATGTATTGTTTAAATGTTTATGTTTGAGTTTACAAAATTTGGTATGAGTATGAAAACAGTAATCTGCCATTTTCGGCCCCTAAACGACCCCGGATGGCCTAAAACTGACAAGGCTAAGGCACTTAGTTTTGATCATTGGGTTGTTTTTGAATGACCGAGCGAATTTGAGCCCAATCTGTTATAATAAAATTTTCATCGAGAAGCTACCCTGTTTTAAGTTGTTAAATCGTCGACGTTTTCGAAAATTTATTTGTTCTGTTTTTAGCTATAATTCGCAGGGCTGGTTTATTGATCCGTTGGATTATGAAATATAACGGGGGAATCCGCCGTATTGGTTTGAATACGCCGTATTCAATGGTTTCGAAGGGGAATACGCCGTATTCACCCGAATACGCCGTATTCGATGGCTAATCAGTCTGATTGGGCTCAAGATGTGGGGAATACGCCATATTCACCCGAATACGCCGTATTCAGTGGTTTTGAAGGGGAATACGCCGTATTCCCTTGAATACGCCGTATTCCGAAGAGGCGCGGGAAAAAAATATTTTCTGGGCGGGAATACGCCGTATTCCCTTGAATACGCCGTATTCCAAGGTCTGGTTCGAGTCTGTTCGTCCGATCATCATATAAATCCAGTTTTAAACCCATTTTCGCATACCAACAACTTAGTATAATGTTACTACATGCTATAATACGTATTTTAAACAAGAAATTAAAGAAAATGGTGAGTGATTCTTACAATGAAAAATTGGGATCTTGAGGATGACGATGATGATCCGATGATGATGATGATCACGATAATGATGATGATAAACAAGGATGGAGTTGATGATGATTTGATGATCTTGTTGTTGTTTTGAAATTGAAACCGAGAGAAAAAGATGAGAACCGAGGGTGTGTTTGTGAGAGGGAAATAATTGGGGTCGGTGTATATACACCGGCCTCAATTATTGAGGTGTGTGTGTATTTTCCGTCCCGTGTTCGCGTACCCGATCGTTATGTAGTATAATGTTTTAAAATGAAAATTTTCTAAAAATAGATTCGTATAAGTTTTTAATTGAAATATTTTATAAAACTGTTTTCTCGGATGTTTAAAATTGTAACTTTGTTTTACCTAAAATGTACGGATAGTTTTCTGTATCTAAACTGTATTTAAATTTCAAACGGATTATGTAATTATTATCCTTAATAATAATACTTGATTTAAAAATGTTTTTCACCAAATTCTATTTTTGGTTTCTGCGTTTTGTTAAATTAGTGTATTCGTGATTATTAAATAATTGTTTCGGTTTATATATATATATATATATATATATATATATATATATATATATATATATCTATATAATACTTGAATACTTAAGTGTTAACACGTATGTAATACGTGATTTAAAAGTTTAAATTGGCCCCTAATTTTGGCCCTTTTTGACCGGGTGTCACATTCTCCCCTTGTTAGGAGAATTTCGTCCCGAAATTCCAGTGAAACCTAGATTCGCGTGTTTCTAAGGCCGACTATGTGTTATGTCTAATACTAAGACATCCGATTTATCCTTCTCCCCTTGTTAGGCTTAAACCTACTGATCCCAAATGAAAATTGGAGAAGTCCGATTCTTTACCCGACCGTTACCCATGTGACACGGTCGGTCCGTCTTAACAAGTATCACTATGATTTGTATTTACAATTCTCCGCTTAATCTAGATTCTATCAGTCTCCTATAGAAACTAATTGATTCAACCTACATTAGCTCTATATGGGATGTGACCCATTGTTTACACAAAATATCAACCGGTATGTTTTCCGGTATAAACAATGTAGGATATGTTATTCCTATACTTATGTAAGCTAAACTTCATCTCATAAAGAAACTATAGAACTAGCTTGTCGTCTTTCCCTAACTCTATTGTGCACTTAGGATTTAGGGAAAACATAAAAGATATCATGCAGCAAGTAATATCTATCCATGTAAACAGTGTAAAGCAATTAGGTCATTAATGAATGACCATACCAGTGTTGAGCAAGTCAATGAGTCTAGGGTTCTGGTCGTCATCCCTACCTCTGAGTACGTAGGCTCTTCCTCGAGCAGGGCCGATGTTCTTGTCCTTTAAGTTTGGACAGTCACTTCTGAAGTGACCTACAGTTCCACATTCGAAACAAGCTCTCGTTCGGCAATCCTTAGCAGAATGACCATAACGCTGGCACTTGTCGCAGGGGGTACCACAAGGCCCGTCATGGTGACGTTTACACTTTGAGCAGTAGGGTTTGGTTCCAGTGTACTCTCTCTTGTTTTCAGACCCAGAGGTGTTGGCCTTGATGGTTGCAGGCTTTTTGGTAGCCGGACTTTGATTATCAGGGTTTCCCTCAGGTTTTCTCTTGTTATCACTAGGGTGGTTTACAGTACTCTTGACATCAGACGTTCCTTGGCGAACGATCTGTGCCATTAGCTTATGTGCCATGCGCACAGTACCATGAAATGTAGAAGAGTTGGATGAAGTCACCATCCCTTGAATTTGTGAAGGAAGTCCCCAGACATAGCGCTCAATTCGCTTTGATTCTGTATCTACCATAGATGGACACAGGTGCGCCAACTGATTGAATCGAGAAGTGTAGCTGGCAATATCGTTCCCTTGAGTGGAGAGATTCCAGAATTCCGCCTCAAGCTGTTGAATCTCATCCCTAGGACAATACTCATCCTTGAGCATTTTCTTCAGCTCATCCCAGGGAGTTTCCAAAGCAATGTCTTGGCCTATGGAGTCAGCATAAGTGTTCCACCATGTCAGAGCATCATCCATGAAAGTGTAGGTGGAGAACTTGACCTTACAGTTCTCAGGGCAACTGCAGATGCGAAAGACTGCCTCTGTCTTCTCCATCCATCGCAACAATCCAATGGCACCTTCTGTGCCTTTGAAGCTCAAAGGATTGCAGTTAATGAAGTCTTTGTAGGTGCAGGGTTTCACTACGGGGGCATTTGGTGTTGTTTCAGCACTTTCAGATCGTTGTCGCTCGGCAAGTACTGCGTCAGCAACCAGTCGATCGACCTGAGCTTGAGTGAATTGACGACGTGGAGGCATGTTCCTTCAATGAAGATAAAGGACATGTCAGAATTTCGTATAAGAATATGATCATCTTAGTTGCATATATACCAGTAATATATTACAACACAATTGACAATCAACGGTGTAGAATAAAGAAGATTGTAATCATTTAACATGCGAGTTCAAATGATTACGAGGATTAAGGTTTACAGAAGTGAAAGGAATATTACATCCGAGTATGTATCAGCAGTTATGCGGAATGTGATAAGTGTCACACCCCGCCAAACGGTAATTACAATTACATAGAGTGGTTTGCGGAAGCTTAGTGACGTGGCGGGGCTGCGAGCAGTAAAACACAACCAACAGATACATACATACTCAGAGCATATGGTTATCGCAGAACGAAATAGATTAAGATGCCATTAGTTAAAGTTTTACAAAAGATTACCACTTGAGAAGTGGTAACAGTAGTAGTAATAGTTGAAATCAGTATTCCATAAAATACATAATATCAAAGGTAGATTTCATAGGTATGACTGCAGTAGTTGCAGTTATACAGAGGAAATCCATGTGTCCCAAAAGTAGTGGCATCCTAACAAGTCCAGGGTAGTCCGTCCTGATATGCATGCAGATCTTACTTACGCTGCTAATTCCCTGAAAAACATAGAGTAAAACGTCAACAAAATTGTTGAGTGAATTCACAAGTTTATTTGTTATGTAGGAAACACAAGTTAATCATTTAAGAATAACATTTCCAAATAAGTGTTGTTTGTCAAGTAGGAAACACAAGTTATAAACAAATAACATTTCCCAAATTAGTTGTAGTTGTAATAGGAAACACAAGTTATTAATCAAATAACATTTCCTAAATCAGTTAACAGTAGGAAACACAAGTTAACCTAAATAAAGATTAACATTTCCCAATCAGTGTACGTAGGAAATCCTTTCCTAATCAATAGTTTAGTGCGTGGGAATATTTAGACGGTGATCCCTTGAAAGGTGAGCTAAACCTGTCAAGTAAGGTAACCCGATCTAACCCTATAACCAAACCACAACCCTAATCTGTTGTTGTTTGCCATGCTGGACAATTAAGTATACGCTCCCAAATCCGTAGGAGGGTCGTCACGGCGATAGTACTATCCGTATACTCAGTGGCTAGAGTCACCTAGCTAATGGTTATAGTCTGTAGCCATAAGGTCTTTTATGCACTACATCGTTCAGCCTAGATCTGTACCAAGATTTGTTGTCTAAATTCCCAAAATAGTATGAAAACATTTCATAAATCATAGTTCAAGTAGTTGTGTGAAATACCCTTTCACAAACAGTCACGTATGAAATACCCTTTCATAAACAATCAAGTAAATACATACAGTATTTAAAGCAGTTGTCGCATGCAGTTATACATACGATTTCTATGTTTTCCACCCCGAGTTTTAAAAGCATTAAAACAGTGAAAAGGGGTTTGTGAACTCACGGTGAGTGCTCGGATGTGAATGCTAGCGAGATAAGATAGCGTAGCCCAAACGTAGTCAACCTATACACAATAATGTATTAACTATAAGTACTATATTTTACTTACGTTAATAATTCGTTTGTTTGAAGAAATTATCAATTTCTTAAGTTTGTGTATGTCGTTGATGATTGTTGTTTGAAAATAAATAATATTTTCCCAAGTTATGTTTGTTTGTCGAATCGTCCAAAATGTGTAAGCATATATACATATATACTTATATAGTTGCATATGTATATGTTCTCGCATATATATATTATTGTCCGTTGTCTCGTTCATATATATATATATAGATATATATAAAAGTTTGTCGTTTAAGTTTCCAAAAACACAAGTCTCAATGTATGTATATATCGGTGAATATATAATTCTTAAGTGTCGTATGTTTTGTAGTTTGTTGGGCTCGGCCCGATTTGTTGGCCCATTAGCCATAATGTACTTATTTAACGTATAATCCATTAATCATTCGGCCCAAAACACGAAGCCCAGTTCAAAGCCCAGCCCAGCCCAGTTCGCGACTTAGGCCCAATCTGCAGCCCAGTAGGTGAATCCGCCGGATTCTATTTGAATCCGCCGGATTCTCGTTAGTGGATAAGGTGTTGCCGGATCTTCGGGTCAAACAGCCGGGTCGGGTCAATATTAAGTGAATCCGCCGGATTTAGTTGAATCCGCCGGATTCTTTTGTGTTCACAAAACGTTCATATTAAGCTTGGGAATCCGCCGGATTCAGGTGAATCCGCCGGATTCGACCGTGTCTTTTACTCGTTCACAGATGTTTAAACCGTTTACGGGGTGTGCGAGTTTCATAGGGGAATCCGCCGGATTCTACATGAATCCGCCGGATTCATGTCAGTTCCAGGCCCTGTTCGAGCAGGGCAAGACACAATCCGATTTTCTTGGTTCCAAATCGTTTATACATCAACACCAAATGTTTATATCATCATAGTACAACATTTTAACAACTTAATATCACGTTTTTAACAAGTTTTCGTGGTTAGATTTTTGGATTCAAAGTTTGGTTTCAAAAACCAATTTCAAGATCAAAGCTTCAAATCTCAAGTTTTGTATGTTATATAGCTAGATTATGTTGTTTAAACATGTTATATCACGAAATATAAGCAAAGAATTCAAAGAGATCAAAGTTTCCTTACAAAATGAAAATGATGAAAATGATGATGAAAGGACGATGATGATGATGTTCTTGGTGTTCCACTGCTACTTTCTGCTGCTGCTATCCTTCTGATCTTGTTAATTTGGTTTGAGAGAAAGAAAAATGGAAATAATTTTGTGTGTGTGTTTTTGCCGAGAGATCACAGAGAATGGGGGGAAGTATGGTTTTAAAAACCATCGGTCGGTGCATTATTGTAGGTTGGTGGGATTTTTGTCCCACCAATCTCGAGTACGGGTATAATTATAGCAATATAAAATTTAACATTTTATATTTTTATTTTGTAGATGCTCTCCGGGTTCGTAATATGTTTTCAGAATAATGAGGTTATCATTATTTTTGATAGTTGTACATTTTTGTACATTTTACTGCGCGCAGTTAATTGAGCGCCAATTTTCAGTAAATTTAGGATTTCATATTTTGAAGTAATGTTCTAACTTCTTCCAAATGAACGAGAAACTTTGCATTTTTATGATTCGACGTCGTATGCGCGTTTTAGAATTGTTTCTGTTCGTGTTATAATACGTTTTATGTTAAACGTAAAATTAGACCTTTATATCTATGTGTTATAGATATATAAATACTCGTAATTAATAATTATATTATTAATTATTTTTGTATCACGAAACTTTTGTCATTTATTTGTCAGCTTCGCTCCGATACGTTCGTACGTAATTTATAAATAACTACGTATTATGTAATTCTTTTTGTATTATTGTTTAGGGCTCGCTAGACTGACATCACATCATCGGTTTAGTTTAAAACAAATGTAGGGAATTAGCGTAAGAAATGCATGTATTAAGTATAATTATATACCTAATTTGGAGGAGTGTCACATTCTCCCCCCGTTAGTGAAATCTCGTCCCGAGATTTAAGTCGAGCCGTGAGTCTCGGTCACGCTCTCAAATAGGTTGGGGTATTTCTTTCGCATTTCATCCTCTCGTTCCCAGGTAAATTCTGGGCCATGTTTTGAGTTCCAACGAACTTTAACCAGTTTGATTCGTTTGTGTCGAAGTTTCTGCGTTTTAGAATCCATAACTTCAACCGGTTCCTCCACAAAGTTAAGTTTTGAGTCAATGAAGACTTCGTCAGGAGGAAGGATAAGTGTTTCATCAGAAAGACACTTTTTGAGGTTGCTAACGTGGAAAGTATCGTGTATGCTACTAAGCTCTTGCGGTAGTTTGAGCTTGTAAGCGACGGGACCAACCCTAGCAAGGATTTCAAATGGTCCGATGTATCGTGGGTTCAGCTTTCCTCGTTTGCCAAATCGTGCTACTCCTTTCCAGGGAGATACTTTGAGTAGGACCTTGTCTCCTACTTGAAACTCAAGAGGTTTACGGCGGTTATCAGCGTAACTCTTTTGTCGATCTCGTGCCGCTTTCAGTCGGCTCAATACTTGAATTATTTTGTCAGTGGTTTCCTGGACAAGTTCGGGTCCAGATAGTTGTCTGTCGTCCAACTCTGCCCAACAGAGTGGTGATCGGCACTTGCGTCCATATAACGCCTCAAATGGTGCCATCTGTATACTCGTGTGATAACTATTGTTGTACGAGAATTCAGCTAGAGGTAGGTGAGTATCCCAGTTACCTCCAAAGTCTATCACACATGCTCGCAACAAGTCTTCGAACGTCTGTATAGTTCGCTCACTTTGGCCGTCAGTCTGCGGGTGATAGGCAGTACTCATATCAAGTCGAGTACCCATTGCCTGTTGTAATGTTTGCCAAAAGCGAGAAGTGAATCGTGCATCTCTATCAGAGATGATGGATAGTGGCACACCATGCCGAGAAACAATCTCTTTAATATAGATCTTAGCTAGTTTCTCCATTCCATCCGTTTCCTTAATAGCGAGGAAGTGGGCTGATTTCGTCAATCGATCGACAATCACCCATATGGCATTTGCTCCCGATGCCGTTCTAGGTAACTTCGTAATGAAGTCCATTGTTATTTGCTCCCATTTCCATTTGGGCAACTCAGGCTGTTGCAAAAGCCCAGACGGCTTTTGGTATTCCACCTTTACCTTCGAGCAAGTTAAGCATTTGCTAACGTAGGTGGCAATGTCACGTTTCATTCCAGGCCACCAGTAGAAGCCTTTCAAGTCCTGGTACATCTTGTCCGCACCAGGATGTATCGAGTAATTGGACTTGTGTGCCTCGTCCAGAATCAGCTTGCGTAACTCATCTACGCATGGTACCCAAATTCGGTTCATGAAGTACAACACCCCGTTGTCCTTTTTCTCGAGTTGTTTTTCCATCCCTTTTAAGGATTCCTCCTTAAGGCGTTCGGAAGTGAAAGCAGTTTCTTGTGCATCCCGAATTTGAGTAATGAGATTCGAGTGGATTGTCAATCCCAAGGCTCGAACTCTTCGAGGTTTGATCCGTTCCTTACGACTCAGGGCATCTGCTACAACGTTAGCCTTACCCGGGTGATACTTTATTTCACAGTCGTAATCGTTAAGTAATTCGACCCAACGTCGTTGTCTCATGTTAAGTTCTTTCTGGTCGAATATATGTTGCAGGCTCTTATGATCAGTGAAGATTGTACACTTTGTACCGTATAGGTAGTGTCTCCAGATCTTCAGTGCAAAAACAACGGCTCCTAATTCCAAATCATGAGTCGTATAGTTTTTCTCATGCACTTTTAGTTGTCGTGATGCATAAGCAATGACCTTTTCGTTTTGCATCAGTACGCAACCCAATCCCTGATGCGAAGCATCACAGTAAACAACAAAGTTATCTACTCCTTCGGGTAGTGATAGTATGGGTGCGCTGCTCAGTTTCTGTTTCAGTAGTTGGAATGCATTCTCTTGCTTATCATTCCACTCAAATTTCTTGTCTTTTTGAGTTAATGTGGTAAGTGGCTGTGCTATCTTTGAAAAATTTGCGATGAATCGCCTGTAATAGCCAGCTAGACCAAGAAATTGTCGTACTTCAGTTGGGGTTTTCGGTGCTTCCCAGTTGTTGATTGCCTCAATTTTGGATGGGTCTACGTGAATTCCCTTGTCATTTATCACATGACCAAGGAATTGAACCTCTCGTATCCAAAATTCGCATTTAGAGAACTTTGCATAAAGCTTCTCTTTTTGTAGTAGTTCGAGGACAAGCTTCAGATGTTGCTCGTGATCCTCTTTCGATCGTGAGTATACCAAGATGTCGTCAATAAACACAATGACGAATTTATCCAAATAGGGTTTGCATACTCTGTTCATCAAATCCATGAATACTGCTGGTGCGTTGGTCAGCCCAAAAGGCATGACTAAAAACTCGTAGTGACCGTAACGAGTCCTAAACGCAGTTTTCGGTACATCCTCTTCTCGTACCTTGAGTTGGTGGTAACCAGATCGCAGGTCAATTTTTGAATAATGACTCGATCCTTGCAGTTGATCAAACAGATCGTCAATGCGTGGTAACGGGTATCGGTTCTTGATAGTTACCTTGTTCAGTTCCCGATAATCGATGCACATCCGCATAGATCCATCCTTTTTCTTAACAAACAAAACCGGAGCTCCCCAAGGGGAAAAGCTCGGTCGGACGAATCCCAAGTCTAGAAGTTCTTGCAGTTGCGTAGACAGCTCTTGCATTTCCGAGGGAGCTAGACGATAAGGTGCACGTGCGATAGGTGCGGCTCCTGGCACCAGGTCAATGTGAAACTCAACTTGCCGTGGGGGTGGCAATCCCGGCAACTCATCAGGGAACACTCCTGGATAGTCGCGTACAATGGGCACATCGTCTATACGTCGCTCCTCCGTTTTCTTTTCTACAATGTGTGCCAAAAATGATTGGTACCCCTTTCGGAGATACTTACTGGCCTTCAAGCACGAAATCATTTTAGTGGCACTCTTTCGTTTCTCGCCTTGAATCATTAAAGTTTCTCCTGTCGTTAACGGTAAGCGAACCATCTTATCATGACATATGATCTCGGCGCGGTTCTTAGATAACCAATCCATACCGACTACAATGTCAAAACTTCCCAACTTAACCGGTAGTAAGTCTATTTCGAAGAGATGACCTTCTAACTCCAAGGTACATCCCGGTACTATTTCTCCTGATTCGATCAACTCACCATCGGCTAATTCTATGGTATACTTGTTGTCTAATTTACGGGATTCAAGTTCTAATAGTGGTCTAAACTCAGTAGACACAAAACTTAAATCAGCACCCGAATCAATTAACACAGAGGCATAATGGTTGTTTACGAGAAACGTACCAGTGACGGTGTTGGGGTCCTGGCGTGCCTCTTGTGCTCCGATCACGAATGCCCTTCCTTGAGCCGGTTGATTGTTGATGTTGTTGGCTCGGTTATTGTTGTTACCGCGGTTGTTGTTGTTGTTGAGCTTAGGGCATCGGTTACGGTAGTGTCCTTGCTCACCACATTCAAAACATCCCTGGTTTTGACGCTCAGTGTTTGCTCGTGGGGGAGGGTTAGTTTTGCATTCTCGGGTTCTATGTCCCCATGCCCTACAGTTTCCACAATACCCACACCCGCCTTCGTGGTGTCGGTTGCACTTATCACATTTGGGTTTGTTACCCAGGTATGGTTTTAATTCGGTGGTAGTGGCAACATATGCTTTCGCATTTCCAGAAGATTTCTTGTTCTGCTGACCCTGACGATCAGTACCACTACCGTTCCACTTTCGCTTTGCACCACCAGAACTACTAACATCAGTACTGTTCGGTTCACCTTTTCCCGACACAGCTTTCTTAGTCAGATTTCCCATCCTGACTGCCTCATCGGTCAAACTTTGTGCTAGAGTAACAGCACTCCTGAAAGTGTCCGGTTTAGATGACGTCACCAGACTGCGGATTTGTGGTACTAGACCAAATATGTAGCGCTCAATACGCTTATACTCGGGTGTCACCATATGTGGCACTAGACGTGCAAGTTCCTGAAACTTAGTGGTGTATCCAGTAATATCAGCACCAATCATGGTGATGTTCCACAACTCCGTTTCTATTTTCTGCATCTCACTGCGAGGGCAGAATTCCTCCAACATCAGATTCTTAAATGTTCCCCATGACATTGAATAAGCAGCTGGTCGACCAAGTGATTGGATCTGACTGTTCCACCAAGTGAGCGCTTTGTCAGCCAAAGTGCAAGTAGCATACTTCACCATACAGTCAGGTGCACAGTCACTAATGTCCAATACTGATTCAGTTTTCTCTATCCAATGAATCATACCAATTGCACCCTCGGTGCCCCGAAAAGAAATCGGCTTACAAGCCTGAAATGTTTTGTATGAACACCCTTTGCGAGCATTCACGGTTGTCTCAATATTAACAGGGGTAGATCCACTGTTATTAACTCCCGGTTCGCGACTACGGCTTGCCTCATATTCAGCAATACCTTCAGCTATTCTTCGTGCGATCATTTGTTCAGTGGTTTCAGTAGGTGGTGGTGGTGGTGGAGGCGTAGTCGTCTTTTGACTGTTCCTAGTGACTCGTCGTTTGGGAGGCATGATTCAGCTCTGCGATGAATAAAATGCAGAGTGTTAATATTGAGATATTGAATGTGAATAGATCAAAGATTCACATTTGATTGAAATGAATGACAGGAGATGATGAATGAAAAGAGTTTTACAACACGTGCCTTACAACTTTGAAACACCCACATGTAACTAGCATAATATAATCACGTTGGCCAGGCGTCATTATATAATGTCCAATACATATTTCTTTTCATTGTCGTTTAACACTGTAAATTTCAGAGGTTCTCAAGAATAATCAATCATCAAGCTGTAATATGTTTCAGGGTTTACAAGAATTGATCACAAAGTGTCGATAAAGTATTGTTTTAATCACAAGTCGACAGTTGTAAGAGGAAATAATATGGTTGATAATAGGTGTAATGAACACGAGATGTAAAACAACCATACAATATATATTAAAAAGTCATAACGCTGTTACAAGAGTTTAGTACAAAATGAGATGGGATTTCTAATATACCCATCAGAGGTTAGCGTTATACAAAAGGTAATGGATTTTCTATACATGAACCCATTCTTCTAACAAAGTTCACCCAACATACCGCTAGTCCATAACTAATACATACATATATTTCCCCAAAAGTAATAGTCTAATATGGTGTAGGCACAACCGCCATACCCAGTCCTAACGGAACCATGGGAAATACATCCTAACCGCAACCATCACTGCTGCAGTCATCACACACACACTAGCTACAATCTCTGACACCCTAGCACGCCTCTCTAAAGCTGCAACGCGTGCACGGGTGAATGCTAGACTCTGCCAGTCTGTCTGACGGTGAGTCTCCACAAAATCCATCCTCTGATGGAGCATATCCATATCCATGTCAGTGCGGGAGGCATCGCTCAGTAGCTCCATCACATCTCTGCTCCTGCTAGAAGATATCCTAAACATGGTGTGGACCACAGCCACAAGGGTAGGCACAGTGAGCTCCAGAGGCTCACCAGTGAGATATACAGATGGTGGTGAGTGGGAGGACTCTCCAATCTCAAAGGTCGAGGGAATACCCTCTAATGACCTCCACTCTCTCAATACTCGAGGCATCCAGTCCAGATGAGAAGGTCGGAGCCTCTTCTGTGGCGGCTCGACAACTGGAACCTCAGACTCAGTCACTGGCGCCTTATCGCGCGGCGCGAGTGGTCCCCTGGGAAAATCCCGAACACAGATCCTAGCTGTCATCCGAGGTACAGGCACACGAGAGGTACCCGTAACAGGTGGTGTAGGGGTAGGAGTGACCACAGGTGCGGTCGGAGGTGGTACTAAGTAAGCATCACTAGTGTCATCAGACATAGCTCTCACATGAACTGATGACTCATCCCCTACTGTAATCGCGGGACCCTCAAAAGTAGCCTCGGTCGGCTCTTCATCCGAAGCGTAAACATGGTAATGTGATTGACTAGACATACTGTGACAAAAGAAATTGAGTGTGGCGTGTCAGTCGTATGTTAGTTGTATGCAAAGTATGTATGCATGAATGCACAAATGTTCTAGCCAAGGCTATAGTCTAGGTCTCTAAGGTTTTCAGTCACCTAAAGACTTCTAGTTCGCTATAACCTGGCTCTGATACCAAGTCTGTCACACCCCGCCAAACGGTAATTACAATTACATAGAGTGGTTTGCGGAAGCTTAGTGACGTGGCGGGGCTGCGAGCAATAAAACACAACCAACAGATACATACATACTCAGAGCATATGGTTATCGCAGAACGAAATAGATTAAGATGCCATTAGTTAAAGTTTTACAAAAGATTACCACTTGAGAAGTGGTAACAGTAGTAGTAATAGTTGAAATCAGTATTCCATAAAATACATAATATCAAAGGTAGATTTCATAGGTATGACTGCAGTAGTTGCAGTTATACAGAGGAAATCCATGTGTCCCAAAAGTAGTGGCATCCTAACAAGTCCAGGGTAGTCCGTCCTGATATGCATGCAGATCTTACTTACGCTGCTAATTCCCTGAAAAACATAGAGTAAAACGTCAACAAAATTGTTGAGTGAATTCACAAGTTTATTTGTTATGTAGGAAACACAAGTTAATCATTTAAGAATAACATTTCCAAATAAGTGTTGTTTGTCAAGTAGGAAACACAAGTTATAAACAAATAACATTTCCCAAATTAGTTGTAGTTGTAATAGGAAACACAAGTTATTAATCAAATAACATTTCCTAAATCAGTTAACAGTAGGAAACACAAGTTAACCTAAATAAAGATTAACATTTCCCAATCAGTGTACGTAGGAAATCCTTTCCTAATCAATAGTTTAGTGCGTGGGAATATTTAGACGGTGATCCCTTGAAAGGTGAGCTAAACCTGTCAAGTAAGGTAACCCGATCTAACCCTATAACCAAACCACAACCCTAATCTGTTGTTGTTTGCCATGCTGGACAATTAAGTATACGCTCCCAAATCCGTAGGAGGGTCGTCACGGCGATAGTACTATCCGTATACTCAGTGGCTAGAGTCACCTAGCTAATGGTTATAGTCTGTAGCCATAAGGTCTTTTATGCACTACATCGTTCAGCCTAGATCTGTACCAAGATTTGTTATCTAAATTCCCAAAATAGTATGAAAACATTTCATAAATCATAGTTCAAGTAGTTGTGTGAAATACCCTTTCACAAACAGTCACGTATGAAATACCCTTTCATAAACAATCAAGTAAATACATACAGTATTTAAAGCAGTTGTCGCATGCAGTTATACATACGATTTCTATGTTTTCCACCCCGAGTTTTAAAAGCATTAAAACAGTGAAAAGGGGTTTGTGAACTCACGGTGAGTGCTCGGATGTGAATGCTAGCGAGATAAGATAGCGTAGCCCAAACGTAGTCAACCTATACACAATAATGTATTAACTATAAGTACTATATTTTACTTACGTTAATAATTCGTTTGTTTGAAGAAATTATCAATTTCTTAAGTTTGTGTATGTCGTTGATGATTGTTGTTTGAAAATAAATAATATTTTCCCAAGTTATGTTTGTTTGTCGAATCGTCCAAAATGTGTAAGCATATATACATATATACTTATATAGTTGCATATGTATATGTTCTCGCATATATATATTATTGTCCGTTGTCTCGTTCATATATATATATAGATATATATAAAAGTTTGTCGTTTAAGTTTCCAAAAACACAAGTCTCAATGTATGTATATATCGGTGAATATATAATTCTTAAGTGTCGTATGTTTTGTAGTTTGTTGGGCTCGGCCCGATTTGTTGGCCCATTAGCCATAATGTACTTATTTAACGTATAATCCATTAATCATTCGGCCCAAAACACGAAGCCCAGTTCAAAGCCCAGCCCAGCCCAGTTCGCGACTTAGGCCCAATCTGCAGCCCAGTAGGTGAATCCGCCGGATTCTATTTGAATCCGCCGGATTCTCGTTAGTGGATAAGGTGTTGCCGGATCTTCGGGTCAAACAGCCGGGTCGGGTCAATATTAAGTGAATCCGCTGGATTTAGTTGAATCCGCCGGATTCTTTTGTGTTCACAAAACGTTCATATTAAGCTTGGGAATCCGCCGGATTCAGGTGAATCCGCCGGATTCGACCGTGTCTTTTACTCGTTCACAGATGTTTAAACCGTTTACGGGGTGTGCGAGTTTCATAGGGGAATCCGCCGGATTCTACATGAATCCGCCGGATTCATGTCAGTTCCAGGCCCTGTTCGAGCAGGGCAAGACACAATCCGATTTTCTTGGTTCCAAATCGTTTATACATCAACACCAAATGTTTATATCATCATAGTACAACATTTTAACAACTTAATATCACGTTTTTAACAAGTTTTCGTGGTTAGATTTTTGGATTCAAAGTTTGGTTTCAAAAACCAATTTCAAGATCAAAGCTTCAAATCTCAAGTTTTGTATGTTATATAGCTAGATTATGTTGTTTAAACATGTTATATCACGAAATATAAGCAAAGAATTCAAAGAGATCAAAGTTTCCTTACAAAATGAAAATGATGAAAATGATGATGAAAGGACGATGATGATGATGTTCTTGGTGTTCCACTGCTACTTTCTGCTGCTGCTATCCTTCTGATCTTGTTAATTTGGTTTGAGAGAAAGAAAAATGGAAATAATTTTGTGTGTGTGTTTTTGCCGAGAGATCACAGAGAATGGGGGGAAGTATGGTTTTAAAAACCATCGGTCGGTGCATTATTGTAGGTTGGTGGGATTTTTGTCCCACCAATCTCGAGTACGGGTATAATTATAGCAATATAAAATTTAACATTTTATATTTTTATTTTGTAGATGCTCTCCGGGTTCGTAATATGTTTTCAGAATAATGAGGTTATCATTATTTTTGATAGTTGTACATTTTTGTACATTTTACTGCGCGCAGTTAATTGAGCGCCAATTTTCAGTAAATTTAGGATTTCATATTTTGAAGTAATGTTCTAACTTCTTCCAAATGAACGAGAAACTTTGCATTTTTATGATTCGACGTCGTATGCGCGTTTTAGAATTGTTTCTGTTCGTGTTATAATACGTTTTATGTTAAACGTAAAATTAGACCTTTATATCTATGTGTTATAGATATATAAATACTCGTAATTAATAATTATATTATTAATTATTTTTGTATCACGAAACTTTTGTCATTTATTTGTCAGCTTCGCTCCGATACGTTCGTACGTAATTTATAAATAACTACGTATTATGTAATTCTTTTTGTATTATTGTTTAGGGCTCGCTAGACTGACATCACATCATCGGTTTAGTTTAAAACAAATGTAGGGAATTAGCGTAAGAAATGCATGTATTAAGTATAATTATATACCTAATTTGGAGGAGTGTCACAATAAGGAAGTAGGAAAAAAAAAGAAAAAAAAAATTTTGTACTTAGAGGAATACCGGATTCGAATGTTAAAACTGATGGGTGGGTGAAAGATGGTCCTCTGATGACCAATTGGTGTAGATTAAGGTGTCGGAGTTCTTAATCTATTCCTAGGGTAAGTCTATTTCGAAGAGACGACCCTCTCTGTCAAGGCACATCCCGGTACTATTTTCCTGACTCGATCAACTTACCATAGAACAGTTCCTAAGGCGTATATGAACAATAAGTTCGTTACCAAGTATCCGAGGATATCACTAGGCCTAATCATATATGTATAACCCATGTATACATACATATTATCCACCTAGTTGTGTCTAGCATAAAACAATTAGAAGTCAGGGTTCTCTCGTGGTCAGAGTCTACTAATGCATTCCTGTTCAACATAACCCCTTTCAGATCTTTCATCATCTTCATTTAATTGTACATAGTTGATCAGGCTATGTTAAATTAAACTCGTATGACGAAATTTCTGAACCAGTTATATCTAATGAGGAATACTGCCTAACAGTTATAGTCTAGGCCCACTACATGCAACCTAGTTCGCTATAACCTTAGGCTCTGATACCAATCTGTCACACCCCCAATTTCTTGCTTTGCGGAAGCGACTGTTTTGGGCGTGACTAATCAATAATCAAAACACCAAAGTACAAGCAAACGACTCTAAATGAGACGTTGTAGAAAATACATTACATTACATAAGTTTTCAAAAGTAGTACAAAGTTTAAGTCATAAGTTTGAAACATAGTAGTGAGTTCGCAAAATGATTTCGGAAGATTTTAATACATAACCATTATACAAAATATAATGTAAGAAAATCTTCATGTCTAAATGGATGCATGCGACTCGTGATAGGTAGCTTATCCTGTAGGCCATTCCTAATATTGATGAGCACCTGAGAATACAACACTAAAAGGTCAGCTATAAAGCTGGTGAATCTCACAGGTTTAAATAAACATTGATATGATCAACATGATTATCCGACGATAATTTAAACAGTGTAAACCGATCAATGAATAACAATGTACCGAACCATGATTTACCCATTAGGGCTACCGACCAATGATTAAACCAATTAAGGTTTCCGAACAATGATTTACCGATAATGACATTTGTATTGCACTGAGCTATGATTCAAAGCATAACCCGATCTTTGCCTCCCGTTTTGGTGATACACCCGTAACAATTACTAAAGTGCCCGTTTTTAACTTGGTTGTAGCTAGCAACCCGGACGGGGACGTCACTCCCATGATAGTACTATCCTTTAGTAACCGCGCCTTATTAAGTTAATGAATCATACACTGTTGAGGACTTTTACCGAATTAAAACACTCGTGCATATACCGAACAATGAAAATCAAGACCGACAATGATAACCGAACCATGTACCAAAATGGTAAACCGAATACAAGTAACAATGCAGTTAATTAAGTTAACAACTAAATTAACTAACCGAATAACAGTGATCACGAAAATAATTTGTGTTGCATCTCCCCCAATTATTAAAACATGTAAACATTGAAAATGGGGCCGTGAGACTCACCTGAGTCAATCCGAGCAAATGAATATATTCGACGTGGAATAGACACTCTCTGAAATCCCTTAGAGTCCTAAACACGAGAGATTCTAATGAGTAAATGGATTATCCAATGTATTGTTTAAATGTTTATGTTTGAGTTTACAAAATTTGGTATGAGTATGAAAACAGTAATCTGCCATTTTCGGCCCCTAAACGACCCCGGATGGCCTAAAACTGACAAGGCTAAGGCACTTAGTTTTGATCATTGGGTTGTTTTTGAATGACCGAGCGAATTTGAGCCCAATCTGTTATAATAAAATTTTCATCGAGAAGCTACCCTGTTTTAAGTTGTTAAATCGTCGACGTTTTCGAAAATTTATTTGTTCTGTTTTTAGCTATAATTCGCAGGGCTGGTTTATTGATCCGTTGGATTATGAAATATAACGGGGGAATCCGCCGTATTGGTTTGAATACGCCGTATTCAATGGTTTCGAAGGGGAATACGCCGTATTCACCCGAATACGCCGTATTCGATGGCTAATCAGTCTGATTGGGCTCAAGATGTGGGGAATACGCCATATTCACCCGAATACGCCGTATTCAGTGGTTTTGAAGGGGAATACGCCGTATTCCCTTGAATACGCCGTATTCCGAAGAGGCGCGGGAAAAAAATATTTTCTGGGCGGGAATACGCCGTATTCCCTTGAATACGCCGTATTCCAAGGTCTGGTTCGAGTCTGTTCGTCCGATCATCATATAAATCCAGTTTTAAACCCTTTTTCGCATACCAACAACTTAGTATAATGTTACTACATGCTATAATACGTATTTTAAACAAGAAATTAAAGAAAATGGTGAGTGATTATTACAATGAAAAATTGGGATCTTGAGGATGACGATGATGATCCGATGATGATGATGATCACGATAATGATGATGATAAACAAGGATGGAGTTGATGATGATTTGATGATCTTGTTGTTGTTTTGAAATTGAAACCGAGAGAAAAAGATGAGAACCGAGGGTGTGTTTGTGAGAGGGAAATAATTGGGGTCGGTGTATATACACCGGCCTCAATTATTGAGGTGTGTGTGTATTTTCCGTCCCGTGTTCGCGTACCCGATCGTTATGTAGTATAATGTTTTAAAATGAAAATTTTCTAAAAATAGATTCGTATAAGTTTTTAATTGAAATATTTTATAAAACTGTTTTCTCGGATGTTTAAAATTGTAACTTTGTTTTACCTAAAATGTACGGATAGTTTTCTGTATCTAAACTGTATTTAAATTTCAAACGGATTATGTAATTATTATCCTTAATAATAATACTTGATTTAAAAATGTTTTTCACCAAATTCTATTTTTGGTTTCTGCGTTTTGTTAAATTAGTGTATTCGTGATTATTAAATAATTGTTTCGGTTTATATATATATATATATATATATATATATATATATATATATATATATATATATATATCTATATAATACTTGAATACTTAAGTGTTAACACGTATGTAATACGTGATTTAAAAGTTTAAATTGGCCCCTAATTTTGGCCCTTTTTGACCGGGTGTCACAAGTTGAAGGTGTAATCAAACACGAAACAAGAACAGCAAAAGCCAATACCCACTTTAAAATTGATAACTTCTAATAGTGAATTGGTGATTAGTGAATAGTGAGATGTCATATTTATAGTGGAAAATAGATGATCAAATTATGGAATTGGCCTTGATTTTGGGAGAAATCGATGAACAATATATGTAATTGGTCTTGATTTTTGTTTGACAGAAAGAACTTGCAGAGAATAGAGATTCAGCTTTTATTCACCTTACACCTACCCGGCTTCAAATATATACAGTAATTTGATACTTTCCAAATAATTGTTACACGGAGTATAAAAATAAAAATAGGCATATTCTCAAATACTTCGGGTATTCGGGTGATAACCGAGTTTATATTTTGAAACCCATATCCGGACCAAAAACCCGCTTTTAAGTTCGGGTACCACTAAAAATCCAAACCAAACCCAAATAGGCCAAACCCACTTCACCAAAATTCATTTGGGTCGGTTGGTTTTTCGGGTCAAACCAATTAATGAACACCCCTACTCATAAATATTACAAACTTGACCCATAAATAACCAATGGTCTAAAATTGCCACATCTAAATTAAACCATTATTAACTCTTGAGTTATTGAGCAATAACTTAATTATTGCAAACATTTTACTAATTTGAGTTATTGGCTCGAATAAATTATAACTTTTTATTTACAAAACACATTTCATTGAAGATGCTCATAAGAGCATGGGTTTTTAGAGTTGCCAATCAAAACCGCATTCAATAAATATCCAATATCAAGACACAACTACACATGTATTCGTAAATATATGTTATATTTTAAACATGTTGATTAAATTAACAATAAAAATTAAGCATCTTAATTGGTACAAAACATAAATGAATGAAAACATAACCAAATTAGTCACATAACTAAACCTGTAACTATTAAAAGTTATAATTTATGAAAATTGTGTAATTTTTTTGGTAACTAAAAGCACCTTTATGATTTGGGATAAGGTGAGCAGTGACAGATGTGTTTGGAAGGCAGGGTATGCACGTATATACCCCTGTTAAGAATCCTAACTAAAAGCACCTTTAGGGTTTGGGATAAGGTGAGCAGTGAAAGATGTGTTTGGAAGGCAATGTATGCACGTATATACCCTTGTTAAGAATCCTAATAGTGTAAAAAAGTTATGTTTTATCATTTCTAAAAATTTTCTAACACTAATTAATACCCTACACAATGCACCGCATACCCACTTCAAAGAAATTTGATAGCAAGTTTATGTCCAATTGTAATTTAGGAATCTAATAGATAAAAACTAGCCTTTATAACACTAGCCAAGTCCATTTCTATATTGGTAGTTCTTCATTACCCTTAAATTTCATTCAAGATTTTGTACCCTTCATATTCCTCGATCTTGTGCCGTATTATTCACCAATTTACCATTTCGGTGTTTATAGCCAACCTAGACCCTCACAATCCTACTTCACCGAGTCGGTAGTCACCCTCTCTCTCCATCATCCGCCGCTAGCCGCTTTGATGTTCGGCTCTCAGCGCAAATTACGTTGTCGCCACTTATACCTCGTGGTCTCTCTCAATTCTATTATCTTATAAAGTATATATTATTCCAATTCTATAAACGCGTTAACATATATATTTAGTTTATGAGTAATCTCTTATCTTGAGTAGCAAAAATTATATATTAAGTTTGTGCATACTCGATAGTAAATTTCTAGATCCGTCATTGAAGATGAGTGATGTATTTATATGAAGAAGAAGAAGGTATTTTATTCATTTTACTATGATTTAATGGAAAAAGTAACCAAATTTGCTAAGTTGACTACTAGTGACAAAAATAGTGAATACATAAATAATTAATAGTAATATTTTGTGAACTTTAGGACGAATTGTGATATTTTAACAAATGTAAACGATTTGGGGCAATTCTATCTTTTGAGTTAAGCTAATTTACCTTATATACAATTGTGGTGGGATGGATGTCGTTTTGAATGAGAAATTGTCGTTTTGCACTGTTCATTGGGGACAACAAATGTAACATTTCACTTTTAAGTTTTAAGGAGCTTAGATGTAACATTTAAACAGATTTTGAAAAAAAATTGATAATTTGTAAAATAATGTTTGCTTTGATCATTAACACAAAAACAACCACTCAACGTTTTCGGATATAGCCTTGCCGGAATTGTCAAAGAATTTTCCGACACACGCGGCAACGGTCTAACAGTGGTGGTTTGCTGGAAAATTTTGCAGCCAAATTTGACATCACCCGACCCGGTGGACCTGGATAGGAAACTCTCACCAAATACATCCCCGGTGGCTGTGTCACTTCACTCGCCGAAAATCAGCTGGAAAGAGCCAACGTTTGGCCTGAGAAACCCTTCCCGAAAGGATGCGTGTGGACTATGGCGGCGCGTGAATGGTCCGTCATCCAAGGGGATGGAATGGTTAGAGTTGTATTTTGATTTCGAGATCAATGGTGGTGGTGGTGATTTTTAATTCCCTGTGACTAGCTAGAAATTTGTGGATCAAAATCTGGAATTTAGGAAGAAGAAAAGGTTGGTTTACGGGGTTCCATTTCAGAGAGAGAGAGAGAGAAAGGGTAAGAGGAAAGAAAGTATGCAATTTTTGTTTCATTCTTGAAGAAAATTCTTATTAACAAAAAAAATGTAGTCATTGTTTTCCAGAATCTGATGTCACCGAAAATTTACCAAACCACACTATCAAAAATTTGGAAGACGGAGTAAAATAAAAGTAAAATGGCCATGCATTGCATCCCAAATATCAATTCTTTGATTCATTCAAAAGCCAAAGAAAAGATTTATTGATGTATATGGCTCATGCATGTACCAAGTTGTTTTGGCTATTGTGGTGAAAAATGAAGCCACGTGATTGAAGATTCTAGGTGAGATACATGCACCTTTTGATTGGTTGTGAGCTTATCCAAGTGAAATACATGCACCTTTTGATTGGTTGTGAGCTTATCCAAGTGAGTCAACATATAAGTTGCTAGACTTCTCAACTGTGACACCCCCAAATTTACTGATTTGCGGAAGCTTGATTTGGGTGTCACTAATCAATATACAAAGCACAAGATATAATGAACGACCACTATATGCGTCGTTTTAAACTTGTATAGATAAAGTAAATGTTTACATCAAAATATAGTTACATTAGCTCGATTCCTGAAATTTGAGAGATTACATAGCATAATTACTTTTACAAAATATAATAATGCAGTCCAATCTCTAGTTGTATGTATGCTGACTCGAGCTAATAATTCCTGCTTGTGCAGCCAAACTACTGCTGGGTACCTGTGATAAATACTAAAATGGGTCAGCGAAAACGCTGGTGAGCTCACAGGTTTGTATGTCAATGTATAGTTGTAAGAACCGCAAGATTTATATTGAATTTAAAATGCAATTAAGCAAAATAAAAGTTATACTGTCCATGAGCACATAGTCTGAGCTTAACTTGATTTGTCAGGCCCAATTAAGGAAACCTAACTTGAAATGCCTCCTACGAGTGCCTAATCAACACTCGTCTTCCCAAATGCTAATACATCCGTTTGACCGGTTAGTGCGTGCTAACCCGGATGAGGATTGTCAATCCCATATGATATCATATACTAACATTCACGCTATAAAATACTAGAGACTATGCTTATGGAGGACTTTAAATTGATTAGCTTGAAACTCATGTAGTATTTGAAGTTTGGCACTTGCGTTCTACTTGTAAAACAAAATCGAGTAGTAATATCACACCCCTAGTTGTAAAGCAGTGAAAATGGGGCTATGAAACTCACCTGAGTCTTGAAGTGTTTAATTTAATAAACTTGAAGTTATTAGCGGTGAATTGAAGTCCAAAGGCTTGAAACCTGAATGTGTCCACGACACTTGAAGTGTTATTAATTGTGCCGGTATCTCGAAAGACTACCATTTAAATTGTTTGTTTAACTTGATGTCCAAATTACCCCGATTTGGTTGATTGTATTGCTACAAGTTACTACGACTTGTTTGATTGACTTGATACAAGTTACAACGACTTGTTTGATCTTTGAAGTATGTTTTGAAAACGTGTACGGCCCGTTGGTGATTACTTGCAACAATAGTCTTGATGTTATCTCATTGATTTAGAAGTGTTATACTTGAAAAGTAAATTCCAATTATGATTGAAAAGTTGTATCGCGTAAGCGTTTTGAAGTTGTACAAGTTTGACATTTGGTGTAAAAATGTGCTTACTGAATCTAAGTACGGGGGTCCGGGGGCAGCGCCCCTGGTTAGCGGGGTCCAAGGGGCGGCAGCCCCTGGCGGGGTCCAAGGGGCAGAGCCCCTGGCTGGGGTCGAGCTGCCAGGTCAGCTTGGAAAATTTTTATTTCTACTATATTGCTTTAAGGAAAAACGCATCCGGACTTGAATTTGAGTGAAATCAAGTGATAAAATTTCGAGCCTCGACACTTAGTAAAAATCTGAGTTTTTGAGGTTCTGGTTTGTGCGACGTAGCCTGCGACGTAGGCTGCGACGTAGGGTTTTGCGACGAAGAGGGTTGCGTCGCTAAAGTCGACAGTGCTAAATCAATAGGGACGTAGGGTGCTACGTCGCTAATGCGACGTAGGTTCGATTTGCGACGTTAAGGTCTGCGTCGCTATGTGCGACGTTCGCAAGTCAATGCGACGTAGTAAGCTGCGTCGCTATATGCGACGTGGGGGTATAGTGAGACGTAGGTCGCTGCGTCGCTATATGCGACGTTGAGGATATAGTGCGACGTAGGTCGCTACGTCGCATTTGCTCCAGGCCAAATGCGACGTACGGGGTCTGATCGGAGTTTCAACTCCAAAAACGCGTTTTCCGGCCATCGATCGGCCTAATATTTTTACCCAACCCATTTTAGGACATTACAAGGTTATACAAACAACTAGTAAGTTATAAAACTTAAAAACGAGAGTTTTCGGAGTTGTGTCGGAAACTTACAAATCGCCGAAATGAAATTCCGGAAAGGTAGGATTGTAGATCGTCGCGAGGTGGTCGTTTATTTATAAAGGGGCTTGAAGATCCGAGGTTGTTTAGTATGTTTATTTTGCGTTTTTCGTTGATTTTTGGTGTTGGTTGTTTGAGAGAAATAAGAGAGGAGAGAGATAGAGAAAAAGAGAAATGAAGGAAAAGTGGGTGGAAGTGGGAGGTTAAATCCCCATTTTCGCCCCGTTTTCCCGCTCCGTGCGGTGTTCGTTTGTTCCGTCGTTTAAACGTTAAATAATTATTTTAAATATTGATTGGAACATTTTAAAATACAATTTATTACGCCATATTTTATTTAGATATTTTACTAATCACATTATATTTGAATTATAAAAAGGTAAGTTAATTTGTTTGCGCGTTTTACATTTTAAATTGTGTGATAAAACTTGGATACAAAATATTATTGACATAATATTTTTAAGTACAAAAACTTTATTAAAAATCCTTGTATTACTTAGATCAATTGTTCACCAACGTCCGTATTTATTGTATCGAAATTCATTCGATTTGAAACTCGTACGATTTAAACAAATCGCATAATTGTAGATATATATTCAACAATATATATAATAGTTGATACATTAATTAGCCTAACACAGAACTAATTACACGTGTTAAAACTTGATTAGGCACTAAATTATAGTCCTAAATTGACGGTTGTCACATTCTCCCCCTGTTAGAAGAATTTCGTCCCGAAATTTATGTTGAAGTTGTGTTTGACGTTGAATCAGTGAAGAGTTGAGGATACTTGAGTCGCATTTGGTCTTCTCGTTCCCAGGTGAATTCCGGACCGCGCCGCGAATTCCACCTAACCTTGACAATGGGAATACGACTTTGTTTAAGTTGTTTGACCTCACGGTCCATGATTTCAGCGGGTTCCTCAACAAAGTGAAGTTTTTCGTCAACTCGAATTTCATCGAGTGGAATGATAAGTGCCTCATCAGACAGACACTTCTTCAGATTTGAAACATGAAAAGTGGGATGCACGCTGCTGAGTTCAGATGGCAGCTGCAATCGGTAAGCCACTGGACCAATCCTTTCGAGGATCTCGAATGGTCCAATGTATCTGGGATTCAACTTCCCTCGTTTGCCAAATCGGATTACGCCTTTCCAGGGCGATACTTTGAGTAGAACTCGATCCCCAACCTGGAACTCGAGTGGTTTGCGTCTCACGTCAGCATAACTTTTCTGACGATCACGCGCGGCTTTGAGTTTGTTTTGAATTTCTACGATCCTCTCGGTTGTTTCGTGTATGATTTCTGGACCCGTGAGTTGGCTATCCCCAACTTCGGTCCAACAGATAGGTGAACGGCACTTACGACCGTACAGTGCCTCGAAGGGAGCAGCCTTGATGCTGGTATGATAACTGTTGTTGTACGAGAACTCGCACAATGGTAGATGTTTTTCCCAGTTTACACCGAAGTCTACTACGCAGGCCCGTAGCATGTCTTCCAGTGTTTGAATGGTTCGTTCACTTTGGCCGTCGGTTTGAGGATGGTATGCGGTACTCATATCAAGTCGAGTACCCAGAGATTTTTGAAGTGATTGCCAAAATTGTGAAGTGAAACGACTATCTCTATCGGAGATGATTGAAATTGGAACACCGTGTTTGGTCACGATTTCTTTCAGATAAATGTTGGTGAGGCGTTCCATTTTGTCGGATTCCTTGATTGCCAGGAAGTGAGCAGACTTTGTGAGACGATCCACGATCACCCAAATGGAATCGCAACCGTTCGAGGATTTGGGTAGTTTGGTTATGAAGTCCATGGAAATTTGTTCCCATTTCCATTCCGGAAGACTGGGTTGCTGAAGTAAACCAGAAGGTTTTTGATATTCGATTTTGACTTTGGAGCAAGTAAGGCACTTGCTGACATAGGTGGCGATTACAGATTTCATGTTTGGCCACCAGTAGAAGTCCTTGATACCGTGGTACATTTTATCGGATCCCGGATGGATAGAATATTTGGACTTGTGAGCTTCATCCATCACCAAGTCACGTAGGTTCCCGAATTTAGGCAACCAGATTCGGTTTGAGAAATACCTAATCCCGTTAGGTCTGATTTCAAGCTGTTTATCCATGCCCCGCAAGGCTTCATCTTTGACATGTTCGGGTTTTAAGGCTTCGAGTTGAGCAGTGAGAATTTGAATGTTTAAATTGTTGTGAATGGTCATACTGAGGGCTCGAACCCGAAGTGGTTTCACTCGCTCTTTTCGACTGAGGGCGTCAGCAACAACATTTGCTTTGCCTGGATGATATTTGAGTTCACAGTCGTAATCGGTAAGCAACTCGACCCATCGACGTTGCCTCATGTTGAGATCCTTCTGATCGAATATGTGTTGAAGGCTTTTATGGTCGGTAAAGATTGTACATCTGGTACCATAAAGGTAATGTCTCCAGATTTTGAGGGCAAAAACGACAGCTCCTAGCTCGAGGTCGTGGGTGGTGTAATTCTTTTCATGAATCTTGAGCTGTCGGGAAGCATAAGCTATGACTTTGTCTCGTTGCATGAGCACACAACCGAGACCTTGGTGAGAAGCATCGCAGTATACCACGAAGTCATCGGTGCCTTCGGGTAATGAGAGGATAGGAGCACTGCAAAGCTTTTGTTTTAAGAGTTGAAATGCCGACTCTTGTTTCTCAGTCCAGTCAAACTTTTTGTCTTTCTGGGTCAGAGTCGTGAGTGGTATGGCTATCTTGGAGAAATTTTCAATGAAGCGTCGATAGTACCCGGCAAGTCCCAAAAACTGCCGTACTTCGGTTGGAGTGGTTGGCGATTGCCAATCTTTGATAGCCTCGATTTTTGACGGGTCAACGTGAATCCCCTGACTGTCAATCACGTGACCAAGGAATTGAACGGTTTTAATCCAGAACTCACACTTAGAGAACTTGGCATAGAGCTCCTCGTGTTTAAGCAGTTCAAGGATGGTTTTGAGGTGTTGCGCGTGTTCTTCTTTGTTTCGTGAATATATAAGGATGTCGTCGATGAAGACAATGACAAATTTGTCAAGATAAGGCTTGCACACCCGATTCATAAGATCCATGAATACCGCCGGTGCGTTGGTTAGGCCGAATGGCATCACTTGGAATTCGTAATGCCCGTAACGGGTTCTGAAAGCGGTTTTTGGAATATCGGCATCGCGAACACGCAATTGATGATAACCGGATCGGAGATCAATCTTTGAATAACAACTCGACCCTTGCAGTTGGTCGAACAAATCATCGATTCGAGGAAGTGGATACCGGTTCTTGACAGTTAACTTGTTCAACTCTCGATAGTCGATACACATTCGAAAGGAACCATCTTTCTTCTTAACGAATAGGACCGGAGCTCCCCAAGGTGAAGAACTCGGCCTGATAAACCCTCGTTCCAGGAGTTCCTGTAACTGGGTGGACAACTCCTGAAGTTCGGATGGAGCTAAACGGTATGGTGCTCGGGCCACAGGCGCAGCACCTGGTACAAGATCGATTGAGAACTCAACCTGTCTTGGTGGTGGTAGACCAGGTAGTTCTTCAGGAAAGACTTCTGGAAAGTCTCGAACAATTGGAACATCTTCAAGTCGCTTCTCCTCCGACTTTTTCTCCATGATGTGCGCGAGGATTGCAGGATAACCCTTTCTCAGAAATTTTCGGGTTTTTAAACAAGATATGAGGTTGAGCCTCGTCCCTCCGGTCTCCCCCTGTATGACTAGGGTTCTACCGACAGTGAGAGGTATGCGAACAATTTTGTCATAGCAGATGATTTCGGCGCGATGTTTGGATAACCAGTCCATGCCTACGATGACATCGAAACTTCCTATCTCAATAGGCATAAGATCTATGGGGAAGGTTTCGTCGGCTAGATTTAAAGTGCAATTAGGTATCACACTATCGGTTTCTATCAGCTTGCCATTTGCTAGCTCTACGGTGTACTTAACGTCTAAAGCAACAGGTGTAATGTCAAGTAGAGGGCAAAATTCATCGGAAATAAAACTCCTATCGGCACCAGTATCAAACAGAATGGAAGCAGTTAAATTGTTGAGGAGGAACATACCCGTGACCACATTCGGGTCCAGACGGGCGTCCCCTGAGTTGATCACGAAAGCGGTACTTTTGGCGTTGTTGTTGTTGCGGGAGTTGTTGTTGTTGTTGCCCTTATTCTTCAACTTTGGGCAAGAATCCCTGAAGTGTCCTGGGTTTCCACATTCATAGCAGGACTTAGGTTGTCGGGTATTTCTGTCAGAGAGGTTGTTGTTGGATTTGGGGGCTCTGCAGTCCTTAGTCAAATGCCCTTGCCTCCTGCAGTTGTTGCAAGGAGTACCGCACTGACCAAAATGGTGATAGTTACACTTGGGACAATAAGGTCTGCCCCCGGTGTAGCTGTGGGTGGTTTCAGAGTTGGAGGTGTAGACTTGGATGGCGTTGTTTTTCTTGCTTGAGTTGGGGTAGTGTTCAGTGGATTTGCGTTTGTTGGAGGATGAGGTGTTGGAGGTCTCACGGCTGACAACTAGGGCCATGAGTTCGTGGGCCAATCGAATGGCACTCTCAGTAGTGGTTGGTTTGGATGAGGCGACGTTTCCCTGGATGTTCTCGGGAAGTCCACGAATGTATTTCTTAATGCCCTTACTTTCTGGTTCGACCAAACCCGGGCATAATAAGGCAAACTGCTGAAACTTGGTGGTGTAATCAGCGACATCATTTCCCTGCACCTCCAGGTGCCAGAATTCTTCCTCCAGCCTGTGCAATTCTTCTTCAGGACAGTACTTTTCTGTCAGCTTCTTCTTCAATTCGGCCCAAGGAAGTCGATTTGCAACCTCAAGGCCTACAGAGTTTGCGTGGGTTTTCCACCACGTGGATGCACCTTCCTGAAAGGTGTAAACAGCGAATTTGACCTTGTTGTTCTCAGTGCAGTCGCAGAGACTGAAAACAGATTCCATGCGCTCAATCCAACGGATCAAACCAATGGCACCTTCCGTGCCCTTGAAGTATAGGGGTTTACAGCTAAGGAAATCCTTATAGGAGCAGGGTTTGGGTGGTGGAGTATTGGTTGCGGTGTCCTCACTACCAGGTGGTGTTCGGGTAGCCAAGGCTTCAGTCACACTGCGGGCAATTATTCCCGCGATCTCAGCTTCGCTAAGGGTAATTTGACGACGTGGAGGCATGATGCTGAGTAAGAAAGAACAAAGAAAGGACGTGAGATACTCGTCTGAGTGCGATGAATTTGGTGGTGTGTTTGCCATTCCGAGATAAAACGTTAGAGGGAATGAGGCCTATATTCATATAATATAATATAGCCTAAAGTTGGTAAGTGAGGTCTATTTATGTATATATATATGTATATCACATAATAACCCATTGAGTGTCTAGCACAGACGTGTTTTGAGTCCCGTTTCTCTCGAGGTCAGAGTCAACTAATGCATTCCTGTTCAACATGACTCTTTCAGATTTCACATCATCTTTCTTTAATTGTACATAGTTGATCAGGCTATGTTAAATTAAAGTCGTATGATGTAATCTCTGAACTAGTCATAACTAATAAGGAATACTGCCTAACGGTCATAGTCTAGGCCCACTAAATGCAACCTAGTTCACTATAACCTTAGGCTCTGATACCAATCTGTGACACCCCCAAATTTACTGATTTGCGGAAGCTTGATTTGGGTGTCACTAATCAATATACAAAGCACAAGATATAATGAACGACCACTATATGCGTCGTTTTAAACTTGTATAGATAAAGTAAATGTTTACATCAAAATATAGTTACATTAGCTCGATTCCTGAAATTTGAGAGATTACATAGCATAATTACTTTTACAAAATATAATAATGCAGTCCAATCTCTAGTTGTATGTATGCTGACTCGAGCTAATAATTCCTGCTTGTGCAGCCAAACTACTGCTGGGTACCTGTGATAAATACTAAAATGGGTCAGCGAAAACGCTGGTGAGCTCACAGGTTTGTATGTCAATGTATAGTTGTAAGAACCGCAAGATTTATATTGAATTTAAAATGCAATTAAGCAAAATAAAAGTTATACTGTCCATGAGCACATAGTCTGAGCTTAACTTGATTTGTCAGGCCCAATTAAGGAAACCTAACTTGAAATGCCTCCTACGAGTGCCTAATCAACACTCGTCTTCCCAAATGCTAATACATCCGTTTGACCGGTTAGTGCGTGCTAACCCGGATGAGGATTGTCAATCCCATATGATATCATATACTAACATTCACGCTATAAAATACTAGAGACTATGCTTATGGAGGACTTTAAATTGATTAGCTTGAAACTCATGTAGTATTTGAAGTTTGGCACTTGCGTTCTACTTGTAAAACAAAATCGAGTAGTAATATCACACCCCTAGTTGTAAAGCAGTGAAAATGGGGCTATGAAACTCACCTGAGTCTTGAAGTGTTTAATTTAATAAACTTGAAGTTATTAGCGGTGAATTGAAGTCCAAAGGCTTGAAACCTGAATGTGTCCACGACACTTGAAGTGTTATTAATTGTGCCGGTATCTCGAAAGACTACCATTTAAATTGTTTGTTTAACTTGATGTCCAAATTACCCCGATTTGGTTGATTGTATTGCTACAAGTTACTACGACTTGTTTGATTGACTTGATACAAGTTACAACGACTTGTTTGATCTTTGAAGTATGTTTTGAAAACGTGTACGGCCCGTTGGTGATTACTTGCAACAATAGTCTTGATGTTATCTCATTGATTTAGAAGTGTTATACTTGAAAAGTAAATTCCAATTATGATTGAAAAGTTGTATCGCGTAAGCGTTTTGAAGTTGTACAAGTTTGACATTTGGTGTAAAAATGTGCTTACTGAATCTAAGTACGGGGGTCCGGGGGCAGCGCCCCTGGTTAGCGGGGTCCAAGGGGCGGCAGCCCCTGGCGGGGTCCAAGGGGCAGAGCCCCTGGCTGGGGTCGAGCTGCCAGGTCAGCTTGGAAAATTTTTATTTCTACTATATTGCTTTAAGGAAAAACGCATCCGGACTTGAACTTGAGTGAAATCAAGTGATAAAATTTCGAGCCTCGACACTTAGTAAAAATCTGAGTTTTTGAGGTTCTGGTTTGTGCGACGTAGCCTGCGACGTAGGCTGCGACGTAGGGTTTTGCGACGAAGAGGGTTGCGTCGCTAAAGTCGACAGTGCTAAATCAATAGGGACGTAGGGTGCTACGTCGCTAATGCGACGTAGGTTCGATTTGCGACGTTAAGGTCTGCGTCGCTATGTGCGACGTTCGCAAGTCAATGCGACGTAGTAAGCTGCGTCGCTATATGCGACGTGGGGGTATAGTGCGACGTAGGTCGCTGCGTCGCTATATGCGACGTTGAGGATATAGTGCGACGTAGGTCGCTACGTCGCATTTGCTCCAGGCCAAATGCGACGTACGGGGTCTGATCGGAGTTTCAACTCCAAAAACGCGTTTTCCGGCCATCGATCGGCCTAATATTTTTACCCAACCCATTTTAGGACATTACAAGGTTATACAAACAACTAGTAAGTTATAAAACTTAAAAACGAGAGTTTTCGGAGTTGTGTCGGAAACTTACAAATCGCCGAAATGAAATTCCGGAAAGGTAGGATTGTAGATCGTCGCGAGGTGGTCGTTTATTTATAAAGGGGCTTGAAGATCCGAGGTTGTTTAGTATGTTTATTTTGCGTTTTTCGTTGATTTTTGGTGTTGGTTGTTTGAGAGAAATAAGAGAGGAGAGAGATAGAGAAAAAGAGAAATGAAGGAAAAGTGGGTGGAAGTGGGAGGTTAAATCCCCATTTTCGCCCCGTTTTCCCGCTCCGTGCGGTGTTCGTTTGTTCCGTCGTTTAAACGTTAAATAATTATTTTAAATATTGATTGGAACATTTTAAAATACAATTTATTACGCCATATTTTATTTAGATATTTTACTAATCACATTATATTTGAATTATAAAAAGGTAAGTTAATTTGTTTGCGCGTTTTACATTTTAAATTGTGTGATAAAACTTGGATACAAAATATTATTGACATAATATTTTTAAGTACAAAAACTTTATTAAAAATCCTTGTATTACTTAGATCAATTGTTCACCAACGTCCGTATTTATTGTATCGAAATTCATTCGATTTGAAACTCGTACGATTTAAACAAATCGCATAATTGTAGATATATATTCAACAATATATATAATAGTTGATACATTAATTAGCCTAACACAGAACTAATTACACGTGTTAAAACTTGATTAGGCACTAAATTATAGTCCTAAATTGACGGTTGTCACATCAACTTCTATAAATAGAAGGCATTGGTTTGAGAATTAGTACACCAAAACATACAACTTATGTGACAACCGGTACTTAAGGGTAGTTATTACCTTAAGCTAGAAACGTTATTACACGTATTTAGTTTAGTATTAGGCTAAATACTTGAAACATTTCGTATATATATACACATACGTAATTACTTGAAACTACGCAAAACAATCGGATGGATTCCGACTTATACGGAATTAAGTGAAAACATTTTCATAAATAACGTAAATCTATTTTGTAATTAAATAGTAGTTATTTACTTTATACTATTATTGTATAATAATATACGAAACAATATACGTTCTATATAAAATGTAACAGACACAACGAAAACACGCGAATCAAACTCGACAACCAAACGAAACTAAAAGAATATTTTGTAAACTCAAAATAAAGTATTTAAAAATAATACTTCAATCGAAAATTAACGTGTAATCATCATGAACAAAACGTACCAATTAAACGTTTAAACGTATAAACGAATATACGCGATTAACGGGTAAACGACCACAACGCGTAACATAATTTGGGAAAACAAGATTTGAACTCATCACACCCTTGGGTGGGGCCCCAAGACCGGCCATAGCCATCCCTCAACCTCCCCTCACTTTTTTTAACCCTTATACACTCAATCTTCCCCCATACTCTCATATCTACTCCCACACTTCACTCCACACAATTCCACCTCTCTCTAAACCCTCTCTCCCTCCTTCTTTTCTACTGTCCAGCAGCCACCAAACACCACCATCGTCATCATTATCATCCACCATCGATTTCTCTTTGAAAGAACAAGCAAGAAGTAAGATCAAGCAGCAGCAGCAGCACCCTCTCTTCATTTTTAGTCCTTAGACCTCCAATTTTCTTGGTAAGAACTACTTCTTTTTTGTTAGATCTACTTAGATAACGTGTATATACATGTTAGGAGTTCACTCACACGAAATATTGTCCAAGAACCAACCCGAAAACAATTTCGAAACACGAAAATTCATTGGATAAAGCTTTTAACCACTGGACAAAAACTTAATCAGTTTTCATCGCGTGTAAACGAACTCGAGACTTAACCAAATCGGTCGATTCAAAAGCTTAAAAACAAGTTCAAGATCTTAGCTTTCATTTCCAAGTGGTCTTGTAATTTTTGGTTTCCATTTGGTACTTGAAAACGATTTTATGAATAGACATAGCAAGGACAGATCTGAGATCAAATTTGTGAACATCATAACTCGTACTTTATAGATTCAAACGAGGTGAGACCATTTTCTAAAGTTCACAAATTTTTTTAGCTAAAAATGTAGTATAACCTCATTTTCTGAAGTTGTGTATATTTTATACAGTAAATAAATCTTTGCGCTTGTATCCGGATTCGTCACAACTGGACGTCAGGGGATTTAACGAATTATTTGAACCACTTAACCTTAACCAAAATTTGTGTAAAATACATTTTTAGAAACCTAAGACATAGGGAAACGTTGGAAAATTTTCTCGGAATTTACCTCGAACATTTGACTAGTCAAAACGAGCGCACGAAAACGTATAAATTTTGGTAAAACTGTCCCCAGGGACTGTTTTGGGTTACATCTTAAAAATGACACTTTCGGGTTTTCCAAAAATCGTAAAACTTACTTTTTATAAGTTCTAAAACATATTTAAGAGTCGTGCAAAAGTTTCGGGTCAAACAGAGTTGGTGTGACCAAAGTCAACATATGCGGTTCGATGCGATAATCTTTGACCAAATTATCAAATGTAAAGATTTTAGCCCGAAACGAGTCCCAAGTATTTTATTATGAAACTTAGACAAAAATGACACGTATAAACTTAACCCGAATGAAAAACGACGCTTGAAACACTTAAAACCAAAAATGAAACCATCAGACATCGAGTGTCGCAGATGTCTGAGTGTCGCAACTAGTGACACTTAACCAAGTGTCACAACCTTTGAATCTCGTAACCAGCAGCACTAATTCAAGTGTCGCAACCTCTTCGATTTATCACACTAAGCGGCACTAGCTTGAGTGCCGCAACTTTTTGAATGTCGCATCATGCGACACTGACTTCGAGTGTCGCCACAATTCATGAAATCACATTTAGCGGCACTAACCCGAGTGTCTCTACATATTCAAATGTCGCCGTTAGCGACACTGACTCGAGTGTCGCCACTTATCGAAAATCGAATCTTGCGACACTGACCTCAGTGTCGCAATCAAAACCGAGTGCCGCACTCAGTGTCGCACAACACAGTCTGCTTACTTGAATTATTACAACATCTTTGATTCGTAATAACGACATATAAACTACATATGAGAACAATTCGGAAAACACTTAGTATATACTTATACAAAGTATACGATGAAACAAACATAATAATAATATCTATGAGAATTATTATTACAAAACGTCACCAACGGGCCGTACACTTTTTCAAAAACTTCAAACACTTGGACAAACTAGTTGAGTGAACGACTAGTATAGATGGACTGTTAAGTCATCTACTTACATATAACCTTACGCGTTTAGGGCGCTAGAAGGTTACAAACTTGGACAACAACTAGAAACTGCTAGCTTACCAGACTCAGGTGAGTCTCATAGCCCTACTTATACTGTTTTTTACCTTGGGGTGAGATTACACTGCTTAACTTTTTATGAACACAAGTACTAAAAACATATATATTGCATGGGTGATACTCTAATCCACTAAAGTCCTCTCTATCATAGTTCGTTAATTATTGTTAAGCATGAATGATTGTGTATAGATATATAGGGGATTGACACCCCGGTCGGGCTTGCCACTATAACTCGGCAAGAGGATGCATAATTATTTGTTTATTACAAGTGTACTGGATTATGCACTTGCTAGAGGCAACAACTACGGTCAAGCTTCGAACTGTGAGCTCATTGCAATAGTATACTATTTTGGCATTCGTGCTACTATGAAACTCTGAAATCTTGTGGTTCATACTACGATTTTAACTATGAAACCTATGAACTCACCAACATTATTGTTGACTTTTTAGCGTGTATTTCTCAGGTCCACAGACGCAGTAGGATTTGGACTGCTTTTGGGGAAGCAGTAGCTCGAGTCGCATATTTTTATAAACAATGGAGATTTTCTTGTATTACTATATTTTGTAACACTAGTTATGTATTAGAATCTCTAGGCTAAGTGTGAACTCTGAGGATAATGTAACTGTTGTAAACATTTTTACAAGAAATGTATTATTTTTGAAATGATTTTCTAAAACTACTCGTGTAGAGGTTGTTCGTTGTAACTTTATGTAATGATCCGGATTAGTCGCGCCCCGTCGATGTTGCTTCCGCCTCGGGCAGGGTGCGACAACTTACTCTTCCTAGTAGTTGTAATATCTTCTCTTTATTTTGTATTATTTCTCTTGTACAATAAATAATAAAGTTGGTGGTGTGGTGGAGAATGTAGGCAAAAATTGGCCGAACCTCGGTAATATCTGGTGTTCTCGCGGGTTATTTATTTTCAATAGCTTTATTTGGGGTATCGTTATTGTGATCTATTGTGCTAGTAAATTATCGGAATAATTCTTTTCCACTTATAATTTAATAGTTCAATCTTTCACGGGATTTACCTATTCGGTGGAGTAATTAGGCCGATTATTTCCACAACAATTAGTATCAGAGCCGAGGTTATTCTTAGTATGCTCTGTGGTTGCAATTTGATTTGATCTTCCACATCAGAAAAGATATCCGTTGGGCTATTTTGAAAGCTATTGAAAATTATTTGTATTCAAAATGGCTGAGGGAGAAGTTGCCAAACCTTCCACATCGGGTGAACTAATTTCACCAAGTTGGACAAGACCACTCTTGTCAAATACAAGATTGGCGGTAGAGGTTTTTGATGGTATCGGTCATTTTGGCATGTGGCAAAGTGAGGTTCTGGACGCGCTTTTTCAGCAAGAAACATCCGGAAGATATTGAAGAGAAGAACTTTCGAACCATCAATCGGTTAGCTTGTGGTACTATTCGATCATGCCTCTCTAGAGAACATCGATATGCTTTCTCTAAAGAAACATCCGCATACAAGTTGTGGAGGGCATTGGAAGAGAAGTTTCTGAAGAAAAGTCGTCACAACAAACTGTACATGAAGAAAAGATTGTTTCGCTTTACTTATGTACAAGGTACCACAATGAATGATCATATAACCAGTTTTAATCAATTGGTTACTGATTTGATGAATATGGATGAGGTGTTCAAAGACCAAGATCTGGTTTTAATATTGTTGGCTTCACTTCTCGATGAGTTTGAGTTACTTGAAACAACTCTACTTAACGGGAAAGATGATGTATCTCTGAGCGAAGTATGTGCATCCTTATACAGTCAAGAATTGCAAAAGAAGGACAAGCATGTAAGTTCAAGTGGTGACGCGGAGGTTTTGTTAGTCAGAGGTCGTTCGCAGAAGAAGAAAACCAAAAATAGGTGGAGAACTAAACCTATGCATAGACCAAGCAAAGATGAATGTGCCTTTTGTCATGAAAAAGGTCATTGGAAGAGAGATTGTCAGAAGTTGAAAAACTATGAAAAATCTCAAAAAGTGAAGGCTGTAGCAGAGACGAATGTAACTGAGTGTGATGATTTACAATCTGATCTTTCACTCGCAACCTTGTCAACCAGAAAAACTTTGGATGTATGGCTATTAGATTCCGCATGTAGTCATCATATGACACCACACCGGGAGTGGTTTAGTGATTTTCAAGATCACAAAGAAATTGTTTATACGGCAAATGAAGCTCCTCTTGCTACCAATGGGATTGGTTCAGTCCGTTTGAAAAATCAAGACGGATCAATCGTGTCTTTAAAAGGCGTTTGTTACTCACCGAAGATAAAGAAGAATCTTATTTCTGTGGGAACTTTAGAATCTAAAGGGTTCGAGGTTAAAACCAAAATGGGGTTATGAAGATTATCTATGGTGTGCTTGTAGTATTGAAGGGTAACCGTAAAAGCAACAACACATACCACTGCGAGGGTAGAACAGTTGTTGGAACTGTCATAGCTGTTACAAGTGGTGATAGGAACTCGGAAGCGGTTAGGCTATGGCATATGCGCTTGGGTCATGCAGGTGAAAAATCTTTGAATTTGCTCATGAGTCAAGGATTGTTGAAAGGAGTTTGCTCCTGTAAGTTGGATCTCTGTGAGCATTGTATTAGTGGGAAGAAGACCAGGGTCAAATTTTGGACAGCCATTCATAATACTCAGGGTATTCTGGACTATGTCCACTCTGATGTATGTGGACCCTCCAAGACAAGTTCTTTGTGAGGAAAGCACTACTATGTGACCTTTGTTGATGACTTTTCCAGAAGAGTATGGGTGTACACTTTGAAGACAAAGGATGAAGTGTTGGGAGTTTTCCTTAAATGGAAAAAGATGATGGGAACTCAGACAGGCAGCAAGATCAAGCGTCTCCGTACAGACAATGGTGGAGAGTACAAGAATGATCAATTTAAAAAAGTCTGTGAAGATGAAGGCATCATCAGAGACTTCACTGTCAGACATACACAACAACAGAATAGGGTGGCTGAACGCATGAACAGGACATTGCTGGAGAAAGTTCAGTGTATGTTATCCAATGCTGGGTTGGGTAAAGAGTTTTGGGCTGAAGCTGTAACTTATGCTTGTCACCTCGTTAATTGTTTGCCATCGACTGCTATTGATGGGAAAACACCATTAGAGAAATGGTTTGGGAAACCCGCTACTGATTATGATTCTTTACATGTGTTTGGTTCCACTGCATATTACCATGTAAAAGAGTCAAAGTTGGATCCTAGAGCAAAGAAAGCATTGTTCATGGGGATGACCTTTGGAATCAAAGGCTATCGTTTGTAGTGTCCAGCGATGAGAAAACAATCTTTAGCAGGGATGTCACCTTCGATGAATCTACCATGTTGAAGAAGGTGAATGTTGAGCAGTCAGATGGAACCACCAAAAAGGTGGAGTTCGAAAGAACAATTGCACCATCAGATCCAGGATCGGGTGTTGATTCTCCTACGGTAGAATTTTTGTAACCAAACGCACCTAATGTTTCTTTAAGTGTTTGCAATATTGTTCTCTCATAAATATAATGAATGCCGGAAGATCCGACCCATTGGCTGATGTTCCCAAATTGTTGTAGGGGACTTAAAATTTTATATTTATGTTTCAAAATTTAACTTTAGATTGGATCCCCCAAGTGGCTAGGTATTCATTCTATGACGACCACCACTGAGAATTTCACCTTTGCAAAACGGAAACTGTCATCTTTATTCAAAACGAGTTGTGCTTAGTTGGTTGTGTTGATTATTTTTCTGCAGAGTAGAGTTTGCCCTTCAGCATGGTTATAACCCTAAAATGATTAGACAATCATTGCACTTGGGGACAAGGCCTTAAAAGTGTTATATCTGTATCAGGTACTTGAAGTTCTAACCAATTTACACATGGTTGGAAGCCTCTTTCTTTTATGGTTGCTTCTTATTTTATTGCAGTTATGTGAGTGAACATATATAAAACAATAGAGGAAATTGACTTTGAGTATAATGAATTAGCATTAAAGAATAAGTTTGAAATTGGATGTGGTAGTCATTACATCTCTAAGGGATGGAATGAACCTTGTGAACTACTCCATAACTTTTGCTGTAAATCTGTCACTCTATAATAACAATTTACACATGGTTCAATTTATCCATATATGCTACAATGGTGTAGGGTTTTTTTTTTTTTTTTTTTTTTTTTTTTTTTTTTTTTTTTTTGGCACTTTACATGGGTTCATTGCAACATTAACAGATATGTGAATGCTGATAGAATGGTTGATCAGTTCAAAGAAATGGAACTCAACCTGCACCCCGAGTTAGAAGAGCATGTAAAGAAGCTTTGTGATTATCGAAGGACAACAATTGTTGTGGTAAGCGGAAGCTACCGGTAATTACGCAATAAGGTAGCAACAGTTCCATGAAATTGCAATTGCAATTTAACTTTTTCGTTTTTTTTTCTTCTGTTAGTCCTCTGCTAATTTAATCATTCTGCAGATCTTTGAAAATTACGATATGTGGCTTGCAGTCGAACATAGAGTATTATTGAGAACAACTAACATGAAATGGATCCAGGCCTTTGAGACTTAAACTTAGAATTGAGGTGAGGTTTTTATTTGGGTTCTAATCTTTTTACAAAAGAGCGATATATTAATAAGCTATCAGAAGGGTTATGTAGTGGAATGTTGTAACTCACTGGAATATTTTGGGAAAAGCTTTCTACAGGTGACTTTTAAAAGTAAGTGGATCATACCTGAAGATTGGTATGTGGAGAGAGTACCTTGAAAGTCCGGAAGTACTGTTGACAAGGTAATATGAATTAACCTATAAAGTTTATGATTACTCATAATTTGTTAGTGTGTTGAATTTGATTAAAACTATATTCTTGATAACAAATTCATTTTTTAAAGAATATTTTTTATTTTTAATGAGTCAATTGGTGAAGATAAAATACTAATTTTATTACAGAACTGGTCAAATTGGTTGATCGGGTCGAAGTTATTGATTTTTAATCGAGTTTTAATAAGAAAACATATACATACGTACAAAACCTTCTAAATCGAGTTTTAATAAGGTTTCGATTATTATTTGACAAGTATAGTTTTATATCAACACATTAATTATGTATAAAATTAAAAAAAGTAATAAAAAGTTTTTGTGGGGTCGGACTAGCCTGACCAAACCCAACTTTACTTTGACACCAAAAACTAACAATTTGGAGCCTAACCTACCTTGACCCATTATCTAACCTGCCCATTTTGACACATCTACAATCTCTTTTCATGTGCTGATGGATTTCATAACATTGTATGAATGTAAACAAGAAATGGTTCTTCATCCTATAGCTAATTCGTATTGTTTAATATGATTGCCCATTTCATATGCTAGCCTAGCCCAACTTATTTGGGGGTCAATGAGCTATAAAAATTAGTGTGTGATTATGGGGTAAAATTAGTTATTATGACCTTTAGTGTGCTGGCAAAAGAGAAATGCAATGAACAACGTGAAAGGAACAAGATTTAGCCCATTCACAAATGAGTTAAATTTGATTTATGTTTTATTTATAACGGTTCAAATGGGCTAAGCTAGATAGTCTTACTATTAAGAAGTAGTATATATGGGTCAAAATCATCCGAAGTGCATTCAAATAACTAATGACCTCCTAAACTGCTTTATTAGCGTAGTTTGAACTAATGCATGTCTTGCATTTACTATGTTGGTAACAAAAATCAACGGGTTGAAATTGTTTTCTCAAGTAAGTGGTGCTTCAAATCATTTGTTTATAGCATTGCATTAAGTGCAAAAGTCTCATGTTATCCTTTTTCATCATTTTAGGAATGTGCAATTCAATGTCCGTGTGACAATCTATGAATCTATCATATTTGATAAATCAAAAACTTTCCATAGTTTTTTGGAAGTTTTTACCTGTGTACATATCTAAATGCAACTATATAAGTTAACAATGTAAAAGATGCTATCTGTGTTATATACAAGTCAAAATAGGCTGGGTCGGTTGGTTTTACAATGTTTACAATTACAAAACTATAGTACTCACTAATGATGTAGTTTTAGGACTTGATAAAGAAGAGGTTCAAACTATCGAACCTCAAACACAATGTAAATCAATTGCAACCAGCAAGCCAAATAGAGTAATTGTAAAGCCTGCTCGCTATACAGATACGGTGGCTTGTGCATCTTCAATTGCAGCTGATGATGTTCCTACTACTTACTCTGAAGCTGTTCGAAATTCATAGTTAGAGAAGTGGAGGATTGCCATGAGTGAAGAAATGCAGTTCCTTGAAAAGAATCAGACATGGGAGTTGACCAACCTCCCAAATGGAAAGAAGGCAATTAGATGCAAATGGGTGTTTGCAAAGAAAGATGGGCTCTCCGGCCAAGATGATGTTCGCTACAAAGCAAGATTGGTAGCTAAGGGCTACACTCAGAAAGAAGGAATTGATTACAATGAAGTGTTTTCTCCAGTCGTAAAGCATTCCTCTGTTAGAATTTTGTTGGCTTTGGTAGCACAGTTGGATTAGTTTAGATGGATGTAAAGACTGCATTTCTACATGGAGACTTGGAGGAGGAAATCTTTATGGTTCAACCAGAATGACTCAAAGTTGCTAGAAAAGAGAATGAAGTGTGTAAACTTAATAAATCTTTGTATGGGTTGAAGCATTCCCCGAGGTAGTGGTACATGAGATTTGATAAGTTTATGTTGGAGTCAGAGTACACAAGAAGCAAGTATGACCATCGTGTCTATTTGAAAAAGCTACAAGACGGGTCCTTCATATATCTTCTTCTATATGTAGATGATATGTTGATAGCTTCTCAGAGTTCAGTGGAGATTGAAAACTTGAAGACTCGACTGAAAAGGAAATTTGAGATGAAGGATCTTGGTGAAGCAAAGAAGATTCTTGGCATGGAAATAGTCAGAGATAGAAAATCGAGGAAGCTTTGTTTGACTCAGAAAAACTATTTGAGAAGGATGCTAAAGTGTTTTAGGATCAACGAACAAACAAAACCTGTTAGCACTCCACTCGCTCCTCATTTAGACTCAGTGCTGCTATGTCGCCAAAGAATGATGCTGAAAGAGAGTACATGAAAAATGTACCCTATGCAAATGTTGTTGGTAGCTTGATGTATGCTATGGTGTGTACAAGACCAGATATTTGCCAAGCAGTTGGAGTATTGAGCAGGTATATGCATGATCCAGGAAAGGAGCATTGGCAAGCTGTTAAATGGATTTTACGATACATCCATAATACATCAGATATTGGATTGGTTTTCGAACAAGATGATAAGCAGTGGGTGGTTGGATATTGCGATTCAGATTATGGAGGTCATCTAGACAAGCGTAGGTCAACTACAGGATACATCTTTACTCTTGCAAAAGCACCGGTCAGTTGGAAGTCTACCTTGCAGTCTACTGTTGCTCTGTCAACAACGGAAGCAGAGTATATGGCAATTAGTGAAGGAAGCAACATGGCTTCAAGGGTTGCTTGGTGAACTTGGAATCAGTCAACAATTTGTAAGATTGCACTGTGATAGTCAAAGTGCAATTCACTTAGCAAAGAACCAGGTTTATCACGCAAGGACGAAGCACATTGATGTCCGGTATCACTTCATACGAGAGATACTCGAAGAAGGTGGAGTTAGAATCCAGAACACCACAAAGAATCTGCTGACATGTTGACAGAGGGTATTGGCTGGGATCAAGTTCAACTCTTGTTCGGACTTAGTCAACATTGTTAAGACTTGAAGATTGGTTTGAGGACACCACCAACGATGGTTGAGAGGAAGATTGAAGACCTTTGGGCATTCGCCAAGGTGGAGAATTGATGTATATGGCTCATACATGTACCAAGTTATTTTGGCTCTTGTGGTGAAAAATGAAGCCACGTGATTGAAGATTCCATGTGAGATACATGCACCTTTTGATTAGTTGTGAGCTTATCCAAGTGAGTCAGCATATGCAAGTTGCTAGACTTCTCAACTTCTATAATTAGAAAGCATTGGTTTGAGAATTAGTACACCAAAACATACAACTTACTCTCTCTAGTAGTTGTAATATCTTCTCTCTATATTGTATTATTTCTCTTGTACAAGAAATAATAAAGTTAGTGGTGTGTTGAAGGATGTAGGCAAAAATTGGCCGAACCTCGGTAATCTCTGGTGTTCTCGTGTGTTGTTTATTTTCAATAGTTTTATTTGGGGTATCGTTATTGTGATCTATTGTGCTAGTAAATTATTAGAATAATTCTTTTCCCACATATAATTTATTAGTTCAATCTTTCACGGGCTTTACCTATTTGGTGGAGTAATTAAGCTGATTATTTCCGCAACATCTTGTTCACAATCTTCAAATACTTTAAGAAAAATTGGTGTGCGTGGTTTAGTGAACCACAAACTTTTTGGGAGGGCAAAAGTGAAAAAGGTTATTAAATTTATCAAAACCGACACAGTTTTTAAAGTTGGTTAGTTTTATGGAAAATGATAACGACAGCCCTTAGGGCTGTCAATAAGAATTTAGAACACGCATTAATACTTGTACTCATACCATAATAAAATCTCTGACCCCCCTGAATTTTAATTGACCCTCCATAAATACCCCTTAAGTACAACCAACTGATGCACGTTATTGACAGCCCTTAGGGCTAGGGTTGCAAACCGAAAACCGGTTTTTTCAAAAACCGATCGAAAAATCGAAACCGGTTTTTATAAAAACCTGTTAATTAAAAACCGAAACCGGTTTCCCAAACCCGAACCGGTTATGACCGGTTTTAGCTTTTTTGTCCAACCGGTTTTTTTTCCGGTTTTTTAACCAGTTTTAACCGGTTATTCCAGAAAACCGGTTTTAACCGGTTTTTTTGGAAAAAACGAGGCTGCCGTTAGCTAGCCGTTGGAGGAGCGTTTTTTTGAGGTTTTTGAATATTTTAGGGTGCTTTTGCCCCCCCAATGACCCTATAAATACACCCATTTGGTTTAGGTTCAAAGCACACCAATTCTCCATCTCTTTCTCTCAATTTCTATTACATTATCTCAAAAACTCTATATACATATTCTCTCAAAAACTATATATATATATATATATATATATATATATATACGCTTTTACTTTCCGAAATGGAAAATACATATTCTCAAGCTTCCGGTTCCGGTTCCGTTGCTAGCAATGCACGAAAGAAAGGTTACACAAATGAAGATGTCGTGCATGTTAAAAAAACGACCCGGAACCAAGAAATATGGGTGAATTATGATTTGTGCGTTATGAATGATGGGGCGAGTAAGGCTCGTTGCAAGAGATGTGGGAACTTTTATAACGCCTCATCAAACTCCACATTACGAGCTCACATGACCACGGCTTGTAAATCGGTTAGTCAAGATCCATCACAAGCGACACTTGGTTCGGATGGTGGGGTTTTTATATACGACAATGATGCGCTTCGAGAAGATTTTACAAAGTTTGTCATCCAAGAGGCGCTTCCATTCAACCACTTCGACAACCAACGACTTACGGGTATCATCAAAAAGAGACTACAACCGCGATACCAACAAGTAAGTCGTACTACCCTAAGAAACGATGCTTTTAAATTATGGAAAAATGCTAAAAAGGATATAATTGATAGTTTTCTAAACTATAAACATGGCGTTTCTATTACTTGTGATGTTTGGACCGCACCACATGGTACAGCAAATTCTTATTTAGCCGTTACGGCCCATTGGTTTCATCCCGAGTCTTGGTTATTGATGAAACGTACTATTGCTTTTAAATTGTTTGGTTATCCGCATACGGGATGTAACTTGCGAAAAATTTTAAATGACACTTTAATTGGATATAATTTAGACGATAAAGTTTTTACAATTTCACTAGATAATGCATCAAACAATACGAGAGCAATGAATTTACTAAAGTTACGTTTAAAACCAATTTTAAATGGCGCTTTTTTTCATTCTCGTTGTGTTGCTCATATTATAAATTTGGCCGTACAAGCGGCATTAAAAATATGTGATAATTTACGTCAAAAATTTAAGAGTTTATTAGTAACTATATATAGTTCTAGTAACGAACGTCAAGCTAATTATAGACGTTTTCGTGTACAATGTGGTGAAACTCCCCTAGGACCATGCTATGATAATAATACTAGGTGGAATTCTACTCACGATATGTTTGAAAATATTTTAAGACAACGTGAAACTTTAAATGCTTTTAATACGTTGTTAGTTGATAGAAATAAGTCCGTAGCTATACCCGATTATGAATGGGATCAACTTTATGATTTAACTTCTTTTTTAGTACTTTTTTAAAGATGCTACTACTATCCTTTCGGGTGTATATTACCCAACTAGCTCCTTAGTTCTAAACCAAGTTTTTATAATGACCGAAAAATTAAAAGAATTTGAACTTTCGTCATATCCAATGTTTAGAAAAATGGTTAGAGTTATAAAAAAGAAATTTATAAAATATTTTGGTAACATGCCTTTGGTTTTTACTTGTGCCGCCGCACTAAATCCAACTATAAATGTTGGCGGTGTACAACGTATACTCACAACAATTTTGGAAAATTTGGACTTAAACTTAACCGACGACCCGAACTATATTCCAAATGAAATTACTCAATTTGAAAATGGTTTTACACAATTATTTGAGATTTATGCGTCAAAAATTGGTTACCAACAAAATCCAATTGTTGACTCCATGCGGGCGGGAACATCTCGAGCATCATCTAGTGACATAAGCGTAAACCTTTATAATGCTTTACTTGAAGACGCTTCTAAGCGTCAACGAACATCGGCTCCAACAAGCGAGTTGGGACACTATAAGTCTACAAACTTTTTAACCACTTTAAGTGTTGACCAATTTCGTAATTTTGACATTTTGAGTTGGTGGAAAGAAAGAGAAGTACAATTTCCAATTTTATCCGCTATGGCTCGGGATTTATTAGCCGTCCAAGCTTCGACTGTAGCTTCCGAATCGGCTTTTTCTACTAGCGGTAGAATCATATCGGAAAGAAGGTCAAGACTAACCGCTGAATCCGTGGAAGTATGTGTATGTTTGAAAGATTACTTGGATGGGGTAGATAGGATACAAAATGTAACAACATTGGAAGACCCACTATTAGGTAATGTTGAAGATATTATCCAAGATGAAGAAGTCGCATTAGGGATATCACCTCCAACGACCGAATTAGATGAAGGTGAATTTGAAGAACTTGAAGTTGAATCCGTGGATGAGGATGAAGTTTGGGATGACATAGTCACATAAGTAGTTAAGTGTATCCGGGTGATGGCCATGCCGAAGCTCGATATACTTTACTACACGATTACATTTTCGGGTGATGGCCATGCCTAAGCTCGAAATGTATTTGTATTTGTATTTTATATTTTTAGTTGTAATTGTATCATTCAAATAAAAGTTATGTTTGTATTTTATATTTTTAGTTGTAATTGTATTACGTGTTTGAATTTTATAAACTTTTTAGATAAAAGTTATGTTTGTATATTTTATTTTCATTTGTATTATTTAAATTTTGTTATACAATTATACCGAATTCGAATCCGGAAAAAAACCGAAAAAAAATAACCGATTAAAACCGGGTCAAAACCGAAAAAAACCGATTCCGAACATTTAAAACCGAAAAAAACCGATTCCGAAAAACCGAAACCGAAAAAAACTGAAACCGATAAAAAACCGGTTTTTTAAAAACCGGTTTTTAAAAAACCGAAAACCGAAAAAAACCGATTTTTTCACACGCCTACTTAGGGACGTCATTAACAATACCCTAGTTTTATTTATAAAAAAAGAAACAGAGATGGGAATCGGAAGGCCAAAGCCCATTAACCATAGCCCAAAACCATATAACACCCGAATAATGCCCGATCCCTAAACAAAAACCAAATTGACAGTCAGCTTGAAAAATGGCGATGGAGGTGGAAGAAAGTGAAGCAGGAAACATATACATACCACAACAATGGTCGCAAGCGGCTGACACCATAGCTGCTTCTGTTGACACTCCAACTGCCTTCATTTGTGGTCCCAAAAACAGCGGCAAGTCAACCTTCTCTCGCCATCTTCTTCACCTTCTCCTTCGCAGGTACTTAATTTTAACTCCTTATTATTATTAATATATTCAAGGCTTCTATATACATATGAATACCTTCGTTCTACTGAGTGGAAGTTATCGGCAAGGCAGTATGCCCCAGCGCACAGGGCCACCGATTTGTGAGGGCCTCCGATTGCTTAAGAATACTTATTACTACTAAGTTTTGATATTGAAAACTATCGTGACTGAAATAAAGTATTCAAAAAGTAGCACTCAAATTTAGTTATACCAGAGAGAATTTACAGATTTGATCAACAAATTAATCGTAGAACGCTAGAGAAATGACTCCTTTAAGTGTAGAATATAAATAGTTATTTATTTCTCAGATACGTAACATCATTAAACTTTCATATTTAAGACATTCTTGAAAACCAAATTGTTAGTGTTTATCATGGGGCCTCGTATATAGTATCGCTCGGGGCCTCTCAAATTCATTTGCCGGCCCTGCTTCTACATGTTGTTCATATGTTATTTAAGGATTTATAAATAATCTCATTTAATAGATTAGGTTCATTATGTTTCAATAAATCTTCTAGGTACTCGGTGCAAATTTTTAATAGCTTTCTCTACACATCAGATAAGGTGATTAGAAACAGTCTTATTTATCATAAAACTATATAAATGAGACTGATAAATGTAATCCGTGATTATATTGGTCTTGCTTTCCTTGAAGAAATGAGGCATTGATATGTAGTATGCCGAATTTGATGTAGTGCGAAAAACGTATAAAACCTGCAGGAGTAGTTTGTTATTGAAGTGGTTCATCTATAATTACTTTGTAAGGACATGACTTGTACTTGAAACTTGAATGTCGAATATTGACTATCCAAGATATTTAGAGTGAGGGAAAAAAATATTGACTTTAAAATGAGTTGTTTCAGGTACAAGAGAGTTGCTTACTTGGATACTGATGTTGGACAGCCCGAGTTCACCCCTCCTGGATGTCTCTCACTTACTGTTCTTGATAAAGAGACCATTGGTATATTCCTAAATACCCTTAGTCTGTTACTGCTTTTTATTACATCTTCTATAGCGTTAGCCTTTTGTGCATTATTGATGCTTACATTGTTTTTCTCTTCTTATCTTTCTTATTGTCTTTCTGCATTACAGATTCGAAAATCCCCCCTGAAAGGTATTATGAATTTCTCTAATCATGTTCTTTTTGCTTTAAACAAAATATGAGTTTCAATACTGCTGTTAAATCGCCTTATTTTATTTTATTTTATTATTATTATTTTTGATTTCATAACTAGTCCGTAAAGTGGGGGGAGAAAAAATTTGGTGCCATTTCTTCAAAAATGTGCTTACATTCTTTCATCTTTTGTGCCAAATACTGCAGATGCTTCTTCTTTGGTGACATTTCGTCAAAAAGAGATCCAGAGATTTATTTGCAATACTTATATTCCCTATATGATCACTATCATAAACATTATCTCCAATCTTCGACGACTGCATCTCACAACAACAGTGGGGTGCCCCTAATTGTCAACACTCCTGGCTGGGTGAAAGGTATGCTTTTGTCTGTTATGTCTTCAAAGAAGTGTGATGTTGCATTTGGTTGCATTTACCAGATTTTTGTACGTGTGGCAGGTATTGGATATGATGTACTGGTGGATATGTTAAAGCACATTGCTCCTAGTCATGTGGTTAATATTTGTATTTCTGCTCAAAGCAAAAACCTACCGTCTGGAGCATTTTGGTCTCAAGATGGGGATGCTGGGTCTGTAACCCTGATTGAAATCAATTCAGCCCGCCAGGACTCCTTAAATCGATCGTATGTGAACTTTTTGATTGGTACACCTTTTGTGTGTTTTTTTAAATAAATTATGTACCACAAAGTTTGTTCTGAAATAGACGAATCTTTTCTTTCCTAAGCTACAAATAAATATCATCCAAAATATTTGTGAAGCAAAGAAGTATTACAGGATGTATGCCATATGCGTACAGCCTTTGCCATGGATCAAGTTTGTCTTGTCGACTTGGGCATTTGGCTACTGTAATTGATACCTAGTGATGCATTTTAAATGCATTTGGTTGGCATTATGTTTCTTAAAGTGAGCTGGTTGGACAGGTTAGATAATAGGTCAAAACACGTCGGGTGACCTGAAACGCATTTTATGCAATAATTTCAGGGTTTTTTTAGTGTGTTAAGTATGATTACAAACATTATATCATCTCAATAATAATCTGATTAATTTAAATAAAATAAAGTAGGATGTTATATGCATGAAAAGTACTCTTTGTTACTTTCAACATGTTTAACCTGATTTTTACTAAAGTTAATTGTTTACATTTTACCCGCTTGGTCCGTAAGGCTTATTATCTGAGCTAAATCAATTCATTCCTAAATAAATGGGTCGAAATTGTGACCCCCACACATTTCACTAATTACTTGTAACTTGCTAAAGATTTATTATCTTATCCAGGATACTGGTACGAAAGGATTCACGCCATCTACGGGATTTGAGTATTGTGGCGTATTTCAGACAGTGCTTTCCTAGTGACATGAGTATCAGTTCAATTAAGGATGTTGCTCAAGCGTTGGCTGCTCACCCTCCTTATGAAGTTCCTGTGTCGGCTGTCAAAATTAAGCACCTTCATTGTGAGGTTACTTCAAGACTCGTGTCAATATATTTTATGTTAGTTATACGTAGAGATATCTATGATTCATTTTGCAGTCCTGCTACGTTGCTTCTGTGTGTTATATTGATCTCCATGTTCCTTAATCAGTTTTAAAGTGTAACTTGGCACAAAGTTCGAGAAAACAATTGGACTCTCGTAAGGAACTTGGGTTATATGAACTACTTGTTTAGTTGTTTACATGTAAAAACTTTTAAAACATGCTTCATAAAAATAAATTAGTTTATCGTGCAAACAATCTATGATAACAGCAAAAGAGACAGTAACTGCGATGCATTAGTTCCCCTAAATCAACAACATTTTCTATAAACGATCATGCAAATGCTCTCTTCAAGATTATATCTTTGCTGAGACACTTTAGGCTTGATTATATCATCTTTAACATGTGATGGCCATGGGTGTCTCTGTGTATAAGATGACTGTTCGGTTGGTAAATTAGAAAACTCCGTCAAAGCTGTTAAAAATTGTAAAAGTCCCAGATATACATTCTTTGATGCATCATCGTGATTATATTCTTGTATAACAGGTACCGAAAGCTGAAGTCTTCTACAGCTTGAATGCAACTATAGTTGGATTGGCAGTTGATTCTGAAGTCTCTGGGAATTTGCCTCGCTGTGTTGGCCTTGGTAGGTTACATTCTTAGAGCAGCTTAACATCTACTTAGTTATTCTAGCGCTGCTACTTCTCTCTTTTCCTGTTCAGTTAAATTCTTATATGATTTACATAGGTGTGTGTACTATGTAGTAGAGGTGTCAAATTGGACGGGTTGGATAACGGGTCCAGACAAGCAAAATTTTGCACTAATTAAAGTGAGGGTGGGGTGAATAACCCATAACACTTTTTCTTTACACTTCCGACATTTTCTGTTCAATAGTTAATGTGTTACATATGATTACAAAATATATTCGGAGTATTTTTAACAACAATAGGTTTATTTCTTGAATAATGATTTATTAGGCTGTATGCATTCTCAAAACACTTTGGTCAATAGTCGACCAGTTTGATCCATTTGACGCTTACTTTTTAGCTGATCTTTATTATGTACCCGTTTGACTCATACAGAAAGAACGTATCCATTCATAATTATTTGTGTATTGTTTAGCCTAACAGGTAACAAGAACAACAAAAATAAAACTTATATATGGGCGTAAACAAAACTACTTCTAATATTGACTTCATAGTAATCTGTCTTTTTCAGGCATTGTTCGAGCAGTAGATACTTTGAGGCGTGTTCTCTACATAATCACTCCTGTTCCACAAAATGTTCTAGAGGATGTTGATTTGCTACTGCAAGGGTTTATTCAGATACCAACTTGCTTGCTGCAGGTATACCCATATCCGTGACAAGAAAATTTCTCTAAGATGCAATATTCACGAGTCATCATTTATGTTTTCTTTTCGTTATTCACATATATTTGGTAGAGGTGGCAATTGAGCAGGTAATTCTTTGGTATGGGTGATTCTTAGGTATCTCTGTATTCGGAACGTAATTTGTCCATTAAGCAAATCCAAGGAGTATATGCATTTCCTCATATGATGCTATCTGTTTAGTCAATCACTCATTTTGTTGCTGGAATTAGAGTAGCTATTCCAACCAATTTACTTACGCATGGGTTGGTTGGGTTATGTTTTACCTATAACAAGTCAATGGGTAAATATAATACTAGAATATTTTAGAAATAACGGACAAGAACTGTTTGTTGGTTAACTCGGCCCATTTCTACCAGTACTAAAATATTCCCATCATGACCCGAATCTGTTTTGACCCGTCACTTTACTACTCACCCAATTTGCCATCTCTATGCTGGTACTCTGGTGCTTTTTAATGCGCTGTAATTGATCTAAAAGCATCTTGCTTTAACTTTCATGTTCAGGTACACGGATGTATTTCACCATACATGGCTTCAAATGTCCTGCCTGGAATTTAGAGCGCTAGAGTTCTGATTACTCACCACAGCCATTGAACAAACGTATCGTTATTTACTTGTGTGCAGAACTATTAAGCTCAACTGTTCAAGCACATAAAAGTGGCATATGGTAAGAATATGTTCACTATGTGAAGTAAAAAAGAATTCACTTTATGTAGATGACATTGCCCATACATCTAGTAATACAAGTTCAAATTTTTGTTATTTGCCCATATTTAGCGTATTCTTATGCTTCTTCATATTTACTTACATCTCACGAGCTCTTTACTTGTCAGTTTTCACAGATGCATCCTGTAACTTTGTTTCCGACTTGTAAAATTTCTCTACTTGTCCTAACGGCTCACACTAGTTCATTATAGCTTAAAGATCGTAAATTCAAATACTCCGTCGTATAATGTTTGGTTATTCTTCGAATCATTTAGAGCATATATTTATAGTAAAATCTACATAAAATTTTGAATCACTATTATACCAAGTACATTACAATTCCATGTCGAAGTAGGAATCGACCATAACACTTATAAAACAACATGATTACTCCAACAAATAGCAACGGTTGTTACATTAGTATATACTAAAACCAAATGGTTTAGTAATGGTTGTTACATATGCTTGAATCAAACTCTACATGCTGTGACTGTTAAAAGCTTAATACATCAAGTATGGATTATCATAAAGATGGTTACATGTATTTTGATTTAGTATAACTATCTCTTATATAATTGGATTGATCTTTGAGAAATTTGAACTTAAAATAACTTGTACAGTATTAGCAGTGTACCCACCCAAGATATCAGCGTTTAGATTTCTCTGTTCAATTTGTATATATTCTACTCGCGGTTCACCCCTCAAATAATCACACACACAAATGAATTCGATAAAGCATGACGAAATATTAAATAAAACCTACAAAAGAAAACAAACAATTCGTAGTTATTTAAGAGGATATCATTTGTGATGTTAACAGCACCATCCATACGTCTTGTTGACCAATTATGTTGTAAAACTATTATATTTTACATATTTTATCCCTCAAATTTTCACATAGTTATACATTTAATCCCTATCCTTTAGCAACTGCACATGCACTAATCAGTATTGTAGTTAACATCACCTTTTATTTTAACAAATTAGTCACAAGTACAAATAAAGTTTGTATTTCAACTTGGAGTTTTGAATCAAGGGAGAATTGCATATATGCCACTCATAAGTTGCATAATATCACATTTGCCCAGTTGAATTTAAAAATATCATACATGCCATTCTTAAACTTAAAAAATATCATATATGCCCAAACGATTAATTTTATCATTTTATAATCTCTAAAACCCTTAAATATTATCAATAAATTAGATATTGACCATTTTACCCTTATTAATCCTAACCTTACAAGTTCAATTATTTAAAAAGACATCTCTTTCTCTGTTATCCATCTACCCATATTTGAATTCAGATCCGAGCAAAAGGATATTCAAATCAGATGTGAGCATGATATTTTAAAGATAATTGTTGCATAGTGTTCAAGAACGTACCTATATAAGTCTTAGTTCCTTCAATTGTTCTATAGAACCCAAGAGGTTTTATGGTGTTTATATCCTACTTTTCACCTATTGCTTGTGGATATAAATGAAATTGATGTATGTTTCTGTTTCTTGGAATAAAATAATGCTTCCCAAATAAATTGTTGGTATTGTATAAAGAATGCTACCTTGACGGCGTACATCTAATCCAATACAAGTCGGTTAGTATATTTGGGAAAGGTAATAACTTTGATTGTGTATATATATTTGCGCTGTTATATACGGTGTATATTTGATTGTGAATTGTACATACGCGGTTGAAGAATTAATTTGACCGTAGCTCGTGAGTGAACGAACTCGTAAGGTTTGATTGTTTGAACATGTAAGGGTAAAATGGTCGATATCTAATTTATTGATAATATTAAAGGGTTTTAGAAATTATTAGATGAAAAAATTAACTATTTGGGTATATATGATATTTTTCAAAATTAAGAATGGCATATGTGATATTTTTAAATTCAATTGGGTAAATGTGATATTATGCAACTTATGAGTGGCATATATGCAATTCTCCCTTGAATCAAAATTAGAAATCTAAAACTTAGCTGACCGAAAAGGAAGATAAAAAAAGTACAGGGACTAGTTATGTAGTGTTATCATATTCCTAATTAAATTTATGAAATTCTTAATAATCTCCCTCCCCACTTTCATTTCAAATCCATCAATGGCGTCTTCCGAATCAATTAAACTCAACTGGTCAATTGAAGATTTCGAAATTGGAAGACCGCTCGGGAAGGGCAAATTCGGCAGAGTATATCTTGCTCGTGAATCAAAGGTAATACTAAAATTCTTAACTATGATTTGCTTGAAATTAAGGTTTAATTTGATCAATTTGATTTTTTTGGTTTCAATTTGATTAAGTAATCTATACTTTTCAAACTATGTAGTTATAACTATGTTTTACTTGAAATTAGGGTTTAGTATGATCAATTTGATTTATGTTTGTTTTATAATGATTAAGTAATGGATACCCTTCAGATTATGCAAGTTTTAAATTTGATTGATCTAGGTTTTAATGTGATTTGGTAATATGTACATTTCAGATTATGCTGTTATAACTAGGAGTTACTTAAATTTAGGGTTAATATAAAAAAAGCTGATATTTGTGTTTTGTTGTTAATTAGAGCAAGTATATGGTGGCACTGAAAGTGATTTTCAAAGAGCAGATAGAAAAATACAGGCTGCAACATCAGCTCAAGAGAGAGATGGCGATACAAATGTGTCTTCGTCATCCGCATGTTCTTCGGCTTTATGGATGGTTTCATGATGCTGAAAGGATCTTTTTGATTTTGGAGTATGCTCATGGCGGTGAGCTTTATGGTCAGCTTCGGAGATCCGGTCATCTTTCTGAGGAACAAGCTGCGACTGTAATATACACCTCTGTCTCTCTAATTTACCAACACATTATAGTATGATTTGTACAGGAAATGAAGTATACTTGTTGTTGATGATAAAAAAAAGGTTAGGTCTGCTGGTTACTTCATTTCAACTATATTAGACTTGTATTTTATGAATCATTCATTCTTGCCTTCTATCTAGAGGAACTTGTTCATGGAAGGAACGACTTGAAAGTAGGTACTTGCTGAACTGTGCTAAACACAGTGAACATTGCAAACATGTAATGAAGATGCATAAGCTAATATTTTCAATTCTGTTATATTGGTAAAAAATATATATTATCAGTATTAAGTAGTTATGTAGTTTATAAGGGAAAATGTATTTTAAGGTCTGACCTAATTATCCAGGATTTGGCGTGGTAAGCTTAGTCATGTGCTAAAAGGTACAGGTTACTGAAACATATCGTCGAATCTATACAGCATAGTCAACATTGTTGAAAGATTATTGGAACACTTTTTCACCAAAAAAAGTATTTAGACTTCATCATTTTTTTCTGGAATGTAGGGTAGTGTAAATTGGGATCCTAAAATTAGTTAAGGTAATGCTTTTAGTCTGATGTTTTATATCCAATATTCTAAATCTTTTTAATTGGTGATATCTTTAGTACATTGCTAGCCTTACCCAGGCATTAGCATACTGCCATGAGAAGCATGTGATCCACCGGGATATCAAGCCAGAGAATTTGTTGCTTGATCATGAGGTATGATAAGATGACCATCTATTGTAGAATACCAGAACTTTATCATTGCTCTTTTATATTTTTTAACTATAAGCTATTTGATTAAAAAAGGGTTTATATTTTGGTTATGCATCGAACTTTACACCTATTACTATTGTATGTATCCAACTTCTAAACCTCCTATTGTATGTATTCAAGTTTTAAAACCGTCTTTTGTATGCATTTAACTTACTATTGTATGTATTGAAGTTACAAAAAATATGTCAATTTATGTAGCCAAAAACACGCAAAAGACATACAATAAGAGGTTTCAAAGTTGGATACATACAATAGTAAAAGGTGCAAAGTTCGATAGATAACCAAACTATAAACCCATTAAAGAAGACTTTAGAAAAATTAGTACCTCTTCTTCCATGAGTTGTGGAATATGGAACTTTTCCCTTTTGCAACCATATTGTCTCTCTCGTGTTATAAGAAGAGGTGTAAAAGATAGAAAGTAAAAAGACCGTTAATGTAGGTAGGCATTTGAGAGATATCCTGTATATTTGATTGCAGGGCCGGTTGAAGATAGCTGACTTTGGGTGGTCTGTTCAGTCAAAAAACAAGAGGCACACAATGTGCGGAACATTAGACTATCTGGCACCTGAGATGGTGGAAAATAAAGCTCATGATTATGCAGTTGATAATTGGACTTTAGGCATTCTTTGTTATGAATTTCTGTATGGTGCACCTCCTTTTGAGGCAGACAGCCAAGCAGATACGTTTCGAAGGTACGAAAGCTATACAACCAGTTTTCTTCTTTAAGTGCGTATTAAATTGAGGTGGAAAGATGGGTGTGTATGACAGGTTGGGTAACAGGTTAGAAACGTTTCCAGGGTTCTATGTGGATCAATCTTTGATGTGGGTCAAAACAAGTTGGGTTGACCTGTAAACACTTCAGTTCATTTATTCAAGATCTGTTATAAATAGTTATGTATTAGTTATTTATTTGTGATCACAAAACAATATCATTACAATGATAATCATAATGTCATTCAATAAAATATTTTGGGAAGTTGTACTCATTAAAAACAGACAGTGGAAGACTATCAAACCGTTTGACCTGTTTCACTTGTGCTATTCTTTTCCTTATTTGACCTGTTTGATATAAACACAAATCTAAGCAGACACATTCATTAGTAAATCGGTCAAAATTCCCACCTTTACTGATTAACCAGCTTCATGATGCAATTTTTTGTTATCTACATAGGATTATGAAGGTCGACCTCACTTTTCCTTCTACCCCTGATGTTTCCGATGAAGCTAAAGATCTCATCACACAAGTAAGTCCGTTTAGCCAAAGATCTACCTCTGCGAGTCATGTGACTGGTAGTAAGATTGGAAGTGTGTGTTATAATACGGTCTGGTTATAATTTCATCGCTTGCAGCTTTTAGTGAAAGACTCTGCAAAAAGGCTCCCCCTTGAGAAGATCTTGAAGCATCCTTGGATCATCATGAATGCTGACCCCAACGGTACATGCCGCAAATAGAATTTCTGCTTACATTCAACTCGATTGTGGCTATGAAGAATTAACACAAACTAACTTAAGCTTAAATGTGCTATAGTTTGGTAGCTAATAGCTCCTACTTCTTTTGGCTGCATTCAAGTTAAATCACTTTTTGTGATTTCAATCTGTATTAGGGGTGGTTATATTAACTTGTATGACATTTTTACCATGTTAATACGATATTATTACATTATTTGTTTCCTCTTTTAGCTAGTTATTACTTGCTGTACAAAATGACATATTTCACTTTTAGTAATATGAAGTCATTTTTTATGTTATGTTTTCTTTTTCTAGTTTTACGTGGTTTCTTGACCAAATACTTAGATAAAATACTAGTAGAGAACCCGCACAATGTAGCAAAAACGTTTTATAATTGGTAACGATGCGGCAAAAACGTATATATAATTGATAGTGATGTGGTAAAATTTTCCATAAACAATACAAGTTTGTTTATACAGTGAGTTGTATATCTAGGGATTTTGTATTGATACATAATTATTTTCAATTGTGAGGTATGAATATTATTATTTATATATATGTAATATAACTTAAAATATGAACATTAATTAAATATGCAATAATAATAATAGTAATATTTATATAGTACTAAATTTGTTGTGTGAGCAGCAGCAACACGTATTGTGGTGACTTTTTGCAAAACTTATAGCTGTAATATTATGTGATTGATATTACGTTACATGATAGTTTCCATATTATATTGTATTGGTTTAAAAACTTACATTGAAAACTTACTTTATTAAAGAACATGTTATTAAAGTTTAAGGCAATATATTGTTTCTATAATCTCCCTTGATTTACATGCATTTTACAATTCTCACTTTTCATATTTTACCATTTTGAAAATTCTTAAATTAATGTCAATTTTCAAGATTTTAATGGAAGGGGCATTTTGGGGTTTTCCCATATTTCCTTTGTTAAGTTTACGGCAAAATATTGAAAATGCTTAATAAGAGATTTAGATTAAGCAAATTAAATAACATTCATTCATAATATACAACAATTTAACAAAAACGGTGCAATATACCAAAGAGTATATTTTGTGTTAGTTCTGACTTCTGACATATGAAAAAGTCAAGTAAATATTACGTATCAAAGATTATGAATTACAAAAACATTCACGATTAATTGAAGTCATTTGGTGATCAAGAATGCATGATATACCATTAAATCAGGTAATAGACTACTTCAAAGACACTCTCTACTCACTCTTACCATTTCTATAAACTGAGAAAAAGGTGGATCATAACCTCACTACTTGCTCGACTGTTACATCTTTTCACAACAAAATAATAATAAATATACATAATACTGTGGTGCTAGGTGTGTCATCTTCCCTTTAGTTTCATAACATTCTGAATTTCTCGAGCTCGATCATACAATGGCTTCTTCAAAACGAACATTCAGAATGTTTGTGGAAGAAGAGCTCGGCATATTCCCACATTTTGTCGTATGGGCTATTCTCGAGTGGATGCTAATAATCTCACTTTACCTTGATGGGTTCCTTTCATTCGTTTCCAACAAGTTTGCTGATATATTTGAATTAGACCCACCATGTGTGTTATGCACACGCATCGATCATGCACTTTGTGGCAAGAATCCAAATTTGTATTACAACGAGTCCATATGTGAATCTCATAAGAAAGACATATCATCGTTAGCGTATTGCCATGTTCATAGGAAACTATCTGATATTCGAACCATGTGTGAAGGTTGTCTTCTTTCGTATGCAATTGAAAAAGATTCAGATGATAGTAACGAAGAAAGCGATGATGATTATGACGATGATGATGATGATCACAAGAAAGATGTTAAACCAAAAAAGAAGAACGAAGATAGTAAAAAAAATAATGGGGTGATTGATGCAGGTTTGTGTTCATGTTGTGGTGACTCTTTGGAACCAAAACAACCTAATAAAGAGTTCTCTAGAAGCTTATCGAGCCTTCGTTCTTCTTCATTTTTTCCAACAACTCCTAGAGCGTTATCATCTCCAAGGGCATTTCCGTCATTAGCACCAACGTCGTCTCCTAGAACGTATTCTCAATTAGCACCAGCTTCTCCTAGAACATATTCTTCATTGTTTCCCAATTCTTCACCTAGGGCAGTTTCGTCACTGGCACCAATGTCGTCTCCAAGAGCATTTTCTTCACAAAATCGGTTTACAGAGGTCAAGTTTGAGTCAAATAATGAACCAGGCATGCCCGGGGACGTATACGGATCAAACGCAGATGCAAAACGTAAGTTTACTTAAACTTCCATCTCTTTTGTTAATCTATGCTTCATAGTAGAGGTGGGAAAATGGGCAGCTCAAATGGGTTGGCTAATGTGTCAAAGTTAGTACTTTTTCTATGAAGGTTGTAGTGGGTCAAGAGCTTTTTGGTATATTTTATTTAATAATAATTATGTGCTGAATATGATTATAAAGAATACAATGAAATTTACTATTTTTATTATTAAGAGTTTTGTTAAAGACGACCATAAGTGCTGTCATTAAAATGTTCGAACATTCATAATTGATTATCCTCAACCAATATTTAAGGGGTCAAAGAATTTGCTACTACAGTCAGATTACAAATATTTATACATGTTCTGACGCCTTAATGACAGCCCCAAGGCCTGTCAAGCTGTCATTATCCATTTTCAAACTTGAATGATAAATTTACCTGTAAATGCGTTGGTAAATTGGTGAATTACAAGTGAAATTAGTTACGGAGAAATAACAAAACAAGCTTATGTATGATCTAAATGCAGAGACCAAAGATCTAAAAACTGGAACAAAGCCAGTGTTACAAGACGCCGAAGAAACGAATGAAGACGTCTTCAAAACGCCTAGTAATATAAAAGGAAACAGGTTCTTTGGGATCCCTTTATCAGAACAAGTTTCAAATAGTCCAAGAATTTATAGTAAGCCACCAAAGAAAGCTCAATTAGATAACCTCAATCTATTTACAGAACCCATCGGAGAATTATCATCAACAAATGGTCATTCAATCCTTCAACAACTAAAGAAACAAGTTAGTGACAATAAAAAAACACTTGTTACATTATTTATGGAACTCGATGAAGAACGTAGTGCTGCTACAGTTGCAGCCAACAATGCAATGGCTATGATCACACGCTTACAAGCTGAAAAAGCCGGTGTTCATATGGAAGCATTGCAGTATCAAAGAATGATGGATGAACAAGCTGAGTATGATGAAGAAGCTATTCAAATCCTTAAAGATTTGCTTCTTAAAAAAGAGGAAGATGTCAAAGTTTTGGAATCTGAACTTGAGACTTATAGAGAACGATATGGAGAAATTAAGAAAGTTGATAGCGATGGATTTATGGAATATTATGATGATTTGCAGCCACGATCTTTATCTTCTACTGGCGAGAAATCAGAGTCTAGCAGCGTTGTAGAAGATCATAATGTAGATGGAAACAAAAAGGGAAACCATGAGGAATTGTCAATTAATTATGAAAGTGAAAGATCACAGCTTTTTGGAATGTTGAAAGATTTTGAAAATCATGTTCATTCGTCTTCAAAAAAAGAGCATCACGGCGATAATAATACTACAGGTATGTAAAGAATTTGTACTGTTATTATTAGCTACTTGAGCAACTAAAGATATAAATAACTGAAATTGTCATATCTGTTAATGAATTATGTGAACATTTTAAAAAACTGTTGATTAACAGGCGAGGGAGATAATACGGCACTTCGGAGAGAAGTGAATCTATTGAGGGAGAAGTTGGCAACGATTGAAGCCGAGAGCGGATTCTTGAAGAAAACTGCAATGACACTCGAAAAGGGTGATGAAGGAACTAAACTTCTTACAGAAATAGCTGAACATCTTAGGAAGCTACAGAGCTAATCAAGTAACCTTTGATCAAGTAAAATATGATAATATGTTTGGTAAGAGTACCTATAGCTATGTATGGCAGTGGGTTAGATTTGCAAGCAGAAGTGAGTGAATTGTGACTTTCAGTTGGAGCTGCTCAAAGTTGCATGTGTAGTTTAAAAGCTCTAAATGATCATTTTATTCTTGAAAGTTGGTTTGAATTCTGTTGTATTTTCTCAACTTATGAAAATTATAGATAGATAACATACATACAGTTAACTAGCTGCACCTTAATTAGGTGTAGTGTAAAGTGAAAAACTAAAGCAAAACATTTGAATAATTAACTCTTTAAATTTAGGGTAAATAGCTCGAAAAGAGACACAAGTGTCTAGAATTATCAATCAAGTGAACATCAACATTTACATAACTTTAAAAGGATACATATTTCAATTTTAGGCCATGAACGATAATTTTTTACATGTTTATAATGCCCGAAATACATACGTTTTTAAGAAGCTTTTTACATGTAACTGCCAAATCAGATGCAAACCGGGAACAAATTAAAAAAGTAAAAAAAAATTCCGCTCACTTTTCCTCTTATTTTAACTTTTAGCCAAAAAAATCTATATACGAACAAAAATACGGCTTAAAACTGAAATATGTATCCTTTTAAGTTTTATGTTAATGTTCATGTTCTGGTAATTTTGAACACTTTTTGAGTTATTTGTTCTTAAATTTGTTATTTAACAACACATTTAACCTTCAAGTTAGATTAAACCGGGTCAAAAATTATGTACGATTGGCATAAATAATTTCCATTTCAAGGATACGTGCTACTAGCCTACTACTACCACCGTCACATTTAATTGTCAATAAATATTTTTAATTTGGGATGTCTTAAATAATTGTTAATTTTCAATTTATAATAAATCAGAAAATTTTTATGTGGATATGGAAATTATATTGGTTGTGTATTTATTGTAATTTTCTAAAAATTGTGAGCATTTTTTTAGTGGACAATTAAATTGGTATGGATGGAGTATATTTATCAAAAATTAAGAAATAAAGGGATGTACATTTGTGAAAGGGTGATGATACGTACACCTAAAAAAATTCCATGCACTACTCCGTTTTTTACATTGTTGTACAATAATAGTGTATGGAGAAATTTTGATGGTGTAAGAACTAAGATCTTAAGACATGGACTAATACTCGTACTCAAATCATATTATCTTCAAGTTAATTTTACTATTCATAACTCTTCAATAATTGATATTATCTTATCTTAATCTTATCTTAACTACTTATAATGCATAACCATATATTGAATCTTAAAACTTCTTAAAAATTATAATGCCCAAACTACCCCTATCCCATTATCTATTACTACTTATTCTTCACTAACTACACTTCCATTAATACCACTATCCCATTATCTATTATTTTTAATTTTTAATTACTTCTTATTCTCTACTAATTACATTTTTCATCCATCAAATATTAAATATACCCACTAAAGTCTTTTTTAATTGGTTAAATATCAAAGTTGACACTTACAATGAGACATCACAAAATAGTAATTTTGACATTTTAAATGGGACGGACAGAGTACAATATGTATTTTTTTAAAAAACATTCACTTACACCTCCATCCACCGTCACCACTTTCACCTCTGCATTGCGCGGGTATTGTGCTAGTGTGATAACAGTTGCATCATCTTTAAATCAAAGCCACAAAGGGCTAAGCTCAGTGAGCCAAGTGATAGAGTAATAAAATAATGGTTGGAAAATTGAGGTCATATGGGTTCGTCATCATACAAAGGACTCAGACGGTTGGTCACAGTCACCATGTCCCACCCCTTCACTATAGCACCACCCCCAATCCCACCTACTCCCTCTTTCAACCCCCTACAACCACAACCATCATTTCGCCGTCGCTCCGCTGCCACCATGACCACCACCACCACTAACGACGATCGCTTGGAAGCAATATTTACTCAGAAACGACTTGTCCGATCAAAAGTCAAGAAAGATCTCAGATCAATGGACCCCATCCTTAGATCTCAACAAGGCATGTTTTCAGTTTTCTATATGTTTGTCATTGAAATTTTCATACTTTTTGTAACATTATGTTATTTTGTAGATGATGCAATTCAGAATTTGATACTGGAAGCTCCATGGTTTAAGTCAAGTAAAAGATTGTGTGCTTATATAAGCTGCAGTGCATTGAGAGAAGTTGATACCTCAAAGATTTTGCAACATGTCTTACACAATGAATCAAAAGGTCTGTTTTTTTTAGTACCATTATTGATTTTATGTTTTGGGTATGTAAAAGGATGTCTTTATGAATAATGGATTATGTTATTTTCACGTTTAGGATATCCCTAAGTAGAAATTTTTAACAAGAATTGAGAATTATGTGTTTGTGTCAAATGCGTCATCTTTATACTGTAAGGTTAAGGACATTTGTTTCCTTGTGCATTCTGTATTGTTTTCTCCATGTATACCTGCTTTTGTGTTTTTATATAATCCAGAGGTTGCAATTTCAACTCGTTTATAGAAAACTGGGTCGATTCAGGTTGTTTGTATTGATAACGGGTAAGTCAGAAAGTAACTGTAAGGAAGATGGGTCGATTCAAGCGGATCAATAGTCGCCTAAAGTGTGAAAGCTTCTTAGGAGTGATTATGTTGTACAACATCTTAAGGTAGAACCTGACTGGACCGATTGGTTTTTTGGCCCCATGGTGTCAGTGGAGTTCTACAACGTTTTAGTTGTGACTTGTGAATTCAAGTTCTTTTATATATAAGAGTGTGAGAGTTGATATGCCATTTAAAAATGAAGAAGAGAATGACTTAATATGAACTTGAAAGTTCTGTTGTTAAATGACTCAACTAGTATTATCTTACTATCCATTTCTTGATGAAGATGGTGAAACGGAGACAACAAAGATACTTTATGTTCCACGGGTGGAGGACAAGAATAGCTACATGCGAATGCTAAATATATCTGGTATGGATGATTTAATTGCAAACTCCATGAACATCTTAGAGCCCGCTCCGGTTGATGCTAATGGGAATGATCGTGAAGATGGTTAGTATTTCTTGTTAGTGGAAGCTTATTCCTAATGTTTTTTTCTATCTTAAAATTAGGTCCTTCTCTGATATGTTCTGTACAGTTTTATCAATGAAAGTTGCTGTTATGGATCTAACCCACTGAGAAAACTTGTTCAATATCTTTGGAACTTCTTAGTTCAAGTAATTATAATTCATTAGTTTGATATCATGGTCTAATCTCAAGGTATCATACTTGTTAATTTCTTTCTATAAGAAAGAAGCAGAGTCATATATTTGTAAAATCTGAAAGGTTTAATCTATTGCAGTTATGCTAGCAAATGAACCCGTTGACCTGCTATTGTTACCTGGTAACTTCTCTACTAAGACTAGGTGATATATATTTGAAAATTTTGTTTGGGTGAGTTAATCGATATATCTCTAATTTTTTATAAAGGGCTTGCGTTTGACAAAACTGGAAGACGATTGGGCCGCGGTGGAGGGTAAGTCCTTACCTTTTGCCTTTAACTTGCGAGTATATGCAATTAATACTCACTAGCAGTATTTGCTTACATCTTGTAAAGATGCAAGTGCATACTTTGTGGATATCATGACTCGGTGTTTCTAGTAAGTTATGGATATGGGGGGTGCATTTATACATGTAAAAGTATACAACTTTATAATTGAAGTTATGAAAATGCACTTAAAGCAAGAAATAAGGAGTTGTTGAACCACAATCGTCACACAAGCATATAGATATATAATCGATAACTGTATTCTGAATTGTTGGTTACATTCTGTTGTTCATGCGATACATACATATATACTATACAGACCGACACATATGAATAGTTACGACGCTTCAAACTAACCGGTTCTATGAACCGTTCCTAATACTAACTGCTAACTGCCGCTTCCTTTTGTTGTGATGGCCTGCGGCCCAATACAGAAAAACGGGCTTTATTCTTACTTAACTAATATTACAATATGACCCATAATGCTTTGGCCCATTTGACATTATGTCCAACATTCTCCCCCCTAATGTCAAACGTCAAAGTCTTCTTTTATTCCTTGACGTGTCTTTACAGCGATGTAGGTTCTTCGTCGCTTTGACACATGAGATGTGCTTCTTCCTCCTTGTCTTTCTCATTCCATTTGGTGCATTCGTATGCAAAGTGACCGAATTCACCACATTCATAGCATCTCATTCCATTCTTGTTTTGTTCTCGACTTGTACCTCTTCCACGTCCTCTTTCATATTTACTGAAGTTTCTTCCTCGACCCCTACCACGGCTTTGATTACTTGAACTTGCCATTAAAAGTTTGCTTTGGTAATCTACATCTGATTCATCTTGACTTTTGAGACGTTCTTCAAAGGCTATTATTCTTCCTATTGCTTCTTCAAATGACATTTTATCAACTTCCGAATATTGCTCGATGGATGCCACGATCGGTAGAAACTTCTTTGGAACGGAGTTCAGCAATTTCCTTACAAGTATTTTGTCTTTAAGGTTCGAACCAAGACCTTTAAACTTGCCTCTTATGCTTCCCAATTTTCCGGCAAAGTTGTTCACAGTTTCATTGTTTTTCATTTTCAAAGTCTCCAATTCGCTCCTTAAAGTTTGCAGTCGTGCTTTCTGAACTCGGTCTTCTCCTATATATCGTACTTTAATTGATTCCCATACTTCCTTCGCATTTGAGCATTGTGCAACTTGCATTAGAATATCTTCAGGCAAAGTTGTGAGAATCAATGTTTTTGTTGTATGCATCTTTCTTTCATCCACTTCTTTCTTTCCATCTCCTTTCTTTCCATCTACTCCTTCCTTTCTAACTTCTTCTTGTGTTGCTTCAAGTGTTTCCCAAAGACCATATGCCTTTAATATTGTCTCCATCATAATTGCCCATGTGGTGTAGTTTGATTCATTCAGTTTCGGGCATTGAATTGATACATTTTGGTCGCGCATTGATGTAGATGGTTCTCCTCCTATTTTCATACTTTGTTGCTTTCTTTCCTGCTTACTTGATTTCTTGTGATCCCCAAACGTGATCAAACTTACTTCTTACTTCCTTTCTTTTGATCGTATGATCAAATTCTTACTTGCTTTGAAACACTATGGTTTCTCTTACTGTTGAAACGCTATGGTTTCTCTTACTGGTTGAAACGCTATGGTTTCTGAAAACACTAGGTTTTCTCTTACTTTCTTACTTTGAAACACTAGAGTTGTTTCTTACTTACTTACTTGGAAACGCTAAGGTTTCTAACAACACTAGGTTTCTGTCTTACTTTTTTACTTAGACAATCGTCCGGCCACGGTTGTCTATTTCGTACTCGTACTGAACTTACTCCGTTTAGGTGTTGCCCGGTCTTTTGCAACTCCTCGGTTTTCTTACTTTCTTACTTGCGTGAACCACAATGGTTCAATTTCTTACTTGCTATTTTGTAATTTTAATCTAAAAGTGAAAAAGTTTTTTTTTCTTTCTTTTTTCCTTTAGAAAAAAAATACAAAACTTGTTTTTCTTACTTTCTTCAAATATTTTAGGATTATAATTTTTTGTTTTCTAAACAAAGTAAATAAAGTGAGATTTAAAAGAAACTTAAGTAATTTGCTTAAATCCCTCAAATTCTTTCAGTCGTACTCCTTCCCTTTTATTTATTTAGAAACCTAATCTGATTAGATTAAAAATAAATAAGAACAGTGAATAATACCAAGTGCAAATCGTTTCTTTCTTTTCAATTGTTCTTCTCCGATTGTTTCTCCTTCTTCAGGGTTTCTTCGATTATGCTTTCTCTGTTTGATAACCACAATCGGTGTTGCGGTCACAATCAAATACGGTTATTGCTTCCAAGTTCTTCAATCGATCGAATGAACAGGTATTCGTCTTCAATTCCTTCTTTCTTTCTTACTTTTTCGATTTCAATACTTGTTTCTCAATCGATCCCTTCTTGCACTTGTTCTTCCCTGGATTAACGTGCTTTGATACCACTGTTGAACCACAATCGTCACACAAGCATATAGATATATAATCGATAACTGTATTCTGAATTGTTGGTTACATTCTGTTGTTCATGCGATACATACATATATACTATACAGACCGACACATATGAATAGTTACGAAGCTTCAAACTAACCGGTTCTATGAACCGTTACAACCCCTAATACTAACTGCTAACTGCCGCTTCCTTTTGTTGTGATGGCCTGCGGCCCAATACAGAAAAACGGGCTTTATTCTTACTTAACTAATATTACAATATGACCCATAATACTTTGGCCCATTTGACATTATGTCCAACAGGAGTTTCAGCATAAGCCTTTATCTAGTTATCTATGAAGCAGGCTGAACGGAGTGTTTCCTTCATAATTATAGGTCAAATTTGTGAAGTTGTGAATCCTTATCTCATCTCATCATTTATCAAAAGAGTGAAGAAAAAAAAAATCCCCTTATTATTTGTATTCATGGTCAACACTACATGGATATGGTCAATTTCAAATACATACCCCTTAGTGTGAAAGATATCAGTTAGCCCTGTAGCCTCTAGGTGCATTATTCTAGAGGATTCTGTTTTAACCCCCTTCCCTTTTCTGGTAATTAAAAGAGTAAATGACAATTTTGGATTTTTGGCTTATAGTCAACGTAGCATTAGTCCAAAGACTGTTTTTTGGTTGTTTTAGTCCGAAGTGCATGTATCCCTTACCAATGAGTCCATCAGTTTAACAATGTTGGTGATTAATTTTAAATAATAGTATGTGCGTATGCCTTTAGACGGGTTTCTAGTAAAATAATTTTGGCCCTTGTAACTGCGACTTCATTCTGTTCGTTGTTCGTTACTGCGAAATTTTTTGCTATACAAACATGATCCATTCTGCATTGATTAGCTTCCATCCTCAACTTCCACATATCTGAATAATAAGTAATAATCAATAGAAATACAGATGAGATGGGTACAACTGTACAAGCACCACAATGCCCTTATTTTAATATTTTATGTACTGTAGACACACTTATCAGTAGAGGAGCCGCTGTTAGCCTCATGGAATAAATTGGTACTCGTATTGTTGCAATCTAACTAAAGTTGAATGAGATAGTCTCATTAAGGCTTTAATTTCTAGGACAAATTTCATAAAAAGGTGATATGGTTATCAAGTGAGGTGACTTGAGAAACTATGTATCGATGCAATATAATACGCATGCTCAAGTATGAGATAATGCCTTTCTGCTTATGTGATATAAGCAGAACCTCTTTACTTGTTTTTTATTTATTTATATAAAAACGAATACTGCTATCCATATATGGTGCTGCTATGTCCTTGCATCATAGGTGCTATCCATGTATGCGGGTGATTCACATATGCTTTATGGGACTCTATAGCTTTTGTCCAATATTTAATTCACAATGCATCATTTTCTTCTTATATATCTCCTGCTTTGCATGTAAAACATCTAGTTACTACGACACCTTCCTTTCAAAGTATCAAGAACTTGCAAGACAAAGAAACTGGAAACAGCCTCTTCTAAGTAAGTGTTTCTTTAATGGTTTTCTGTAAACAAGCAAGCTATCAGATGCCTAAATGTTCACATTACCAACGAACTCTTGATCTTCTTTCTGCAGTAGCACTATCATATACAGTGCAAATCTTAGAAGAAGGGGTGATTCCACTCACTCCAAGTGACGTTTTCATAGATGGTCTTGTATCTCCCTCGGGTTTCATTCCTATTAGCCCATTGGTCCAAGAGATCTGCCATTGAGATATTTCATTAACTCAGTGTTGTCTAACCTTGTTGAAATTCTTATACGAGAGTGGTGTGCTTTGATCATCAACGGTGAAGAAATTGAAGGATGATTTCCCTAAAACGCGTGCTTTCTTATCAGAATATGTGGATTTTGTTCTTAAGCTTGACTATACATGGTCAAGTGTGGCCCGAAATTAACAGTATTGCTGCACATTATGAGGGTTGTTTGCTTCTAATTTGTGAGTTATTGATAATGTCTTTTCAATAGTGAACTTTGATTATTGATGTGGATTGTGTACTTTGTTGTGTTTAGCTAAACATGGGAATCTTATTACATGTATTGACCACCTTTCTGTTAATAAGACTTGAAATATCCAAATAGGAAAACTTGCAATTTGATGGACTTGATTGTGGGTCTTGACTATTTTACATATGTGTTTAATTCTAATCAGGTCTCACACGCATCAAGTTGCTATATAACTTGATAATTAAATATTTGTCTAGCACAAGTATTCGTTGCAGGAATTTGATATTTTGACTTTTTAAGTCAAAGGGAAGACTTTTTTCTTCTGATAATAAAGCAGCCCACATGATGTTTGACAGAAAACTTACGTCTATATTAAGTTTAGTGGAAAACCATCACAAATGAAAACAAACTCTGTATAAAACTTAAAGAAACTCTTGTTGATTTTGAGTATAAAAATACCAAGTTTGACCCAGAAAATCAAACTAGGGCGCTGATTGTTGAAGGGATGAGTATTTTGTCAACATCAGTGGAAGAAACAAACTATAATCCATTTACTTGGGGAGCCACTGTTTTATGACAATAGGGTACAACTATTGATGCATGAGGTGCAATTGATTACAGCGGTGATTGCAAAATGTTTACACTATTTCTATGAAGTTTTTATTAATGTGCTCTTTGAACAGCAGTCTTGAATAGGAGAACATATAACTTCTGGTCCATTGAAAAATACATGAATCCACCCACTGAATGTGTCACAAATGACCCAAAGCTTGACCCTACAATACAATGCCATGCTGGTCCATAGACCCCATCAAACTCCTGCAACAAATACACCAAATTTAAGTGTTTCCCATATGATTAGATGTCCCATTTAAGTAAAGTATACATAAATACCCATATGATAGTACCCACAAAATGCCAAATAACATTCAAAACATTGAACTCCATCAAAGCAAAGATAACAGAAAGATACCACCAGATTATACATATCCAAACAATGTTATGTTATCACCAAATCCTACCAACTAACAGTCTCTTGCTAATTTGGTATCCTAACTACTCCTTCTGTCCCAAATTAAATGTCCACATTTCTATTTTGCTTTGTCCCAAAATAAATTTCTAACATAAAATTATATTGGTTCAAATGTTTTTTTTAATGATCAACATAAAATTATATTGGTTCACGGTGGTCTATACTTTTCTTAAACTGTGTGCAAACTAATAGCGGACACTTAATTTGGGTTGGGGGAGTATTTATTATGCTATGTAGGCCACTAAACTGTCACGGTTGAAAACTAAGCAAATTAAAATACGTCAATAGTTGGTTTCACCAAAAAATGATATTGTGACCAAAATGTATGCCTAATCCATTCACTTAATGATAAAAATGTTGGCCATATCCTCTCTTTTCATTCTATACATATACTTCATGTTTTTCAATCTTTTAACTAGACATATACTTCAACATACATTTTATACACAAGTATGGCATTTTTTATATCATAAAACTTACTTACTCCGTATAATTTTATAGGTCATCTAGTTCTTATCATACATCAAACATCAACAATTCTTGAAATGTTAAACCAATCACCCATCCTAGTCCACATTAACTTTAACCTACCAATTCACTTTAATCACCCCTACAATCAATTAGTACTTCTCAAAGACCATCAATCACCATTTCACTTTATTTCAAACTACTTTGATTGCACAGGATATAAATTACCATGATTACTAACGACATAAATAAACATGAGACCCCAAAATATTGCAATAATTATAACTTTGAAAGCCCATTTCCCCCACCAACAAATAAAAGAGCTTATATGCACAAAACATGAGTAATGATAATTGTATCTAGAAACCAACTTCTATTTTGACCAATCATTTCATTGTTCAACAATTAACATGGCATAAGTTGATTTTAAGCCTATTAATCATTTTTTCATAATATATAGACTTGGGATAGGTCTAATCCAACTTGAAATCTGTCATGTGTCCTATCTTGTTACTAGACATATTTATAGATGAACATTTTTATACACATGAGTTATTTTTCAAAATAATAATAATAAATAAATAAATATAAAATTGTACTACCTTTTTGAGAGAGGAAGCAAGTGTTTTGGCAGTGAACTTTTCCAAACTATCATATGTTTTTCTTGTAACATCAACAACATGAATTTGCATATAAGGAGGCATGTCTGCAGATACCACTTTAACACCATTACAAGCAAAAAAATCAGTCAACTCAGCTTGTGAACTACTTCCAAATGACCTCCTTCTACTAAGACCTTTACTAATTCCTCCTGTTGATGATAAATTTTGCTTTTTGACATCATACCCATTTGGTAATTTCATCATTTCATCAAACCCAGTTTTTTCTTGATCTTTTTCATCTTTTTTCTTGGTGGGTACTTTGTTACTGACAACAATAGCTCTTTTAATGTTATCTTCTTGTTCTTCATCAACATGGTGTTGTTTCACTGGCTTATTAGCATAATAATAATGGGGTTTTCCTCTATTTGAAGAAAGTCTAGTTCTTTGACTTTGACTATTTGACTTAGTCAAAGATGCAGTTGTTGAGCTATCAGAAACAGTAGTTTGGGGTTGAGTTGAAAGAGCTTTATGATTCAAGTACAATCTTGAAAAGTGGTTAGATATGTTTTGGATGGTGGTGGTTGGTGGTGGATCTGGGTGGTGGGTAGTGGTGAGTTTGGGGTGGTTCATGGTGGTGTCAGGTGTAGGAGGTGCATAGTGGCGGCGGTGGGTGGTGGTGGTGGTGTTGTGTGACATTTGAAGGGTGTGGTGGGTGTGATAAATGTAAGGTTTAGGGATCTGTTTGATATTTGGGAGGTGGGTGGGTTTGGATTGTTTGGTTTGGTTAGATCTAAAGGTGTAATAGGGTGGGGACAGTGTTTGTAGGGAAGTGTGTGATTTATTGAGTTTTTTGAACTCAAAGGTAAAAAATTTTAGTAACCGAGGTGGCTTAACGTTCCATTTGAGATTGTGTTTTTACCTTTTTCTTGTTGTTTTTACACTTCAATATGTAAAGTAAGAAATCAACAATTAGTTAGATATAAAAATTAATCTATATTTAAGATTGTGAGGTTATATGACATGATTAATGATATGTAAAAAACGTACTATATTCATAACCTCTTGATATTTCACAAAGTCCAAGTCTTGCTAAAACTATATATAGTGACCAAAAACAACTAAAGTTACAATTAGTGTTTTACTTTAATTGAATTTCAATTATACAACAGTGGCGTATCCATAATCAATCCAAGATTTTGGATAACCAATAGTGATAATTTTTCAAATTTTGTAATCCCGTAGCACAAATAAATAGTGCAAGAAAATATAATTTATTTATAAGAATATACACTTCGTATAGCTAATAAACCCGTAGTTATACTTATAGCTACCCAGGCTACCATGGTTCCGCCCCCTATACAAGTCAGTGACCTAACATATGTATATGCAGCTAGATAAAACGATATCTTTCTCACTGGTGTCTCGTGATTAAGATATAAATATTGTTACAAAGGAAAATGATTGGCGATGTTAGAAACACCTATTATGTGATGCTCACTCACAAATACCGAATAATTATGTAACATTTCGGAAAGTTTAAGGACCGAAATATAAATTTATGTTCAACGAATGACTTGCCAATGGGACGCCGGGAACGGTGCCCCTTCCTCTGTAGGTACTACGGCCTAGCCCAATATGAAAGTTCAGCTTATAAACATATTATATTTATCATTATTTATTACTATTTATTAATTAGTAAACCATTAATTGTGTTCTATATTTGCATGTGTATTCTTTTTAGGCAAAAGCCCTTTTTTAGTATCCGGTTTACGTGCAACATTAATATTTGAATAATGATATATCTTGTCGCCTATTGTTCAACTACTATTTGTTTGCCATATATGGTCAAAAGCATCATATATATGGTTTTTTTAAGCCATCAAATATATAGTTATTCAACGTCTTTGTATATATCAAATTTATCACATTACATAGCTTTGTATTGTATCTTTTGAACTTTATACAAATAATCTTATAAAAATAGTTTCACCATATTGTTAAATAATTTATTAATCCCAGTTTTTCATGAAAATTGTTATATGGAAATCAAGCAAAATGATATGATAATTTTCTATGTTATCAGTAAAATACTTAGGCAACCAAAAGGGCTTTGGCCCAGCGGTACGTGAGTTGTCCTTCAATCTAAGGGTTGTGGATTCAAGCCTCGTGAGAAACATTGTTGTGTAAATATTTGTGGTTGTGTATATAATGTGTCAAGTAGTTTTAGGTTTACCTTTCTAAAAAAATAATAAAATACTATGACTTGTGCTAGCTAGGTATAAAATACAACAAACTGTAGTTAGTATCGGTATATGTGGTACCGATAGTCACATCACTAATGCATTAATTGGAGCCTACTAAGATAACCATGTAAGAATATATATGTAAGGTTGAAAAGTACATTGTAAAATTAAGATCGTTCTTACCGCTGCATAGTACAATTTACATCGAGTACGTGAGAATCTTTTAACCATGGACGGAGACAGGGCGGGGGCAGCGTAGGCAGTCGCCCCCACAAGAATTTTCAAATCATGTAAAAAAGAATTTTTTTTAAGGTATTATTAAAATTTTGTAAATTTAGCCCCCACAATACTATAAAGAAAAAAAAGAATATTTTTTTTTCGCCCCCTCTACTGGGATTTTCTGGCTCCGCCCCTGCTTTTAACTGTATGTTTTACCTTTTAAACAGTTTGTATTTAGTTGCGGTTTCAGATATTACTTTTGATAGGTTACTAGCTCCTGGAGATTAAATCAATCAAGTACCATATATACAGATTTGATTCACGTAAAGCTTACTATAAGATCGAAGAATGACGTGAACCCCATAAATTGTTTGCATCAAGTGAATTTGAATTTATAACCTTTAATGCAGTATAAATAAGTATCAATGGTTTTTTATACCAAATATATCCCTTAAATTGCTTTTATTTTCATTTTTGTGTCTACATTAAGGCACATATTCAAGGGTCACGATGTTTTTTTTAAAAGCAGTTGTGGAATCACTGACAGGCCGTAGGCCCACCCGATCATCTCCACAAGCGGTCACTCCCCTGGGATCGAGTAACCGCCCATGAGTTCATAGCCTAGGTGACGCCTCAAAGGGGTGACAATCAGAGCACAAGGAGTCATTCACATTATGTTCGGTTTTCCATTGAACTTTGAAGTTTAACACGTAACGATTTTGAGTGGAGTGGTTCAATGTTCAATTCAAAGTTCCAGTAGGCCCAAAAAGTTGTTTTACACCGATCAGGAAATAAAGGAAAATCGTTGAATGCAACATTCCACCTTGAACTTTGAAGTTGAACGCTGAACTTTAACGTCGGTGGGGAGTGAGTAAACGTCAGTCCTTGCGTTCAGGTCGGTGAACGCTAAAGGTTGCCTTCCTTCTCCATTTGCTTTTAGTTTGGGTATAACATACTGTATATTTACCTACTGATCACTCTATGCAATGAAAACAAAAATATTTGAGAAGATTGGTATAACAGAGTGGGGGCAGAGTAACGTGGACAGCCTATCAGTTTAACGACATTTTATCAAAACAAACAAAAATCGATTTTGAGACAATATATATATTATATATGAATGAATTGACCATACGTACATGTTTCTTTATTAAATGAAAGACGTGTATTAATTACTACTACATTACATATTGTGTTGTATCTAGTCAACTCAACCACCCCAACTCATATTAATTAAATCCTTCAATCATACTCCTTAAGTATGTACCACATGTTTTATTTCTCATAAACAATTTATATGGCCCAGGCAATCAGTCTCTTTAGAGGTCTCACTATCATGCCGTTTTCAAGCTTCCAAGCATATAAGACGACGAGTCTAGTCCATGATGTTCAAGTCCACCGTCACACAAACTTAAACCAGGTAAGCTCTCCCAAAAAGAGACCGGAAAGGCCACACAACGATTGTCGTTTTATTCTCTAATTTTAGATTGCCAAGGCTTGAATTGGTAACCTCGCGTTATTAACATGGCGCAAACGCCATCCAAGCTATGAAACACTGTATAAACTGCGACCTCCATGCATTACGTCCTGTGGAAGTTTCGTTTTCGGAGTCACTTAATATTTCGTGTAAAACGTGGGTCTCAATTTGTGAGTTTTGGGTATGTTATAAGGAGTGAAATTGGGGTTCTAAGTCCTGATAATCTGATATGTCCTAATGATGTGGCGTACATGTGACATCCATATTTCATCCTCCAAGTCTTGATAATCTATAGTACGTGCTTTTACGGCTTTACGCTGAGATTTACTTGATCCAAGTCTTTGTGCTGTTGAGCTTGGTACATATAGATTACTAGATTAGTGACCCACTAAAAAGGCGAGGTCAAAACTACTGAAAATTTTACATCTGAAATTATTTTCATGTAGCCTGTATTTAGTTTTCACCATTTTATTGCATTAAGTTTGTAGAGATAGACTAAGAGAAAGCAGGAGGGTTGGATTAGTGGCCGAGTCCCTTGCCTCTGAACAAAAGGTCAGGGGTTCGAATCCCATCCCCTGCAAAAGGCCGGAGGTCATTTCTACCTTTAGGTAGAACTCTAAGCAGCCTCTCTACCTTAGGGTAGGGGTAAGGGTAATGCTGTCTACATCTATACCTCCCCATACACAGTCCTAGACGGTATTGGGCCCTAACCCGCGGAAGGCGGTATGTGATGTTACTTACTTTTAGATAGACTAAGAGAAAACCCACAAATTCAGCAGATTGTTTCTGCAGAAAGTAACAATCCCGATCACTTACATTCAAACGAATCGACTTGAATAATGAACGATGTCTAACAGAAAAAATAATAGCTTAAAAGGTAACAGTTATCTTAACATATTTGTCATGAGTATGATGTCATGAAATCTTCTTTCACCTTACTTGTCAAACATATAGTTGAATCATACACATCTTCCAACTACAGATTGCACCACAGAATTGAAACTGCTTTTGCAAGCGATGTGTGGTAGACACAATGTCATGTCGATGGTAAAGAGAGTAGAAACTATATTTTACAAAATGGGCAAGATATGTGACGACTGAAGCTGAAAATAGAAAGTTATAACAGGAATCGGTTAAACGCAACGTCACGTTGATGGTAAAGAGTAAATGTTATGAAACAAAGGGAGAACTCTAAATATTATCAACAGAAATACCATAAACTAATAGCAATCAAAGAACCAAGTTGCAACAAAAAAAGAAAAAGATTTTAGTTACTAAAACCTAAGCTTCAAAAAGAAAATGAAATACAACTTCTGATATGAACAACTACACAAAGACGGCCAAGCATAGAGCATGTCAACTTCTACATTTACAATGCTCAGAAAAGTACCCTATCACGCATGAACAAGCTGCAAAATGTGACATTATACCATAACATCATTGGCATGATATCTAGTTCCACGGACTAGGGAGCCTAGCATCCCTAAAGACAGAAGTGCCACCTGATCCTGCGGGTGAAGGAGAAGGAGAGGAGGCAACATAGTTTGTTCCTGTTACAGAGACCGTTGGCAAATTACCTTGTTGACAGGTAGGGGTAGCAGTAGGAGTAGGAGCAAAGCGTGATGGGCTGCTAGCAATGACGCCTAAACTTCCCCGTGAAGGGTTTGGTACCTGCAGGTCAATGCCACAGAATGAAGTTGGCAATCTCATGATACATTTATAAACCGCAAAACTACATGTTCCAGAACTGATAAGAATTTGCATAGGTAGAATTTCATGTAATTTAATTGTTGGTGGACTGTTGGGTGCACGAAAAATACACTTTTGGGTGACTTCAACCTTTTTGACTCAGATCCTTTTAAGGTAATATATGTAATTTGATCCATTCAACCTGTTTGAGATGAAATGTAGCCCTGATCAACCCATTCACAAATGAACGGATCGAAATTGCCACCCTCTGATTTGAATATTCTTCAAAATAAAAAGAATATTTTCGATAGATTATGTTTTATACTTTAGTGTCAATTCGGGAAATCATATAACCTTTAGTATGTAGGGTACCTGAATCAGAAAATTCAGGGATACAGATACTGTAAATCGGATTTTTCTCCTCTTTAGATGTCTAATCATCAAGGTGCAGGAAAATATACACAAATATACAAGGGCCTTTAGTCCTACTTGCATAGCAAAAACAGAAACCCTTTACCCTAGTTCTAAATTTCTGATTCTAACTCTATACATTATATACATAATGCAATCCTAATGAACAAGGGCGGAGCCAGGAATTATAATTAAGGGGGGCTTAATTTCTTGTAAAATAGAAACTTAAATATTTTATCGAAAAACATATAAAAGTTTCATAATATACGATAAAAAGGAAATGACACATCATTTTGGATGTACACAAAATTTACATGTCCATAAGAATTTATGTAATTCTTTTATTCAAACTTTAAACGTATTTCTAATTCCGTTCGAAGAAAAATTTATAAATTTTATTAAATCTTTTACCAACTATCATTTCTAATAGTCGATATGTTAAATCAGTATTTGAGACTTGAATATGTGGTTTTTGTAAAATGTATTGATATGATATTTTAGCTTTTTATAAAAAAAATAATTCTCATATACATATTTAAGACAAGGTTGTAAAAGTCGGCCGACCAGGCCGACTAGTCGGCGATTAGTCGGGATCTGTGAGTACTCCGACTCGACCAGGCCAAAGTCGCTCCAGAAAGTCGGTCAACGGGGTTCAACGGCGGTCAACGGGTCAGAATCGTTTGATCTTTGGCTTGATGTGTTTCTCCATTGCTTTTTGTTGCTAAAAATATAAGAAAATAGATGAAAAAGTGGTAGAATGGACTTGGATATGATGAAGAGGATGAAGATGAAGATGTAGAAGAATAAGATGGAGAAAATGGGGCTGATCTGGTTTCAGATCTGGATGAAAAGGGAGAGAGAGTGTTGTTAATTTCAAGAAAAAGTTAAAAGATAGTTACATTTTGACCCCTTATCTTTAAAATATATCTATATTTACACATAATTTTAAAATTTATTATTTAGATGTATAAAAAGTCAATAAAGTCAAAACCCGACTAGTCCCCGACTAGTCCTTCCGAGGTCCCGACCGACTCGCCCCCGACTTCCGACTTTTTCAACCTTGATTTAAGAATGGAGTTTAATTAACATACAATGAAGTTGAAGGGCTAGAAAAAAACAAAAGTTATTATATGAAGGGGCTTAAATGTAAAATGACAAAAAGTCATCTTCTTCCTTAGATTCCACCTGCAACTTTAATATGTACTCGATAATCACTCACCTGCAACTTAAAATTAGCAACCTATGACTCAAAAGTTTCCCCATTAAAACACAGTTAGATATCGAATACACAACCACGATTAGGGGGGGCTGAGCACCCGCTAGCCCCCCCTACTACCTCCGTCTTTGCTAATGAAAACCAGAATAACTAACACAGATAACATGCAAAATTGAAAAACTTAAGAACACACTTACAAGTGATGGCATCTTGATTAATTATAAGTCACTTCTCTCAACTATAATTTTTTCACAACTATTAGAGCATCCTAATGGTAGTTCACAGAAACAAATTAAAGTTAAGAGGGAGGGCAAAAAAAGAATTTTGTGTGTAAGTGGGTGGGTGGGAGAATCCTCTGGATGATAATTCTTATAATTGCAATAACTCTATCCTCCAATTTTTATGGCTCACTAGAAAGAGTAAATTTATTCGGTGCATATTGATTGCATATAAATTAGCAATAAAATCAATAAATCTTGAATAAAACAGGTATCCTAACTTAGTTGCTGAAACAAACATTTATGGTTGAGGTACAATATATTCCTCCCTACCTCAACTTTTTTCTCCAGATCACAAAATATCCATGACCTGCAGCCACTGCTGAGAAATAAAACAACAGCTATAAGATACTTAATTCTCACAATGGAACTATAGCTGCACTCCTATGCTGCTATATATGATTTATATGCTTCCAATAACATTAAACAAAAAATCAACTCCTGAGCCATAGCTTATCTATACTATCTTTATTATGATAGAAAATATAACCAAATGTTTAACACGAATTTTCTAAAACTACCAAGTACCTACAGCTCCTTGTCTATAACTTCAAGGTCGTTCTAAAAGATAGATAGTATGACCATTGACAGCTTAAAGGCTCTATCAGATTTTACACATGAGAAAGAGCAAGTTCTGCCGTTGATATCATGGTTTCTTTCTTTGTAACTAGAAGTAAATGAATAACTCTTACTAATATATATTTATAATTCATAACGAAAGGAAACAGACATGCAGCTTGTATATTACCATACTGAAGGGGTGCCTCCTATGAAGAGAATCTGAAGATGGTGAAACGCTCTTCATTCTTGTCATATTGCGAAAATGAGTATTTTGGTTAGACACATCATCAGCATCTACTCCTTCCACATCACCACCTTCTGAACCTGGCCGAGGAGTGGCATGTCTACTCATTAAAGCGGAGTCATTTGTGACATCCACTTGAAGAGATACAGATGGGCGACCTGTAATTCCCTGGACATTACTTCGTGTCCGCAGAACCTCTTCAGCACGCAAGATCTATTATTATGTATCATTAAGAAGGATCTTGTGATTATTAATAATACAAATAATATTAGCGGATAACTTCTTTAAGTGCTAAATTGTATGGGGGTCTTAAAGACCATGGTGAAGAAACGTGTTATCACCTGTTTTAGCACTTGTACCAATTTGTGCTTTCTTTCATTTAAGACTTGCAACTTCTCTTCCACCTCTTTCTTCCTTATCTCTTTGTCACTTAATGTATCATCTTTAGGGGGCTGTGGATAAAAATAAAATAACAAAAACAATAATCACTTGGGAGTTTATTCCGGATCCACAAATTCAATAATTAAAGAAAAAAAAATAGAAGAACAACTATTTTTGATGCAATTACTACTCCATCTGTCTCATGAAACTTGTAAATGTGATTTTACTTTAAAGTGTTCTAACACTTCAACTTATAGTCTACGGTCTAAAACACCCTGCTACAATGACAATATAGATGCAGTATATGTCAATCATTTCAGTAGTTCTGTTTTCCAAGTTAACATATTTCTCGTATAGGAAAAACTTAAGAGACAGCCATGAGATATTGTTGCAACCCACGTGCCAATGAACATGGTCATCGGTTCAACTCCCTCTTCAAGCATTACAACTATCATATTTACAGTTGGATAAACATCATCCCCTAAATCCATTATATCCTTCTACGTAATAGTAATCACATGTATAACTGAATTTCACCTCAAGAAACTAAAACATTAGCTAACTACAATAGATGAAAAGACGTGTTCACTTAATATAATTACGAATATACTCGAAAATAAAAACCTAATATAGTAAGATGACGAATTAAGCTAAAAATAAAGCATCTTTAATCTAGCGGATTAATTAAAAAGGCGTTTTCCCCTAATATAACCTAAATCACAGCAGCTATCCAAACACTGAAATAGCAATTCAGCTCAAAAAAGAACTCAGCAACAATCCAAATCATAAAGATGCACAATTAAATCAAAGCCATACCACAATTCGATCTCCAGATTCCACAGGAATCTTCTCTTCATCGATCGATTCATTATGCGTCACCAATTCACGACACAACGAATCAGCACCACCATTATCCAAATTCGCCGATTTATCAACAGTTTTTTCATCATCATCAACCTTCAATTCACTGACATCGTTAACGATAACTTGCAAGGTTCCATCCGATAGAGGTTGACTTAGACCAGAATGAGGTAGAATCGAATTAGGGTTAGGGTTAGGGTTCGAGGTAGAGGGATCGGTGGATTGGAGACGAGAAAGGGCTTTTGAACGGCGGTGTAAGAGGGTTTTGAAATCTTTGAGAGAGATTTTCCGGGTAGGCATAAGCCATTGACGTGGAGCGTCCGGAGCACGGTGGAGGTTGCCTTTGTATAGTGAAATCGCCACCATTTTTTATGTTTTTCTGTTTCTCTATCTGTTTTCTCCCGCTCTTTTATTGTGCGGTATTTTCTTCTCCTACTTATAACATACCCCTTAATTTTGCAGCATGGATATGCGAAATTATGCCAACAAATGACCGTTCGCAAATTGTTTTTGCAATATTGATACATTTGGTGTGCAATGTCAAAATGAGAGCATCCCAATTTTAAAAGTATTTTTTTACGTTACACATGCCTATACCTACTCTCGAGTTTTCGAGTGATTTTTCGAGTGAAAGAAAAGAGTAGGAAGAATATTCGTGCATTTCAACTTTTCAAGTGGGAATGAAGAGAAATTTTTTTTATGTAGGTTCGTGTTTTTGAGTTGGAAAGAAATGGATGGAAGTCACATTTTATATAGCGTAACTTATTTGATCTTTCATCATTCTATTTCTTCTCACTTTTCGAATAGAAAGGAAAAAAATCACAAATCCTTTTTCCACTTCTTTTCTTTTCTCTGCTTGAAAAAAATCGTCTTCCGAAAAAACTCTACTCTAACGTAACAAAAACTTTTCTATAGAAAAAAATGATTAAAATAAAAATATTAGTTACAAAAGTTCTAAGGAAAAAGATTCTAAAGTTTCTATCATAAAAAAAAAAACTTCAATGCCATTGCTATATAACGGTGACTCTACAAAATCCATTTTATTAGTTTTCTTAGCTTCTTTCATATATCTTCTAATATTTGAATCGTGATAAATGTTTTTTCTTCATCTATCAATTGATTTAATGATTACGAGATTTGTGATAATTTTTTTATTGAGAAAATTATTGTTATCATTGAAGCCTCCTAGCTTCTCAAAACACATGAAAATGTTAATCTTGTAACGGGTGTTTATAATGTTATTATTTCTTTGTCTCTATATCAATAATATGTTACCCTACACTTTTGTGTTCATGTGATAATAATTAGGGTTTGCACGTCCTTGAACATATGTTTTGATCAACGAAAATTCTAACTTAAACATGTTGCATGCATTTCATCTTCATAGCTCTCATATTCAATTCGCCATTTTCAAGCATGTACATCACCATGAATCTCTCTGGAGATGATTCTTTACACTATTTAAACCATATTCAACGCAATTGTTATAACAAATAGTTTATAGGTCGTCTTTTGTGTCAAACACATCATATAACCTGACACGTCTAGAGATTTCATAACACACAAGTACACAACTATTAATTATTATGTGGTTTCTAGAATTGATGCTTTCAAAAGCTCATTTGTAAATCTTCTCTATAGTTGATCATATGTCATATCATGTGTGTCGGTATATTATCCCTTTTGCCTATAATAGGTTAAAGGGTGAATAATGGAGAGAGTTTGTGTGCTTGTATATATAGATTGTAAAATGGATAGTTATTTGGCGATAAGTAGAAATACAAATAATGTAGACAATAAGTAGAAATACTAATATGTCATATCATGTGTGTTTGTGTTACTTGACATTATGGGTGTGTTTGGATGTTGAAAGAGGGGTTTTCATGGGCTTTAAGTTTTAACCGGTTTGAGTTTCCATTTTTAATAAGCCTTAACTATAAGCCTTATTTGACAACACACAAAAAATTGGGCTTTTTGAAGAAATAAGCCCCCAGAAGCCCTTAAACTAGATACTTTTTGAAGTAGCTTTTGAATAGAAGCCGAAGCCCCAGCTCCAGCCCGTTGTTGTCAAACACACCCTATATCTTTAAGACAATACTTAACATATGTATCAAAACATTAGATTTGATATTTTCTATAAGAATTTATTTACAAAGATACATCAAATTTGTCATGCATATTTGTTGCAACATAATTTCTTTAATTATTATACATTAAATTGGTGGAATACTAAAATTCACACAAATTATTAGGAGTTTTAGGTTTCATTTTAGTTTCTCTCCTTTTTTTTCTTACAATTTTTACATTTTTTTTAATTGTGTAATGTTATGATAAATCGATTTAATAAAAATAACTTCTAGTAAATTTATGATGAACAAAACTATTTATGAAAAGATATGAAGTAACAATAAAAAATAATCAACTAATAATAGATATACAATTTATGTATACATCTTAGGCATTGCTTAAGTGGTATCGTCACTACAAACGTTCAGACCTTAGATATGTAATCTATAGGATAGGGGTTCGAATCCGTGTCTCAGCATATGTGAGTGATTTGCACGGCCCATGCCTCGGCATATGTGAGTAATTTGTTCGGCGTCGATGCTCTTATGGGTGGGGCGAACACGTCCTATTGAAATATGATATGGTAGTAGGATACCTAAAACAAATTCAACATTTTCTTTACTTTTTATTTCTTTTGCTTTTTAATGCATCCATTAGACCACTTGCAGTCGTGCAGCTCATTCTGGGGCGTTCTCAGCTCCACGTCAACGTCAACTCCACATCATCACTTGCAGTGGTAAACCCAGAACGTCCATCACCTTCCCTATTCTACTAAATTATATTTAAAAACAAATTTTTTTTTTCTTATAAATCTGAAAGCAATAAACTAATTAAATAATGATGGGACCCACTAGAATGCCCCAAATTTGGGCGTGCTTTCATGCAGAATGCCCCCAGAACGCCCCCTCAGAATGCCCCATTACGCCCGTTGAGGGGCGTTCTGGGCCTTTTTTTGCTCCACAACGCTGCATTGCAACTGGTCTTAGAAATTATTAGAAATACTACAATAAAGTAGATTCATTTATAATATCCATGAATTTTGATTCTTTTAAAACGTTTGATTAAATTTGAACCGTTAAAAGTTGAAGTCATTGGACCATCTTCAATTTTATCTAAAGTCCTTGTATCTATCCCTACATCAAAGAGAAAATATAATAAGAAATCAAAATGATCAAGTCATCCACAATTTATATATAATACTAGGTAAATACCTGTGCGATGCACAGTTACGTAAATTATTACCAACATTAGCTTTACTAAAAGAAAATTTTTTCTTAATAATGTTGATCTGATGCAGAACATAAGAGTGACATTTAACATATGGTTATTGAACGGTATGAATTAATTAGTCGAATAATGAAAACAAACATATTAGAAGTACCAAAAGTGCAACACATACGAACATGACTGTATGTCTTTTTGGTGGTTGTATATTTTTGTGCATTAGTGGACACGGGTTTAGGTCATTCGGAATGCATACCCGACTAAGTTATTACATACTGGGCTCAATGTACCAAAATTGTGGGGATCAAGGGCCCCCTTGTGGAGTCCAAAGGGCAAATACTACTGCCATTTGGTTGACATATATTACTCGCATATTATCAACACATTTTACACACACATTTTCTGATTTTGTTGCAAAAATAGAATCAATTCTCTTTGTTTTCCTGGAACTCGGGCATCAATTGGGGTGAAAATAATTATTTTAGAAAATGATATGGATACACGACTAACAAAAATTATCTAGATTAAAATCATACTCGGTTTACATCAAATACCCTTGCGCATACCATTTTTCTTCTCAAAATCTTTTAATAGTCACTTATAGATTGGGTTTGTTGGAGTGGTGTTGATGGTTTCATGTGGGCTGATCACTGTAAATGAAAGTACAACCAAAAAAAAAAAACATTTATAAAAAGGTTATACACTGAACCCTTGATACACAACTATTCTACAAATCTGAACACTAAACCGTCAACGCATAACCCCTTATGAAAAGCTAAAAAAACACACCTCTTCTAAATTGTTGAACACAAAACCCTTAAAGTCTAAACACGGAAACCATTTGGAAAAAGATAAACACGAAACCTTTTTAGAAAGTTAAAACACAAAACCCTTCAAAAACAACTAAACACATTACCCCTTTTAAAAAAATATAAAACTGACCCTTAAGTAAACTAAACACATAACCCATTTAAAGGCTAACCACATTACCTTTCTATGCTAAAAATGGAATCGTGCTAAACGCTAAAAAAATATTCAAAAATGCTAAACACTAAACCCTTGAAATATATATAATTTTTATGCAAAGTTAAACATGTCACCCTTCTAAATGGTTAGTGATATGGACCTTGCCAAAACTAAAAACAGATAATACTCTACGACAAAATTTTAAATTATAAAGCATATTATATTAAGAAATCCAATTTGGATGAGTTTACATTTCTAACTATCTGACATAGGGAAAGAAGACAGGTTTTTATATACAACAGTATACTCTAGTTCCAAATATAACTGCTGCCAGTAGAGTTGTTATAGTAGAATATACTTCACATCAGAAAATGGGACTTAAGAAAGATGACACTTACAATGAAGCAGTAAGTTGATACTTTTATAGGTATTGTTTACGTTTCTCATAGCAGTTCTTGGGTCGTTTTCTGAATGCTCCTCTCCCTGCTCTCTGTTTATCATAGAACGGAACTAAAAGTGCTTATCAAGGCAAGTTTTCTGCAATCTTTATCTGTGCTTCAAGCATCTTTCTTCAGTCCAAAAGTTTAAAAAAAAAAGCGGCACTTAGTACTCAATTTTTACCCCGAAAGACATGAAGTAATAATTAAAACCCTGAAATATTCAGAAAGCTATCAAATCAATCACCAAGCCGAACAAACAAAATATAATGCATAGTAATCCCAACATTGACAAATACATAATGAAGTTGAATTGCACCGACTATATCGTATTAAAATGATAGATCAATTGCAGTGATTTGAGCCTTTTAGATAAAGGGCAAATTGCCCAGAGAGCGCAGTAAATCAATCAAATTTATCTACAAAGAGTGTCAGGGGGTTTATTGAAGAAGATGAGCCGCACGACGAACATGCAGCTCACTTGATCAGTGGTCACCAACTCACAGTCTCATCTTAATGAATAGCCGTTTCTGTATCACATGCACTCATAACTTTTGACAAAATATCACACTAATTTCAGCCGTCCTCGACACATCTAAAACCCCAACAATATTGTACTGATTGGACATAATAAGAAAACTAAATTATATAAATTATAATTTAAAATTGGAATAATACATGACTGAAGTTTCTAACACCAAGTTGTTGAAAGAGTTAAAAGAGAGGTCCAAACACTACAGTTGGTGAGCCGTAGAAATAGATATAAAAGTGAAAGAATATGGTAGTACATACAGGTTATAATCATAACATATATGAAAAATAAAGGTAACCTTGTGATGCTTCATTAAGTATTCAGCTGCAATAGATCCATATATCTTATCTGTAACATTGATTAAACCATAACGATTAGTGTCAACATTTTCTGGGGGTCACAGGTCAACCCATTGACCCTTTCTTACCCACTCAGAAAAAACAGACATTTTTACTCGTTACCTCACAGTCACCAAGGCACTCATTTTCGACCACTGCCAACAATGAACCAAGGAGTGAACCACTGCAACAATTGTAAATAAACCCTTAGCTCTTTCACATCAGCGAATTTTTTCACAGTATTAGCTTCACCACCCCTTCCATTCATTGATTAGTTCATCTCTTGTAATAAAGCCCTGTATTAAAGGAACATATGAGGTCACAGATGTTGTGATTATAGCCTGTTTTGACATGTAATTACAAATGTCAGGTAACATCAATAAACATCCTATTCAAGCCACCCGTTTTACCTGATCCATTTGAGTTGAGTGATCTGGTCAATTAAGTTGATCGATATGAACTGCATACACATATCTCAAGCAGTTCGCACCCTGCATAAAGTGCTTAACATCAATAAACGTTGAAAAACTACTATGAGTATCGAAAACACATCATCACTGGCTTCAACATCCTTCAAAGGTTCAACATAAAAAGGTTGTGATGGATTACATGAGATGTTTGCTAAGGTACATCATAAATAGTGTTTAATCTGCAATTGATAAAGAACCCAATCTCTTTACCATTTGATGCATAGAATGACCATAGTAAAAGGGAATTTATCAACAAATGATCAAAGAACATCTTACTGCCAATTTGCAATTCCATAAACCTGTTGTCATCAACATATTCCAAAATAAATCAACCAACCAATCATGAGCTCAATTTCAAACCAAGAATAGGCTAGAACTAATAAAGAAATTAATGTCAAAATACAATTTACTATAGTATGTAACAAACTCAAATTACCACCACATGATGTCTTTTTTTATAGATTCTGTATATCCATTAAAATATCTGACTTAGGCATTACATCAAACACCTGTGGGGCATTTAATTCTAGTTTCAATTCGAGATTAACCATGTTTAACTCGAATCATGAAAAGAAGAATAGTTATTGAAGTGAGGTATAACCTTAGAAGGACAAGAGATGATCAACAAAGTTCATCTGCATAAACGATTGAGGAATTATTTGTTAATAATATTAATTTAATTTGATGAAAAGGGAGGTTGTGGGTGGATTGAATGCTTTAGGGAGGATGACAATTTTTGTAGGGAGTTAATATGATCCGCTACCAATTGATCACAGGGATGGATGGCAGTTTTCATGAGAGGGTTGGAAACCGCTGTAAACGTCGGACTTTTTAAACCCGTTGTTAGGTTGGGCTTTTAGAAACCGTCCATTGGTCAATGACACTGACAAAGTGACACGTAAGCAAAGTAAAAAATTTCACCAATAAAAACTTGACACATCTGTTAGCAAGGTAGTTACCAAAACCTTGATTTATATATATGAGATGATTTTATTTATATGAACAATGTAACACACCCTGAAGAAGTTGACACACATACTATTTTAAGTAACCGTCTTTAAAAATCAGTCAACAATATAATAAAACTATAGATTTACTAACAAATAGTCAACAACCAAATGTGAATGATTAGATATATACATACGGAGTACAAAGAGTGATTGTGTCACTTATTTCCTATACATATTTGCATGACGCATTCAAGTCTATACAAAAATATCAATTTCTGTTTGACTTCCGGCGTCACGGCGGTGCGGTGGCCGTGCTCCTCCACCTCATTCTCTCAATCTTTCTGCATGTCACACCCTTCAACAAAAAAAGTTAAGTCTTTATGAAATCAACTCAATTTCCAAACCCCTTTTGATCATTACTATTTCACAACATTTCATTTTCTTGTTTTGTTAATTTCTTGGTTTTCATTTGTTTTGATCATGAAAAGAAGTAAAGTAGACTATTTCATGTCTATAAGACAACTTCAATTTCTTATTGGTGTTGGGTTCTTGTATATGCTTATTGTAAGTTTTGTGATACCCTTGTTATACAAATCATTAACTCAACAAAATGATGATGAAGAAGAAAGATACCAGTTTTCAAGAAGTAATTTCTTGATATTCCCTCTTGGTATTCATCAAGAATTAGAAAAGCCAAGTGACCCAAAACCTGGAAATTTTCAGAAAATTAGAGAGTTTAAGGCGTTTTCTAGTTTGAATTATGATGTAAAAATCATGAATTCAACCTCAAAAGATGGATTTGGGGGTTTACATAAGTCTGCAGTTGAAGCATTTTCAGTAGGGAAGAAGTTTTGGGAAGAAATTCAGTTGGGAAAAGTCGAATTATCATCGAAAAATAGTAAAAATGACACGAAAGAGATTTGCCCTAATTCTATAACATTATCAGGGTCTTTGTTTTATAAAAAAGGGAGTGTTATTGTGCTTCCTTGTGGGATGACCTTAGGATCACATGTTACTGTTGTGGGTAGGCCTAGACAGGGTCATTTAGAGGAAAACCCGAAAATTTCGTTGTTGAAACCGGGTCAGAATTTGATGGTTTCACAGTTCATGATGGAGTTACAGGGTTTGAAAACTGTTGATGGGGAGGACCCACCAAGGATTTTGCATTTTAATCCAAGGTTAAAAGGGGATTGGAGTGGGAAACCAGTTATAGAAATGAACACATGTTATAGGATGCAATGGGGACTTGCTCATAGATGTGAGGGATGGAAGTCAACACTTGATGAAGAAACTGGTAAGTCAAAGTCAACTTTAACTGAGTTTACAGTTAATCTGCATACAGTTTCATGTATAGAATTACGTTTTGAACTTGAGTTTGTATTTGCTAATGTTGTGGCTTTTTGTAGTTGATGGTCAAGTGAAATGTGAGAAGTGGATTCGTGACGATGATTCTAGTTCTGAAGAATCGAAAACGAGCTGGTGGTTGAACAGGATGATTGGGCGAACGAAGAAGGTGAGATATGATTGGCCATTTTCGTTTGCAGAAGGGAAGCTATTTGTGCTTACTCTTAGTGCTGGCGTGGAGGGTTATCATGTTAATGTTGATGGTAGACACGTAACTTCATTTCCTTATCGAACTGTGAGTTTCTACATCCTTGACTCTTCTTGGAATTAGAACCATTTTATCTTGTATAAAGATGTAGGCTAGACGTGGCAATTTGGATCTGCTTACTTATGAAGGCATTGACTTGGGTTATCTTAAATCTTAAACGGGTCAGATGAGTGTAATAAAAGTTTAGCTGAAAAGACAATGCGTCAAACACTCAAACATGTTGAAACTCATCCAAGGGTAACTTTATAACATATAATCTCTGAAATCGTTTTATTCAAGATATAAATTATTATTGTAACAAGATTTCTTTGGTTATCATATTTTAACTTTTAATGTGTTGAATATCAAAAGTTCTAAATGGAGCGAATTAGCGAAAAAGTGTTTATGGAACTAAACTTTGACTGGTTTTGACCAAAATTTATTTTGACCTGCTATCCAAGTTGCCATTGCCACCTCTATTATGATGCAGACGTTCCATAATACTTATATTTAATCTTTTATGTTGAATTGTTATAGGGATTTGCATTAGAGGATGCCACGGGGTTGTCTTTGAAAGGAGATGTTGATGTGAACTCGATAATTGCTGGTTCATTACCCTCAGCACATCCTAGTTATGATCCCCAAAAAACCCTAGAAATGTTGGATAAATGGAAGACCCCATCTCTTCCAGATGCACCTATCCATCTGTTTATTGGTGTCCTTTCAGCAGGAAACCATTTTGCTGAGCGAATGGCTGTGCGAAAGTCGTGGATGCAGTATGATCTTGTCAAGTCTTCACATGTAGTTGCTCGTTTCTTTGTAGCCCTCGTAAGTAAAGATTGTAATTTCGCGAGGTGGCAATTTTGAAAGTTTACTTATGAATGAGTCCTTTGGGCTATGTTTGATCTATAATGGGTCAAACGGGTAAAATATATAACATTAGTGAAAACTGAATTGGGTTGAACGGGTCAAAAGATGCTCAAAGTGTGTTTTTATTGCAATAACCCCCTAAATCATAAGTTTCAAAAATTGGATTATTACGGAAAGAGGTCACGTGGGTCGAACCGTTTTAACCATTACCCAACCCATATTTAACCACCTCTAGTCCTCTACCGATTACCCTTTCACAAACTTGCAATAATTTCATCTTAAGTATTAAGTAATTACAATAATATCTGAACAGCATGCAAGAAAGGAAGTGAATACTGAGCTAAAGAAAGAAGCGGATTTCTTTGGTGATATTGTTATTGTGCCTTACATGGATAATTACGACCTTGTTGTTCTGAAAACTGTTGCAATATGTGAATATGGGGTGAGATTTAACTTCGAAAAAGTGTTTTAATCTGTTTTCTTTTTGGATATGATAAAGAATATGTTCCTCATAAAAAGTTCTCATTTTCGTCGTGTTTTAGGTTCATGCAGCTTTAGCTAAGTATATCATGAAGTGTGACGATGACACATTCGTTAGAGTTGATGCAGTTCTTAATGAAGCAAATAAAGTGGCCGATGGGAAGAGTCTGTATATGGGGAATATAAACTACTATCATAAACCCTTGCGATATGGTAAATGGGCTGTAACATATGAGGTGATTATGACACATTCTTTTGCATGTTCACTGTGATAACATGTATGAAATAATAATCGATTTTTTCAATATCTGTAGGAATGGCCAGAAGAAGATTATCCACCTTATGCAAATGGTCCAGGGTACATTCTATCATCGGATATTGCTGAGTTCATTGCTTCCGAGTTTGGGAAGCATACGTTGAAGGTTCGGAAACATAATAATGATTTTCCTTTTCCACCCCTGTGCATTATGCAAGTTGAACTTTCGACCACATACTTACTAATTGCTTGTTTGATTTGGGCTATTTTTTTAATTCTAATTGGTGAGACGAGTAAAATAAGATAATTGAAAAAAATAATAACTAGTTACAAAGGAAGCGGTTGGGGTCAAATGTCTGTCCTTCAGAAGAGTATTTTTAGTGCATGTAACCTTTTGTTTAGAAAAAAAAAAGATATGCATATAACCTGATAGATTGTTTTGTTAAAATTTTTTTATTGTTATTGAATACAATATAGTCTTCATAATCATATACAAGACAATAATCTCTATAAATAAGTTAGACAAATGGTGTTTTGGGTTGTAATGACACAGACCTGCTATGATCAGTACAATTTTCCAGTTTGACCAATCTCCGAACTCACCCATTTTACCCCCTCTAACTATACATTCATACAAGCTGCTAACTTTTTTACAGCTGTTCAAGATGGAAGATGTGAGTATGGGGATGTGGGTTGAACAGTTCAACAAAACGAAACGTGTGGAGTATGTGCACAGTTTGAAGTTTTGCCAGTTTGGCTGCATCGAAGATTACTATACTGCACACTATCAATCACCGAGACAAATGTTGTGCATGTGGAACAAATTACAGATTTACGGTCATATTGAATGCTGCAACATGAGATAGCATCCACCATTTTCCATTGGTAGCTACTAACAAGTAACAAAATCGTCTGTGTATAAAAAGGTTGATCAAGATCTTTTTGTTGGCTTTTTGACATCTTTAGCCCCATGTTATATAGTTATAGAAAGGCTTTATATAGGCTTTATGTACATTTCTATGTGCAAGGGAAGTGTTTAATGCAACAACGATGAATCTTCAGATCAAACGCCAATGGTGCTACCTCATCAGAACATGTCAAATATTGAAATTATAGGTGGCAAATTCAAACCATGTGGTATTGTAAACGATATCTTTAGCGATTGATGGGTCAAATCGTGCACTTGGCTAAAATGAAAAAGGGTCGATCAAATCAAACATTGAAAGTATAGGTGGAAAATTCAAATCATGTGATATGGTTGTAAACGATCTTTAGCAATTGATGGGTCAAATCATGCACTTGGCAAAAATGAAGATGGGTCGATCAGATCAATCGAGTCAAAAGTCACCCGATTGTTTTTCAAATACTTGCAACTTTCTTAGTCATTTTTTCCAAATACTAAGAAATGAACAAATTCTCATTTAAACCCATAATCCATATACCCACCTTTGCCACTAATGGTTCAGATGTAAATATATGTCAAATCACCAAGTAGTTCAGCACAGGGAGATTCTGAAAGACCATGGACAGTATAAATATGGTTTTTGAACAACTGAAGAGACATTATCTCATCCTAAATATTAGTTAATAATGTTACTGTGCACCAAAAGGACTAATCACTAAAGCACCATCAACATATCCCCATTAGTTGCAGGTATCTTCAAATGTGAACATACTAAAGAAGGATCAATAATCGACATATTTTCTCAGCATACGTTGGGGATGGGTTGCATAAAATTTCACCAACGAAGCATCCTCCTAAGTTTAACAAAATATATATCTATATATATCATACAACTACTTCACCAAACCACGACTCGGAGAAGCTTCAGACATTATTAGAATCTTCATCCTTCACTAACGGACCATCTTCAAAGCCTGAACCTGGTGCAAGCTCATTTAGATCAAGAAACCCTCTTTTTTCTGTACCTCTTTCAAATTTATCTTCAACCGCGCCGTCTAGTTTAATGGATGGTTCTGATTTGCTCTGTTCTTGCTTTTCCGTCTTTGGGTGTTCTTCCATAATGGTTGAACGTTCAACCTTTGCCTCCTCATTGTGGTCAGCATTATCGTTATCCTTTTCATCGTCACCATCATCATCGTTATGATTATAAATATCATTATTGTTATTATCACTATCATCATTGCCTTTGCTATCCTCACTTCCCATTGAAAAACAGGGAGTATCACTTGCTTCCGAGTTTTTATCTGAACCGTGTGACTTTTCGGGCTTATCTAAGTCAGGTTCAGAATCAGAAAACTCGTACTTTTTGTAATCAACACGGTTACGGGTGGCCCGTTTACTACGTCTTAGACCATCCTGGAGTTCACCAACTGACCTTAGCTTCGTTAACCTCCTCGTGGGGCCCGATACTTTTAATTTCTTATATTTACGGGGCACATCACTGTCTTCACTTGCACTCAATGAATCATCGTCTCCTTCGTCTTCCTCTTCAGCATTGTCTTCTTCCAAATGATACTCATCTTCTTCTTCTTCAGAGCTACTTGACATTGCTCTCCTTCCTTTTCGTTGTTTTAAATACTCTTCATCATATACAGCTTCACCAACTATATCATCATCACTATAGTCTCCATCATTATCTGAAACGGCCTCCACAAACTCACGTGCTGAATACCTTTGAGGCCTCTGCCTCTTCCTGTTGCTAAACATAAACAGAATAATACTGAGTTTGGTCGGAAACTATACGGCTATCAAACTTGCTAAAAGGGGTAAGTTCGATCCAGTCATAATTGAACAGATCAATAACAGGTTAATTGGTGGTATTGAAAATTTGGTGAAATGGAAACAAGTTAAATGAATGAAACAGCTTAAAAATGAAGCAAAATGTGATAAAAAAGCATAAAACATGCAAACTCATTTAATTTAAAAGACTATGATGTCATTGTAATCGAAATGCATATACACACCTCAATCGTTTTCTAGATCATAACTAAAACATTAAAAATTCGTAAAGACCGAGAGAGAAAAAATGGAAAAAAGTGTGCTGGTTGGCCAGCTCTACATGTGTTAAAAAAATTACTCAGCTTTGAATCCAGTTTGACTCATTATCCAAAGTGCCCATTTTGCCACCTCTATAACTTGTGAAAGAAACAGAGGATGGTATCGAGCTGATACGAGTTCAGATAAAGCAGCCAACTTTTAGTATGTGTCGATACGGGTGGTGCCCATTTTCTTTTAGTAGATGAAAATAATTGAACGCGTTAAATATGACACAATCAATATTAGTACAACAATTGACCTTTTCCAATAAGATGATTTAGGACGTTATATGCATTATAAAACACTTGGGGTGACCTGCAACCAGTTTGACGAGTTTCCTTTATAGCAAAAGAAACCTCAAATTTACCAATTCACCCGTTTGAGACAATAACATTCTCGGCCCATTCACCCATAGATAGGGAAATGGGTCGAAACTCCATCTCTATATGCACCAATCAACCTTGTGAAAGAAACAATGGGTACCTTCTATCCAGTTGTTCAGATACATGGTCCTCGTCAGTTTCATCTAAATTGAGTGAATCCTGTGATGAGGGACTTAGTGAGGCTTGATGAGAATTTTGTGACGGACCACCCCATGTACCATTTGTAGAAGCATCATGATGTCTTAAGCCTTCTCTTCTCACACTAGGTTTTGAGGGCGGTTGCGACCTGCAAAAGAGAACACCACAAGAAATTTTACTTCATAATCCATGATCCATACAAACATGTATGCAGTGTTGAGAATGAGAACAGAAATGGTAAGGTGGAAAAATTAGTACTTGGTTAGCTTGATAGCCTCATTGATTGAATGGTCATAATCATCTGCAAAATAATCCAATCACAATAAAATTAGGGAATCGTAAAATTGTATTGGACCGATACTGTGCTTTACAATCACTCAAACCAGCAACAGTTTTGATCAATTTACATATTAATGGGTCGATTTGGGTTATGGTTGATCCTTATTGGGTCACATATTAAATTTAGCTAAGAGGGAAATGATTAAATGGTGTCAAATGGGTTGAAAGTCATCTAGAATGTACCAAATGCTAACAGAGGATATTTTAATAACTGTATCGACTGTAATATAATAGTTTCTTTAACAGTATTCAACACATCAACTTCAACAAAAAAGGACAACAAAGTGTTTGCAGGTCAAGTGGTCTTTCACATTTACCAAAAACATCACGCTTTAACTCAAACTTGCTTTGACAGGGTACATAATCTGCTGTCTGATCTAACCATTTCCCACCTTAGTCAAACACTTCGGATAGAATACGTGTACTTTCAAAAGTTGCGCTTTTTTGGGCGACGGGAATAGGGTAAAATTGTATGGGACATAAAATAAATTATGATAATATATAAAAAGCAGAAAACAAATATAAGATCCAAATCGCATCATTACTCTTACCAAAAGTGTAGGACACGGGTTTTCTGCCACGCATGGAGCGCCCTGGACCAAGTCCATCAATCATCATGCTATCAAGAAGAAGAGCCTGACGATGCTGTTTCTTGAGCAGCTTCTCTTTTCTCTGCACCAATGAATGATTAGAATAGGGCAACGATTGTCCTCTTAGCATGATTGATACAACTCTTGACAATGAGTACTTCTGAAGTGATGAATTAAGCAACAATATTGAGCTGTTCAAAATATGAAACTAAAGAAAAGAATCTTAACTACCTTTTGGACCTTCTCAATCTCCGGTAGCATGTCATTCTGTATTTTCTTCGCAAGTGAAGCCTCAGTTCGGTTTTTGCTAGAAGATAGCTTTTCCTATCAAAAGGAGGTAAAAAACCTTTAAACAGGGAGCTAAAGATGAAATGTGTGATTCTTTAAAGCATTACTACCAGATAATCAGAAATAAGACTTCTCATTACTGGCAAAAACAAGACAAAAGAGGCATTTGCCTCCTTACATAGTAAACATAGACTGATAGACCCTAATATTGCTCTTCGACACTTTGACTAGAGCCTTTTCCAACATAAAGAGGTAGAGGTGGCAATCTCAGACACATTCACTTTGTAAATGGGTTGATCAGCTTATGTTTTATATTCAACATGCAAAACAGTTAAATTTCAAATAAAATAGCAAGAAATAGAACGTGTTATGAAGGGTCAATAATCAAAATGTGTGTACTTCTAATACGAAAACCGCATAGAATTAGATTATTACAGATATACTTGGGACTTATGTAGGGTCTAATCCCCTTTACCTGCATACTTGACATACTACATGTTTATAGAAAAATTTAAAAGTTTCATCAAGTGTTTTCAGGTTAACCTAATTCCACCTGGCCATTTTGCTAGAAAGAAGAAACAGGCATGTTACTAGGAGAACTTACTGAAACGTCTTGAAACTCATCCAAATTAGTAGCAACTGTTTCCCACTGGTAAGATGGAACAGAGAGTACATTTTTCCCCTTCCCTTTCTTTACCTCCACTGTCCGAATTTCACGGTATAATCTTTGCCCAATGATGGGATCATCTTCATACCTTATCAACAAAAAGTACAGCACATATAAGTCCAAAGGAGTAAATTGCATAAATGAAGACCATCCAATATGAAGATTTATATCCAGAGTTAGCATAATGGGTGTAAGGGTGGTTGGGTAATGGATAGAAAGGGGTTCTAGTCAAAACAGTTATTCACATTGTAGGTCATACATGTGGCCCAACCAGTTGACCTGCCAACGTATGTTTGTCCATCTTGGAATTTTACGTATCAATAAAGTATTGCATATGATTATACAGCGATACCAAAAAGATATCGACAAACTTTTCTAATAAATCAATCGAAAAGATTGAAAACTTTTCAAATTAACAGTTAACACTTATACTAAGTTTCACCAATTCAGCCTATTTGACCTGTTCAACTTGGTATAGATAAAGGTCAGCTCATTATCGAGTGAATGAGTTGCAATTGCCACCCAAAATAGTCTTCAAGATTATTGAAATCTATATGAAACAAGTCAACAACAAAGGTTAAAGTGATACCAATAAGAAACTCCATGAGAATCGCCACCATTTCGTTCTTTACGAAACGCTGAAAGAGGAACACCATGTTTAATAGAGTCATCTATATAGTTTTTTATATCTTCTTGCTGCAAGAGTTGACCCATATTCAGTTGACTAGCTATAAACAATAATAGTTAATAGACAATGAAACAAAGGATAAAGTTGGTCTCATTCAGGAAAGTAGTACCTCAACACGAATATCGCATAAGGCCTTCAATATGATCACACGAACAGCAGGATCAAGTGAATTATATGTTTCAATTTCCACCCTGAATAAACACAATATGGTAAGTTACTGATGAAAATGAATGCCATATACAATGATTATAAATGTCTCACAACTTACCCCTGCGACGCAACAATAGGTAATTCCCCCTCTGCAACCTGCCATAAGGTTTCCAAAGTAAACTCAGTTATAAACAAAATAACCTTGCAGTTTTCATGAAGATACTGTCAAGATGCTTATAATTGTACCCAGTGCCACCAATCTCGTAGCTTTCTGCATAAAACAGTAACCCATGTGTTTCTTCCCAGTGCCATTCGAGTAACCGGGGGTATTGCCTAAACAAAAAACAAATTTTATATTATAATTCAATTTATCAAGAATTATTAAAATACATGTATTAGTTGTTGCAAAGATAAATGACCATGAAATAACAAATGAGCATACAGTAGAGATTGTGTGAGTCTGTGTTTTACTATCACATAGCTGTCATAACTTGACATTGATAGCAGTTTGAATGTCTTAACTCCAAAATTTGATTCATATATTCAATAAAACTGATAACTTCCACTGGACCCCACAAAAGGAACCACAAACTTAGAAACTTTGGGTGCTTAATGCATGAAAAAGCCCAATATATACCATAATTCGGGTGTACTAGGTTTCAACTTAATTTAAAGTAGGATATGTATCATGGAACATACAAGAGTGATATAACAGCAACATTATATTCTAAAGCATTATGGTTTAACGTTCAAATTAGATTCGCAATCCGGCCCCTATTTGTTCAACCTACATTTTCTTAATCTAGTAAAAAAAGAAGACTAAGATACGAATATCAATCAACCTTTAACCAAGTGAAGTTCGATTTTGACTACTTGTTACCAACCTATCAACCATGAGGGTAAAATCAAAAGAGGTAGGTATTTCTCATGCTCCCTTCTCCCAAATCAACCCTATATCTCCATCACCAAAGACACCATATAGGCCATACAATCAGAAATTACTACGGCAAAAGTTTAAATCATTCTTCACACCTCAATATAATAGTTTGAGCCAAACTAGTATATATTTCGTCATCATCTCCGTATCCATATGAGAGTATAGATTACATTAAATATTTAAGTACCATCAACTATAATACCTACAGATAGTTCTATTTCGGCAAGGTTACATTCATAGAGTAAATGACAGAAAGCTTAAAAAGGTAGGTAGTGGTAGTACAGAATAAGAAAATTTCACCAAATTAGGGAGCAGACAGCATTCAAGTTCCATACAAATGGAGTAATTATTACTAGACTATGTGTTAGCTAAAATTGATGTAAAGAAAATTATGTAACTTTAATTTTCAGAATCGATTGAACAATATAATTAAATATGTCTGAGTTACTTTTTGCTAATTGACCAAGTCTAAATTGTTTCCAAATTCGAACTGCATCATTACTCATGATGATTCCTTTCTCATATATTCGCTTAAACTAAAAAGTTTAATGACAACTCAATGATACGGCACATTGATTATCTAAGAGCCAGAATATACTCCGACTCTAAGTCTTCCTTTCTCTGCCATGAGCCTCTTTCTATCTTACCCAAAAAAAGGTGACGACAATCAGAGCAAAGCAAATTGAACGATTGGCACTCTGCACTGACTGATAAAGATATAAACCATAGGTTTCAACTTCAGTAGACTGATAGTTGTTCATTCTCCGTGTATCTAGTACTTTTGTAGAGTTACAAGTACATTTTATTATGCAAACGGATTTTTATATTTCAAGCACAAACTCATCACTATCTAAGTTGTGCAATCTGGATAGTTAGGGTATTTTGGTACGTCACGCCACCACTTGACCTACACAACTCAAACCTATTAGTCCATTTATTAACCTTCCGAGTTTCAAAATCATCACTATTTGACCTCCTACAACTAAACTTATAATCAGCTTTACATACATTTATTAACCATAACTTTCATATTTCTGCCCTCAATTCATTTTGCCTTCACACAAACCCTTGTTCTGCAATCAATACTCTAAAGCTACAAACTTTCAAGCATATTATCTCCCCTTTCTAGATAATTCACACATTCCGAATCCAAAACTTATCTCCAAATCTCCAATTATCACTACACGCGTCAAAATAGTTACATAATGTAAAAAACTAAATGCTATAAGCTGTTTAACAAAAATCTATAAACTTTTTCTTTTAATGCAGAGAATACAAATAGTACCAACCTTTAGCAAAGGAATATGTATGTCAGCCAAAGTAGCATTCGGTGTAATCAAAGCTGTTTCAAACTCCTCCACAGAAAAATCCACTTTGATATTCAAAAAAGGCCTAAAAACCTACAAAAACACAAAATAATCATTCACATGTCAATGAAAGATTACTTCTTTCATAAAAAGTAATAAACTTTCCTTCAAATTACTCACATTAAAAAAATTAAGAACTGATGCTAACTCCCACATAGACCTAATATTCCACCGTGTCAACTGCGACAACGGTGGTTCTGCAACCAACTGCGTAACGATCGAACTATACGGATTCGGTGGCGAAGGCGGTTGCTCCTCTTCTTCCTCCTCTTCAATTTCTCTCCGAGCAGGCCGCCGTCGGTGCTTCTGCTTCCGTACATCGGAAACCACCGCTTCCGCAGCAGCAGCTGCGTGTAACCTAGCGGCGGAGCGTACAGTACACGCGCGTGACGGCCTCTCTCTCCTCACTACAACCTTGCTTCCGTTATCATCATTTGCACCGGTTTTATCTTCGTCGCCTTTATTTTCCCCGTCGCAACGAATCGGCGATGACATAATGAGAGGATCAAGCCGTACTTCGGTGCAAATACCTAAAGCTATAATTGTTTAGTTATTGTATAATAACACATTAGCGATCATTGGATTGCATTCAATATAAATTATACAAGAATGTTTATATGTAAATTTTTGGGAGAATCAAATTTGGGTAAAAATTGATGTAATTTAACAAAATTGAAGAAAAGATATGTAAGAAAGAAAGGAAATTGGGTAAGAATTAAAGAAAAAATTAGGGTTTGATGGAGTGAAGTTTAAGGAAGAAGAAAATTAGGGCACAAAGGGGGAAAATTATTTTGTGTTTATTGAGAAAGAAATTTAATTTTAATTTGAACATAAAAAAAAGACCGCATCAGCGCAGTTTCTCTCCCTAAATTATTTTTGTGTGTATGTTTGGGTGTAACTTAATTGTGTTTAAAAGATTCACTATTTCACTATATTATTATTATTTGTTATTTATTGAAGTTGCTTTAATAAATACATTAAAGATAAGTTGGATTAAGTTTAATCTCATTAGTATGAATATGAAGGATTAAATTTTCAGAGCACTTTAACTCAAGATGTTTGATTTTACTGTTTTGATGAAAATGTTTTGCCATTTATTGGAGATAGTTTAAGCATTACCTAGATTTGTATAAAGGGATCGATTATGATTAGGGTTAATCGGGTATTTAATTTGTGATTTGAACAACATATATGGTTATAGTGAGTTCAGTTTCTTGTTAGTTCGACTAATTATTAAAAGCTATATAACATACATCATGAAATTAAAGAATATTAGTTCTGTTATTAAGCTTAAGATGTACTAGAGTTTCAAGGTTTACGTCTAATAAAGAATATTAGTTCTGTTATTAAGCTTAAGATGTACTAGAGTGCTAGCAAAGCGTAGTCCGGGTAAAGTCACTAACATCCTAAACGTAGGAAATAGTCATATAAGTGGTTGGATAACAATCCAAACCATGTTACTCGTTCATCCATGAAAGATCATTGTTTATTTGTAAATTCGTACGACTCGTTGGTGATGGTTTTGTAAAAATATTTCGAAGTATTGTTATAAGGTTCTGAAACTTGCGACGTCGCAGTGGGACGTAGCAGTGGGACGTAGCAGTGGGACGTAGCAGTGGGACGTCGCGTGGGACGTCGTAGTGGGACGTCGCAGTGGGACGTAGCAGTGGGACGTCGCGTGGGACGTCGCGTGGGATGTCGTGTGGGACGTCGCAGTGGGACGTCGCAGTGGGACGTAGCAGTGGGACGTAGCAGTGGGACGTAGCAGTGGGACGTAGCAGTGGGACGTCGCGTGGGACGTCGCAGTGGGACGTCGCAGTGGGACGTAGCAGTGGGACGTAGCGTGGGACGTCGCGTGGGACGTCGTGTGGGACGTCGCAGTGGGACGTAGCAGTGGGACGTCGCGTGTAACGTCGCAAATCGCCTGGGACTAATGCGACGTTACGGTCTGTTCCTCCGAAAATCGAGATTTTTAACCCAAAAATGCTTAGATCTTTCATATAATGACTTGTAACATGATTGTAAGCTATTATAATGAAGTAAAAGTGAAAAGTTTAGTGTTTTCTTACCCAAAAAGTGTTAGATCCGAAAATTAGGTGGATGATGATGAAAATGGTGATTTTGAGCTTGAATCCTTGTGTAGATGATGATGATGAGCTTTGTTGTTGTTATTAATCCGAAAATAAGTAGAAAGTGGTGGTGATTTGGTGATTTTTGATGAGATTCTAGAGAGAGAAATAGGGTTTTTAGAGAGAGGAATGAGAGAGTTGTGTGTTTTGGTGAAAATGAAAAATGAAAGGGAATGAGAGTGGGGTGGGGGTTTGGGGCTGCATTTTGGGGCCAAAAAGGGAGGGGATGTTTATCCCAAATTTGTGGTATTTAACCCGTGTTTGTTTACCCGATCGTTAACTGTTACTTTATTTTAACTAATTTATTTTTAATTACATATTTCATTATATTTTTAATAGGATCTTTTTTTTTTTTATGAAACCAAATTAATTTAGTTATAAAATTTTAACTTTGTTTCATTTTAATTATACAAGTTTACGTTTTTCGTTATAAAATGATATGTAAATATTATCGACATAATATTTAATTGTTAATATCGTTATTTAAATATTTCGTTTTATTAAATAATTTTGTTCACCAACAGTCGTATATTTTTGTCGCGTTAGTTTTCAGATTGTTCAGTACGTAATTACAACTAATTACGAATACGTAATATTACGCGTATTATCTAGTTGGGCTTTGCTAGACTTACCTCTAAAATGTGTAGTGAATTCACTCAAGTAGGGAATTAGCCTAATAATGCAAGTGATTAATGTTTATAATTGCGTTTAAATTTGCGGGGTGTTACATTTCAAGTTTTACATTCTTACTAGTCTAAATACATTAAAGATAAGCTGAATTATGTTTAATCTCATTAGTATGAAGGATTAAATTTTCAGAGCACTTTAACTCAAGATATTTGATTTTAATGTTTTGATGAAAATGTTTTGCCATTTATTAGAGATAGTTTAAGCGTTACCTAGATTTGATAAAGGGATCGATTATGATTAGGGTTAACCGGGTATCTAATTTGTGATTTGAACAATATGTATGGTTATAGTGAGTTCAGTTTCTTGTTAGTTCGACTAATTATTAAAAGCTATATAACATACATCACGAAATTAAAGAATATTAGTTCTGTTACTAAGCTTAAGATGTACTAGAGTTTCAAGGTTTACGTCTAATAAAGACTGATAATCATGATTTACTTTATAAATATCGTAATACTTTCAGTGAGATGGAGGGGAGGCATTATCATATCTCATTTCGGTTGACAATGACGAGAGTAGTGATCACTGCGTCCGATCATAACTTCCATCAGTTAATGTAGTACGATTTATAAATCACACCTTAATACAAAGTACACTTGAAACCCAACAATGAGAGCGGGTCTTTGTCTAACGACGCAGAATTTGTTTTATGAAGAGGTGATAAATTTTTTATCATTTACCCATATATTGATTTGACAACTTATAATTGGTTGATTATTCATATATGTTTTATTTATAGTATATTTTTTATATGTACAATTTACAATATTTTGAAAAATGACTATAAGCAAACCAAAATATATCAACTTAATAAAATCTTTAATCCATTCCCTAGTTTAAGGGATGCCATATATGTTTTTTTTTTCATTCTCCTCGTGATTACCATTGAACTTGCCACAAGTATATTGATCTCATGTTAAGCGTATTAATAAGTCAATAAATTATTGATAATCTTAATGTTAATTTTCACCAGGAACTAAATCAGGGTAAAACCCGACGTTGATAAGAGCGAATTTGTGAGGGATAAGAAAAGTGTGTGAGAATTTGAGAAAAAATTTAGGGTTTTATAGAGTAAAGTTTTTTGAAGAGAAAATTTAGGGCGATCCAGGAAAAAAGTAATTTGTATATCAAGAAATTTGAACATATAAGGATCATAAAATTGTAGTTTCTTTTCTCAAACCTCTCATGCATCTATGTATGTAGTTCATATGTTCATATGCATGTGTAAGGGCAATTTAATATTTTTGAAGGTTCTTCCACCACCTCTGATGGTTTTGTAAAGATTCAAGCAATGACAGACATGAAATATATGTACTCAAGAATCGTTCGGCTCGAGATTAAAGGGATCCCGTTCGAATACGTGTCTAAGATTAATATCTCCAATATTGTGTTTTAATTTCAGGATTCATTGTTAATGAAGTTGCTTTCTTGATTAACATAAAAAGGTTTCAAGTTCTAAGTTCCTAATCTAGATAGATCAAAGGTAAGTTTAATCTCATTTAGCGAACATGATGGAGTAAATGGTCAAAGGACTGTAATATAAGATGTTTAATCAAATGATATTAGTCAATATACTATGAAACTTTTGCGGATGAGTCAATCATTGTCGAGATTAAGTTGGAGTTCAACAAGATAAATTATTTCCTATGGGTGATAGGGGTTAACATACTGGAGTTTTTTTTTTTTTAGTTTTGTTGATCCTTAAGATCGTTATCTCATCCATCGTAAAATCTATATGATATTAGTGTTCCTCAACGCCTTTGAGATTTCGTCAATGGGATCTTAATCATGATATGATTCTAGAATCTAGATATGTCTTAAATGGCTTACCACATTCAAGATATATGCATGGGTACTTTCTATAAAAATGAAATATGAGACATAGATCGATTTCACAACCTTTATACCATTTCAGTTAGTAATTTAAAACTAGAATAGGGATCACCCTATCGGATCATAACTTCTGGGGTGCGTTTGTTTGGTGAGATTTAAGATTGAGGTACGGGTTTAAAAGTGATTGTATGTGTTTGTTTTGAGTAAATGGGTTTCACAAACAAAACCACAAAACAACGGTTTCACTATACATCTCATATTTGGAAGGTTTATTCTCTCTCACACATTTTTCGTCATTACTCTCTCTTTATCTCTCACACATATTCACCTCCATATATATTTTTAATTTTTTTTTTCAAATAAAATTTAATTATTTATTTTGTCTTTTCTATTTTCTTTCAATCCTATACTCATACATACACTCATTACCATTCTTATTTACATAACGAACGCCACCTTAATGTAGTACGATGCACACATCCTTATGTAATAAAACTATAGACTTGAAAACCAACATGTTGTGTAGCCTTACGACGGTGGTAAATGCGAAGAGGTATGGAGCTGAGGGGAGGTGTGGCCGTGTACCGAAGAAAAAAATTTGAACTTGTACTTTATAATGTTGGTTTTGATCATTATTAACAAATCATCCAACCTAAAGTTACATTATCCATCTTTGTTCATATTGTAAAAAGAGTTGATTGAGTAATGTACTTGTTGTCACCTCACACCTATGGTTATAAGGGTTTTGTGTCATGAAGATCAATTTTTGTTATATTTATCATTCCATACTATAAAGTTTTTGTATCTTCCTCAAACTTAAAAGATTTAAAACTTAATAGCATATCCAATAGTTAGTAATAATAAGTTTTTAGAAATTAAAACTTAGAGTTAGGGGTTGACGGCTGCTGGTTGGACTTCTCTTTGTTGGCTGCATCAGTTGTACTTAACTTTTTCGAACGAAGTTTGAAGTTTTTATCACATATCAAACTTTTCATTCATATAATATTTGTTATTCCCACTTACGTTTAAACAAGATTTATCTAAGAGTATTGAACTTTTTAACAACTAACACAAATTTTTTAACAACTAACAGAAATTTTACGTATATCAAGAATGTTACAGTTTAAAATGCAAAGCAACTAAAATACAATTTGTTGCTTATCAAACGTTATAACTCTTATTGATTTAATTTAAAAAAAAAAAACAAGGATAGTTTGTAGAAATAAGTAGATAAAATCTAACTTAAACACTTCATATTGAACGAAAAATTGTTACTCTCTTGTTACCAAAACAATAACCAAAGACTTATTGTTTATGTATAAACAAGAGAGTGGTCGATGTAGTCGATGGATGTAAACAACCAAGAGTAAATGAGTAGTTCATTTGAACCTCAAACACTGTTTGAGATATTATGTATGTATGGGCAAGTGATCTCAGTTAAATAACCTTTTTGGATGAGAAGGATATTGAGATGAACAAAAAACCGTCACCATCTACGGATTCAATCTCGTGGCAAGGTTACCGATGAATCCTTGCCACCATCTGACCTACACGAGTTCCCTAATTCTTGGGATGCTGACACTCCAACGACAATTAATGACCCGAATGATACATTATATGATCCGCATGTAGATCAGTGTTCCATACCTGTACATATTCACTACATTCACTGCGTTTTAAAGGTTCTTACTTATAATTGTTTTTGACAGAAATGAAAGGAAATAAAAGCTTTATCCCGTTCTTGAGTATTTGTATATTTAGATAGGAAATGAAGGGAAGAGAAAGGACGGACCAATTAAAGTTATAAATTTGTTGTTTTTGTTTATTCTTTAGATAATTTTCGTCCTTGGCGGATTGGAAAAGATTGGAAAAGAGGGGCGGATGCATCTTATTACATGGGGTTCCTCCCCATATATTGGGATTGTTAGTAAACTATATGTAATTTTTAAGGAAGTCCAAAATAAAATGTGATAAGGCCTCCACTAGAAAAGACCATCTATGTGGTTAAAATCTAAAAATGAACCCCTATCCTTAAACTCTCCCAACAGTGACAAAAACTGACGTATCAGTCTCTGCCACATCAGCGCCATCAGCACTTCTCAAAACTGACACAACACTGCCAACAGTAGCACATCACTCAGTTTTTCTGAAACTCACACATTATTTACTTTAGTTATTTAAAACAAAAACTAAAATAGATATTTTCATTAAAATTAAATATATTACATTAATTAAAAATAAAACATCACAGTAACTAAAGAATATACGACATTTATTAAAATAAGACACAAACTGACTAAGTTGTTTAGAAAGAAGTTGATAGTTTTTTTTTAAAAAAATGATGGTTAAATGGTACATTTTCTCTAACATAAAAGTTTTAAACTAAAATAAAAGAAGAAGAAATTAAAAAGACATAATAAAAGTAACTTTATCTTTTCCTTGTTTCTTCATATTCAAGAAGCTATCCCCTCAATTTTGCAGGTTATAGAACAAAATGACGCTGCCAATTTTCTCATGTTTTTATCTATTTCGCTATGCACAAAAGAAGAAAAAGAAATGAAAACCGATTTTTCTCATGTCTTTTTATTCAATCCAGCCCCACTGCTTCGTCCTTTTCCCGTCACTTTGATGACTCAAAAAACCGACGGTGTCAGTTTAGCCGATGGCCGTCGGTTGCCAACTGACGGTGCCGTTGGCACAGGTCTTACACATTATTAACATTTTCTTAAGAAAAAAAATGTATTTATTGGCTTTAGTTTGTAGTTTTTGATTGTTGTTAACGGATTTATCTTTTGGTAATAATAATTTGCCACGATAATGTAAATTCTTGGATCCGCCACTTAATAGAAAACTACACATGTTTTATATAAGGGTAAATAATGGTTTAATCACCAAACTTTCAACTTTTTTTCGTTTTAACCCTTCAACTTTTTTTTTAACGTTTTAAGCCTTCAACTTACGGGTTGACCAATTTTTAATCCCTTCACTTTAATTGACCGTACGAAACAGCCATTTGTATGACTTGTAACCGGCGACGTGGCAATTGTACACAAAGCCAAAGAATTAGCGACGACATATCGTCGCTAAATGTCGTCGCTAAAACCCTACAGAGACGACATGTCGTCGCTAAAACCCTACAGCGACGACATGTAGATGCCACGTAGATGCCAACTGTACAAAAACCGGCTACACTAGGTCACAATCAAGGTGAATGGCAAAATTAACAGGTCAATTGTAAGTTGAAGGCTTAAAACGTTAAAAAAAAAGTTGAAGGGTTAAAACGAAAAAAAGTTGAAAGTTTGGTGATTAAACCATTATTTACCCTTTATATAACTTTCATTTTTATTTTTATTTTCGTACATCTTAAGAGTATTGATATATCATTACTTTCCTTTTATTTCTTATGTTTTCTTTCCCATGAATACATATCCAATGTATATAATTCTACATTTTTTCTTTTTCCTTTTGTCTTTCCTCTATTTTAAAACTGATTATGCTGAGAAAACTTGGTTTTCTTACATGAACTTTTATGCAACTTCCACAAGTAAAGCAAAGTCATTTTTACTATACTCCACACTATACTAATAGGCGAAACCAATAAAAAGCAACCCAAAAGTAGAAATAACAAGAAATGTTAGATTGTCGTACGAAACCTTCAACATGTTTGCTCGTGAAGGAGAAGATTTTGGATGTTGATTCGGGCTCGTTGTTGTCTTTTCCATTGCACACGCATAGTTGCAACGACTTGGTGCAACAATCCTGTACACACCACTACTAGTTAGAAGATATATGTCTTTGTTGTTATCTTGCCCGAATGAGAATATGTAACCCAGTGCTGGAAGTGAACTGCCCGGAGCAATGCTACATGGTATAGGAGAATCTGAGGCACAAGTAAATGGGGTGTTTTTGGATGTGAAATTACCGCTATCAGTGGGGGTTTCAATTCCTGCCCACATTGCAGTTGCGTATAGATCGCCATACACATAACTGCAAAACAAGAAGCAAAACGTAAGCAAGTGAAATTTATATAGAGTTATTAGGCCCGTTAATTAGTTAATTAGATTTGTTACAGCCGTATTAGTAAGTTGATTAGCTCGTCTGATACTAAACATCAAAAAGGTTAAGTTTCTTCTTCAAGAAAAGAGAGACTATACCGTCGTCTAACATGTGGTTATATCCTTTTGAAATAAGTTGATCTATTGGAACCAAATGTAATTTCCATAACGAGTTATCGTAACAAAAATGACATTTCATTGAAAATGTAACTAGACAACGATATTTAAGCCTAATATCGTTACTCTGTTATCGAGAATTAAAATAGAGGAGTTTTGTTTACCTTCCATACATGCATGGATCAGTTTCTGATCTATAAAAATATCCTCCTGTAATAGAAGCTGAACCTTCATTCTTATTTAATTCGGAATGGCTGTAACCCATCACCGGAGATATCGCGTTTACAGAGTCTGCAGAAGTATTTCCTCCGGGTGTTTCTAGAGGAGCGAAAAGGCTAGGTCCCTCGTAAATCCGCCAACCATAATTCCCATCTTTGGTGATCAAGTCCACCTCTTCGTATTCATTCTTATGACCGACAATAACAAGTTAGTATATAATGCGAACACTTTACTAGCGTTTTTTGGATTAAGAAATAAAAAAGGGGATTCGTACATCACAATTTTTTATTTTCAAACCACGGTCATTATTTCATTGACAATATTCACATCACAAGAAAAGACAAATAAGTTAAATAGGTTTGTAGTGTGAGGGAAAAATTGTTAAAAAGGGAGTGTTTCTGTGGTTTGAAAATCAACCACTATAGCGTACGAATCACCATCCAAACAGAATAATACCTGGCCTATGTCACCACAAACGAAGTACGATGACCTTTCTGAATCAAAACTACATCGCCAAGGATTGCGTAATCCTAGCGCCCATATTTCTGGGAGCAAGCCATCATCTTCGGTATATGGATTATCTTTTGGGATAGAATAGTTTCCCCATAGCGAAAGTCGTGTGATGTCTTCTTGGCCTAGAGATTAATGATACAAAATATGTTAGAGATGGAAAACTGGGTGGATTGTGTCACAGGTCAAAATGGGGTTCTAGTCAAAACAGTAAGTTCTGTATGTGATGGGTGGCCAATACTTTCTTTGTTCATTTTACCAACGTAGTATTGAATATAGCTACCAAAAACGTATATATATATATATATATATATATATATATATATATTACTAAAATAAGAATAACTTTCATGATGGTAATATTAGAAACACTTACTTGGTATGTTATCGATGTCGAACCTCATAACTTTGCCCAACAAGGACTTCTTGTTTTGCGCAAAGTTCTGAGGATCTCCTTCTCCACCTCCATCGCCCATCATGAAATATAAATACCCGTCATTGGGTCCGAAAAGTATATGTCCACCATGGTGGCCTGTGTACGGAAGACCCATCGTGAAGATCCTCCTTGCTTCCGCGCTTGAAACGCTCGGAAGCTAGTGAAAGTGAGCAACAAGTTACATACTTCCATGTACAATAGCTGAAGGTGGCAAAGCCAGCCTAATTACTTATATATGGGTTATTTTGGGTCAAAGTTTGCTCTAAGGAGTCAATCTGGTTGGGTCAAATAGGTCAAAAGTCATGGAGAAATGTATTTTTTTTCTAAGGCATGAGACATCTGTAATCATTTTAAATAAAACATAATATTCATTCAAGGAAGGGTTCCAATAAAAATTTGTAAAAACTAATCAAATGAGCAGTTATAATTTGGACGCGTATGCATCTAATTCAGATGGATTGCATCATATTCAACATGTGCATCAAAAAATTGGTCTAAATTAGTTATGTGCTTACCAATATCTAGGTTCTTATGTTATCTGTCCTCTATTATTCAAATTATATAACTAAACGTATTTACATACTTCTTATTTGTAAAAGAATATAAAAACTGTAGAAATTAAGTGGTTTAGGTGAGCTCAACCTTAGTATCTATCTAAAATTCACGTTTCCACATGTTAAGCATTCCATTTGACCCTCCCATTATCCACAAATGACAAGAAGATAAGTAGTTACCGTGTTGTATTCAGCTATAACTGTTTGAATCTGGCATGGCTGCACTCCATTATCTTGTTCTAGTTTTGAAGGATCACAGTTTACATCAGAATTACAAGCACACCTTCCAGCACAGCCTGGCCTATCCGATTTGTCACAGTTAAAAGAAGCAAAAAACCGTCCATTTTGATTGAAATTGGGATGAATTTCTATTGACATCAATCCAGATCCAGTGTCAAAATGAACCTCATCAGTTAAATCAAGATACGGTTTGGACTCATCGATGTTTAGTACACCTCCAGAACCCATTTCAGGAATAGTAGCTAACCAAATTTGACCTTTTTGGTTTGCAAAAAAGGCACGATTTGAACCATCTGTGTGAGCCACCATATCAATGTAGGAATCGTTACCAATTTTTTCTAAGCAGATTCCTTTTGGGAAATTATAAGTGTTGCTTTTAGTAGTGTTGAAGCTAACTTTTTCGCCGTTGAAGCAGACTGCACCAGGAGATGAAGATCCACCAGCTATGGTGCAGAAATTGCTACTTGATGGCCATATATCTGTCAGTTTGAGAGTGGTGTTGGCTGGTAATGGGGTTTGGCCTTGTAATAATGGTGAAAAAGGTGGGTTTTTTATGGACACATTTTGACAAGTGTCCCATAAGGTTTTGCAGAAGTCGTTTGTGGCTTGATTACTTTGTGATGAATTTGCTGAGACCGTTGAGTTGCAAAGTATGGGAAGTTGAAGACGGCCTTTGGTGGTTGTGAACAGTTCTGCTGAAAACGGATCGCATTTCTGGAAGAAAAAAAATGAAACTTTACAGATTTGAATTCTAGAATTTCAATGTTTTGATGCGGTATGAGGTGACATTGGCTCAATTATGGGCTGTTTGGAGGTGTGTTCTGAAAGTAATTTATTATATTGAGAGAAAACTGGTTGAAGAAGATAGTGTTTGAATGTTGTGTAGTTAAAATGATATGCAATGACTTTTTTTCTTATTCGTGAAAATCAGGAAATACCTTGGTATGAGATTGCATAATTTTTTGACACCTAAAGATATATCTGATCATTAGGAACTGACTAATTTAAACACCCCTATGTGATTATATATTAAATTACTGGTTTGAGTTTTTAAGTCAATAAAGATTCCAAAAAGAAAGATCATACCGAGCAAAGGATCGATTTGAGAAGAGAAGCACATCCGGGCTGAGATACATTCATTGCTATAAACTGTTTCTGTATATTTGAATCTTCGATTGAATCACAGCATGAAGATTCATTGTAAGAACAGAACACCAAAGGAGTCTTGGGTTTAAATGGTGCTCCTAATTCACACAATTCAAGATCATAATCAATCACACATATCACAAACTAAAATTTTGAATTGGAGTTTGAAAACAAGTTAGTCGAAACTTACTTGAATCTGTGCAAAGAGGAAGTGATACCGCTGGATTAATGAGAATTTGAAGCAAACATAAAGAGAATAATATAATCAAATGATGAACAGTCATTGCAGCAACAAAACTGGTTTTGTTAGTTCATGCTTTTCATGAAGCCAAGAAATCTGCAGACTTATTGACAAAATTTAGTTGACTTTAAAAGTCAAAGACAGTTTTGGATGATGTTGTAGACTAGATGCTCTATGGTAATTTAAAATGTTGCTAAATAGTCCATTATATATACTTATTATAGTAATGTGCAACTTGAACTGCATGATGTATAAGATATAATTTATTGATTCTAACTTTCTAAGATTTTAGCCTTTGACTTGTAATGTGACAAATAGGAGGACATCAGATTTTGAATAATGGAGGGAGAGAGGGATGAGTTGGTTGACTTTGCCTCCTAATTTTAAATGCAAATACATAAGTGGCTGTTAATAGGATCATGGTGTTCTATCATATTTTATTAATTTATATTTTTTTATAACATATTAATTGTAAGTATAATAATGAGTAAACTTATATATATTTAGAGTATGATTTATAGTTTGTTATTCTTTGTGAAAGATTAGCTAAACCTACAATAGTGATTATTGATTTGCAATGTTTATTAGAAGCATGTGTGAAGTATGTAGATTTGCTAGAATCAATTTTTTCTAAAGTAAGCCAACGTATAAGCTCAAATGGGGATCGATTAGTGCTAAACCCAAAGTCCCAAATACATTGTTATCTTGTATCGTTGTTTTCATTTTCATCAACACCCCGACCGAAATCTGAGTTTGGCTAAACAATGGTTAACGGTGTGTAAATATTTGCTCTAATTACTGATAATACGCTCCACACTAAACCAGTGGTCATCGATATAACTAGAGTGAGTTTTATAGCTGTGTTAATTATTATATCAAGAATAATTTAATGAAAAATAATAATATGATATTCTGACTATGGACAGCGAAACCGACAACCACCCAATAAAAATCTTGATACTGACATGAATAATAAGTTTTTTTTTTTAATGAATAGTACTCAAAACATCTGACTTTTATTTAAAAAGGATCATAATTTAGGGGAATAAATATTATTATAATAATTTTTATAATGTACTCCGTATATTATTGTAGTACCGAATCTCTTAAAATCATAGGGAAATGATAGATACAACAAATAAATTGTTTCATACAACGAACTGTACAACTATAAAAGCTTACAGTACAAACATATCACAACACAAATTTGGTGTATGAATCAATTATTTTGTTATATTTATCACTTCCCAAAATCATATACCTTTTCAGGACCTTACTATATAAAAACTAGCCTCCTACAGAATTGAATTTTATAACAAAATATGCACCTTGATTACAAAATGGAAAACCAAACATGATGTTTAATAAAGAAAAGTGTAGCCCAACTGAGCTAGAGAGAAATAGGCAACAAGAACGATAAGCAGAAGGATCAAGATTTCGTAGGCTTGTTTGAACTTCAGACTCAGATTCAAATAAATAGCAAAAGTTCGTTTCTTGCTTCACATAAAGTTTCAAAATTTCAGAAACCCAATAATTTCCATTAATGAAACTAATAACATGACACTGTAACACAGTCCTTAAGCTTCAGTGATGGGGTATTCAAAGACGACATCTTTACCAGAAAGCTTCCTGTAGACTCCGGCTAATGTCTCCAGTTTGTATTCTGTGTCGTTACGAGCCTTTGGATCCAAATAGACCTGAACAAACCAGAAAGCCAATCGAATGTAAAGCCAAGAGGAGAGGTGGCAATTTGAGACACCATAGTTTTCATAAAAAGGAGTAAAGGTGGCAAAATGGGCAGGTTGGACAGGATGGATAGTGGGTCACAACACGTTTGATCAAGTTTGGCGATACACCTTTTGATTACAAAGAATATATTTATCATAAGAAACTTGAATTTTTAAAACAACATCATTTAATAGGTTGTATGGATTAACTGTACACTACGGAGTTTGGACACCCCATTTGACCCATCAAACAAAAAACATGACCCGAATTGACCCATTTATAAGTTTACTACTAAGAGTTTACCTTGATAATTTTGGAGCCATCAAGCCTGTATCTGATGCGTTTCCCAACGATCTCAGCAGGATGAACAATATCCTCAAGCATCGCCTCGTGCACAGCAGTAAGGGTGCGGTTTCGCGGTCTCTGAGCAGCAGAACCTTTCTTTGGTGGCCTCACAATCCTTCGGGTGGCAATGAAAACCACATCCTGTCATCAAGTGATAGGAGATTAATAATTATAGCTACAATGAATGCAATAAAACATATAGCACACAATTGCATGAACATGAGATAAATCTACAATTCTTAGAATATGTGGTCATCATTGTCACTATTTGAGCATAAATGAAGATCCTAATCAATGATTTTGTATATATGAGTTCCATTGAGCAGTAGATAAGCTTTATAACTTTATGAAATGATGCCAAGATTTTGCAAGAAACGAATACTATGACATATGAAAGAAGAAACCGATTTCACAAATGATTAGATTCACATTATTGACTTCTTGAGTCAAATCTACTTCGGCAATTTGAATAACAAATGGGTAATTAGCACTCATGTATCTATAATGTTATGGCACAAAAAAAGTAGTCCATATGCTCAAGTATTCAAACTGACAAGATGAATCTATCAGCAATAAAATTATGATTCTTATCGCTGAAAACGAAAACAATGCATATTTTCCACACTGCAGTTGAAGCCATTAAAACAAGTTCATTAATTTGGTGGAAACTTTTTAACATCAAATAGTATTATTAAAAAACCTCTATCAATGAGTAAGTTATTATAAATTTTATTCTTGGGTGTCAATTGCTCTGATGTTCTTTACTCACTACTCTATGATTTGTTAAGCTCGCAACTTTATGATTTTATAGTCCATCTTTGGATGGGATGATTACTTTTTATTTCATAATTACTTGTTCATGATTTGTTTTTAGTTTCTTAATTTAGTAGTGCCTTTTGTACTAGTGGCTCATAAATGATAGGTTTTTTTTATCGTATATGATGACTTTTTAAGTTCATATAGAAGAACTGGTCGTGCTAATGTCCAAATTTTTGTTCACAATGATATTTAAAGCTAGGTAGATGGTTGTGGTTACAACCTATCAGGTATAACATGGGATCCTATTTGGACTCCACACACATTATCATTCACTAGTTCATAAACCCATCCATTCATTCTAATAACATCTTTTAATCACTCTATAGAAAGAAAGACCATGATAAGTTATGATGCCTTCACAAAGTTATTTTCTTTTAAACAGATATGCAAAGTAGAAGAAAATAACAAGCACGCTATAAAATAAACGAAGGAATCAAGTTATGCCAAAAGATACCTTCCCACTGAACTTCTTCTCAAGTTCTCTCACAAGCTTAGTATGAATCTTGTGAAATTGTTTGGTCAATCTATACGGAACAGTGATCACAACAGCCTTTTTGTTACCCGCAACATCAACTTGGCTTCAAACAGACAATGTAATACAGCATATTAATCAATTAGTACGCCACAAAAGAAACAACATTAACTTCCATATAAACAACCCTCACCTAGCCGAGTTTATGTATAAGTCCTTCAAGTCACTCTTGAGCTCTTGGTGCGTATTCTCCAAATCAAACAATGCCTACATTACAATATATAAGTCGACAAATGTAACATCGTTTTTGAATTCAACTTACATTTAAAATCTGCATCAATGCATGTATGTAGTCATGTATACTTAAGATATAAAAATGTTAACCTTCTAAATTTGATTATTTATAAGATTTGATATATTCCTATTTTAGAGTCTTACAGTATCATTCCCCTGTATATGTAAATATAAACAAGAATTATATAATTATATATATAAATATAATTAAGATAAAATATAACCTGAGCAACAGTCTGCTCAAACTCAGTGGGTTCAACATCCTTATCCTTACTGATTTTCTTCATTGAGGTATACATCTTCAGCAGTTATCTGTTTTTCAATATACACATTTCCCAAAAATTCTATATTAATATTGTGAAATAATACATTTAATCAAACACTTAATAATATGTAAATTCCCATAAATTTATATCAGAAAGAATTGTCAAAAAATACATTTACTCAAAATTCATAGTATAAAGATATATATATACTTTATTTATAAAATTAATTAAAAATTCAGGGACAAAATACTTACGTTGAAGTTGATATTGATTGATCCTCCAAGAGCAGGAAGGAGTAGCAGCAGCTTGAGGATTCAGCTCAAGAAGATGCCGCAGCTGTTAAATTTTTTGGAATTTTGAGGGATTTGGATTTGCAATTGATTTTGATTTAGGGTTACGGAATTTGGGCTTGAGGCCCATGAATAAATGGGCCCATTTGTGCAGGCTATTAGGCCCAGTTTAATTACTAGAAATACAGTTGGAGCAGTCACCTAGTCAACGCAGGTCAAATCTTAAATATGATAGTATTATTTACTGTATCGAATACGATAAAGAGTGTGTTTGATACACAAGCATATGATATTCAGACTTACTTTTGATACACACCTTACTTACACTATCTAGTAGATTAGTTTAAGTTTCTAATTTTAGTTGTATAACGACGGTATTAGATTTTGATGTTGCTGCAGCCCGCAGGACTAGCTACATTAATTTCATGATGTCATAAATATTTCCTGAATTAAGATCCATTCTCATTACCTCCAATAATTACATGATACATATATCACTATAGAAAATGTCATCTCGTGTTATCTAGACTTCCAATATTGCACAAGGTCCGATCGACCTCCAAAATATTTGACATTGGTTGATCAATACTTCGTTGTAGTCCCTAAAATCCCTCAACGAGTCCCAAATGATCTTAAGCAAGTATGCAACTCATCCACTTAATAAATCGCCCCAAAATAGGACTACGAGCAATGTAAGTGTGTTCTGGTGAGCTGCGAAAATTCATTTAATCTTCCTTAGCTTTTCGAAATGCATCCTAGCAGCTCCTTTACTTCCATGAGAACAATGTCTAGACATGAGTTCAAGAATCATTGACGGTGTTAACTCAAAAATACAGGAAAAGTTAAATGATTTATTGATGAATGAATGTATATGATATAGAAAGGAAGCAAACATATTGAACAAAACATTACATGAAACACAATTATTAGAATCATAGGTGTACTTAATATATCAAAGTGAAATACTTTCTTGTTTATAATAACCAACTTGCAGTATATTATACTTTAGTCACAATAGTATCCAAGACAAACATCAGACTTGGGGTCATGTCTTACTAGCCTAAACACCAAAAGTCACCATACAATACAAACCTGAATATTTGAGTTAGCACAATAAACGAGAGGTTTACAGGAAGTAACTTTATACACTATGAAGAAAACAGTATGAAAGAAACTATTTGATAGGCATTATAGTCTTATTGAGCGAGTAATGTAACGTAACAGAGTATCACTTCTTTGATTGAATGTACAAAATGACTTTCTATGACTACAGCTCTTATAGAGTTACGGGTATTTTTTAAGAGTATCTTATTTCTCATTTAAGAACTCACCTGAATTTGTTCAGTTATTTGACTATTTATTTATATAGCTAAACCAATATTCTCATACTAAGGAAGAAACATGCTACTTAAACCTGATGCAACCAACTGCAAAATTGCAACTATGCTCTACGGTTTGAAGGTACTTCATCTGAATTATTCTACAATGAATCACTCATAACCCCAATTCAAACTTACCATAAAGATATTATAAACGGAAGTATTTGTCAAAGTGTAACTTGCATTTTCAAGAACGGCTGCAGAAGGCCCTTAGTAAACATTTCCATACCAGAACACGAAGTAGATAAATGTAAGAACTAAAATCCAGCAATTTCAATAGATCAGTTAGTAAAGACTAAGAAACTTGTAGGTTCTTGAGGGGCAAAAATGGCAACAAAGGACTTTATATGCTGGAATGCCAAATAAACCAGCATTCCACAACTATGAACCATGGAATTATTATTTGCATATAACATAAAGAACGATGAGTATAAAGACTACAAGTTATTCAGTGTTTTAGAGAATTTATACAGATGCCCAATATCATGTACTAGTAGTTTTATAAACATGATGTTAATACAGAGGAGTCGAGGATTAATATTTTCTGATACAAGCTATTAAACTGTCAACCCTATTATTAAGGAAGTCATAAGCTTGTCCTTTGTCATAGATATCAATGCTTACACAATCCTGAAACTGAAATAACAAAAAAAAAATGGTATTAACAGTGTTCATCATGTTTTATTCTTACATGGGGATAGTTGACATTTAGTTAGAACACACACAATGATTCCTTCCAATGTTGAGGAAATGGACAGGGAAGCGACACTTTATCAAGTCTTCATGAAACTCAACCAAAATCATGAGAGCAAATAACTTAAAATACAAACCTGCGTAACCTTGAATGTCATCACATAGCTTTCCAATCCCAATGAGTGCAAAGATCCCTCCACATTAGGATGCTCTACCTAGAAGCAACAAGCAGGCACAGAAAAGAAACAGATACAGATCAAGAGAAGACCGGTACAAAATTTATATTAGCAGGGGTTGGAGTGTTGGACACAATGAAAGGAACAAACATATGGATCTAAAGAAGCAACGACGGTATGAAATCTTTCTTAAAAACTTCGAACACGCAGGCTAATGTAAGCATAACAGGGAACAGTAGATGACTCACAAACAAAGGGACGCACACACGCATCCACACAAGCAAAATTACATATAATATAGGAGGCTATAAGCCCCAAAAACTACACTTTGGGGCAACTTTAGACGACCTTGACCCATTTGACTTGTATTTTCTGCTTTTCTTTTAGCTAATTTTCTTCTTTGTACCATCAGAAAACCCAAAGCAATCCATTCTTACAGCAATAAATAAGATTTTTTGATAACACAAACATGCTATACCAGAAGCTTATAAATGCTCTGTTCATTGAATGTGTTCTTACGTAAGTATTGTCCTATATGACAACATCTCTTGTTGCAAATAGATCTAACTCTTTGATATCATTCGGTTACAGTAAGCTATAGCAAGTATATCTCTTTTTAGTGAGCTTATATCTTCAATATATTACCAGCATAGAGTATATGGGATGTTTAATACACCTATCAACAATCAAGAATTCAAGGGTTCATTATCGGACTTCTAAAACTTCAAAGATAATTTCCTACTCCTTGAGCTGCCCAAGTTGTGACCAATATCATGCACCCAAATTAGTTAATTCATCAACATTCTGCTTGTAATAAAAACCAACACTCTTGGCATGCTTAACGCCCTAATCGGAAATCAAGGAAAAAGTCGAACTTCTCACTGTTTGTTTCACTCGTTTGCCTTGTTAGCAATATAATGTTAAGAAACCATTTATGTCCCATACATCTATATCATCAAGCTTTGCATATATCATTGCAGGTGAAATTCACGCAGAAAATACGGAAGTTAAAAAAAAGTTCTCCACACATAAAATAAGTAATCTTTCTAAATGTAATTATCACCCTTGGTATATTCAGCACCTACGTGTTAGAGAGTAACTATGCAAGCAAAAGAAGTTACACGAAACTTACTTTAATATGCAAATATTTTAAAAGCATAAGAGCATAGAGTAAAGTTAGATCTAATACCTGTTGGATGTAGTAGGAATGCATAAAGACAAGGATAACTGTTCTGCATCATATCTCCGGATATTAAGGTCAACTTCGTTGCGCAGATCATAATATCTCTCTTTTCTTTGATGTAAGCCGAAAGTGCTTCTTAAGAATTACCTTGTGTGCATTGTCTAGTCCCTTAGTGGCTAACAAGCGCACCAGGATGTTTAATGTGTTCGCATTTTTAGAGAAACCAACATCAGTCATTTCTTCAAGATACTTCAGTGCCGTGCTTATCTTACTATATCGAAGAAATCCCTGAATGACTAAATTATAAAAAACACCATCCATCGTGTAACCTTCAACCTTCATGTCATCAAGCAAAATCTTCGCATGTGCAGGTTTACCATTCTTAAAAAATCCACCTATCATGACATTATAGGTATGAAGATTAGGTTGTAAGCCTCTATCACAGAGTTCACAGAAAAGTTCATACCCATCCTTGACTTTCCCAGCTTTGCACATACCGTCGATAAGACTAGTGCAAAGAACAATATCGGGGTCCATACCATTACCTTTCATGGTTCCGTACAATTTGAGGGCCGCATCCAGTTCTTCATTCTTCAACAAAGAATCTATCAAAATAGTGTAAGTGTGAATGTTAGGATATATACCATCACACTTCATTTTATCAAAAAGCAGACGCGCTTCTTTAAGTCTTCCAACGTGACAAAAACCACAGATGAGAGTTGTGTACGTCACGATATCAGGAACAATATTCTTTTCATGCATTTCCTTAATAAGATCCCAGGCTTTGTCTACCCTTTTGATCTTGCAATATCCTTTAATCAAGATGCTATAGCTAAAAACACACGGTGGCCAGCCTTTTGCAATCATATTCTCAAATACCTCTCTTGCATCATTCACTTTACCCAGCAAACAATAACCATGCATTAGTGCAGTGTAACTAATATCGCTAGGTACACACCCTTGTGCAATCATAACCTCAAAAATAGTTTTAGCATCATTTACTTTACCAAGCAGACAGTACCCGTGCATTAGTGCGGTGTAAGTGAAAGTATCAGGTGTTAGACCTTTTTCCAACATTAATTCAACACATTTATGTGCTTCCCCAACATCACCTTTTTTACCATAATAATCAACTATAATGCTCCAAGTGATCACATCAAATGAGATACCTCGAGCTTGCATGTCTTCAAACAATGTCAACGCCTCTTTCCATTGACCCAAACCAAAAAAACCTCGAACCAAGCTATTGAATGTTACAACATCCGGTAAAATACCTTCCGTAATCATCTCAAAAAAAATATCATGAGCCTCGGGGACATACCCTTCTTTGCAAAGGCCATCAATAATTATATTATACTCGGTTGTACCTGGTTGACACCTCTTATTTTCCTTCATAGATCTAAGAAAACGAAGAGCATGTTGTGAGTTGCCTCCCTTGCAAATCCCGTTTAATATCATACGATAAGTTACTATACTTGGTTCCAACCCATTTTTCTCAATCTCTTCCAAAAACATATGTGCATGAGAAATGTTTCCATTAGCATACAACCCTCCTATCAGCGTATTAATTATCGCACAATCAGGCTTATAACCAAGCTTAATCATGTTCCCATATACCGAGAAACCTAAATCCACACTATCCATATGACACAAGCAGTTTATGGCAATACTAAATGTATATAAATTAGGTTTTACAGAAGACTTGAAGCCTAACAAGTCATGGCCTATAATCAAAGACATTGCAGCAGAGTATTGCTTCAATTTAGCAATTTTAATCAAGATTTGATTAAAAACACGAACAGGGGGAACATTCCTGCTCTCAACTTTCTGATTAAAAGAACGCACCAAATCTACTAACTCATTGTTCAGTTGAGGACTTATGATTGGGGAGGGTAAAAAAACTTTTAAATGAGAAGTAGCACCGATCATAATACGAAAATGAGTATTAAAACGCATCAGGCCATTTTGAGGAAGGATGCACACAGACTTTAACATGCTTGACAGAAACCTTAAGTTCTATTAACATTTTTATTCTCAAACTGATTATGATTTCATATTACATTTTCTCAACGGTTTCTGAGATGGTTTGAAGGTTGACTTGCAGATACCTATTCATCATTACCTGCCCACATAAACAACCAGCTGATTATTATTTCAAATTACAATCATAGCACACATGTTTTACTGGATACATTACTTGCAAGATAGATTCAATGGGTAACATTATAGGTGGAAATATATGATTCAGGCATTTCATCAAACACTTCACATGCATGTAAACATACCAGACAAAGACCCAATAAAACCCAACAAATTAACGATTGAATGACAGATTCTTACCAGATCAGTTTGAGCAGAAGACACAATCTAGTCGGTGTTCTTGATTTTGGTGTTCATACAAAAAGAGGTGCTTAAACGTTAAACCCAAAAAAAAAACCCTCAACGACTGCAACTCTGCAAATGCTTTAACAGTTTAGGTTTTGGATTGGGCTGCTTAATGGATTCAACAACAACAGAAGGCCGTGCCCCCATATTTTTTTAACAGCGGGCCAAATTAGGTACGGTTTATTATTTCATTATCTATTAAAGTTTGCAACTATTTTATGAAATATACTTTTATTTATTTTATTGTATGTATTTAATTTGTAAATATCATTTATTGTACGTAAATTTTTCTTTTTGGGTAAGACCAAAAAAGGAAACTTTCCTATTTTGTCATTACCCAAAAAGAAAAGTTAACATACAGTACACGATATTTATAAGTTCAATACATACAGTAGACGTTTTTTATGTTCGACTCATACAATAGTAATAAGTGTAAAGTTTAATACATAACGAAACAATAAACCCAATTAGGTATAAGAAAAAACGGTTTATTTATTTCGTTATGTATTAAATTTTACATCTTTTATTATTGTATGAATCGAATTTCAAAATTTTTTTATTGTATGTATTGCAATTGTAAATATTATTTATTATATGTAAATTTTCCTTTTAAAGTAAGGCCAAAATAAGAAAGTTTCATTTCTTGGCCTTATTCAAGAAAGAATTTTTTTTTTTTTTGAACGACCAACGAAAAAAATTTCATTACAACTTGAGCTAACAAAATGTTGAAACACTCAACATATTACAATGTTATATTACACCAATCCTTTAAAAAAAAGGCATCCACCATTATATCAAACTACCTGAATGCATTAACATTAAAATCACTCCAAATTTCCCATGACAAAGCTTTGTAGGGTGATCTACTTTTAATCCAAGTGAAAGATAGAAGCCGAATTTCCTCAATAATCGAACTCGCTGATCCTCTTTTAGAGTTAAAAGTAGCATCATTCCTATTTCTCCATAAGCACCAAATCGCTGTGATAATAATTAGATGAACCGCCTGTTTCCAATCTCTCCCCCTCTCAATTGTGAAGATAAAGATGGTAAGTCTCTTACCGAAAAAAAGAAGAAAGGATTTATCCAGCACCATTGTGAAACAAACTCCCAAACTTGAACGGCAATTACACATGAACCGAAGACATGTTCCAAAGATTCGTTCTCCATACCACAAACATCACACACCATCGAAGGAATATTAACATTTCTCCTGGTTAAGTTGTCCTTTGTTGCCAACCTATTTAACCATAACCTCCATGCCAAAAAATTAGCTTTTATCGGAATCCATTTGGGCCATACAAACCGATTTTCCAACTGAATTTCCTTTATCTCCCGAATTGATGATCTTATATTTTTCACTAGAAACTTACCCGAATCAGAATTAACATTACTCCATACATCACTTTCTCCCGTCCATATCACAGATTTAATTAAATCTATCAAAACTAGCACATTAGCATGTTCAAATTCGTTTAGTTGCCTAATCCAATGGAATTGCAGAAGCTGAGTTCCATTATTAAAACGAATCCTATCCTTTAACATACTCATTTTAGCCGCTTCCAATTGATACAGATTAGGGAACTTAGAGCGTAAAGGTTCACCAGAAATCCATGAATCATGCCAGAACAGAAGGTTAGAATGCGTACCTGGAACCACATGGAAGGTTGCTCGTATGTCAAAACCAATGTCATCAAAATAATCTGAGATTTTACATATTTGCTTCCAAGGTCCCGGTATTGACAGTTTTCTGGGAATGAAGTTCCAAGATCTCGATGAATTATGGATACACCAAATTACTTTTCTCCATAGTTTATTTGGCTCGATTTTGAATCTCCACCACCACTTAGAAAGTAAAGCCAAGTTCATTTCCATTAACGATCCAATTCCAATACCACCGATGTCCTTAGATGATATGACTTTGGACCAAGAGACCCAGTTTATTCTCCTTGAATTATCATCATATCCCCAAAGGAACTCTCTTCTAATCCGCTCAAGAGTCTCAATCACACCCATTGGAGCTTTAAACAAAGAAAAATAGTATATGGGAAGGGCATTTAGGACAGAGTTAATCAACGTGATACGACCTCCAAATGATAATGTTTTTGCCTTCCAAGAAGAGAGCCAATTTTTGAAGACTTCAATTACCGGATTCCAGTTACGGACCAGGTTCATATTCCCTCCTACGATCAGGCCTAGATGTTTGAAAGGTAACGAACCCACTTTACATAATAATACATCAGCCATCGATTGGACTTCTGTATTATCCACTCCAATCCCATACAGGTAACTTTTTTCCAAATTAATGCCTAAACCGGATGCAAGGAAGAAACACCTTAGTAATCTTTTAAGGTTGAACAAACTATTCATGGACCACTCACCCAGAAAAACCACATCATCCGCATACATAAAATGCGACAACATTAACCCAGAGCTCGTAACATTGAGTCCATTAAGAAACCCAAGTTCACATGCTTTCTTGATAACCTGAGATAAAGACTCCATAGCAATTAAGAATAAGAATGGAGATAAGGGATCGCCTTGCCTTAGACCTCTTTGACATTGAAATTCAGCAGATGGAGACCCATTAATCAAGACAGAGGCATGGCCCGATGAAATGATAGCCCAAATCCATCTTCGCCATTTACTTGGGAAGTTCATTTGCGCCATAATAGAATCAAGAAAACCCCAATTCAGCGAGTCAAAAGCCTTTTTTATATCCACCTTGAATAAAAATCCAGCTTTTTTGGATTTTTTCAACCACCCGATTACCTCATTGAGTACCAGCGGGCCATCAATGATACTACGATTGGCTAAAAATGATGTTTGCTCTTCGGATATCAATCCAGCAATACATCTCTTCAACCGATTAGAAAGCACTTTAGAAATAGTTTTGTTGATGCATCCAATGAGACTAATATGCCTGTAATCAATAAAGGTTTGTGGGTCTGATGATTTGGGAATTAATGAGATAAAGGATGCACAACAAGCCGGATAAATCAACTCAGTTGTGTAAAATTTCTCAAACAGCAGCAACATGTCTTGCTTCAACCAATTCCAATTCTTTTTAAGAAAATTGAAATTAAAACCATCGAGGCCCGGAGCCCGGTCACCAGCACAAGCCCAGATTATACAATAGATTATATTTATAAGTTCAATACATACATTAGAACAAATGAAAGTATATTCTCATACAAAAAGTGTAAAGTTTAATACATAACAAAATAATAAACCTTAAGAAAAACCGGACTTATCATTATTATTATTATTATTATTATTATTATTATTATTATTATTATTATTATTATTATTATTATTATTATTATTATTATTATTATTATGTTTTTCTTTCTTTTTCTTTTAGCATTCTATTTTACCGTTCTTTTTAACAAGTAAACAAATTAGGTTTTCTCTGTTTAGGTTACTTCAACAGTACGTGTATTTTATTTAGATGTACGCGACTTAATCGATGTATCTCGTGACTATTTTCGACTCTTTACCTAGCCACATCAAGATGTAGCTAGTAAGGTTTGAACGTGATACATCTAATATGATCATTATAATAGTATAATATTACTTTATGGAATATAATCTTTGTCACTATTGATCTTTTTTCATTGATTAAACATGAAGCTGAACTTATTTTTTGACAACTTAAAATAATATTATATTCATCTCAAATTTATTATCAATATACAAAAAACACCCGGTTAAAAAAAACATAAATTATTACACTTTACTTTTTGATAAAATGACACTATTAGAGAATTTACAACATAAGCTTTTTACAAAGCTTTTTTCACAAATTGATGTAAAAAAACTTTTTTGAAAAAAGGTTTTACAAAAAGATTTTACTCCATTGATAATTAAAAAGCTTTATAATGTTATAAAATATTGATGAAAACTGAGGCTATGATTATAATTTCTCAAACTATTGTTCCATTTCTCCTCATTTGTTTTATTTACATTATAATGTTGTAAAGATTTGAGAAGCTTTTTATCATCGGAATAAAAGCTTTTTTCAGAAAGCTATATAACACCAATTTGTGAAAAAGCTTTATAAAAAGTTTATGTTGTGGATGCTCTAACTTTTGCACATATTTTTATGTTATGTGTATAAATGAGGAGCAAAGAAATTTATTTAATCATATAAGTCTACCGCGCTTAGAAAGTAGACAATAAAATTGAAACATTACAGAAAACGTGCCCTATAAAATTAAAACGAAAGAAGTGACAATTAATATAGGACAGAGAAACGAATAATTATGGCCTAACTCCTAACAACATGAAACAACGCAAGTCAACAAAATTTAGAGTTTGGATAGTATAGTAGTGTTTTATCTTTTTATGATTTATATTTTTAGATTAATTATTAATATCTCTTTATTAAATAAAAGAGATCAATTAAAAGAGATCTTGCCCTTCCATTGGTTTCTACATTTTTGATCCAATGATTAAAATTAAATTTGTAAACCTAAACACAATTAATTAGTTGCTAATTAATCCTCTTATTAATTTAAAAATAACACATAAAACCCCGAAAAAATAATCATTTTACTGCCTCCATCTTTAAAATTAGTTTCAATATTACACCCTCAAGTTACATTTGCCCCCTTGATAAATAAATTAAATATAATTATTGGCATTCTGTTTGCCAAAATAACAGTTTTCACCATATCCCTCTTTTAACTATTAATTAATAATTAATTATTCCTTTATTTAATTAATTAAATTAAATTAATAACAAAACTATACGTAAATTACATTGTAAGTAACAGGTGATACTAAAGTTTTATTTTAATTTAAAAATTAATAAGTTAATAGTATATAAACTAAACGTATTATATATATATATATATATATATATATATATATATATATATATATATATATATATGTATATTAATATATTCATATATTAATATATTAATTTAATTTTTATTGAGATATATATTAATATCTATATTAATTTTATAATATATATTAATATTAATTCAAAATTGTTTTTTATTGAGATATATATTTCAACAAGTTTTATCCTATACGTTCAAACTAAATATTTTATTATCTATTTTACTTTTATGATTTTTTTTTAATTTTTAAATCATCACATCACATATCCCTTATCCCTTTATTATTTTTATATTAAAATAAAAGCAAAAGCATGACGGGCAGCATAATATTTTTTTTAAATACCTTATTGATTACTGTATATTATTTAATTAGATTAAATCAATATAAAAGGGCAATATTTTATGTTGACTAAATACTGAACGCAAGTCGTCTTCTTCATCCCCAAATATCCTATTTTTTGGAACTCTTCAACCATTTTCAATTTTGAATCGATTCCCAAATTACAAAATACAAATTGATTCCCCAGCCTTTGCGACTTCAATATGTATCCCAAAATAGATGGTCAATTTCCATTCAAAAACCCTTTGTGATTTACTTGCAAACAATAGAAAATCATATGCATGGAAACCAATTCCAAAACGATTTGGGTAATCAAACCCTACGCGGTTTTGTGTGAGACTTAACCTGCATTCCTTGGACTCCTTGATTTCACTCCATTATAAAAGGCTCATCATTGTCACATTCAACACATCAGTAAGGTATACATTTCCTCTCGAAATCGATTTACACTTTTATTTTTATGATGACTACAGTGCAATGTTTTGATCGCGTTTCTGACATAGATAGTGAGAAAGACAGTTATAACATCAAGGTTAAGGTGTTGTTACTTTGGAGGCAACATTATCGTAACAACCCAACTATTGTGGCTTCTTTGGAGACTATCCTGATTGATGAAGAGGTAATAAACACTAATTCTCATATAATTTTGTTTACTGTAGTATTTTTTGTACTTATTTCTGTTTTTTAAAAATATTTTTTAAAGTATTCAATGTAGCATTATTTTTAAAAATTTAACTCTATACGTAGCATTATTTTCAAGTATTCAATGTTTACTTTTAAACAAAAAAAAGTAACACTATTATAAAGTTATCATAATAAGTAAGATATAATAAGATATAAGATAATATGTATATAAGATACCTATAAATAGCATTTAATTACGTTAACATTAGGATTTGCAACGCTCATTTTTTAGGCGCTGATTTTTCGATCATCTTTGTTAGTATCATTTTTTTTATATATTCTACGTATTTATCCAATATTCTACGTAAGTTTATTTGATAAATTCTCTTTGATTTGACCTTAGTGTTCTTTACGTAAAATTATGTAAATGTAAATATTTATATATGACTCTGGGTGAACAAGTGAGATACGCTAGATGTGTTTATGTTTAATACGTATATTTTTATTTTATTTCTACGAGTACTGATTAGTTACCAACTAAGACTTTACTCGCTTTACAAAGATCTTTTACGCGTAATTCCTTATATAACCGACATAATATTCTTCTTTAAATAAATACAGGATCTTTTGTCATTTTACAATTTACATTTATGGAGGGAAAAGTGTATAAAAACGAAATTTCTATAGAATAGATATATTGAAATTGTGTATATATAAATTATATACCTATATATAATATATGTTGGACAAATAGTCAATCTCATTGTTTGGTTCTACAAGATTATGTCAAGGTTCGTTTAAAGTTTTAATTATTCAAACAATTTATTCTTTAACCTTCGCTTTCTCAACAACATTATGCCTTTGCGTTTTGTTGGCAACAATTGTCTAACAAGGATTCATGCACCTACATAAGTAACTATCATCCTTTAATTAAGCAATTTTAAGTATCATATATTTTGTCATTCAGTAAACTATTTGTCTATCTAAACACTATATCTACACTATAATTTATTTTTAGGTGTCAATGGAGAATTACCAACAAAAATCGATATATGTTTGCATTATGGAGGAGATATGGTGCGGACCGTTGTAGGTTTTGAATATCAATGTGGATCTGAGATTATGTTATGCTCGATTCAGACAAATGATTTCACGTTGAATAACATTCTTATGTGGATTTACTCAAATGTTTATCCTTCACAACTACAATATTGGTATGTAGCCAAGCACCCACACAAAAACTTGAATGAGGAATTCTCTCTAGCACGTATATTGACTACTGATGACCTCCATAATATGTTTTGCACTTGTCACAACCAAACTGTTTTGCATGTATATGTCTTGGACAATCCAGATATCCCAAGAGTTGCGTTGTGTAACACCCCCGAAATTCACTGTTTTGCGGAAGCATAGTTTGGGGTGTTACTAATCAAATATCACAGCACGAAGATAAAGCAAACGACATCTATATGCAACGTTTGTAAATTAGTTACATTCCATAGATATAATGTTTGAAAACTTAGTGTTTTCGTATACAAAATGTAGTTTCCCCTAGAGTCCACGCGTATAACGGGAGATTATATTACATAATCGTAATGTACAAAAGAAAATGCTAAGAATCTCCGTTAATGCAGTTGTGTTGAAATCATGCGACTCTAGCTAAAATCCTGGAGTAATCCTACTCCATCCGGGTACCTGAGAAAACATGCTAAAAAGTGTCAACCAAAAGGTTGGTGAATCTCACAGGTTTGTAAGTAATATCGGCTTTGAACACGAGATTTCATTAGTAATGCCCGTAGGCGTAAAATCAGCCATTGCAATCCAGCAATCGTAAAATCAGTATTTGCAATCCAGCAAATGTAAATAAATAAGTTTATACCGTTGCCATGAGGCTCATAATCGAAGCTTAACCCGTAAATAATAACTTTGCTCCCGTGACATGCTCGTAATTGAGCAAGCATCCGTAACGAATAAGTTGTCACCCGTTTATACGTGTAAATCGGTACGTGGCAGCGCTACTGCCCCGGGTGGGGAGGGTCATTTCCCTAATGGATCCATTAACTACTGTTCGCGCTTAAGTCCATAACTAACGATATATGATGGAGAGACTTCTGTAAATAGTAATAACTCATGCAATTCCGTTTGGTATAGAAATCAGTTTAGTACTTGTGTTCAGGAAAAATAAGTAGCATGTATCTCCCCCAATAAGATAAAACAGTAAAAGTGGGGCCGTAAGACTCACCTGAGTATGGTAATATGCCGTAGCAAATAGCAAGTAGTAAATATAGCAAGTAGGTTCTCCGAACCCGTAACCTTCAAATGCCTATTCATATGAAGTTATGTAAGTATGCGTCTCACGAGTCGTTTCGTTTAGTTGTACACAACTAGTATAGCCAATGTTTGTTCGTATGTTTGTAAAACATGTTTGGGCCCGTTGGTGACTTAGTTGAAACGTTAATCTCGACAGTTATATACTAGTTTGAATTGTTGTGCTTGAAAAACATGTTTCAATGTACCTTAGATGTTATATCGTATAGTCGTTTGAAGTCCGAAATGTATAACACTTAACTTGGAATTAAATTTGTAAATCTGCTGTGTTTTGCGACACAAAATGCGACACTAAAGTTGTCATGCGACACAAGGATTGTGTCGCATGAAGGATGCGACACAAAGTCCATACGACACTAGGGTTGTGTCGCATGGATGCGAAATGCTGATTCAACAGCGACATAGTGGTTGTGTCGTATGAAATACGACATAGTATGCGACATAGAGTGCGACACAATATTGTGTCGCATAGATTACGACACAAAGGTTCGGTACGACACAAGGTACGACATTAATGGGTTTATGCGACATAGCATGCGACACAAGGCTTGTGTCGCATGGATGAACACCAGCCCAGAAACTTTCGGGTTTCGAGGATTTTCGACCAAAAACGCAAATCTAACCCATTTTTGAGCTATAAAATCGTGTATTATGCATGTATTAGGTTATATCTAAGTTGTGTACACTTCAAAACATCAAAACATTACACCAAATTGAATAGATCTAAGATTTTAGAAATTTCTTACTTTTGCAAATCGAGCTAAATGGAGGATGAATTGATGAAAACGATCTTGATTTTCTTGCTCCACTCGTGATGGTGATTCCGAATATGTATTTTGTTTGTTGATTCGGTATGGTTCGATTTTGAGAGAATTTGGGTTTGAGAGAGTTTTGTGGGTGTTTTTGTTTAGTGAAAATAAAAATGAAAGAGAGAAGTGAGGGTGGGGGTGGGGGTTTGGCTGATCCAAAGGGGAAGGGAGGGGAAAATGCTCCCTAAAACTCAGTGTTGACTCCGTGTCCTAATCGTTTAATCGCTAATTTTTAATATTTAGTCAAACGTTTATATTCTTAAAATGTAATTAAAGTATTTAAATAAAAATACTTTGGAATTAATAGTAAAACATTTGTCGCACTATTTTAATTATTAAGTCGCGTTTATTACGTTTTGTTGTGTTGGTTAAAATGTCGTCGCGATAGTATATAAATAATGCTCGTTCGGTTGCGTATTTTATATAACAAAATACGTTCTCATTATTTAAGTAAATTTCTGTCACCAACGTCCAAGTAAACTGTGTCGGACTCTGTCCGGTTAATTTGCACGATTCATCCAAATCGCGTAAGTATACACACATATATATATAATTCACCTTATATATATACAAATAGAGCCTGTAATTAGTCCTATTACATACTAATTACAACTAGTTACAAACAATTAGGCATAATTAATTATCCTAATTATGCGGGTGTTACATTCTCCCCTTGTTAAAGAAATTTCGTCCCGAAATTAGCTTGAGTGCACGGACGGTGCGTTATCTGGGAAGAGATGTGGATATTTCTGTCGTATTTGGTCTTCCCGTTCCCAGGTGAACTCAGGGCCGCGCCTAGAATTCCACCTGACCTTTACGATGGGAATACGACTCTGTTTCAATCGCTTGACCTCACGGTCCATGATTTCCATAGGTTCCTCGACAAAATGAAGTTTATCATCGATTCGAATTTCGTCGAGCGGTATGATCAGTGTCTCGTCAGACAGACATTTCTTCAAGTTAGAAATGTGAAATGTGTTGTGTACGCTGCTAAGTTCGGCAGGAAGTTGCAGGCGGTATGCCACTGGACCAATCCTTTCAAGGATTTCGAATGGTCCGATATATCTAGGATTTAGTTTGCCTCGTTTTCCGAATCGAATAACACCTTTCCACGGTGCCACTTTGAGAAGTACCTTGTCCCCTACCTGGAACTCAAGGTGTTTGCGTCTCACGTCAGCATAACTTTTCTGACGATCACGTGCGGCTTTCAGCCGGTTTTGAATACCAACGATTTTCTCAGTAGTTTCTTGAATGATTTCTGGACCCGTGAGTTGGGAATCTCCTAACTCAGTCCAACAGATAGGTGATCGGCACTTACGTCCGTAAAGTGCCTCGAAGGGTGCAGCCTTTATGCTGGTATGGTAGCTGTTGTTGTACGAAAACTCGCACAACGGTAAGTGATTTTCCCAAGAAGTACCGAAGTCAACTACGCAGGCTCGTAGCATATCCTCCAGTGTTTGAATAGTTCGCTCGCTTTGGCCATCGGTCTGCGGGTGATAAGCAGTACTCATATCCAGACGAGTACCAAGAGATTTCTGTAACGATTGCCAAAAGTTAGAAGTAAAACGGCTGTCCCTATCCGAGATGATCGAGATAGGTACACCGTGTCGCGAGATGATTTCTTTGACATAGATGCGAGTCAGACGCTCCATCTTGTCGGTTTCCTTGATAGCCAGAAAATGAGCAGATTTCGTGAGACGGTCCACGATCACCCAAATGGTATCGCAACCACTCGAAGTTTTCGGTAGTTTGGTAATGAAGTCCATGGAAATCTGTTCCCATTTCCATTGAGGAATTTCAGGTTGTTGAAGCAACCCAGAGGGTCTTTGGTGTTCGGTCTTTACTTTTGAACAGGTTAGGCATTTACTGACGTATAAAGCGATGTCAGCTTTCATGTTAGGCCACCAATACAACCCTTTGACGTCATGATACATCTTGTCAGAACCAGGATGTATAGAGTATCGAGATTTGTGAGCTTCAGCCATCACCAAATCTCGCAAGTTTCCGAATTTGGGTAACCACACCCGGTTAGAGAAGTATCGAGTTCCATCGGGTTTGATTTCGAATTGTTTATCCAAGCCTCGCAAGGCTTCATTTTTCAAGTTTTCATCGTTGAGTGCTTCAAGTTGAGCGGTAAGGATTTGAGCAGGAAGCTCGTTACGAATTGTCATAGAAAGTGCTCGGACTCGAAAGGGTTTCACTCGTTCTTTTCGGCTTAAGGCATCGGCCACTACGTTAGCCTTGCCCGGATGGTATTTGATCTCGCAGTCGTAGTCACTAAGTAACTCAACCCAGCGACGTTGTCTCATGTTTAGATCTTTCTGATCGAATATGTGTTGGAGACTTTTGTGATCGGTAAAGATAGTGCTTTTCGTACCGTAGAGATAATGTCTCCAGATTTTCAATGCGAAGACCACAGCACCTAACTCGAGGTCGTGGGTCGTATAGTTTTTCTCGTGGATTTTCAGTTGTCGTGAGGCATAGGCAATGACTTTTTCCCGTTGCATCAACACACAACCAAGTCCTTGGTGTGAGGCGTCGCAGTAAACTACGAAATCGTCGGTGCCCTCGGGTAAGGACAAGATTGGTGCACTGCAAAGTTTGTTTTTCAATAGCTGGAAGGTTGACTCTTGTTTATCCGTCCAATCGAACTTCTTATCTTTCTGAGTCAGTGTGGTTAGGGGAACAGCTATTCTTGAGAAGTTTTCGATGAATCGGCGATAATAACCAGCAAGACCTAAGAATTGTCTCACTTCGGTTGGAGTGGTCGGTGACTCCCAGCCCTTGATTGCTTCAATCTTGGCGAGATCAACATGAATTCCTTGGCTGTCAATCACGTGCCCGAGGAATTGAACGGTTCGAATCCAGAACTCACACTTAGAGAATTTGGCATATAACTCTTCGTGTTTCAAAAGTCCTAGAATGGTTTTCAGATGTTGAGCATGTTCCTGCTTGTTTCGAGAGTAAATCAGGATATCATCGATGAACACAATGACGAATTTGTCAAGATATGGTTTGCACACCCGATTCATAAGGTCCATGAATACGGCCGGTGCGTTGGTCAACCCGAATGGCATCACTTGGAATTCGTAATGCCCATAACGAGTTCGGAAAGCTGTCTTTGGGATATCATTGTCACGGACTCGGAGTTGATGATAACCCGACCGTAGATCAATCTTTGAGTAAACACTCGATCCCTGGAGTTGGTCAAACAGATCATCAATTCTAGGAAGTGGGTACCGATTCTTTATGGTTAGCTTGTTCAGCTCTCGGTAGTCGATACACATGCGGAAAGATCCATCTTTCTTTTTCACGAATAAGACCGGAGCTCCCCAAGGCGAGGAACTTGGTCGAATGAATCCTCTGTCCAGGAGTTCCTGTAGTTGGTTAGACAATTCCTGCATTTCGGATGGTGCTAAACGGTAAGGGGCTCGTGCCACGGGTGCAGCTCCGGGCACAAGTTCGATTTGAAATTCAACTTGTCTAGGTGGCGGAAGTCCGGGCAAGTCTTCAGGAAAGACTTCCGGGAAATCCCGCACGATCGGAACATCCTCAAGTCGCTTCTCCTCCGACTTCTTCTCCGTTACATGTGCGAGGATGGCTTGATACCCTTTTTGTAGGTATTTTCTCGTTTTCAGACAGGATACAATATTCAGATTCTGTCTACCGGTCTCCCCTTGTAGGACTAAGGTTCCACCGGAGACAAGAGGTATGCGAACGAGTTTGTCATGACAGATGATTTCAGCTCGGTGCTTGGATAACCAATCCATACCGACAATAACATCAAAGCTGCCGATCTCGATAGGAATTAAATCAATGGGAAACGTTTCGTTCGTGAGGTTAAGTGTACAGTTGTGTATGATGCTATCAGTCTCAATCAGTTTGCCGTTAGCTAATTCAACAATGTATTTAGCATCTAAGGCAGTGGGAGTAATATCAAGTAAAGGGCTAAATTTCTCAGAAATGAAGCTTCTATCGGCACCGGTATCAAATAACACAGAAGCAGTAAGGTCGTTGAGAAGGAACGTACCCGTCACGACGTTCGGGTCTTGTCTGGCTTCCCCAGCCTTGATAACGAAAGCTCTACCGCGAGCAGGGTTGTTGTTGTTGTTTTTCAGCTTTGGGCAATCTCTCTTGAAGTGCCCTGAATTTCCGCACCCAAAGCAGGCCTTTGGTGCATTGGTGTTGGGAGTAGAAATGTTGGTTCGGCAATCCTTGGCTAAATGCCCGAACCGTTTGCAGTTGGAGCAAGGGCAAGAACCGTCATGATGGCGGCTGCATTTGGAACAGTAGGGCTTGTTCCCGCTGTACCCTTTCTTTTCCGAAGTCCCCGATGAATAAGCCTTAATGTACTCAGGCTTCTTGTTGGAGGTTTGGTTGGATGGGTTGGGGTTTCCTTCCCACTTGCGTTTGTTGTTTGCAGATGGGGTTGAGGTTGTACCGCGGCGGACAGAATTTGCCGTTAGTTCATGGGCCATACGGATGGCGCTCTGAATAGTACCCGGTTTAGATGAAGTCACCAGGTCCTGAAGTCTCTCGGGAAGTCCGTCAACGAATTTCTCGATCCTCTTATACTCAGGATCGACCATGGTTGGGCACAGAAGTGCCAGTTGGTGAAAACGGTTGGTGTATCCGGTGATGTCATCACCCTGCATCTTGTGGTTCCAGAATTCCACTTCTAGTTGTTTCAATTCATCCCTGGGGCAATACTCGCCCCTCAACATCTTCTTCAACTCCTCCCACGGGAGTTGGTAAGCAGTAGCAACACTCACAGTCTGGGCATAAGTGTTCCACCAGGTGAGTGCGGTGTCAGTGAAAGTACTAACGGAGAACTTAACTTTATCTCCCTCCGCACAGTTGCAGATCAGGAATACAGACTCAACTTTCTCGATCCAGCGTACTAGACCGATAGCTCCCTCAGTACCTGCAAAGTTTAGAGGTTTGCAGTTCTGGAAGTCCTTGTAAGAACAAGGTTTAGCAGCAGAGGTTTCAGCGGCATCGCTGTTTCTTGAGGAGTTGGGTGGGGTATTGCGAGCCAAGGCTTCAGTAACAGCCTGGGTGATAAGGGAGGTAATCTGGGCATCAGTGTAAGGTCTTGACTTTGGCGGCATGATTCTTCAATAAAAGAAATGAAGATACATGAGATTTTGTAGGAAATTGTAATGGTCACAGATGTACATGTATAAAAGCAGCAATACATAACATCAACATGGAAAATGACAATTAATGTGAGTTGAAATAGCAAGGAAAGTTTGATAGATAATGTGGGTTCAAAGGTTACATCCTACAGAGATATTACGAAAGGTGTCGGGAATTGTTACATCCGACTAGTTTATAGAGTAGATCATTCGGTGTTGTTCCAGTTCAAGATTTTCGAGTCTTTGTTCCTGACGGCAGAATTGGGTAGTCAATGCTGGCAACGTAAGATGTGCCGAGTTCTGAGAGTTATGTACAGGATAAGGATTGGTCCGAGGTGACCTTGTGTTCCTCCTGGCTACTCGTGGGTTCCGTGACCCATGTGAGTGAGAGTGTGACGGATTAGGTGGTATGTTTGCCATTCCTGTGGCAGAGTGTAAGTAAGACGAGGCTAATATATATATACATGTATCATATCCAGCCTAGTGTCTAGCACGTATCAAGTAATGGTCCGGTTCTCTCGTGGTCAGAGTCAACTAACGTATCCCCGTTCAACATAATTATTTCAGACCTTACATCATCTTTCCTTAATTGTACATAGTTGATCAGGCTATGTTAAATTAAAGTTGTATGCTGTAATTCCCGAACCAGTCATGTCTAATAATAGAATACTGCCTAACGGTCATAGTCTAGGCCCACTAAATGCAACCTAGTTCACTATAACCTTAGGCTCTGATACCAATCTGTAACACCCCCGAAATTCACTGTTTTGCGGAAGCATAGTTTGGGGTGTTACTAATCAAATATCACAGCACGAAGATAAAGCAAACGACATCTATATGCAACGTTTGTAAATTAGTTACATTCCATAGATATAATGTTTGAAAACTTAGTGTTTTCGTATACAAAATGTAGTTTCCCCTAGAGTCCACGCGTATAACGGGAGATTATATTACATAATCGTAATGTACAAAAGAAAATGCTAAGAATCTCCGTTAATGCAGTTGTGTTGAAATCATGCGACTCTAGCTAAAATCCTGGAGTAATCCTACTCCATCCGGGTACCTGAGAAAACATGCTAAAAAGTGTCAACCAAAAGGTTGGTGAATCTCACAGGTTTGTAAGTAATATCGGCTTTGAACACGAGATTTCATTAGTAATGCCCGTAGGCGTAAAATCAGCCATTGCAATCCAGCAATCGTAAAATCAGTATTTGCAATCCAGCAAATGTAAATAAATAAGTTTATACCGTTGCCATGAGGCTCATAATCGAAGCTTAACCCGTAAATAATAACTTTGCTCCCGTGACATGCTCGTAATTGAGCAAGCATCCGTAACGAATAAGTTGTCACCCGTTTATACGTGTAAATCGGTACGTGGCAGCGCTACTGCCCCGGGTGGGGAGGGTCATTTCCCTAATGGATCCATTAACTACTGTTCGCGCTTAAGTCCATAACTAACGATATATGATGGAGAGACTTCTGTAAATAGTAATAACTCATGCAATTCCGTTTGGTATAGAAATCAGTTTAGTACTTGTGTTCAGGAAAAATAAGTAGCATGTATCTCCCCCAATAAGATAAAACAGTAAAAGTGGGGCCGTAAGACTCACCTGAGTCTGGTAATATGCCGTAGCAAATAGCAAGTAGTAAATATAGCAAGTAGGTTCTCCGAACCCGTAACCTTCAAATGCCTATTCATATGAAGTTATGTAAGTATGCGTCTCACGAGTCGTTTCGTTTAGTTGTACACAACGAGTATAGCCAATGTTTGTTCGTATGTTTGTAAAACATGTTTGGGCCCGTTGGTGACTTAGTTGAAACGTTAATCTCGACAGTTATATACTAGTTTGAATTGTTGTGCTTGAAAAACATGTTTCAATGTACCTTAGATGTTATATCGTATAGTCGTTTGAAGTCCGAAATGTATAACACTTAACTTGGAATTAAATTTGTAAATCTGCTGTGTTTTGCGACACAAAATGCGACACTAAAGTTGTCATGCGACACAAGGATTGTGTCGCATGAAGGATGCGACACAAAGTCCATACGACACTAGGGTTGTGTCGCATGGATGCGAAATGCTGATTCAACAGCGACATAGTGGTTGTGTCGTATGAAATACGACATAGTATGTGACATAGAGTGCGACACAATATTGTGTCGCATAGATTACGACACAAAGGTTCGGTACGACACAAGGTACGACATTAATGGGTTTATGCGACATAGCATGCGACACAAGGCTTGTGTCGCATGGATGAACACCAGCCCAGAAACTTTCGGGTTTCGAGGATTTTCGACCAAAAACGCAAATCTAACCCATTTTTGAGCTATAAAATCGTGTATTATGCATGTATTAGGTTATATCTAAGTTGTGTACACTTCAAAACATCAAAACATTACACCAAATTGAATAGATCTAAGATTTTAGAAATTTCTTACTTTTGCAAATCGAGCTAAATGGAGGATGAATTGATGAAAACGATCTTGATTTTCTTGCTCCACTCGTGATGGTGATTCCGAATATGTATTTTGTTTGTTGATTCGGTATGGTTCGATTTTGAGAGAATTTGGGTTTGAGAGAGTTTTGTGGGTGTTTTTGTTTAGTGAAAATAAAAATGAAAGAGAGAAGTGAGGGTGGGGGTGGGGGTTTGGCTGATCCAAAGGGGAAGGGAGGGGAAAATGCTCCCTAAAACTCAGTGTTGACTCCGTGTCCTAATCGTTTAATCGCTAATTTTTAATATTTAGTCAAACGTTTATATTCTTAAAATGTAATTAAAGTATTTAAATAAAAATACTTTGGAATTAATAGTAAAACATTTGTCGCACTATTTTAATTATTAAGTCGCGTTTATTACGTTTTGTTGTGTTGGTTAAAATGTCGTCGCGATAGTATATAAATAATGCTCGTTCGGTTGCGTATTTTATATAACAAAATACGTTCTCATTATTTAAGTAAATTTCTGTCACCAACGTCCAAGTAAACTGTGTCGGACTCTGTCCGGTTAATTTGCACGATTCATCCAAATCGCGTAAGTATACACACATATATATATAATTCACCTTATATATATACAAATAGAGCCTGTAATTAGTCCTATTACATACTAATTACAACTAGTTACAAACAATTAGGCATAATTAATTATCCTAATTATGCGGGTGTTACACGTTGGGTAATTAGGAAAATAATGCTACAGTTATTTCAGTCCTAAATGCGTACTGTCTGTACTTCATTTCCAAAATCAATTAATTTTGCTTTAAAATTTTTAATATAATATTTGTCCATATTATTTCATGTTCCTTTCGATTCATACACAATACTAGAATAAGTGATACTTTTGGTTATGTTACCATGTGTTGTCTTTTAGTTGTAAGCTGTGTTTTACTAAATTGATAACCAAATATAATCCCTATATATATATTAAAAAATATGATTAGTTAACCTTTGCCAAAAAATTTACGTAATATATTACCACCTTTAACACACATGAGTTAATTTTGCTCATAGCTAAACAACTATTATTTGTAATGGAAAAACTTTAAATGTTATAAGAAGTTCAACTGTTTTACATTTTTAACAATTGCTTAAATTTATAGATTTCTATTCGACTTTAATCATAAAGGCCGACAGAAGCAACCTTTCTTATTATTTTATATTAATTGAATGATTCATTTCGGCTTATAAAAGTAGTGTACTACATTTTTATATGGAATACACGTATAATTCATATAAAAAATAGAACGATAAATATAATACATCTTTATGTTAATAATGTTTTTTATAACTTTTACTTTATTATTAAGATAACTCCACACCATCAATAAATATCATTAATACTTTAAAACTCGAACTCGCCTTTGCTACAAGTTAAATAATACAACTCAACATGCTTTGTATTTCATTTATATTAGCCGATATATCAAAAACTAAATAGTTTATCCAGCGTAGTCGCGGGTCAATAAACTAGTTTTATTAATATGTAAAGTAGATTGCATGGTCAACATGACATGTCTAAGCAATTTGAAACAACTAGATGCCAATTCAAGTCATAGCTCCATCATTAATTTTTTCTTCATAATTATATTTGTTTTGAATTACATTTTGTTTAAGACTTTCTTTTCTCAACTTTTTTTATTGTGTAAAATTAAAATATATTAATAAAAAACATAATCTTTACTTTATAGATGGTTATATATTATCATTTAAAGCATACGATAGAATTTAATTTACTTTAGCCTAGTTAAGACTTAAAACAGAATAATATTAATTAAACATACTTTATATTTTATATAACATTTGTTGTATTATTATGTTACAGAACAATTATATTGTTGTAATTTTTAATTTATTAATATTTTTTAAGGCAACTATATAAATTTATCTTATACAAAACTTGCACCCACAGATAAATGGACGTGTCTCATGTGAAAAATAAATAATATACATCAAATATATATATATATATATATTGGGAGGTTCAAATGAGAACCACTCTAAAGTTGAGAACTTTGAGAACCACAACGAGAAAGAAAAGGGTCAAAAAAATTATAAATTTACGTCTTAAAACACATTTTAACCGATTTGTTCACATTATCGTTCACATGTGAACATATATTTGTTTTTTTTTGCGTTTTTCGATATAATTTTAGAATTTTTTTTTCCTTTTCCTTTTTCAAAACGTACATTAATGTTCACATATGATTGAAGTTAATCACACGTGAACAAACACGTATTCGTTGTGGTTCTCAAAGTTCTCAACTTTAGAGTGGTTCTCATTTGAACCTCCCAATATATATATGTATATATATATATATATATATATATATATATATATATATATATATATATATATATATATATATATATATATATTTATATATATATATATATATTTGTTTCAAACGAAACTTGAACACTTAATTTAGTTATTCTAGGATACCTCGGCGTTATTACGACAAAGACTATTTGATTAGAAAATGATGTAAATTAAAATCGATATTTGTGAACATTCCTTTATGCAAATATAAAGTAGTTTATAAAGCAAGTAAGTAATAACACAATTTATACTTTTCAATTGTATACTTTTTATTGATTCAATCAATCAAAGAGTTAGAAGGTGTGTTGCGGAATTAAGTTTAACGCATGTAAATTTAAACAGACATATTTCAATAATAAAATGGGATAAATATTTGTGAATGTATCCGACTTACACTCAATGTCTATTGTGTGTATTCAAAGAACGCATGAAATTTTTAATGCATTCAAGTTTTAAATTACGTGTTTTTATGTATCATTTAGTACTTTCGATGATGTGTCAACTTCTATGAATGTTACGTGACACTTTAAACAAATGACACATCAGCAAAATACATAAAAATATGCTTTTTGAAAGTTGGATTTTATTAAAAGTACCATACTTTAGTTAGGTACACACAAAAAAAATTGGTATAAGTTGGATGCATTCATGTATATTTATCTCATATTCCCTTCATCCCAATTTAATTGTCTCTAGACAAAAAAATACACAGTTTTAGAAAACATAATCATTACTTCTTACTTTTTGCAGAATGACATTCTTGCCCCTGATTAAATAATTAAAGAATCCTTATTTTTTGTAATTCTAATTTCATATATGTGTGGATAAAATGGTAAACGTAATCAAATTTCCCTTTCAATGTTTGGTATGGACATTTAATTTAGAACAACCTGAAAAGGAAACATAGACAAATAAATTGGGGCGGATGGAGTAACAAATTGTGGAGTCTCTCCAACTCTTTATAGGGTGTTTGGGATTGCTTAAATAAGCGTTTGTCTGTTTATTTGCTTATTTTGACAGCAGATAAGCAGATCCAAGCACCTCAACTGTTTATCTGCTTATTTACTAAGGAATAAGCACTTAAAAATAAGTAAGTGGATACCTATTTATTTTTTAAGCATATAAGTGTTTAAAAATAAGCAAACCCAAACACCCCTAGAAACACTTGCCTAAGAAAGACAGAAAGTGTTTTGTGTATGGATACAAGGACTCGCTACTTGAAGTCTACATATGATAGTGTTCAGCGAGAGTAAGTGCACTCAAATACATATTACAATAAATATGAGTGACAAAAGATAACATTGGGTAGTACGTACTTCCTTAAATGCTACATCCATAACTTTACGCTAAAGGACAAACGTATTGTTTAGACTTTGTAGTTTTCCTATAATATTGTACTTTGTTGTAGAATGCAATTGCAATTTAGCTTTTAATAGAGTTCTGCCTAAATTCAACTCAATTTTTCCAAATATTCAGTGAGTGTTGTCGAGTGATACGCCATGGATCATCCACACACTAGTCGTATGTCGTTTATCCAGTATCGTTGTTCCACCCAGCGATAGACAAGATGTACCTTCAAAGTTGTCTTCGACACACTTGAAGTGTTTACGTACATTAAACTAGATCAAGTGACAATGATATTTCTCAATGAGTCACTAACAAATTAAATAGTTAGAAGAGAGAACGTACATTTGTATCTATTAGCGAGTGTCGAACTTAGATAAATTATAAACAAATTATAAGCCCAATAATGTGATACAAACAAAAGATAATCTGTGACACCCGTCAATTTAGGACTAGAATTTAGTGCCTAATCAAGTTTTAATACATGTAATTAGTTCTGTGTTAGGCTAATTAATGTATCAATTATTATATATATTGTTGAATGTATATATCTACACAATTATGCGGTTTGTTTAAATCGTACAAGTTTCAACTCGAATGTAATTCGGTTCAATTAAATACGGACGTTGGTGAACAATTTAACTAAATAACATAACGTTATTTAATGGAACTATTATATCTCAAGAATATTATTTTGTAATATTTCAGTTTAAACAGTATCGTATAAATAACAATTTACTTAGTTAAATTATAAACACGCGCGACAAGACAAAACGAGCTTAAGTTATAATTTATAACTACAACCTAAAGTACTTTAATAAAAATACTTCAACCAAACCATCGGGAATTTATTCGCATTTTAAAATGTATATCTAAAAGTAACTAATATTAATTAAACGTTTAAATAATCGGGAGAACGAACACCGCACGGAGCACATTGCGTGGACTGAAAAAGGGAAGCTTCCACCAAAACCACCTCCATCTTTCTTATTTCCTCATTTTTCATTTCTTTTCTCTCTTTTTCTTTTCTTTCTCTCCAAACACACCAAAACACCACCACCACCATAATCATCAAAATAAGAACACGAAACGACCTCAGATCATCAAAATAATTACGGAAAAGGAACCACCTCGACGCGATCTACCTTTCTATCTTTTCGGATTTTCAATCCGACACCGCGTAAGTTTCCGACAAATTCCCGAACTTCTCGTTTTAGCTTGTTTTTACATATTTATGAGTTATATAACATGTATATGTCCAAATATATGAAGAAAACACGATTTTATAGCTTAAAAACGGGTTTGAATTGGGTTTTTGGCCGGAAAAATCTCGACAGTCGGACTTTCTGGGCTGGTGTTCCTCAATGCGACACAAGCCTTGTGTCGCATGTAGTGTCGTATTTTGCCTGTTATGTCGCATAAAACCCGTTATGTCGCATCTTGTGTCGTACCAAACCTTTAGTATCGTAACTCATGCGACACAATATTGTGTCGTACTCTATGTCGCATACTATGTCGTATTTCTATACGACACAAGCACTAGGTCGCTGTTGAATCAGCATCTCGAATCTATGCGACACAACCCTTGTGTCGTATATATATTGTGTCGCACTTTTATGCGACACAACCCTTGTGTAGCATGACGTGTCCTTGTGTCGCATATAGTGTCGCAAAACACAGCAGATTTACCATTTAATTCCATACTAAGTGTTAGACATTCGGGACTTCAAACGATTAAATAATATAACTTCTAAGGGACATTGAAATATGTTTTTCAAGCATAACACTTCAAACAAATATAGATATGTCAAGATTATTATTTCAACTAAACCACCAACGGGCCGTACGCGTTTTCAAAACATACTTCAAAATCAAACAAGTCGTTGTAACTTGTATCAATTCAATCAAATAAGTCGTAGTAACTTGTAACAATACAATCAAAAAGATTGTAGTAATTTAGACATATATAGTTGTATAACAACTACAAGGGTAGTCTTTCGAGATACCGGTACAATTAATAACAATCAAGTGTCGTGGACACATTCAGGTTTCAAGTCCTTGGATATCAATTCACCGCTAATTACTTCAAGTTTATTAAATTAAACACTTCAAGACTCAGGTGAGTTTCATGGCCCCATTTTCACTATTTTACAACTAGGGGTGTGATATTACTGCTCTGTTTTATTTTACAAGTAGAACGCAAGTACCAACCTTCAAATACTACATGAGTTTCAAGCTAATCAATTTAAAGTCCTCTATAATATTTTAGCGTGAATGTTAGTATATGATATCATATGGGATTGACAATCCTCATCCGGGTTAGCACGCACTAACCGGTCAAACGGATGTATTAGCATTTGGGAAGACGAGTGTGGATTAGACACTCGTAGGAGGCAAACCAGTTAGGTTTCCTTAATTGGACCTAGCGCTCAAGTTAAGCTCAGACTATGTGCTCATGGATTGTATAACTTTTATCTTGCTTAATTGCATTTTAAATTCAATATAAATCTTGCGGTTCTTACAACTATACATTGACATACAAACCTGTGAGCTCACCAGCGTTTTCGCTGACCCATTTTAGTATGTATCACAGGTACCCAGCAGTAGGTTGGCTGCACAGGCAGGAACTATTAGCTCGAGTCAGCATACATACAATTAGAGATTTGATTGCATTATTATATTTTGTAAAAGTAATTATGCTATGTAATCTCTCAATTTCAGGAACCGAGCTAATGTAACATTATTTTGATGTAAACGCTTACTTTATTAATACAAGTTTAAAACGACGCATATAGTGGTCGTTCATTATGTCTTATGTGCTTTGTATATTGATTAGTGACACCCAAATCGAGCTTCCGCAAATCATTAAATTTGGGGGTGTCACAGATTGGTATCAAAGCCTAAGGTTATAGTGAACTAGGTTGCATTTAGTGGGCCTAGACTATGACCGTTAGGCAATATTCCCTATTAGGTATAACCAGTTCAGAGATCACATCATATTAGTTTAATTTAACATAGCCTGATCAACTATGTACAATTAAATGAACATGATGCGAGATCTGAAATGGGTTATGACTGAACAGGATACGTTAGTTGACTCTGACCAAGAGAGAACCGGGACTTAAAGCTTGTCTGTGTTAGACACTCAATAGGCGGTTATGTGATATATCTATATACATAAGTAAGCCTCAATTCAAGCTTAGGCTACATTATATACGTATTATATGAATATAGGCCTCACATTTGCTAACGTTCTGTCTCAGAATGGCAAACACACCACCCAACTCATCCCGTTCTCATCCGTATGAATCACAAAGTTCAAAGGTAGCTAGGAGGAACCCCAGGTTGCCTCGAGCGGGCCCATACCCCAATCAATTCACACTAATGGATTTGGCCGCTAGGTTACACCGTCACGAGCAACAACTGCGTGACATGGACATCGAGTTGCAAGAGACCCGTGAAAACTGGTGTAACACCCCCAAATTTAATGGTTTGCGGAAGCATACATTGGGTGTTACTAATCAATATACAAAGCACAAGATATATAGCAAACGACCTCTAAATGAGACGTTTGTAAAATAGTTACATTTCATAATTTGAATCGTTTGAAAACATATAGTTTTCTTTACAAAAATACGTAAGCCTAGAGTCCGCGTATGTGGCGGGAGATTCTATTACATAATCAAAGTTACAAAAGATAATGCCAAGGAATCTCCGTTAAATGCAGTTTGGAAATCATGCGACTCTAGCTAGTAATCCTGGAGTGATCCTACTCCGTATGTGTACCTGAGATACAAAGCTAAAAAGTGTCAACCAAAAAGGTTGGTGAATCTCACAGGTTTAGTAATAAGTAAGTGTCATGAACCACAAGTATGTACCCGTATTGCTATCCAGCAAAGTAAGTTAATCAGTATATCAGTACAGTGCCATGAGCTCATAAGTTGAAGCTTAACCGTGTAGTGTGAAATCAATCACGTACCCCCGTGAGTGCTATCCGCACACTCATATGTAACAAATACTAATATGTCTGTTTCTACGTGTAAATCAGTACGTGGTGGCGCTACCACCCCAGACAGGGATTGTCAGTCCCAAATGGATCCATTTACTAGTACTCGCGCTTAAGACCATAACTAACAACTTACGATAAGGAGGCTTTCAGTGGATAAAAGTAACTCATGCGTTTGTTTGTAATCAGTAATGTTTTCAGTTCAGTACATTGTGTTCATGCGTAAAACAGTTGCTAAGTATCTCACCCCAAAGTATAAAACAGTAAAAGTGGGGCTGTAAGACTCACCTGAGTCTGAATGCGTTTAAACAAACGTATGTTGATAAGCGAATAATGAAGTCCAACGACTTGTAACCTGAGGGTGTCCACGACACGCGATGGTTATAATCATGATTGGGTATCTCAAAAGATCACCCTTGTAGTTGTTACACAACTATATATGTCCAAATTACTTCGATTTGGTTGATTTGATAAGTGTTTGAAGATGTGTACGGCCCGTTGGTGACGGATTTGAGATAATATACTTTAAGTGTTTTTATTTAGAAGTTGGCATTTTGCACTTAAAAGTGTGTCCCAATGTGTTTTATAGGTCGTATCGTATAAGTGTTTGAGGTTATATAGTTTCGACACTTAGTGAAATTGAGATTTGAAAACCTGCTGTTTTATGCGACATAGTCATGCGACATTAAATGGGTTATGCGACACAAGTGTTGTGTCGCATAGGAATGCGACACAATGTCCATACGACACAAAGGTTGTGTCGCATGGATGCGAAATGCTGATTCAACAGCGACATAGTGATTGTGTCGTATGATGTATACGACATAGTGGTTGTGTCGCAGAACTTACGACACAAAATATCTGGTACGACATAAGGTACGACACAAGGGAGTTTATGCGACATAAAGGCTAAAATACGACACAACATGCGACACAGTGCTTGTGTCGCATGGATGAACACCAGCCCAGAAATCCGGCTGTCACGACTTTTTCCGGCCAAAATCCGTTTTTAAACCCGTTTTTAAGCTATGAAATCGTGTTCTAAATGTTGTAATGGACATATACTAGTTATAATAACAACCACAAATGAAAAATACTAAGAATCGAGAGATTTCGGGATTTTGTCGGAAACTTACAATTTGCCGAAATGAAAATCCGGAAAGGTAGAAATGTAGATCGTCGCGAGGTGGTCGTGAATCTCTAAAAATATTTGTGATCCGGTCGCGTTTCGTGGTAGTATTTTGCGGTTTTGTGAGTTTGGTGTTTTTGGTGAAATGAAAGAAAGAAAGTAAGAGAGAGGAATAGAAAGAAAGAGAAATGAGAAAGGTGAGGTGGGAGGTGAGGGTTATCCCCACTTTCGCCCCGCGTCCCGTGCGGTGTTCGTTTGCTCCGTCGTTTAACGTTAAATAATTAGTTACATTTTAATTATAAGTTTTTAAAATGCGATTTATTACACGACATATTGTTTAAACATTTTACAAATCACTTTATATTTGCGTTAAAATGTAAGTTAGTTTATTTAGTTTGCGCGTTTTAATATTTTTAAATTGTATAATTTCTGATTGTACGATACGAATAATTACGAAATATTATAATAATAGTATTTTTGAAATAAAACGTTATTTGATAAGATTGTCACCAACGTCCATATAAAAATTGAATCGAAATGCATCCGATTTAAATTGCGTACGATTTAAACAAATCGTATATTCGTATATATATTCAACAATATATATAATTCGATACATAATTAGCCTAACACAGAACTAATTACATGTATTAACAAAGAATTAGGCGCTAATACTAGCCCTAATTTGGCGGTTGTTACATTCTCCCCTTGTTAAAAGAATTTCGTCCCGAAATTAGCTCGATTGCACGGTCGGTGCGTTGTCTGGGAAGAGATGTGGGTATTTCAGTCGCATTTGGTCATCCCGTTCCCAGGTGAATTCAGGACCACGTCTAGAATTCCACCTGACTTTAACGATGGGAATACGACTCTGTTTTAGTTGTTTGACCTCGCGGTCCATTATTTCCATAGGTTCCTCGACAAAATGAAGTTTATCATCGAGTTGAATTTCGTCGAGCGGTATAATCAACGTCTCGTTGGACAGACATTTCTTCAGATTAGAAATGTGGAATGTGTTGTGAACGCTGCTAAGCTCAGCAGGGAGTTGCAGGCGGTATGCTACTGGACCAATCTTTTCAAGGATTTCGAATGGTCCGACGTACCTGGGATTCAGTTTGCCTCGCTTTCCGAATCGAATGACACCTTTCCAGGGTGAGACTTTCAGAAGTACTCGATCTCCAACCTGGAATTCGAGGTGTTTGCGTCTCACGTCAGCATAGCTTTTCTGACGATCACGCGCGGCTTTTAATCGGTTTTGTATGCTGATGATCTTTTCGGTTGTTTCATGTATGATTTCTGGACCGGTGAGTTGTGCATCCCCCACCTCAGTCCAACAGATAGGTGATCGGCACTTACGACCGTACAGTGCCTCGAAGGGTGCAGCCTTTATGCTGGTGTGATAACTGTTGTTGTACGAGAACTCGCACAACGGCAAGTGGTTTTCCCAGTTTTTACCGAAGTCAACTACGCAGGCTCGTAGCATGTCTTCCAGTGTTTGTATGGTTCGTTCGCTCTGGCCATCGGTTTGAGGATGGTAAGCCGTACTCATATCCAGACGAGTACCAAGAGATTTCTGTAATGATTGCCAGAAGCGAGAAGTAAACCGAGCGTCTCGGTCGGAGATGATTGAGATGGGCACGCCGTGTCTTGACACGATTTCTTTCAGGTAGATCCGTGTCAAACGTTCCATCTTATCAGTTTCCTTGATGGCTAGGAAATGAGCAGATTTAGTGAGTCGGTCGACGATCACCCAAATGGTATCACAACCGCTAGGAGTTTTCGGGAGTTTAGTAATGAAATCCATGGTGATCTGCTCCCATTTCCATTGTGGTATTTCGGGTTGTTGTAGCAAACCGGAAGGTTTCTGGTGTTCAGCTTTAACTTTGGAACAAGTAAGACACTTGCCAACATAGGTTGCAATGTCAGATTTCATGTTGGGCCACCAGTACATTTCTTTGATGCCGTGATACATTTTGTCGGCACCGGGGTGTACAGAGTATTTAGACTTGTGAGCTTCATTCATCACCAAGTCTCGAAGGTTCCCAAAACTTGGTAACCAGATTCGATTTGAGAAGTATTTGGCCCCGTTAGATTTGGTTTCAAATTGTTTATCCATGCCCCGCAAGGCCTCGTTTATCAAGTTTTCTGGTTTGAGTGCTTCGAGTTGAGCGGCGAGAGTTTGATTGATGAGATCGTTGTGAATGGTCATACCGAGAGCTCGAACTCGAAGTGGTTTCACTCGTTCCTTTCGGCTCAAGGCATCGGCAACAACATTTGCCTTGCCCGGATGATAGCGGATTTCGCAGTCATAATCAGTAAGCAACTCGACCCATCGACGTTGCCTCATGTTGAGATCCTTTTGATCGAAGATATGTTGGAGACTTTTATGGTCAGTAAAGATTGTACACTTGGTACCGTATAAGTAGTGTCTCCAGATTTTTAGAGCGAATACAACAGCCCCCAACTCTAGGTCATGAGTTGTGTAATTCTTTTCGTGGACCTTGAGTTGTCGAGAGGCGTAAGCGATGACCTTGTCTCGTTGCATCAGCACGCAACCAAGACCTAGGTGTGAAGCATCACAGTATACCACGAAGTCATCGTTGCCTTCGGGTAAGGATAAGATAGGTGCACTGCAGAGTTTTTGTTTTAGTAGTTGAAAAACCGACTCCTGTTTGTCAGTCCAATCGAACTTCTTTTCTTTTTGAGTCAGTGCAGTGAGCGGTAGGGCTATTTTCGAAAAATTCTCAATGAACCGCCTGTAGTATCCGGCGAGTCCTAAGAATTGGCGTACCTCGGTTGGTGTTGTAGGTGCTTGCCAACACTTGATAGCCTCGATTTTCGAAGGATCGACATGAATTCCCTGATTATCAATGACGTGTCCAAGGAATTGAACGGTTTGCATCCAGAACTCACACTTAGAGAATTTGGCGTATAACTTTTCGTGTTTGAGCAGCTCTAGGATAGTTTTCAGGTGTTGTGCGTGTTCTTGTTCAGTGCGCGAGTAAATCAAGATGTCATCGATAAAGACGATAACAAACTTGTCAAGGTAAGGTTCGCACACCCGATTCATAAGGTCCATGAATACAGCCGGTGCGTTTGTTAAGCCGAAGGGCATCACTTGGAATTCATAATGCCCGTAGCGAGTTCGGAAAGCAGTTTTTGGAATGTCATCGTCACGAACTCGGAGTTGATGATAACCTGACCGTAGATCGATCTTTGAATAAAAACTCGATCCCTGAAGTTGGTCAAACAGGTCATCAATGCGAGGAAGTGGGTAACGGTTCTTGACAGTTAATTTGTTGAGTTCACGGTAGTCGATGCACATGCGGAAAGAACCGTCTTTCTTTTTCACAAATAGGACCGGAGCTCCCCAAGGTGAGGAACTTGGTCGAATAAATCCCTTGTCCAGGAGTTCCTGTAACTGAGTAGACAACTCCTGAAGTTCGGATGGGGCTAATCGGTAAGGGGCTCGTGCCACGGGTGCAGCACCGGGCACAAGGTCAATAGAAAATTCGACTTGTCTAGGTGGCGGAAGGCCAGGCAAGTCTTCAGGAAAGACCTCTGGGAAGTCTCGAACAATAGGTACATCCTCAAGTCGCTTTTCCACCGACTTTTTCTCCATAACGTGTGCGAGGATTGCCTGGTACCCTTTTCTCAAGTATTTTCGGGTTTTCATGCAAGAAATGATATTGATTCTCGTCCCACCGGTCTCCCCTTGTATGCTCAAAGTTCCACCGGTGACGAGAGGAATGCGTACAATTTTCTCGAAACAAACGATTTCGGCTCGGTGCTTGGACAACCAATCCATACCGACGATGATGTCAAAGCTGCCGATTTCGACAGGTATCAAGTCAATGGGAAAGAGCTCGTTAGCTAAGTTCAGAGTGCAATTAGGTATTACACTGTCGGCCTCAATAAGTTTTCCGTTTGCCAATTCTATTGTGTACTTAGAATCTAAGGCAATAGGTGTAGTGTCAAGTAGTGGATAAAATTCATCGGAAATAAAGCTCTTATCAGCACCAGTATCGAATAATACAGATGCAATCAAGTTGTTGAGAAGAAACGTACCCGTGACTACATTCGGGTCTTGACGGGCTTCCCCAGATTTCAGCACAAAAGCTCTTCCTCGAGCATTGTTGTTGTTCCTGTTGTTGTTGTTGTTCAGCTTCGGGCAGTCTTTCTTGAAATGCCCCGTTCCGTTGCACCCATAACAAGTCTTTGGTGCCGAGGTGTTGGTGTCAGTGGTGTTTGATCTACAGTCCCTAGCCAAGTGTCCAAATCTCTTACACTTGCTACAGGGACACGAACCATGGTGGTGTCGTTGGCACTTTGAGCAATAGGGCTTGGTTCCCTTGTATGCCCCCTTGTCATCAGAACTGGAGGTGTAGGCTTTAATGGTTTCAGGTTTCTTGTTTTGGTGGTTGTTGTGGTTGTCGGACCATTTTCTTTTGTTGTTGTTGGAGGATGGAGTGGGTGGTTCGGGGTCCTCGTTCATGGCTAAAAGTTCATGGGCCAACCGGATGGCACCGTGAAGAGTGGTTTGTTTTGATGAGGCGACATTCCCCCGGACAGGTTCCGGAAGGCCGCGGATGTATTTCTTGATCTTGTCGGGCTCAGTACCCGCCATAGTTGGGCGAAGGACGGTGAGTTGTTGGAATCTGGTGGTGTATCCAACGATATCAGTTCCTTGCACTTTCAAGTTCCAGAACTCTTCGTCCAGCTTGTAAAGTTGTTCGGCCGGACAATACTCATCAGTGAGCATTTTCTTCAGATCCTCCCAAGGGAGTAGATAAGCTGTATCAATACCCACAGACTGGGTATAGGAATTCCACCACGAGAGGGCACCATCTTCGAGGGTGCAGGTGGAGAACTTGACTTTGTCGTCCTCCGCACATTTGCTGATGCGGAAAACGGATTCCATCTTTTCGAACCATCTGATAAGTCCGATGGCTCCTTCGATCCCCTTGAAGCTCAAGGGCTTGCAGTTTTGAAAATCCTTGTATGAACAAGGTTTTGTAGCAGAGGTTTCAGCGGCATCGCTGTTTCTTGTGGAACCTGGTGGAGTATTCCGAGCTAAGGCTTCAGTAACAGCCTGGGTTATGAGTGAGGTGATTTGAGCGTCAGTGTAAGGTCTTGACTTTGGCGGCATGACTCTTCAATAAAAGAAATGAAGATAATGAGATTTTGCAAGAAAGTTGTATTTATTTCAGATGTACATGTATAAATGTGGTAATACATAACATCAACATGAAAAAGAATTATGGCAATTAATATGAGTTGAATCAGTAAGAACTATTTGATAGATGATACGAGTTCAAAGGTTACATCCTACAGATGTATTACAAAAGATGTCGGGAATTGTTACATCCGACTGAAACATAGAGTAGTACTTAGATAGTTACTAGATTACAGGATAGTTTACAAAACAAAGACTAAGCTAGTCTTAACGTAGGTTAATCTGCTCCATCATTTCGATGAGACGATCCACAGTATTTGCAAGTCTGCTAGCTTGTCGAGCATTATCTTCAGCTAATGCTAGTCGCTGTACCAATCCGCGGGTATATTCTTCCGTTTCCCGTGAGCGTTGTTCACACTCATCAAGTCTGCGTTTCAAAAGAGTGGTTTCCACGCTTATCTCCACCACTCTGTTGAGAAGAATGTCCACATTAGTAACGGTGGTTTCGTGATTCTCAGAGACTTGTTCGATGCGTTCAAGAGATGTAAGTCGCCAGTTTTCGTTGGTTTCTTGCAACACGACATCCATGGTGCGAAGTCGTTGCTCGTGTTGGTTCACCCTAGCAGCTAAGGCTGGCACGGTGAAGTGAGTAGAGTACGGGCCAGCTCGAGGCAACCTGTTGTTCCTCCTTGCTACCCTTGGGTTCTGCGACCCGGATTGAGAACGAGATGAATCGGATGGGATGTTTGCCATTCTGAGACAAAGCGTTAGTAAGATTGAGGCCTATATTCATATAGTCCCTATATAATATAGCCTATTGAGTGTCTAGCATAAACATGTTTAAGTCTCGGTTCTCTCGAAGTCAGAGTCTTCTATTGTACCCTGTTCAGCCATAACCCCTTTCAGATCTTACATCATTTTCGCTTAATTGTACATAGTTGATCAGGCTATGTTAAATTAAACTCGTATGATGTAATCACTGAACCGGTTATACCTAATAAGGGATACTGCCTAATGGTCATAGTCTAGGCTCACTAAATGCAACCTAGTTCACTACAACCTTAGGCTCTGATACCAATCTGTAACACCCCCAAATTTAATGGTTTGCGGAAGCATACATTGGGTGTTACTAATCAATATACAAAGCACAAGATATATAGCAAACGACCTCTAAATGAGACGTTTGTAAAATAGTTACATTTCATAATTTGAATCGTTTGAAAACATATAGTTTTCTTTACAAAAATACGTAAGCCTAGAGTCCGCGTATGTGGCGGGAGATTCTATTACATAATCAAAGTTACAAAAGATAATGCCAAGGAATCTCCGTTAAATGCAGTTTGGAAATCATGCGACTCTAGCTAGTAATCCTGGAGTGATCCTACTCCGTATGTGTACCTGAGATACAAAGCTAAAAAGTGTCAACCAAAAAGGTTGGTGAATCTCACAGGTTTAGTAATAAGTAAGTGTCATGAACCACAAGTATGTACCCGTATTGCTATCCAGCAAAGTAAGTTAATCAGTATATCAGTACAGTGCCATGAGCTCATAAGTTGAAGCTTAACCGTGTAGTGTGAAATCAATCACGTACCCCCGTGAGTGCTATCCGCACACTCATATGTAACAAATACTAATATGTCTATTTCTACGTGTAAATCAGTACGTGGTGGCGCTACCACCCCAGACAGGGATTGTCAGTCCCAAATGGATCCATTTACTAGTACTCGCGCTTAAGACCATAACTAACAACTTACGATAAGGAGGCTTTCAGTGGATAAAAGTAACTCATGCGTTTGTTTGTAATCAGTAATGTTTTCAGTTCAGTACATTGTGTTCATGCGTAAAACAGTTGCTAAGTATCTCACCCCAAAGTATAAAACAGTAAAAGTGGGGCTGTAAGACTCACCTGAGTCTGAATGCGTTTAAACAAACGTATGTTGATAAGCGAATAATGAAGTCCAACGACTTGTAACCTGAGGGTGTCCACGACACGCGATGGTTATAATCATGATTGGGTATCTCAAAAGATCACCCTTGTAGTTGTTACACAACTATATATGTCCAAATTACTTCGATTTGGTTGATTTGATAAGTGTTTGAAGATGTGTACGGCCCGTTGGTGACGGATTTGAGATAATATACTTTAAGTGTTTTTATTTAGAAGTTGGCATTTTGCACTTAAAAGTGTGTCCCAATGTGTTTTATAGGTCGTATCGTATAAGTGTTTGAGGTTATATAGTTTCGACACTTAGTGAAATTGAGATTTGAAAACCTGCTGTTTTATGCGACATAGTCATGCGACATTAAATGGGTTATGCGACACAAGTGTTGTGTCGCATAGGAATGCGACACAATGTCCATACGACACAAAGGTTGTGTCGCATGGATGCGAAATGCTGATTCAACAGCGACATAGTGATTGTGTCGTATGATGTATACGACATAGTGGTTGTGTCGCAGAACTTACGACACAAAATATCTGGTACGACATAAGGTACGACACAAGGGAGTTTATGCGACATAAAGGCTAAAATACGACACAACATGCGACACAGTGCTTGTGTCGCATGGATGAACACCAGCCCAGAAATCCGGCTGTCACGACTTTTTCCGGCCAAAATCCGTTTTTAAACCCGTTTTTAAGCTATGAAATCGTGTTCTAAATGTTGTAATGGACATATACTAGTTATAATAACAACCACAAATGAAAAATACTAAGAATCGAGAGATTTCGGGATTTTGTCGGAAACTTACAATTTGCCGAAATGAAAATCCGGAAAGGTAGAAATGTAGATCGTCGCGAGGTGGTCGTGAATCTCTAAAAATATTTGTGATCCGGTCGCGTTTCGTGGTAGTATTTTGCAGTTTTGTGAGTTTGGTGTTTTTGGTGAAATGAAAGAAAGAAAGTAAGAGAGAGGAATAGAAAGAAAGAGAAATGAGAAAGGTGAGGTGGGAGGTGAGGGTTATCCCCACTTTCGCCCCGCGTCCCGTGCGGTGTTCGTTTGCTCCGTCGTTTAACGTTAAATAATTAGTTACATTTTAATTATAAGTTTTTAAAATGCGATTTATTACACGACATATTGTTTAAACATTTTACAAATCACTTTATATTTGCGTTAAAATGTAAGTTAGTTTATTTAGTTTGCGCGTTTTAATATTTTTAAATTGTATAATTTCTGATTGTACGATACGAATAATTACGAAATATTATAATAATAGTATTTTTGAAATAAAACGTTATTTGATAAGATTGTCACCAACGTCCATATAAAAATTGAATCGAAATGCATCCGATTTAAATTGCGTACGATTTAAACAAATCGTATATTCGTATATATATTCAACAATATATATAATTCGATACATAATTAGCCTAACACAGAACTAATTACATGTATTAACAAAGAATTAGGCGCTAATACTAGCCCTAATTTGGCGGTTGTTACAACTGGACACTCACCCTAATGGGGCAAGTTGCTCAGGTCTCTGAGGACCATGTAAACGCTATCAACAATATGGACGTTCTCGAAAATCGAGTGGGTGAAACCATCGAGACCATGGAGATCGTCCACAATCAAGTGACCGACAATCAAAACGAAATCACCGTCCTGCGATCAAGGTTGACTCAGTGTGAGACACGCCTGAGGGAAACCGAGGAGGCACTCAGAATGGTTAGCCGACTTGCAGAGTCCGTTGACCGTCTCACTGCCTTAATGCCACAACTCAATCTTCGTCAGAATTAGCTTAGGCTGAATCTGCACTCAATAACGCTTTCGTAGGATTAATGTAATTTGACCGGATGAAACAATTCCCGGCACTTTTGGCACAATATCTAAGTCTGTAACTTTTGAATTCAACAAACTCGAAATTGTCTGTAATCATTTAACAACGTAACATCAATTGACAATTTCGTTCGATTTAAATCTATATTATAGAACTGTTACACTTGTGATGTGTATATTGTCGCTTTAATACATACATCTACCACAATTATCATGCTGGTACAATTTCTTACGTACCTATTATTTCTTTTCTTGAAGAATCATGCCGCCGAAGAAAAAGAGTAACAATGAAGCTGAACTCGCTGCTGCCGTTACTCGAGCCGTAGCCGATGCCTTGGCTGCTCGGGATTCCACCCGAACGACTGAGGAAACAGTCGATACCACCACTCCTGCTGTCAAGCCTTGTTCCTACAAGGACTTTCTCAGCTGTAAACCACTATATTTCAAGGGCACGGAAGGTGCCATTGGCTTGATCCGTTGGATTGAGTGTATGGAATCTGTTTTCAGTCTCTGCGACTGCACTGAGAACAACAAGGTCAAATTCGCTGCTTACACCTTTCAGGAAGGTGCACTCACGTGGTGGAAAACCCACGCAAACTCTGTAGGCCTTGAGGTTGCAAATCGGCTTCCTTGGGCCGAACTGAAGAAGAAGCTGACAGAAAAATACTGTCCTGAAGAAGAGCTGCATAGGCTAGAGGAAGAATTCTGGCACCTGGCGGTGCAGGGAAATGATGTTGCTGAATATACCACCAAGTTCCAGCAGTTTGCTTTACTATGCCCGAGTTTGGTTGAACAGGAAAGTAAGGGCATCAAGAGATACATCCGCGGACTCCCTGAGAGCATCCAAGGAAATGTCGCCTCATCCAAACCAACCACCACTGAGAGTGCCATTCGATTGGCCCACGAACTCATGGCCCTAGTTGTCAGCCGTGAGACCTCCAACACCTCATCCTCCAACAACAACAAACGCAAATCCACTGAACACCACCACAACTCAAACAAGAAAAACAACGCCATCCAAGTCTACACCACCAACTCTGAATCCAACCGCAGCTACACCGGGGACAGGCCTTATTGTTCCAAGTGTAACTATCACCACTTTGGTCAGTGCAGTACCCCTTGCAACAACTGCAGGAGGTACGGGCATTCGACTAAGGATTTCCGAGCCTCCAGATCCAACAACAACCCCTCTGACAAAAATGCCCAACAACCTAAGTCCTGCTTTGAATGTGGGAACCCAGGACACTTTAGGGATACGTGCCCAAAATTGAAGAATAAGGGCAACAACAACAACAAAAGCAACAACAACAACAACAACGCCAAAAGTAGGGCCTTCGTGATCAACTCAGGGGACGCCCATCAGGACCCGAATGTGGTCACGGGTATGTTCCTCCTCAACAATTTAACTGCTTCTATTCTGTTTGATACTGGTGCCGATAGAAGTTTTATTTCCGATGAATTTTGCCCTCTACTTGACATCACACCTGTTGCTTTAGACGTTAAGTACACCGTAGAGCTAGCAAATGGCAAATTGATAGAAACCGATAGTGTGATACCTAATTGCACTTTAAATCTAGCCGACGAAATCTTCTCCATAGATCTTATGCCTGTTGAGATAGGAAGTTTCGATGTCATCGTGGGCATGGACTGGTTATCCAAACATCGCGCCGAAATCATTTACTATGAAAAAATTGTTCGCATACCTCTCGCCGTCGGTAGAACCTTGGTCATACAGGGGGAGACCGGTGGGACGAGGCTTAACATCATATCTTGTCTAAAAACCCGGAAATTTCTGAGAAAGGGTTATCCAACAATCCTCGCGCACATCATGGAGAAAAAGTCGGAGGAGAAGCGACTTGAGGATGTTCCAATTGTTCGAGACTTTCCAGAAGTCTTTCCCGAAGAACTACCTGGTCTACCACCACCAAGACAGGTTGAGTTCTCAATCGACCTTGTACCCCTGTGGCCCGAGCACCATACCGTTTAGCTCCATCCGAACTTCAGGAGTTGTCCACCCAATTACAGGAACTCCTGGAACGAGGATTTATCAGGCCGGGTTCTTCACCTTGGGGAGCTCCGGTCCTATTTGTCAAGAAGAAAGACGGTTCTTTTCGAATGTGTATCGACTACCGAGAGTTGAACAAGTTAACTGTCAAGAACCGGTATCCACTTCCTCGAATCGATGACCTGTTCGACCAACTTCAAGGGTCGAGCTGTTATTCAAAGATCGATCTTCGATCAGGTTATCATCAATTACGTGTTCGCAATGCTGATATCCCGAAAACCGCCTTCAGAACCCGTTATGGGCATTACGAATTTCAAGTGATGCCATTCGGTCTAACCATCGCACCGGTTATATTCATGGACCTTATGAATCGGGTGTGCAAGCCTTATCTCGACAAGTTCTTCATTGTTTTCATCGATGACATACTCATATACTCACGAAACGAGCAAGAACACGCGCAACATCTCAAAACAATTTTAGAACTACTTAGACACGAGGAGCTGTATGCCAAATTTTCTAAGTGTGAGTTCTGGATTCAAACCGTTCAATTCCTTGGGCATGTGATCGACAGTCAGGGAATTCATGTTGATCCGTCAAAAATCGAGGCTATCAAAGACTGGCAATCGCCAACCACTCCGACCGAAGTACGGCAGTTTTTGGGACTGGTCGGGTACTACCGGCGATTCATTGAAAATTTCTCCAAGATAGCCTTACCACTCACGACACTGACCCAGAAAGACAAAAAGTTTGGCTGGACTGATAAACAAGAGTCGGCATTCCAACTCTTAAAGCAAAAGCTTTGCAGTGCTCCTATTCTATCATTACCCGAAGGCACCGATGACTTCGTGGTATACTGCGATGCTTCTCATCAAGGTCTCGGTTACGTGCTTATGCAACGAGACAAAGTCATAGCTTATGCTTCACGACAGCTCAAGATTCATGAAAAGAATTACACCACCCACGACCTCGAGTTAGGAGCCGTCGTTTTCGCCCTCAAAATTTGGAGACATTACCTCTATGGCACTAGGTGCACAATCTTTACAGACCACAAAAGTCTCCAACACATATTCGATCAGAAGGATCTCAACATGAGGCAACGTCAATGGGTCGAGTTGCTTACCGATTACGACTGCGAACTCAAATATCATCCAGGCAAAGCAAATGTTGTTGCTGATGCCCTCAGTCGAAAAGAGCGAGTGAAACCACTCCGGGTCCGAGCACTCAGTATGACCATTCACAACAATTTAAACTGTCACACCCCGCCAAACGGTAATTACAATTACGTAGAGTGATTTGCGGAAGCTTAGTGACGTGGCGGGGGTGTGAGCAGTAAAACAACCAACAGTTACATACATACTCAGAGCATATGATTATCGCAGAACGAGATAGATTAAGATGCCATTAGTTAAAGTTTTACAAATGATTACCACTTGAGAAGTGATAACAGTAATAGTAGTAGTTGAAATCAGTATTTCATAAAATACATAATATCAAAAGTAGATTTCATAGGTATGACTGCAATAATTGCAGTTATACAGAGGAAATCCAAGTGTCCCAAAAGTAGTGGCATCCTAACAAGTCCAGGGTAGTCCGTCCTGATAATGCATGCAGATCTTACTTACGCTGCTAATTCCCTGAAAAACATAGAGTAAAACGTCAACAAAATTGTTGAGTGAATTCACAAGTTTGTTCGTTATGTAGGAAACACAAGTTAAACATTTAAGAATAACATTTCCAATAAGTGTTGTTTGTCAGGTAGGAAACACAAGTTATTGACAAATAACATTTCCCAAATCAGTTGTAGTTGTAATAGGAAACACAGGTTATTTCAATCAAGAGATAACATTTCCTAATTCAGTCATTAGTAGGAAACACAGGTTAACCTAGATAAAGATTAACATTTCCAAATCAGTGTACGTAGGAAATCACTTCCTAAACAATAGTTTTGTGGGAATATTTAGACGGTGATCCCTTGAAAGGTGAGCTAAACCTGTCAAGTAAGGTAACCCGATCTAACCCTATAACCAAACCACAACCCTAATCTGTTGTTGTTTGCCATGCTGGACAATTAAGTATACGCTCCCAAATCCGTAGGAGGGTCGTCATGGCGATAGTACTATCCGTATACTCAGTGGCTAGAGTCACCTAGCTAATGGTTATAGTCTGTAGTCATAAGGTCTTTTATGCACTACATCGTTCAGCCTAGATCTGTACCAAGATTCGTTGTCTAAATTCCCAAAATAGTATGAAAACATTTCATAAATCATAGTTCAAGTAGTTGTGTGAAATACCCTTTCACAAACAGTCACGTATGAAATACCCTTTCATAAACAATCAAGTAAATACATACAGTATTTAAAGCAGTTGTCGCATGCAGTTATACATACGATTTCTATGTTTTCCACCCCGAGTTTTAAAAGCATTAAAACAGTAAAAAGGGGTTTGTGAACTCACTGTAAGTGCTCGGATGTGAATGCTAGCGAGGAAAGATAGCGTAACCCAAACGTAGTCAACCTATACACAATAATGTATTAACCATAAGTACTTTACTCACTTATGTTAATAATTTGTTTGTTTGAAGAATTTATCTATTTCTTAAGTTTGTATAGGTCGTTGATGATTGTTGTTGAAAATAAATAATATTTTCCAAGTTGTGTTCATTTGTCGAGTCATTCGAATGTGTAAGCATATATACATATATACTTATATAGTTGCATATATATATATTCTCGCATATATATATTATTGTTCGTTATTTCGTTCACATATATCTCATATATATATGAATCATTTATGTATATTGTTTGCCGTTTAAGTTTCAAAATCACTAGTCTTATTTGTCCCATATAATATACGTCTCGTCCCAAATGTGTATATATACTAATAGGTTCGTTCTACATTCGTAGGTATACATATATGTTCGTTACCTTTCAATTGTCGTATACATATTTATATACTCATTTTGTATGTCATGTTACATATACATACCTATCGTTTGTATTCTATTCACTCGATCCATTTAAGTTTAACATGAGATCTATTAACTATTCAGTCCAACCCAACAGCTCAAGCCCAACACCAGGCCCAGACCGTGATCCGGCCCAGTTCAGCACACGGCCCAGCTGTTCTGCTTGGGCCAGCCGTTCGGCTTGGCCAGCCGTTCGGCTCACCGCCCAGCCGATCGGCTTCATTTCCTCGGCCCAGTCCATTTGTTTGGCCCAATTGTTTAGTCCGTTATCTAGTACGGCCCAAGTCCACACAGCCCAGAAGTCCCGCATCCCAGCCGATCGGTTTTGGGCTCTCAGCCGTTCGGCTTTCGCTTAGCCGTTCGGCTTTAGCTAAGCCGATCGGCTACATGCTCCAGTCCAGTCCCCTGCTCCGTTTTCAAGTTTTGAAGTCCGATTTCGTGGTGTTTTTATGTAAGAGTTTGAATGGGTTTCGTGTTTAAATGTTCCATAACAACAATCTACATCATTATAACATTTAACAACAAGCTTTTACATGTTAATTTGTGATTTCAAGTTTTTGGTTTCAAAAATCATTTTCAAAATTTAAGCTTCAATCCTTCAAATTTGTTGTTTATATACATGGATTATGACTTATAAACAAGTTATATAACGAAATATAAGCTTAGAGATCGAAGAAATCAAGATTTCCTTACAATGGAGAAATGTGGGTGAAGATGATGGTGAAGTGAACGATGATGGTGGTGATGATGATAGAGCTTTTGGCCTTGTGTTCCACTTCTACTTCCTGCAGCTGCTACTGATCTTGTTAAATTTTTGTGAAAAGGAAATGGAAATTGGGTATGTTATTTGTGTTTGTGTGTATCTAGAGAGAAAAAGAAGAGGGAGAACGAGTATGGGTTTAAACCCAATCTGTCTTCTGCATTATTGTAGGTTGGTGGGATTTTTGTCCCACCAATCTCGAGTACGGGTATAATTATAGCAATATAAAATTTAACATTTTATATTTTTATTTTGTAGATGCTCTCCTGGTTCGTAATATATTTTCAGAATAATGAGGTTATCATTATTTTTGATAGTTGTACATTTTTGTACATTTTACTGCGCGCAGTTAATTGAGCGCCAATTTTCAGTAAATTTAGGATTTCATATTTTGAAGTAATGTTCTAACTTCTTCCAAATGAACGAGAAAATTTGCATTTTTATGATTTGATGTCGTATGCGCGTTTTAGAATTGTTTCTGTTCGTGTTATAATACGTTTTATGTTAAACGTATATTAGAACCACTTTATCTATATGTTATAGATATATAAATACTCGTAATTAATAATCGAATTATTAATTATATATTTTGTCACCAACTTTCGTTATTTATTTTGTCGGGTTCGTTCCGATACGTTTGTACGTAATTTATAAATAACTACGTATCATGTAATACTTTTGTTATTATTGTTTAGGGCTCGCTAGACTGACATCACATCATAAGTTTAGTTTAAAACAATCGCAGGGAATTAGCGTAAGAAATGCATGTAATTAAGTATAATTATATACCTAATTTGGAGGAGTGTCACATTCTCCCCCCGTTAGTGAAATCTCGTCCCGAGATTTAAGTTGAGCCGTGAGTCTCGGTCACGCTCTCAAATAGGTTGGGGTATTTCTTTCGCATTTCGTCCTCTCGTTCCCAGGTAAACTCCGGGCCATGTTTCGAGTTCCAACGAACTTTAACCAGTTTGATTCGTTTGTGTCGAAGTTTCTGCGTTTTAGAATCCATAACTTCAACAGGTTCCTCCACAAAGTTAAGTTTTGAGTCAATGAAGACTTCGTCAGGAGGAAGGATAAGTGTTTCATCAGAAAGACACTTTTTGAGGTTGCTAACGTGGAAAGTATCGTGTATGCTATTAAGCTCTTGCGGTAGTTTAAGCTTGTAAGCGACGGGACCAACCCTAGCAAGGATTTCAAATGGTCCGATGTATCGTGGGTTCAGCTTTCCTCGTTTGCCAAATCGTGCTACTCCTTTCCAGGGAGATACCTTGAGTAGGACTTTGTCTCCTACTTGGAACTCAAGAGGTTTACGGCGGTTATCAGCGTAACTCTTTTGTCGATCTCGTGCCGCTTTCAGTCGGCTCAATACTTGAGTTATTTTGTCAGTGGTTTCCTGGACAAGTTCGGGTCCAGATAGTTGTCTGTCGTCCAACTCTGCCCAACAGAGTGGTGATCGGCACTTGCGTCCATATAACGCCTCAAAAGGTGCCATCTGTATACTCGTGTGATAACTATTGTTGTAAGAAAATTCAGCTAGAGGTAGGTGAGTGTCCCAGTTACCTCCAAAGTCTATCACACATGCTCGCAACAAGTCTTCGAGCGTCTGTATCGTTCGCTCACTTTGGCCGTCAGTCTGCGGGTGGTAGGCAGTACTCATATCAAGTCGAGTTCCCAATGCCTGTTGTAACGTTTGCCAAAAGCGAGAAGTGAATCGTGCATCTCTATCAGAGATGATGGATAGTGGCACTCCATGCCGAGAAACAATCTCTTTAATATAGATTTTTGCTAGTTTCTCCATTCCATCCGTTTCTTTAATAGCAAGAAAGTGGGCTGATTTCGTCAGTCGATCGACAATCACCCATATGGTATTTGCTCCAGATGCCGTTCTAGGTAACTTCGTAATGAAGTCCATTGTTATTTGCTCCCATTTCCACTTGGGCAGTTCAGGTTGTTGCAAAAGTCCAGACGGCTTTTGGTATTCCACCTTTACCTTCGAGCAAGTTAAGCATTTGCTCACGTAGGTGGCGATGTCACGTTTCATTCCAGGCCACCAGTAGAAGCCCTTCAAGTCATGGTACATCTTGTCTGCACCAGGATGTATTGAGTAATTGGACTTATGTGCCTCGTCCAAAATCAGCTTGCGTAATTCATCTACGCATGGTACCCAAATTCGGTTCATGAAGTACAACACCCCGTTGTCCTTTTTCTCGAGTTGTTTTTCCATTCCCTTCAAGGATTCATCCTTAAGACGTTCGGGAGTGAAAGCAAGTTCTTGAGCTTCACGAATTTGAGTAATGAGATTCGAATGGATTGTCAATCCCAAAGCTCGAACTCTTCGAGGTTTGATTCGTTCCTTACGACTCAGGGCATCTGCTACTACGTTAGCTTTACCCGGGTGATACTTTATTTCACAGTCGTAATCGTTAAGTAATTCGACCCAACGTCGTTGTCTCATGTTAAGTTCTTTTTGGTCGAATATATGTTGTAGGCTCTTATGATCAGTGAAGATCGTACACTTTGTACCGTATAGGTAGTGTCTCCAGATCTTCAGTGCAAAAACAACGGCTCCCAATTCCAAATCATGAGTCGTATAGTTTTTCTCATGCACTTTTAGTTGTCGTGATGCATAAGCAATGACCTTTTCGTTTTGCATCAGTACGCAACCCAATCCCTGATGCGATGCATCACAGTAAACAACAAAGTTATCTACTCCTTCGGGTAGTGATAATATGGGTGCGCTGCTCAGTTTCTGTTTCAATAGTTGGAATGCATTCTCTTGCTTCTCATTCCACTCAAATTTCTTGTCTTTTTGAGTTAATGTGGTAAGTGGTTGGGCTATCTTTGAAAAGTTTGCGATGAATCGCCTGTAATAGCCAGCTAGACCAAGAAATTGTCGTACTTCAGTTGGGGTTTTCGGTGCTTCCCAGTTGTTGATTGCCTCAATTTTGGATGGGTCCACGTGAATCCCCTTGTCATTTATCACATGACCAAGGAATTGAACCTCTCGTATCCAAAATTCGCATTTAGAGAACTTTGCATAAAGCTTCTCTTTTTGTAGTAGTTCGAGAACAAGCTTCAGATGTTGCTCGTGATCCTCTTTCGATCGTGAGTATACTAAGATGTCGTCAATAAACACAATGACGAATTTATCCAAATAGGGTTTGCACACTCTGTTCATCAAATCCATGAATACTGCTGGTGCGTTGGTCAGCCCAAAAGGCATGACTAGAAACTCGTAGTGACCGTAACGAGTCCTAAACGCAGTTTTCGGTACATCCTCTTCTCGTACCTTAAGTTGATGGTAACCAGATCGTAGGTCAATCTTTGAATAATAACTCGACCCTTGCAATTGATCAAACAGATCGTCAATGCGTGGTAACGGGTATCTGTTCTTGATAGTTACCTTGTTCAGTTCTCGATAATCGATGCACATCCGCATAGATCCATCCTTTTTCTTAACAAACAAAACCGGAGCTCCCCAAGGGGAAAAGCTCGGTCGAATGAATCCCAAGTCTAGAAGTTCTTGTAGTTGCGTAGACAGCTCTTGCATTTCAGAGGGAGCTAGACGATAAGGTGCTCGTGCGATAGGTGCGGCTCCTGGCACCAGGTCAATGTGAAACTCAATTTGTCGTGGGGGTGGCAATCCCGGCAACTCATCAGGAAATACTCCTGGATAGTCGCGTATAATGGGCACATCGTCTATACGTCGCTCCTCAGTTTTCTTTTCTACAATGTGTGCCAAAAATGCTTGGTACCCCTTTCGGAGATAGTTACTGGCCTTCAAGCACGAAATCATTTTTGTGGTACTTTTTCGTTTCTCACCTTGAACCACAAGTGTTTCTCCTGTTGACAGTGGTAATCGTACCAGTTTATCATGACATATGATCTCAGCGCGGTTCTTAGATAACCAATCCATACCGACTACAACGTCAAAACTTCCCAACTTAACCGGTAGTAAGTCTATTTCGAAGAGATGACCTTCTAACTCCAAGGTACATCCCGGTACTATTTCTCCTGATTCGATTAACTCACCATCGGCTAATTCTATGGTATACTTGTTGTCTAACTTACGGGATTCAAGTTCTAATAGTGGTCTAAATTCAGTAGACACAAAACTTAAATCAGCACCCGAATCAATTAACACAGAGGCATAATGATTGTTTACAAGAAACGTACCAGTGACGGTGTTAGGGTCCTGGCGTGCCTCTTGTGCCCCGATCACGAATGCCCTTCCTTGAGCCGGTTGGTTGTTGATGTTGTTGGCTCGGTTATTGTTGTTACCGCGGTTGTTGTTGTTGAGCTTAGGGCATCGGTTACGGTAGTGTCCTTGCTCACCACATTCAAAACATCCCTGGTTTTGACGCTCAGTGTTTGCTCATGGGGGAGGGTTAGTTTTGCATTCTCGGGTTCTATGTCCCCATGCCCTACAGTTTCCACAATACCCACACCCACCTTCGTGGTGTCGGTTACACTTACCACATTTGGGTTTGTTACCCAGGTATGGTTTCGATTCGGTGGTAGTGGCAACATATGCTTTCGCATTTCCAGAAGATTTCTTGTTCTGCTGACCCTGACGATCAGTACCACTACCGTTCCACTTTCGCTTTGCACCACCAGAACTACTAACATCAGTACTGTTCGGTTCACCTTTTCCCGACACAGCTTTCTTAGTCAGATTTCCCATCCTGACTGCCTCATCGGTCAAACTTTGTGCTAGAGTAACAGCACTCCTGAAAGTGTCCGGTTTAGATGATGTCACTAGACTGCGGATTTGTGGTACTAGACCAAATATGTAGCGCTCAATACGCTTATACTCGGGTGTCACCATATGTGGCACTAGACGTGCAAGTTCCTGAAACTTAGTGGTGTACCCAGCAATATCAGCACCAATCATGGTGATGTTCCACAACTCTGTTTCTATTTTCTGCATCTCACTGCGAGCGCAGAATTCCTCCAACATCAGATTCTTAAATGTTCCCCATGACATTGAATAAGCAGCTGGTCGACCAAGTGATTGGATCTGACTGTTCCACCAAGTGAGCGCTTTGTCAGCCAAAGTGCAAGCAGCATACTTCACCATACAGTCAGGTGAACAGTCACTAATGTCCAATACTGATTCAGTTTTCTCTATCCAATGAATCATACCAATTGCACCCTCGGTGCCCCGAAAAGAAATCGGTTTACAAGCCTGAAATGTTTTGTATGAACACCCTTTGCGAGCATTCACGGTTGTTTCAGTATTAACAGGGGTAGATCCACTGTTGTTAACTACGGGTTCGCGATTTCGGCTTGCCTCATATTCAGCAATACCTTCAGCTATTCTTCGTGCGATCATTTGTTCGGTGGTTTCAGTAGGTGGTGGTGGTGGCGTAGTCGTCTTTTGACTGTTTCTAGTGACTCGTCGTTTGGGAGGCATGATTCAGCTCTGCGATGAATAAAATGCAGAGTGTTAATGTTGAGATACTGAATGTGAATAGATCAAAGATTCACATTTGATAGAAATGAATGACATGAAAAGATGAATGAATAGAATTTTACAACACGTGCCATACAACTTTGAAACACCCACATGTATCTAGCATAATATAATCACGTTGGCCAGGCGTCATTATATAATGTCCAATACATATTTCTTTTCATTGTCGTTTAACACTGTAAATTTTAGAGGCTCTCAAGAATAATCAATCATCAAGCTGTAAAATGGTTCAGGGTTTACAAGAGTTGGTCACAAAGTGTCGATAAAGTATAGGTTTAATCACAAGTCGACAGTTGTAAGATGAAATAACATGGTTGATAATAAGCATAATGAACACGAGATGTAAACCAAGCATACATTATATATTAAAGATCAAAACGCTGTTACATGAGTTTAGTACAAAATGAGATGGGATTTCTAATATACCCATCTATGGTTAGCGTTATACAAAAGATGATGGGTTTCCTATACATATACCCATTTTACTAACAAAGTTTCATCCAACATACAGCTAGTCCATAACGAATACATACATATATTTCCCCAAAAGTAATAGTCTAATATGGTGTAGGCACAACCGCCATACACAGACCTAACGGAACCAGGGTAAATACATCCTAACCGCAACCATCACTGCTGCAGTCATCACACAAACACTAGCAACAATCTCTGACACCCTAGCACGCCTCTCTAAAGCTGCAACGCGTGCACGGGTGGACGCTAGACTCTGCCAGTCTGTCTGACGGTGAGTCTCCACAAAATCCATCCTCTGATGGAGCGTAGCCATATCCATGTCAGTACGGGAGGCATCGCTCAGTAGCTCCATCACATCTCTGCTCCTGCTAGAGGATATCCTAAACATGGTGTGGACCACAGCCACAAGGGTAGGCACAGTGAGCTCCAGAGGCTCACCAGTGAGATATGCAGATGGTGGTGAGTGGGAGGACTCTCCAATCTCAAAGGTCGAGGGAATACCCTCTAGTGATCTCCACTCTCTCAATACTCGAGGCATCCAGTCCAGATGAGAAGGTCGGAGCCTCTTCTGTGGCGGCTCGACAACTGGAACCTCAGACTCAGTCACTGGCGCCTTATCGCGCGGCGCGAGTGGTCCCCTGGGAAAATCCCGAACACAGATCCTAGCTGTCATCCGATGTACAGGTACACGAGAGGTACTCGTAATAGGTGGTGTAGGGGTAGGAGTGACCACAGGTGCGGTCGGAGGTGGTACTAAGTAAGCATCACTAGTGTCATCAGACATAGCTCTCACATGAACTGATGACTCATCCCCTACTGTAATCGCGGGACCCTCAAAAGTAGCCTCGGTCGGCTCTTCATCCGAAGCGTAAACATGGTAATGTGATTGACTAGACATACTGTGACAAAAGAAATGGAGTGTGGCGTGTCAGTCGTATGTTAGTTGTATGCAAAGTATGTATGCATGAATGCACAAATGTTCTAGCCAAGGCTATAGTCTAGGTCTCTAAGGTTTTCAGTCACCTAAAGACTTCTAGTTCGCTATAACCAATGGCTCTGATACCAAGTCTGTCACACCCCGCCAAACGGTAATTACAATTACGTAGAGTGATTTGCGGAAGCTTAGTGACGTGGCGGGGGTGTGAGCAGTAAAACAACCAACAGTTGCATACATACTCAGAGCATATGATTATCGCAGAACGAAATAGATTAAGATGCCATTAGTTAAAGTTTTACAAATGATTACCACTTGAGAAGTGATAACAGTAATAGTAGTAGTTGAAATCAGTATTTCATAAAATACATAATATCAAAAGTAGATTTCATAGGTATGACTGCAATAATTGCAGTTATACAGAGGAAATCCAAGTGTCCCAAAAGTAGTGGCATCCTAACAAGTCCAGGGTAGTCCGTCCTGATAATGCATGCAGATCTTACTTACGCTGCTAATTCCCTGAAAAACATAGAGTAAAATGTCAACAAAATTGTTGAGTGAATTCACAAGTTTGTTCGTTATGTAGGAAACACAAGTTAAACATTTAAGAATAACATTTCCAATAAGTGTTGTTTGTCAGGTAGGAAACACAAGTTATTGACAAATAACATTTCCCAAATCAGTTGTAGTTGTAATAGGAAACACAGGTTATTTCAATCAAGAGATAACATTTCCTAATTCAGTCATTAGTAGGAAACACAGGTTAACCTAGATAAAGATTAACATTTCCAAATCAGTGTACGTAGGAAATCACTTCCTAAACAATAGTTTTGTGGGAATATTTAGACGGTGATCCCTTGAAAGGTGAGCTAAACCTGTCAAGTAAGGTAACCCGATCTAACCCTATAACCAAACCACAACCCTAATCTGTTGTTGTTTGCCATGCTGGACAATTAAGTATACGCTCCCAAATCCGTAGGAGGGTCGTCACGGCGATAGTACTATCCGTATACTCAGTGGCTAGAGTCACCTAGCTAATGGTTATAGTCTGTAGTCATAAGGTCTTTTATGCACTACATCGTTCAGCCTAGATCTGTACCAAGATTCGTTGTCTAAATTCCCAAAATAGTATGAAAACATTTCATAAATCATAGTTCAAGTAGTTGTGTGAAATACCCTTTCACAAACAGTCACGTATGAAATACCCTTTCATAAACAATCATGTAAATACATACAGTATTTAAAGCAGTTGTCGCATGCAGTTATACATACGATTTCTATGTTTTCCACCCCGAGTTTTAAAAGCATTAAAACAGTAAAAAGGGGTTTGTGAACTCACTGTAAGTGCTCGGATGTGAATGCTAGCGAGGAAAGATAGCGTAACCCAAACGTAGTCAACCTATACACAATAATGTATTAACCATAAGAACTTTATTCACTTATGTTAATAATTTGTTTGTTTGAAGAATTTATCTATTTCTTAAGTTTGTATAGGTCGTTGATGATTGTTGTTGAAAATAAATAATATTTTCCAAGTTGTGTTCATTTGTCGAGTCATTCGAATGTGTAAGCATATATACATATATACTTATATAGTTGCATATATATATATATTCTCGCATATATATATTATTGTTCGTTATTTCGTTCACATATATCTCATATATATATGAATCATTTATGTATATTGTTTGCCGTTTAAGTTTCAAAATCACTAGTCTTATTTGTCCCATATAATATACGTCTCGTCCCAAATGTGTATATATACCAATAGGTTCGTTCTACATTCGTAGGTATACATATATGTTCGTTACCTTTCAATTGTCGTATACATATTTATATACTCATTTTGTATGTCATGTTACATATACATACCTATCGTTTGTTTTCTATTCACTCGATCCATTTAAGTTTAACATGAGATCTATTAACTATTCAGTCCAACCCAACAGCTCAAGCCCAACACCAGGCCCAGACCGTGATCCGGCCCAGTTCAGCACACGGCCCAGCTGTTCTGCTTGGGCCAGCCGTTCGGCTTGGCCAGCCGTTCGGCTCACCGCCCAGCCGATCGGCTTCATTTCCTCGGCCCAGTCCATTTGTTTGGCCCAATTGTTTAGTCCGTTATCTAGTACGGCCCAAGTCCACACAGCCCAGAAGTCCCGCATCCCAGCCGATCGGTTTTGGGCTCTCAGCCGTTCGGCTTTCGCTTAGCCGTTCGGCTTTAGCTAAGCCGATCGGCTACATGCTCCAGTCCAGTCCCCTGCTCCGTTTTCAAGTTTTGAAGTCCGATTTCGTGGTGTTTTTATGTAAGAGTTTGAATGGGTTTCGTGTTTAAATGTTCCATAACAACAATCTACATCATTATAACATTTAACAACAAGCTTTTACATGTTAATTTGTGATTTCAAGTTTTTGGTTTCAAAAATCATTTTCAAAATTTAAGCTTCAATCCTTCAAATTTGTTGTTTATATACATGGATTATGACTTATAAACAAGTTATATAACGAAATATAAGCTTAGAGATCGAAGAAATCAAGATTTCCTTACAATGGAGAAATGTGGGTGAAGATGATGGTGAATTGAACGATGATGGTGGTGATGATGATAGAGCTTTTGGCCTTGTGTTCCACTTCTACTTCCTGCAGCTGCTACTGATCTTGTTAAATTTTTGTGAAAAGGAAATGGAAATTGGGTATGTTATTTGTGTTTGTGTGTATCCAGAGAGAAAAAGAAGAGGGAGAACGAGTATGGGTTTAAACCCAATCTGTCTTCTGCATTATTGTAGGTTGGTGGGATTTTTGTCCCACCAATCTCGAGTACGGGTATAATTATAGCAATATAAAATTTAACATTTTATATTTTTATTTTGTAGATGCTCTCCTGGTTCGTAATATATTTTCAGAATAATGAGGTTATCATTATTTTTGATAGTTGTACATTTTTGTACATTTTACTGCGCGCAGTTAATTGAGCGCCAATTTTCAGTAAATTTAGGATTTCATATTTTGAAGTAATGTTTTAACTTCTTCCAAATGAACGAGAAAATTTGCATTTTTATGATTTGACGTCGTATGCGCGTTTTAGAATTGTTTCTGTTCGTGTTATAATACGTTTTATGTTAAACGTATATTAGAACCACTTTATCTATATGTTATAGATATATAAATACTCGTAATTAATAATCGAATTATTAATTATATATTTTGTCACCAACTTTCGTTATTTATTTTGTCGGGTTCGTTCCGATACGTTTGTACGTAATTTATAAATAACTACGTATCATGTAATACTTTTGTTATTATTGTTTAGGGCTCGCTAGACTGACATCACATCATAAGTTTAGTTTAAAACAATCGCAGGGAATTAGCGTAAGAAATGCATGTAATTAAGTATAATTATATACCTAATTTGGAGGAGTGTCACATAAACATTCAAATTCTCACTGCTCAACTCGAAGCCTTGAAACCCGAAAATGTCAAAGATGAAGCCTTGCGGGGCATGGATAAACAATTCGAAATCAAACCTAACGGGATTAGGTATTTCTCAAACCGAATCTGGTTGCCTAAATTTGGGAACTTACGAGACTTGGTGATGGATGAAGCTCACAAGTCCAAATATTCTATCCATCCGGGATCCGATAAAATGTACCACGGTATCAAGGACTTCTATTGGTGGCCGAACATGAAAGCTGAAATTGCCACCTACGTCAGCAAGTGCCTTACTTGCTCCAAGGTCAAAATCGAATATCAAAAACCCTCTGGTTTACTTCAACAACCCAGTCTTCCTGAATGGAAATGGGAACAAATTGCCATGGACTTCATAACCAAACTACCCAAGTCCTCGAGCGGTTGCGATACCATTTGGGTGATCGTGGATCATCTCACAAAGTCTGCTCACTTCCTAGTAATTAAAGAATCCGACAAAATGGAACGCCTCACCAGAATTTATCTGAAGGAAATCGTGACCAAACACGGTGTTCCAATCTCAATTATCTCCGATAGAGATAGTCGTTTCACTTCACAATTTTGGCAATCACTTCAAAAATCCCTGGGTACTCGACTTGATATGAGTACCGCATACCATCCTCAAACCGACGGCCAAAGTGAACGAACCATTCAAACACTAGAAGACATGCTACGGGCCTGCGTAGTAGACTTCGGTGTAAACTGGGAAAAACACCTACCTTTGTGCGAGTTCTCGTACAACAACAGTTATCATACCAGCATTAAGGCTGCACCTTTCGAGGCACTGTACGGTCGTAAGTGCCGGTCACCTATCTGTTAGACCGAAGTTGGGGATAGCCAACTCACAGGTCCAGAAATCATACACGAGACGACCGAGAGAATCGTCGAAATTCAAAACAAGCTCAAGGCCGCGCGTGATCGTCAGAAAAGTTAAGCTGACGTGAGACGCAAACCACTCGAGTTCCAAGTTGGGGATTGAGTACTACTTAAAATATCGCCTTGGAAAGGCGTAATCCGATTTGGCAAACGAGGGAAGTTAAATCCCAGATACATTGGACCATTCGAGATCCTCGAAAGGATTGGTCCAGTGGCATATCGATTGCAGCTGCCATCCGAACTCAGCAGCGTACATCCCACTTTTCATGTTTCAAATATGAAGAAGTGTCTGTCTGATGAGACACTAATCATTCCACTCGATGAAATTCGAGTTGACGAGAAACTTTACTTTGTTGAGGAACCCACTGAAATCATGGACCGTGAGGTCAAACAACTTAAACAAAGTCGTATTCCCATCGTTAAAGTAAGGTGGAATTCGCGGCGCGGTCCGGAATTCACCTGGGAACGGGAAGACCAGATGCCACTCAAGTATCCTCAACTCTTCACTGACTCAACATAAAACACGACTTCAACATAAATTTCGGGACGAAATTCCTCTAACAGGGGGAGAATGTGACACCCGTCAATTTAGGACAAGAATTTAGTGCCTAATCAAGTTTTAATACATGTAATTAGTTCTGTGTTAGGCTAATTAATGTATCAATTATTATATATATTGTTGAATGTATATATCTACACAATTATGCGGTTTGTTTAAATCGTACGAGTTTCAACTCGAATGTAATTCGGTTCAATTAAATACGGACGTTGGTGAACAATTTAACTAAATAACATAACGTTATTTAATTGAACTATTATATCTCAAGAATATTATTTTGTAATATTTCAGTTTAAACAGTATCGTATAAATAACAATTTACTTAGTTAAATTATAAACACGCGCGACAAGACAAAACGAGCTTAAGTTATAATTTATAACTACAACCTAAAGTACTTTAATAAAAATACTTCAACCAAACCATCGGGAATTTATTCGCATTTTAAAATGTATATCTAAAAGTAACTAATATTAACTAAACGTTTAAATAATCGGGAGAACGAACACCGCACGGAGCACATTGCGTGGACTGAAAAAGGGAAACTTCCACCAAAACCACCTCCATCTTTCTTATTTCCTCATTTTTCATTTCTTTTCTCTCTCTTTCTTTTCTTTCTCTCCAAACACACCAAAACACCACCACCACCATAATCATCAAAATAAGAACACGAAACGACCTCGGATCATCAAAATAATTACGGAAAAGGAACCACCTCGACGCGATCTACCTTTCTATCTTTTCGGATTTTCAATCCGACACCGCGTAAGTTTCCGACAAATTCCCGAACTTCTCGTTTTAGCTTGTTTTTACATATTTATGAGTTATATAACATGTATATGTCCAAATATATGAAGAAAACACGATTTTATAGCTTAAAAACGGGTTTGAATTGGGTTTTTGGCCGGAAAAATCTCGACAGTCGGACTTTCTGGGCTGGTGTTCCTCAATGCGACACAAGCCTTGTGTCGCATGTAGTGTCGTATTTTGCCTGTTATGTCGCATAAAACCCGTTATGTCGCATCTTGTGTCGTACCAAACATGTGACACAATATTGTATCGTACTCTATGTCGCATACTATGTCGTATTTCTATACGACACAAGCACTAGGTCGCTGTTGAATCAGCATCTCGAATCTATGCGACACAACCCTTGTGTCGTATATATATTGTGTCGCACTTTTATGCGACACAACCCTTGTGTCGCATGACGTGTCCTTGTGTCGCATATAGTGTCGCAAAACACAGCAGATTTACCATTTAATTCCATACTAAGTGTTAGACATTCGGGACTTCAAACGATTAAATAATATAACTTCTAAGGGACATTGAAATATATTTTTCAAGCATAACACTTCAAACAAATATAGATATGTCGAGATTATTATTTCAACTAAACCACCAACGGGCCGTACGCGTTTTCAAAACATACTTCAAAATCAAACAAGTCGTTGTAACTTGTATCAATTCAATCAAATAAGTCGTAGTAACTTGTAACAATACAATCAAAAAGATCGTAGTAATTTAGACATATATAGTTGTATAACAACTACAAGGGTAGTCTTTCGAGATACCGGTACAATTAATAACAATCAAGTGTCGTGGACACATTCAGGTTTCAAGTCCTTGGATATCAATTCACCGCTAATTACTTCAAGTTTATTAAATTAAACACTTCAAGACTCAGGTGAGTTTCATGGCCCCATTTTCACTATTTTACAACTAGGGGTGTGATATTACTGCTCTGTTTTGTTTTACAAGTAGAACGCAAGTACCAACCTTCAAATACTACATGAGTTTCAAGCTAATCAATTTAAAGTCCTCTATAATATTTTAGCGTGAATGTTAGTATATGATATCATATGGGATTGACAATCCTCATCCGGGTTAGCACGCACTAACCGGTCAAACGGATGTATTAGCATTTGGGAAGACGAGTGTGGATTAGACACTCGTAGGAGGCAAACCAGTTAGGTTTCCTTAATTGGACCTAGCGCTCAAGTTAAGCTCAGACTATGTGCTCATGGATTGTATAACTTTTATCTTGCTTAATTGCATTTTAAATTCAATATAAATCTTGCGGTTCTTACAACTATACATTGACATACAAACCTGTGAGCTCACCAGCGTTTTCGCTGACCCATTTTAGTATGTATCACAGGTACCCAGCAGCAGGTTGGCTGCACAGGCAGGAACTATTAGCTCGAGTCAGCATACATACAATTAGAGATTTGATTGCATTATTATATTTTGTAAAAGTAATTATGCTATGTAATCTCTCAATTTCAGGAACCGAGCTAATGTAACATTATTTTGATGTAAACGCTTACTTTATTAATACAAGTTTAAAACGACGCATATAGTGGTCGTTCATTATGTCTTATGTGCTTTGTATATTGATTAGTGACACCCAAATCGAGCTTCCGCAAATTATTAAATTTGGGGGTGTCACATAATCAAACAATCAAAAGTGACCCATATCATTGACCGTTTAATTTTTTAGGTCAATTAGTTTTGTACTCAACTACTCGAGCGTATATTGCGTTAAAAAAATTGTTATTTGTTGATATTGTATCTAACTTAAGGTACATTTACTAGCGTGTTATATATATAAATCCTTACAAGTTATCACGTTACCAAGATACATACAATAATAATAAATAACAAGTTTCCTATGCATAACGTACACGTAAGTAGTTGAATACACACTACAAATATCAGACCCCAGTTAATTGCATTTTCATACACTTAAACCCTATAATTAAATTTCTACATTTGGTGGATGTTCGGATGATGGGCTTATTAGGGCCGCGTTGCTTATTTTTACATCACAATCTCACCTTTTGGTGTTTGGATAAGATATTTGGGCTAAGTATATGTAAATGATTAAACTATGACAAAAACCCTATTGTGTGTATCAACTTTACAAAACCTCTATTTTATGTATCCAATTACCGATTTCTGCTTATTGTATGTAATTTTTCGACGTGGCGCTTTGTGAGAATGCCACGTGGGAGCTTTATAATGATGACACAATAGCCAGATTACATACAATAAACAATAATCGAAAATTGAATACATACAATAGAGATTTTGAAAGTTGGTACATACAATAGAGATTTTGAAAGTTGGTACATACAATAGAGATTTTGTCAAAGTTTGTTACATTTTCAAACACTTATCCCAAGATATTTGTAGAGTTAATTTGTTTATTTGAGAGTGTACTTAAAGTTAGCTACTATTTTCTATCTTGTTTGCTTACAAGTAAAAAACTTGAAAAATTAGCTAATCCAAACACCCCTTCACACACTAACTTATTGTATTCTTCTCAATTAATTTCAATCAACTGATCAACTTAATCTCATAATTGAGCACCATATATTCTTGATGTACAAAAGAGTGTGTGTGCGTGTGTAGTAGAAGCTCTAAATTGAAATTCAACACAAGAAGTGTTTTTTATATATATGGCTACATGCGTGCCTAAATGCTATAATGATTGTTCATACATACTGGAGTATATATATATATATATATATATATATATATATATATATATATATATATATATATATAGTAAGAGGATCAAAAAAGAAGAGATTTTTATGAGAGAATGGGGAGAAGCAATATTAACCAATCATTTCAAAATCAATTGGGAGGGTATTGGGTAACTTACTTTAGTTAATTATTTAAATATTTAAATTAATCCATCATTCAAAATTGAAAGACATGCAACAGTTAGTATGTTTTAATATCGTCAAGACCCAGTCCTCTTTTATATTCATCAAAATAATATCAATTCGTCTTTTTCATTCTATAGTGCGTACGTAATCCATATAATTGCAACGTCATGTAAGCAATTTTTTTATAAATTGCTCTTTTACATGATTTGCTTAACCTTTTGAATTTGTTTGTGTGTATTTATGAGCCATTGGTGGGAATATTACTTAGATTTTATCAAAAGCAACTAAACAAGAATCAATATAAAGAGTGGAAAAGCATTTTTGTTTCATCAGGTTGATTCATTTTAATTTTTTAGATTGATTCATTGAAGTAACATATTTGTCTCATTGATTCCAAAAAATTTATAACATCGATTCAATAATTTAGGTAACGTTGATTCAAGTAATTTGTAACATTGATTCACTAAGTTGACAACATTGATTCATTTATCATATAGCATTGAAAGAGAATATTATATGACAGTGATTCATATATTATATGACATTGATTCAAGTTTTATAATAGTATAACAATATAAAGTTAAAAAATAATAAATCATAAACAAACTATGTGCATTCGTGAAACATAAAGAAGCAAGATACATAGATAAGATATTAAAACTCCGCTGTTTTAGTAACCGTCGACTTTGATTAGGTAGGAACGGTTTCCATATCAATTAATACACAATGGATTTTTACTAAATTAACCATGTATATATATTTAAAAGGCTTTTAAATTTATATAATAATACATAATTGACACTTTTAATTTGAATCATTGATTAGAAATTTGAAAGGACAAGATCATTTCTCCCACTTCTCCAACTAAAAATCCTTCTCCATAGATCCTAATCCTATATATATATATATATATATATATATATTTGGTTAATTGCTTGTTTCTCAAAATTAAGTATGAAACACAATTAGAAACACAAATATAATCTACTTAATTGATTGAAGCTCACAATTATAAAACTTATGCATGGAAATGAGTGGAAGATTTTGTCAACATTTATCGCCAAATGAACCGGCATCAAAATTCAAAACGCGTGAGCCGTAAATAATAACCGATTAACCCAACAGAAGCATTAACCATTTTTAACAACTCAAACTTGGAATTACATATAATAGAAATATAAAATATCACACACAATTCAAATATAATAAACTGGAAAAAGAAGCAATAAGTAGACATTCAAACCATCATCTGCCAAACAACTTGACTTATTATCCAACGGTTGCCACAATCCAACCATTTTAAACACAATATGTAGAATAGTGATGGCTCATCAAAGGACCGACCGGAGCTCGATCATGGGATAGAATCAACCATAAGAGACTTGATATGATTTATGAGTTCGGGTCCAACATGTGTGTAATGGTCCTTATTCTTATAAAGAACATCCATCGCACGTGCCAAATTTATTACCCGCATAATTATTGGCAGTTCAACATCTTTGCACTTCATGGACTCTTCATTCATTTCTTTCCAAGCTTCTTCAACTCTTTCATTGAACACATCATAGACATGTTGCTCACTCACATCATATTCTTTCATGTAGCATTGTATTCCAGATGCAACATGCATTCTTTCTTGCTCCTCCTGAAATTTTCAAATTAATTAGTATCGTGCGGTAACATAAGGCAAGTTTTTCAAAAATCATTAAAATAAAAGCCTTTACAATTATGTTGCACTAGCGAATGGAGGTACCTTGTGGGTGACGATATCATCCATGACCCTACAAAGCACACAACATGACTTTTCAAGGGGAGGCATACTGAGAGCCCATTTGAAGGTTTCGTCTGTGACTACATCACCCATGGCAGCAAAAGCTGATATGAGCATGTACTGGTATCCACTGCTAACAGTTGTGACTTCTGTGTGCTCCTCCATTGTCGGTACATACCTCTCATTAGCCCATTTAGCTTCTTTCAAGTAGCATCTTATATATTCCATCATCTGTAAATGTAATATTAAAGCACAATTATTAGCAACCATATTGGTGTACTGATTTTTGAAATCAAAAACAATGATTGAAGAAGAGAGCATGAGAAGAGAGATAAATGTTATCGTAAAGCATAGTATGAGAAATATTTGTTAGACTTACAAAGATATGCTAATGCACTAAATTACTAAAATTATTAATTTGATGGAAATGTACCGATTCTCTGATATAGGTGAGATGATGTGCTTTTCCCATCTTTTTCAATGTTTCTTCCATAATTTCATACATACTTAGTAGCATGCGGTATATAACTTTCATGTTTTCCGGAAGATCCTCCAAGCATGAAATCGACCACCTTAAACATAGATGTGTCACTTGATAAATTAACTAAATTATTCGGTTTTAATAGATGAAAAAGTGTTTGTACCTTTGAACTGCTTCAGTAAAGATTTCAAGTTCTTCATACGTCCCATATGCATCGTATGTATCATCCAGAATTGTTGCCATTGCTAAAGATTTAGCCAAATACATTCTAGATTGAGAATATTTAGGCTCAAAGAACACGCTTAATGACCAAAAGTAGCATTCGACCATCCTATTTCGTGCATAGGGAAGATTTGTTGGGACATCGTAACCTTTCCACCACCTATCATACATCAATAATCAACCATATAGAAAGAGAGGCTTAAAGCATAATTCAAGTATGATTTTTTTTTAAAAAAATGAAAAATAGTGAATGGTTTGTAACTGTGTACTTGTAAATTTCGCTTAGCTCCTTCTTATGAAGTGATTGAAGAAGGTTAAACCCCAACTTGGCAAGCTTTAGTAAAGGTTCATTATGAGAAGCTTGTTGTTGGTAAAACGATATGTACCGTATCGCCTCTATTCTTGGCACCCTTTTATGCAGAGGTTGTAATAAGGCTTCCTGAATATGTGTAGTGATGACATGATCTTCACTAACAATGGGATCCTTTATGATGCTCTCAAGACAATTTCTAGTAAAAGCAAGAGCCTCATCTAAAATGACTTCCCCAGGAGCCATCAGATATGTTGCCTCATACAACTCAAGTAGACCCTGAATATCATTCCCCAAGGGCTCCTTAAAAGCTCCGTCGTTGTCCTTAAAGTTGTTGAAAATATCTGTATCATTTGAAATAAGACATTGCTAGAAACAAAAATGCGTCATGATTATAAATAGTCAATTAATTAGTATGCACACTAACCACACGAAACGAAAATGCCATGTTGTCTCATGAGTCGAAACCACAAGGCAGTACCACCATTGTTCCAGTTGTCACCATATGAATCATAAAAGTGCTGCAAGACTTGATTAATCTCGTCCTCAAAATAATATGCAATGCCTAGACGTTGGATTTCATTGACTAGTCTTAACAAACTTGTATGTTGCGCAGGAACTTTCATATATCCTAAGATTTCCTTCCTTACTTCTTCTTTCAGCTCCCCCACTACTTTTTCCACCCCAGCTTGATCTTCTAGCTACATTTACGTAATACAATAACTATTATAAACATTCAAATCCAGTTAATTAAAGGGTATCTTTTACGAGTTAGGTTAATTCAATTTAGTTGATAAAGCAACTATATTCTCAAAAACTATCTTAAACTTTCAATGCATTTTAATAATTGGTGTTCCTATACTAGCTAGTTCATATGCTCTCGTAAATCATAATAACTTTTTCGAAAATAATATACCTCATCGTAGGAAAGAAACTGGTCTCCCCAGACACTAGGAGGAAACTTAGCAGTAGGACGGACAACTTCCGCTTGTTTCGTAGACATGTTTTCTTACAGATATTGAAGAGTAGTAAATGATGATTTGAGTTGATTGACTGAGTTTTATGTAGAGCTTAAGGGTATATATAGAGGGTGATGAATACATCTGTACACATCGATGATTGATCTTTCACATAAAAGGTTGAAAATTGTCAAAATAGTGATACCACAATATCACTATAATAATATGGCCCTTTTAATATTTTAATTATGTTTTCATGACAGATTCATCTTTAGACGACAGATCAAGTAAACTTCCTGATTGTTGGGCAAATGTTAATTCACAGGTTATTTTCATCAAAAACCTTCTACATATTATTATTGCTCAAGGAGAATGATAATTGACAACATGGGAAAATTAAGCAACACTAGCTTTGTTTAAACACTGAAGAGATTGCGTACTAAATTTAAATAGGGATAAGTGTCCTAAAATGCTACCAACTTGTAACATCCGCAAAATGGGCCTAGAAGTTTTATATTATTTCCTGATTTTAGTTGTTAGGAAATAGTTTTGATTAGAATTGTTGAAAATAAATGGGTAAAATAAGTTCAGGACTTATTGTGGATAGTGAAATATTAATTGTTTTAAATTAATATTGTTGTCGGTACAATAAAATGTTTGGACTCGCAAATGGTTTTCGGGTTCCAGACAATAGGCTGAGAAGGGGTATTAAATTATACCCGTATATGTGATGTCGGTTAAGTGAGCCGACCTTTATTTTCTTTATTTCCTTCCTCTTTTCCATTTATGCTTCCTGATGAAAATTGATACACACACACACACACTCATAATTTGAAATTAAAAAGAGGAACCAATCTTGGAAACTAATTGCTTATCAGTGATAAATTTATCAGATCATCATACCCATCATCATGTTCTTCATCAAGTGTAAGTGTTCTTTGCATATTTACATATCAAACTGTTAGGGTTAGTGTATATACATGAAATTGTTGATCTAAATGATGATATATGATGTTAGCTGTTGTTAGAAAGTGTTAAATTGATGTATATAATCAGTTAAAAACTTGAGTTGGATGATTTTGTGGATTGAATTCGAAGTTGAGTTTCGAACAGGAAGAACAGGGTTTGAACCTGGCCCTGTGACCGGCGGTCAAACGATTTAGCCGACGGCTAAATGGCCCCAACGTAGAAAATGACTTTTTCATTATAAAAACTTTGTGAAATAAAGTAATAATGATAGATTGAAATGAGGTATTGATCATGAACTAACTTGTGGTTTATCATGATTAACAACTTAGTTGATGATATGTTATATAATTATAACATGTGTTACTTATTATAACATAAGTTTATTGTTGATTGACAAATTACTGACTTGTGATATTTGTGGTGATTTCAGATAAACAAGAGACTCAGTGACATTAGACTACTGAGTGGAGACTAAGGTGATTGGTGAGTGGTTCTGTACCTTCAGTGTGGTTTAGCTGTAACAGGTTCGGTTACAGCAAGTGAATGTAGATTTATTGTTGATAGACTGTTTAGTCTGATTTGTTGATTGTGATTATGTGGCCTTTGGGCATAAGTGATTAATCGGAGGTCAAGATGATTTGGGCTTGGTTACTATTGTTGGACGACAGGGATTTCCTTGTACATGTCGTTAATAGGAAATTAGGTCGTGTGAAAGTAGTAACCAGCTATCGGTTAACCGCTGTTTCGACCAGCAGCTCAGTTGGGTTATTGGATAACCGCTGTTGTGGTCTACAGCTCAGTGGGGTTACTAAGTGTTGTTTGAGGAGCTTTTTACTGGTTTTGGGCTGCCTCAAGGACCACCGATCCTCTGATGTTGTGTGAAACTATGTGTGTGATTATTTGTTGTGATTAAAGTTGTTATTGCTAGATTGGACTGTCGGTTACAGTTCTATCTCACTTAGCAGTTGTGCTAATCCCACCACTTTAATTACTTCTTGCAGGTTATGACTTGATAGGATGGTTGGGCAAGAAGGTGTTGACCTGTGATGAATGTTTGACAACTACTGCGTTGACTCTGATATTGGTTTTATTAAATCAATGTGATGTTTTGGAATCATATAATACCCAACGGCTGTATTTTGATTGTGAAATTATAAATTATTGAATGTATTTGTATAACAAAAATGAAGAGTTTTGTTTGGGACATCGCTTCCGGGTCGAAAATACACTATTATAATGTTGTATGATAGCAGGGTATTATAAGTTGGTATCAGAGCATAGGTTTGGGTTAATTGAACGGTGGTAAGTGTTCAATCCCAAATCTATGATTGTGTTTGTCAAACATTCCAGGTGTGGGATTAGTTGGTGATTGTAATTGTTAGTCTGTAGATACTAACGATTAACAGTTTGTGAGATTGTTGTTGTGATACAGATATGGCAGATAATGAGTACCCGACCAATATTCCCATAGTGCTTCTCGGATGGACACTTTTCCTTTGGAGATACAGAGTGATAGATATGAGCAGACTGGTATTATATTTTCAGCTCATGAGGATATTGATAGAAATGAGGATGTATCTCAGATGAAACGTGAATTACTTGAACTTAGAGGTTTCAAACAACAGGTTGAACAGGATAGACAGGCTAGATTTTCACAGCAATCGAGGCAAGTTTGTTCTTTTAACACATTTATGAGAAGTAAACCTTCATAATTTCAGGGTAGTTCAAATCCTTCGGTTACTTTGGATTGGTTGAGAGACACTGAAAGAAAATTTGAGGTTTGTAAATGTGACGAGATAGATAAAGTTCCATTTGCTGTTCAGCTTCTTAAAGGTCAGGCCATGATTTGGTGGGATTCGATTACATCTGTTTTAAACCCAGAACAAAAAGTATCTATTAGATGGTCGGATTTTTATAATGAGATGTGTAAACAATTCTGTTCTGAGTTTGATGTGTCACGTATTAGACAGGAATTTATGGAACTACATATGACAGACCAGATGACTATTGATGAGTTGATTACACAGTTTACATATAAATTGAGATTTGTTCATCAGTGGGTTCCAGACGACAGAACCAAGATTGATAGTTTTGTTAGAGCATTACCATCCGATTATCGTACTACTGTAAGATTGGCGAGTTCCTTGGGACATGCTTTTGATTTAGCTCGTTCAGTGGATAGTGATATACGCGCTAGAGTAGTGCAAAGTACAGAAAAGACTTTACAGTATTCTGAAAGTGGTCGTCCTGGTAAAAGTAGACATAAGGGACAGAGTAGTCAGCAAAGTAGGAAACAAAGTGATCATGGTGGGTCAGTTGATAAACCCAAGTGGTGTTACAGATGTAAAACTAGACATACCAGATTGTGTACTTCCCAGACTTCTAGATGCATTAAGTGTGGTGTGTTTGGTCATGATGCTAGGGATTGTGATTATCCTAATCATGTTTGTTGGATTTGTCACAAGGAGAGTCACCGAGCTAACCAGTGTCCAGAGGCTATGAGATAGGAGTCGGGGATTGGTCAGGAGGTCGTCATTTTGTGCCATGTGTGGGAGAATGTGCTATCAGTTGCTGACAAAGTTTTTCTGATGACAGTTAATTCGACTGTCGGGGCAAGTGACGTCATTCCAGGTACTTCTGTATTACTCTATTCTGGCATATGATTATGTAGCTTAGAGTTAGTGTACCTTTATGATTGTTTGTTATGTGATAAGCTGAAAATTATTCCCACTGTGTTTATTAATTCTGTTGAAATAGAATTAAGTGATGATGAGATAATTTAATTTGTCACATAGGTGACTGGGGTTAGTGTTTGATATTGGCCCATACTTTTGTGTTGAACTTATTTGTTGTCAATCTTTTGTTTAATAAGATTTTGACATTTGATGACTGAGGTAAAAAAAAAAAATTGTAATGCGGGAATTTGATGATTGAGTAAAATTGTGAACTAGTACCTGTGCTTGGAGGAAAAGATAGAAACATATATATCTTGGGATATGAGAATGTGGAAAGAATTCAAAATATGTAATTACATGTATAAGTTGCTCGCGGAGTAACGTGTGACGTGTGTATCTATTATGAGCTAGTAGTTAATGATGATACCTTGACTTGGAGTTTATAACAATTATTTTGCCTTAAACTCATGGAGACATTGTTGATGAATAAATTAAATCAAAGATTTGATTGTGAGACCAGATAGTAATATTACCATTGCTGGATTTTGATGGGATTTATCCATTATGTGTTAAGAGATTTTTCCAGATTTAGTGGATTGATTGAAAGCTATTAGTTTGAAATATAGACGGATTTTAAATTTGAAATCATTATATCAATGGATTGTCATGGAACGGATGTGATATTATCGTGGATTCTAATTATTGGATTTCGAGTATAAACCGGTGTATTGACTTATCCTTGCGAATATTATACGATTATGGTATTCTGGATTTTGAACTGGATTAGATTTCGGGGACAAAATCTTTTTAAGGGGGAGAGATTTGTAACATCCGCAAAATGAGCCTAGAAGTTTTATATTATTTCCTGATTTTAGTTGTTAGGAAATAGTTTTGATTAGAATTGTTGAAAATAAATGGGTAAAATAAGTTCAGGACTTATTGTGGATAGTGAAATATTAATTGTTTTAAATTAATATTGTTGTCGGTACAATAAAATGTTTGGACTCGCAAATGGTTTTCGGGTTCCAGACAATAGGCTGAGAAGGGGTATTAAATTATACCCGTATATGTGATGTCGGTTAAGTGAGCCGACCTTTATTTTCTTTATTTCCTTCCTCTTTTCCATTTATGCTTCCTGATGAAAATTGATACACACACACTCATAATTTGAAATTAAAAAGAGGAACCAATCTTGGAAACTAATTGCTTATCAGTGATAAATTCATCAGATCATCATACCCATCATCATGTTCTTCATCAAGTGTAAGTGTTCTTTGCATATTTACATATCAAACTGTTAGGGTTAGTGTATACACATGAAATTGATGATCTAAATGATGATATATGATGTTAGCTGTTGTTAGAAAGTGTTAAATTGATGTATATAATCAGTTAGAAACTTGAGTTGGATGATTTTGTGGATTGAATTCGAAGCTGAGTTTCGAACAGGAAGAACAGGGTTTGAACCTGGCCCTGTGATCGGCGGTCAAACGATTTAGCCGGCGGCTAAATGGCCCCAACGCAGAAAATGACTTTTTCATTATAAAAACTTTGTGAACTTAAAGTAATAATGATAGATTGAAATGAGGTATTGATCATGAACTAACTTGTGGTTTATCATGATTAACAACTTAGTTGATGATATGTTATATAATTATAACATGTGTTACTTATTATAACATAAGTTTATTGTTGATTGACAAATTACTGACTTGTGATATTTGTGGTGATTTCAGATAAACAAGAGACTCAGTGACATTAGACTACTGAGTGGAGACTAAGGTGATTGGTGAGTGGTTCTGTACCTTCAGTGTGGTTTAGCTGTAACAGGTTCGGTTACAGCAAGTGAATGTAGATTTATTGTTGATAGACTGTTTAGTCTGATTTGTTGATTGTGATTATGTGGCCTTTGGGCATAAGTGATTAATCGGAGGTCAAGATGATTTGGGCTTGGTTACTATTGTTGGACGACAGGGATTTCCTTGTACATGTCGTTAATAGGAAATTAGGTCGTGTGAAAGTAGTAACCAGCTATCGGTTAACCGCTGTTTCGACCAGCAGCTCAGTTGGGTTATTGAATAACCGCTGTTGTGGTCTACAGCTCAGTGGGGTTACTAAGTGTTGTTTGAGGAGCTTTTTACTGGTTTTGGGCTGCCTCAAGGACCACCGATCCTCTGATGTTGTGTGAAACTATGTGTGTGATTATTTGTTGTGATTAAAGTTGTTATTGCTAGATTGGACTGTCGGTTACAGTTCTATCTCACTTAGCAGTTGTGCTAATCCCACCACTTTAATTACTTCTTGCAGGTTATGACTTGATAGGATGGTTGGGCAAGAAGGTGTTGACCTGTGATGAATGTTTGACAACTACTGCGTTGACTCTGATATTGGTTTTATTAAATCAATGTGATGTTTTGGAATCATATAACACCCAACGGCTGTATTTTGATTGTGAAATTATAAATTATTGAATGTATTTGTTTAACAAAAATGAAGAGTTTTGTTTGGGACATCACTTCCGGGTCGAAAATACACTATTATAATGTTGTATGATAGCAGGGTGTTATACAACTTTCACCCAAAATCTATTGTGTGTAATCTACTTACGTTGGTGTAAGAATGCAAGTAACTTGTCAAAAGAGATTTTTGATGTAATTTACCTACAAAAATCCTATGTCATCCCGGTTACCATTTTTTTTTACATGTAATCTGCCACGTATATAGACACCTGGCATCCACGTAATTTAATTTAAAAAAAAAAGAAAAAAAAAACTTCTAATTTCTTCAACTTTTCCGGTCTTCCCTCGTTCCCTCACCACACATCAACAGCACACCATCATCTCGTGATCATCATCATCATCATCAAAGCAATTACAACATCTTAAACATCATCTCTTATCAAAATCATAACATCATAAACATCATAACATCATATGTGATCCTCATCAAAATCATAACATCATAAACACAACATCATATTCTGGTGACCACCATCTTACCGTCGTCACCACCTCGCCTATCACCACCACTTCTAGGAAAACGCCCCCTCATCGGTTACCACTACCACCGGAACACCTGCCCGTCACCTCCTCCAACGATGGCCACGTCATCATCCACGGCGTCCAAGGCTACCTCGCTCATCTCTCTCCGTTTTCATGCCAAATCGAACGGATGACGTCAATCACATTTCCTTCACGTCCGTCTGCTATTATGCGTGGATCGCTAACCGATGCCGTTCTAGCGTTGTTGATTCAGGAAAACCAACATATGTTATCGGAACTATACAACATGACGCTAATCTGTTTGGTGACGGAAACACACTTGTATCGAATTTGAGATTTCATATCGTTCCCAATCGGAGACTGATGGCGGTGGATTGGATTTAATCAATCTAGGGGATATGAGATTAGTGTTAATTGTTGTTGGTTTGGGGTTTTCAAATTAGGGTTTTGATCTAAAATAATTTTGTGGATTTAAATCTTTAATTTTGTTTGTGATTTTTGGTTAGGATGATAAATTTGATGATGGGTGTTGATGAAGAATGATGAGTCCGGAGATGGATACAAAAAAAAAGAAGTCAAAATTAAAAATAAAATACGTGGTTAAAAAAATTATGACTTGGCATGCCACATGTACAAATAATTTTAAAAAAATCTATTGGTAACCGGCTAAGGGTTTAGCAGGTAAGAAAGTGCATCAAAAACCCATTTTTGAAAGTGGCATTCTTACACTCATCCATGAGTAGGCTACTCACAATAGATTTTAGGTAAAAGTTGGTAGCATTTCAGGACACTTATCCCATTTAAATATGTATAGTTTTAAAATCTCAACAATAATTAACATTACATTTATATCCCTCCTATATTATTAAATGGTGTTAAACTCGTGCGATGTACGGCTAGAAAAATATAATTATAGTATCTCGATCATAATCTAAAACGATATATGAAATGTTTTAATGATCATATTCAATTTTGTGTTGTATACACTTTATGTAAGGGTGATGATTAGTATATCATTATTTTTGTTTGTACACCATCAATTATGCCTTAAGATGTTGTACAATACAACAGTATAAAACATATTTTGTGGTATGCGGCTAAAAGAAGGTGGTGTACAGGTCACTTCCTTTGTATACTCCTTTTTGATAATATTTAAAAAATAAATAAAGAATATGAGTAATTATCAGGGGATGGATGACAGGTACCCCATTAAAAATTGCCAATTTGTGTGATTTCTTTAAATCAATATTAATGATATTTTGTAAGTTTTGACTCTTTAAAAATGAAATGAAAACAATAATTTTCCCCCACAATATATCATTAAATTTGGAAGGTTAAAGAAGATGCTTATGTTGTCAAGTGATATTTTCTACCTATAAATAATTGTTTTATCATAGTAACCTTTTTGTTGGTAAGGTGCAATAATTTGTTGAGCAATGCGTAAGTTCATAGTTTTAGCAAACATAAATTGTAGTGATTAATATAATTATTTAGACGTTTTATTGTACAACGAATGTACATCCATATGTACAAAACAATAATCATTATATAGCGTTCAAATTAACTATTTAGACGTTTTATTGAACAACTAATATGCATATATATATACAAAACAAAAACCATTATATAGCGTTCAAATATATACAATTACATAAATGCACTAGTACAAAAATGACTATTTAGAGCGCAGTGTTATAGCGATTTTACGTGAAAACCGCTATAAAAAGTAAAAAGTGGGTCCAATTTTTTTTTTTGAAACGTTTTAATGGCATTACTTGTAGCGGTTTAAAAAAAACCGCTCTAATTACTTATATTTATAGCGGTTTAGTAAACACCACTCCAAAAGGTACCATTATTGTGGCGTTTTAAAACAACCCTCTTTAAAAAAGTACAATTTTAGAACGGTTAAGTAAAAAACCGTTTCAAATAGAATAAAATGGAGCGGTTATTTCCAAAGTAAAAAAAATGAGTTTGTGAACCGCGCTATCAAATAAAAAGAACCGCTCCATAAAAGAATTATATAACACGTTCTTTGTGAACCGCGATATAAAATAACAAATAGCCTCATACAAATGTATTTTATAGCGAGGTTCACATAAACCGCGTTATAAAATAACAAATGACTGCCCCATAAAAAGTATTTTATAGCGCGGTTCACATGAACCGCGCTATAAAATAACAAGGACCGCTCCAAAATAATTATATAGCACGTTGTTTCAGAACCGCGCTATAAAATAACAAATAACCGCTCTTCTTTTCTCATTTTACTTATAAATAAACATACACACATATCTTCTCCACCACACACATATTATCTCCAACACTCACCCACTAACTTACAGAAACAAGATTTACTTTAGTTATTTCCCACTATAGAAAATAGATTGAAGTGTTTCCGGTGATGAATAACAGTGCGTCACAGTGGCAGCAAACCAGTAATTTAATGTAAGATTAAAAGAAACTATGAATTAATATTTTTTTTATATCTGTCTTTTGGTTCATCAGATCTGTGTTCTTACATATCTGTATTTGTGTTCAAATCTCGTCCGTGATGATGGCTCACATCTAGTTGTACTTCATTGGTTGTTGTGGTGAACATATGTTTCTTCTATGTATATGTAGATACAATAAACATAAAAATAATATATAATTTATAGTTTGTTTATTTCTATTGCAGTATCCTCAAGTAACAAATGAGTAAGTGGACTAGTGGGTACTGAAAGGGCGATGAGTTGCAGTGTATCGCTAGTGCAATTGAAGAAGTTTTACTTTATAAATATATGGTTGAGGACTTGTAATAAAGTACTGCTATGTTCAAATCTACGTATTTTTGATTTATGGTAATTCGGAATGTTTATTTAAGATATATGTAATTTTTTGTTCGATTAAAATAGGTTGATATTTTTCATTTCATTTATTGTGTATGTATATTTATATAAGTTGAAAAGGAATCTAATTTTTTTTCATGAAAGAAAATTAATTTGAATTTGAAGTATAAGTATAAGTTGAAGTAAAACTAATGAATATATTTGAGTGATTAGCGGGAAACTGAAAATGAATATATGCTTTTGGGGGTAAAGGTGAATTTCTTTTGAATTGACTTTTGAAGCGGTTCAGTGGCCCAACAAACACCTCATTTATTGTCCAACAACCTTTCTATTAAAGTAAAGTAACCGCTTCATCAATTAAATGTACATCAATGTTCACATATGATTGAAGTTAATCACATGTGAACAAACATGTAATCTAGTAGTTCTCAAGGTTCTCAACTTTTAGTTGGTTCTCATTTGAGCCTTATCTTTATCTCTCTCTCTCTCTCTCTCTCTCTCTATATATATATATATATATATATATATATATATATATATATATGTTATCATTAATTATCTTCTAACATATATTAGTAGTATGATTTGTCTTGACACAGCCAATTCTAAATATAGTAAATACCCATACAGCTGATTGTTAAAGACTAACGTGCGGCATGTATCCAAAAACTAATGATATATTTATAAATAAGTAAAAATGATCTCATAGTCTCATAGCCTATAGTTATGGACTTATGGTCGTCTATCCGATCTCAAATTTAATCTATAGATAACAACTTAGAATTAACATACTCATGACACGTGTGTGTGGTGTGGTGGGGTGGGGGGATTAATAACCAACCGCTACAAGGGGTGTACGTGGTCCAAAAACCGCACCGAACTGGACCAGAACCGCACCTGACCGCGAATTACTAAATAAAATATCACTACAAGAAAAAAGGGCTATAGTGACATGTTGATTTTCGTCACTAAAGCATATTAGTGACGAAAATCAAGTAGTCACTTTTTGTCACTATAAGTCCATCACAAATCTGAAATAAACACGGAATGTCAAAGTCATCACTAATTAGTCACGGAACAAAAGACGTCACTATATTTGTGACGAACATATTTGTCACAAAAATTTGTCACTAGCTAAGAAAATCATCACTGCTTAATCAGATTAGTGACAAAGACTACAAAGCACCAAATACGTCACTAATCGATAAGATTAGTGACAAAAATCACTGAGCATTAAATACATCACTAATTGATGATTTGTCAAAAAAAAAAAAAAATTGGTCTGACATGATATCCCAAGCATAAATGCATGTATTTATATAAACCTATTTTGCAATTATATTAAAAGACAATAAATCAGAACAATCAATATAGAAAATATCGATTTCATTAACACATGAAGATTGGATCAAACTCTTACAATGTACCTAACATACGTCACAAATCTAGTCTTTGATGCTTACACTTGAGAAAAAAAAAACATGACTACACTTCATGAAAAGGTTGGACTGTTGACAACAAAGATATAATCGACGATCCTAGATGTACCCAGTTATGCTAAAAATGCCAAGATAAATCCAAGATGTCTTCTGCTCTCATGTAACCTTCAAGCTCCCTTCACCTATCAATAACCAATACCAAGCTTAGTTTTACTATTTTTACGGTATATAAAAGCTTGTACTTACAACACATAATGAACTTTATAAGAAACTTTTTATGGGATCAATTCAGGCAAAATAAGCAACTTTTCACTGATTAAAGAATATGGATCTTTGTCGGTATCTAAGGTCTCGATAATGAGCATACAATGCACATAATTGCTTGGTATCACAATCAAACAAAAAGAAATGTCAATACCTTCAGATGTTATGTGTAGTATAAAGGTGTTAGGACTTGGGCCCACTTGTGTAATACCCTGCAAAACCACAATGTATGAGAGATCTATTATTTTAAACGAGTTGAGTCACGAAAAGAGACTGAGTATGTGAATTTTATATGCAGAAATTGGCACAAAGGTTTGACACAATCCACTAGCTAATAATCAACATAATGCCAGCATATATAGTAGTATTAATGTGCTAGGACTTTTTCTTTATGTACTCGATTGAGAAAAACAAGTTATCAGTTTATCCAATCATATCAATCATGAACACTAATCAGTTTATCAGTCTCGCGTTAAATTGAACATAAAGAAATACAATTGCAGAACTTTTCTTATGTATTGTGGTAGGTACTTCCATTACCAAAAGTGCAAGTTCTAGGATTACTTAGACAAGATGGCAGCCATGCAACACATGAAGGATCTCTGGTAATACTAGCCCAAAAAACTTTACTCTGCATTGGATAAATAGGGCAACGTCATTAGTCATCTCTACTGTGACCCGTTTTATCATTTTCATTCGCTTGTATACCAGTCTAGAAGTTGGGCACACGATCTAATCTCGTTTCAATGCCATTTCATCATAAACTTTCTCCAAGTCCTTGACTCTGCTTTTCTTGGCCTCTAGCTTTCTGTATGAAGAGGCTGTCCTCCTGCAGATTATGTATACCAGGGTCAAGAACAATCACTTCACGACCAATATTACATGTGTATGTAAGTGTGTACATAAAAGATCGATTAGGATCAACAAAAATAAATGAAATACTACTAAATTATTTGATCGGCATAAACATCAGGGGCTGCAAAATTATCTTTGTGAAATTAACAAGGCAAAGCTATAGAACTAGAGCAGTTTTGATTAAAAAATACATTAAGACGCCGGATCATGATGCACACAAGTTAATGGCCTACAGAAACATGCTCATACATGCATATTAGCTCTTCATAACATTCATAGGTGCATGCCATATGAAGCGTTATTACATAGATAATGAATGTATTTATTGTACATAGTAGACGAAAGTATACCCGAATAGAGTAGTACGTGAATTAGTTTATAGGATGTAAATAACATCAGCGATATATATGGGCACGAAGGGATACATGAAGTAGAAAATCTATAATATTAGATTGATTTAAACAACTAAAAGAAAAGAGGTAGAAAGGTTGCAAACAAATGAATATAACCATATTTAATGGTTTAATATCAATATGAACCAAACACATCGGAGTAATTTAACAAGTATAAACAACAAATCTAATTTTCAACAAATGCAGTGAGAATGAACACACAATAGATTTCGTAGCACAATAAATCGATTGGATGGAACAATAAATCAATACTTAACAGACTTAGATCAACAAAGGAAAAAAAAATCATGTATTAAACGCTACAAAGCTGGAGTCAGATCGCACAATCATATAAACTAATTGAACAGATAATTAACTAAGCATAATTCAAATCGATTTATCTCGGAAAAGAATAAACACTAATTCTATAACAGATCCGCAAAATAGGAAGTCAAAACGATGGACAAACATGAAAAGAATACAAAATTGAAGGTGATCGAACCTTTATTTAGAGCATCGAATATGCAAAATCCGCAGAAACGAGATCAATCAATCAGATCCCGACCTCAACGGCGAAGAATCTTTGCAGTTAATCACAATGAGGTTACGAGTTACGACTTCTTATCGCGTTGATTCCTATTAACTTAATTGCTGGTAACTTCATATCGGTGTTCAAGTTTGCGAATAAACTAGGGCAAAAATATCGTCGCCGGTATTGATATGGATCAATGAAGATATTTCGCTTAGCAAAGATATCGGGTCGGATCTAGATCCGCGCCTCTTTTTTTTTTTTTTTTTCCTTTCTTTCTTTTTTTCGAAAGTCCAAAGATATACTCCGATTATTGGTGACACTCGATCTGTTTAGTGTTTACCGGTGATAAAACCCCACGAGACCTTTATGTCATTGGTTCTAATTTCTAAAGCAAAAGCATATTTACATTTGATACTCGTATTTTTCTTATTGTTGTACGTAATAATAATCTTCTTATACATCTATCTAAATAAATAAATATAATAATAATAATAATAATAATAATAATAATAATAATAATAATAATAAATGCTCCGTAACACTTAGAGATAACTAATTGTTAGTATCACTTAAATTAAATATTATTTCTTATAAATACTTATTTAAAAAACTTACATACTAAAAAATATCAACTAATCAAGTGACATTGTTCATTATAGCAAACATTTCTCATCAGCGCCGATCTATTCATACAAAGTAACTAACAATATCATACTCAACTTTAGTGATGTAAACTTCCGTGACTAACATCATAAACTTAGTGACAACCAAAAATCGTCACTAGCTATCATGTATTGTAACTAAACTAATTTCTGTCACTAATTTTTGTCTTTAACTGAATGTTTTTTACATTTAATTTAGTGATCGATTAATGACGACCGGTAAATTCGTCATTAATTAGTGTCGACATGCTTATTTTGTCACTAAGTTGGGTGGATAGTGACATTAATAGAAGTCGTCACTATATTTCCATCACTAAAGGGCATTTTTCTTGTAGTGTATCAAGAACCATGAACCACACCATGTAATTCGATTCTGGTTCAGTCTGATATTGGTTCGGTTCTTGCGGTTTTGGTTCAAAACCGCGAACCAAATAATATATATACACGCTAATATGTTATAAAGAATAAGATGTGTAAAAACATGTAGTTATCAGATTGAAGATAAGACTTAAGGAATCAGAAAAACATAGAATCGTCTAATAATCAACACTAAAACGTTGCTGCAATTCATATATAAGGTGGACACATCTATGTTTATTTCAAACAAAACATGCATTATGTAGATTACAAAAGAATATAGTAGATCATGTTTCCAAAAAAATTCTGAATGGATCAACTGTTAACAGATTATCAAAAGTCATGCTCGGGGAAGTGTGCGAAAGTAAATAAATTGTTACTTGTGTGTGGACGGCGAAGGAGATAAATAAATTGTAAACTAAATTTTTTAGGTGTATATATAGAGTATAAAAGATAAAAAGACATATATACTTATAATGAATATTACAATTATAATAAATCTATTAATATAACTCAATTTATGTTGATATTAAAAGATACACATGTCAAGTATATATTTCTCTTTTCCTATATAAACGGTTCTGGCGGTTCGAACCGTTTTTGCCGGTTCTTGAACCGAACCGGACCGCGAACCATTAAGGCTAAAATATAGAACCGAGAACCGGACCGTTGTGCTTCGGGTTGGTTCGGTTCTGATCCGGTCCCAGTTCGGTTTACCGGTTCTGACAGTTCCGGACCATTTATGTACACCCCTACGCTACATCGATATATACCAAGTACCAAGTTACCAACGGGCATGACTTTAGCGGCTCAAAAGACACAGTTACAGGGAAGAGTTATTGTAGAATCATTCCTTATAATGGTAACGGTACGAACGACATTTATCATTTTTAATTTCGACATATGTACATTTTTTGCAAAAAAAACATTAAAATTATTAAAATTTTATCCTCTTTTAATAATAAATCAGTTTAAAAAATATATGATACGTAAAATAAAGTTGTGTACTACAACTTTTATGTGTGATACTGTGATACACACTAAATTTTTGTTGATGTGTATCACATATTTTTTAAATTTTTTTCTCACATTAAAGAGCATAAAATTCTAATAATTTTAATAAAAAATTTTATCAAAAAATTTAATCTATCTTAAAGTTAAAAATGAAGATGTGTGTTCTTACCGTTCCAACTATAAGAAGTGCCTACTTGAACCTTTCCAATCACGGTTATACCCACAATAATAAATGGAAAGATTAATAAAGAGCAATAAACGCAACCATACTGCACTCAAAACACAATTAAGATCATACAAACACAAAACTTTATGCGGTTATATTTGATTATTTAATCGATTTAGTCCACGGGCTCGAATTAGCGAGATTTCCATATCAAAGTTGTTGCTCAATGTTTATAATTACATATGGTTAGCATATATAGGAGAGAGGTTACTTAGTCAAAAACCTACGATCCTCCCGGATCACTCACACTACACACTACTAGAATGACACTTCTAGTGTAAGGCCCCTTTCCTTACGCAAACCGAAACATATGATATTATATACTATTCGTTAAAAGCGTGGTCCCAAAACATAATTACCGGATTACATAAGTCCCAAAGGTACCAAGTTTTAAAAACATTTACACACATATATAAGTTTAGTTACAACATTTACTAAACCCCGGGCGTTAAGAAAACTATCAAAAACCAAAAGTTAGATTCCCAAAAATTGTCAGAGTAAGCGCTGTGACAGTCAGCCATCCCATTAAGTATCTACAACCCGGTCCACACCTATTAAAAGCCTGCAAAAAGTTTAACAACGAGGGATTAGCCAATGCTAAGTGAATGGAACCGTAACCGACGGTTCAATTCAGAAGTAACAAGCCTACAACGCACAAACCAAACCAACAAATAATGCTTACAGCCTAAAGCATCGTAAACAACAATCACACAAATTATGATTACCGCTTAAAGCTTCGCAATCATAAACACGTATCGTCAAAGAGGACCGGCGGCCCCTGGTTAGCCAACCAGCGAAAGCCTACAACCACTGCCGGCCCCAACAGTGGCTTACCGATAGTTTGACACTATCTTCACTGACAAGGATTTATCCCTCAACTACATGTATCGGGAAACCCAGGCAGCCCAACAATAGCCACAAACCCAACCAGCGTTGACCTCTGAAATCACATATACCAAACAGCCCAAGCATCACATATTTCATAATAGTCATGACAATATGTAGCTAACCTATTCAAACCGCATAATCATCATGCCAACAATTATTACCAATAATAACCAAGTAAACCAAATCACAATATCAACAATCATGTCAATGTATTAACCAATAACCGATAACAAGTCAAACCAATAACCAAAAGTTCATCCGTTGCAACCAAACTCGTTACAACGGAATTGAACCGAGGAATACAATTCCACTCACCGATATTTCCAAGTCTTCAACTCAGTTGTCTTATATCACTGAGTTGCCGTCCGCTTATCTGAGATTACAATAATAACAATAAGTTAGTAATAATTCATTTCCAATATTCATGTTATACACATATAACATATATCCTAATACAACCATATCACTTATAACATAATTAATTATCATCAATGCACAAACTACAAGTTAACACATTTGACGAATTTTAACACACCAACGCGATCCAGCAAGGGGAGCCAGGATCGCGTTCGCCTTCATAAAATCAATCGACCTTCAAATTCTACTTATCAACGCGATCCAGAAAAAGAGGGTGGGATCGCGTTCACTTTTAGAAAAACATTCGGTTACGAAATTTCACTAGGAAACGCGATCCGGAGAATTAGATAGGATCGCGTTCATCAAAACAAATCGGCCCAGCATCAAATTATAACTAGGGAACGCGATCCGGCCAAGGCCACCCGGATCGCGTTCGAGTGATTTACAGCAAAGTCAGACCTGCAACTTGCACACTCGAACTCTAACCCAATTTTCACAAAGTCAGTTTACAAATACGAAATTACCATGAAAATGACCACAAACTTGAACTACTAACATATAATAACCATAACCAACATCATCTAACAACAACCTAACTCATGCATCATAATCAAATCATCAAAATCACCAAAACCTAGCTTATGAACTCAAAATTGAAGAACACTATAAATTCTTATGTAATAACATCATCTAATCATCAATCTCACCTTATAATCATCATGAAATCTATAATCAATCATCTCAAAGCTTAAATTCATACAAAACACATAATTTCATCATTTACCTAATTTCTATCAAATTGGTTTATGAACACCAAGAACACTTACAATGATTTAGCAAGATAGAGATGATGAGCAAGATGGTTATAAGTTTCTTTCTAGTGATTTGAATCCACAAACACAAGTTTATAATTTGTTTCCTTTGATTTCTTTGAATTTGAGATAGAGAGAAATAGATGAACAAAAAGAAAGGTAGGTGAGAATGAGTCGGTCACTCCACCGCCCCATCTTATTAATTAAGTGTAAATTATACCCGTTCCTAGCCTATTGTCTGGAACCCGAAAATACCCGTAAATCAAAATACTTTTATTTTTACCGTCAACTTCGTTTATTTAAAACAATCAATATTTTATTAATCACAATAAAAACTGAAGCTCTTTCACTTGTTTATTTTCCAAATAAACCACTTAAACTTAATAAAATACAATTTATTTCCAGGCCCAGAAACAGGATGTTACAAATCTTCCCCCCTTAAAGGATTTCGTCCCCGAAATCCAATCTCACACTATTAATCCAAACGCTACTGATTACACTTAATCATGCAATACTAATTACAATTTACATATCACATCAAAATCAATATCGAATCTACCTGGATTGTTATCTTCAAGCCAATCTCCTACGGTCATCTGAAATGCCCGAGGAGGCGCAGTCTTTCTCTTTTGCCCGACAGATGCCGAGGAACCCAAGCCTGAACTCCCAGCAAATCCTGTACTCCCAGCCAATCCAGTTCCTTGTCTTGCCTTCTCCAAACACTGACCCGCTCTGTGGCCCTCCTTCTGACAATTCCAGCAAACATTCCTTGGAAAGATACAATCCTTAATATTGTGTCCAAACCCTCCACACCTAACACACCTAACAGTATCCGAAGTACACGGCCCCGGATGCCTCGCTTTACAATCCACACACCAAGCAATCCTATCTCTTGCCTCCTCAGAAAAAGACACTCTCCTACTCGTTTGACTTGATTTGCTACTCGTGGAACTATTCTTGGAATGGTGCACCGCCTTTTCCTTAACTAACTTTTCCGAAGCTCTAGTGTCACTATCCACCGACTTAGCCAAATCAAAAGCATTTTTCAGATTACCGGCTAATCTCACCGACGTCCTGTAGTGTGGTGGCAAAGTTCCCACAAAATGATTTATTCTATCTCTTTCATTCGGGACCCATTGCTGAACAAAGCGTAGCTTTTCTGTGAATTGAGTTATAAGATCATCCATGGTCATAGTCTCAGTCAATTTCAAATCCATGAACTCCTGCTTAATCCTGACCATGTCAAACTCCGAGCAAAACTGCCTGCAAACTTCATTATGGAATTCCATCCAAGTGATAGAAGATCGTTGCACAGGTGTCAAATGTGCGGTCATTGAATCCCACCAATTCATTGCCTGACCTTTCAGTAACTGCACTGCATATCCAACCCTTAACTCCTCCTCACATTGACATACCTCGAACTTTCGTTCAATGTCCCTTAACCAATTTAAAGTTACCGCTGGATCATTACCCCCTTCGAACTCTTTCGGTCCACAAGACTTGAAAGTCTTAAAAGAACATACCCGCCTCTGTTGATTAGGAGATGGAAACTGAGATCCAAAATTTCCTTGTTGTGCTAACCTTGCTTGTTGTTCCTTGTACAATTGTTCAAACTTTCTTAACCTTAGTACCTCATCTTCTAACTGTAATTTATATTCCTCATCACTAGCCCCCTCCTGATTAACATTAGATGTACCACCCTGATTACCCTCATTATTTTCCGGAGGTGGAAGCTCATTTCTGGGTGCATCATTGGGAGTCGGGTTCTCAGTATCTGCCATTCCTGTACTCATACACAATAACTCATAACTTGTTAATCGTTAGTATCACCTATACTAACCAATCAACCCCCCATTCATAGCTAATCCCACTTACTGAAATGTTTGACTGTCACCAAAAGATTTGGGATTGACATTAGCCAATGTCCAATTCACCCAAACCTTTGCTCTGATACCAACTTGTAAGGCCCCTTTCCTTACGCAAACCGAAACATATGATATTATATACTATTCGTTAAAAGCGTGGTCCCAAAACATAATTACCGGATTACATAAGTCCCAAAGGTACCAAGTTTTAAAAACATTTACACACATATATAAGTTTAGTTACAACATTTACTAAACCCCGGGCGTTAAGAAAACTATCAAAAACCAAAAGTTAGATTCCCAAAAATTGTCAGAGTAAGCGCTGTGACAGTCAGCCATCCCATTAAGTATCTACAACCCGGTCCACACCTATTAAAAGCCTGCAAAAAGTTTAACAACGAGGGATTAGCCAATGCTAAGTGAATGGAACCGTAACCGACGGTTCAATTCAGAAGTAACAAGCCTACAACGCACAAACCAAACCAACAAATAATGCTTACAGCCTAAAGCATCGTAAACAACAATCACACAAATTATGATTACCGCTTAAAGCTTCGCAATCATAAACACGTATCGTCAAAGAGGACCGGCGGCCCCTGGTTAGCCAACCAGCGAAAGCCTACAACCACTGCCGGCCCCAACAGTGGCTTACCGATAGTTTGACACTATCTTCACTGACAAGGATTTATCCCTCAACTACATGTATCGGGAAACCCAGGCAGCCCAACAATAGCCACAAACCCAACCAGCGTTGACCTCTGAAATCACATATACCAAACAGCCCAAGCATCACATATTTCATAATAGTCATGACAATATGTAGCTAACCTATTCAAACCGCATAATCATCATGCCAACAATTATTACCAATAATAACCAAGTAAACCAAATCACAATATCAACAATCATGTCAATGTATTAACCAATAACCGATAACAAGTCAAACCAATAACCAAAAGTTCATCCGTTGCAACCAAACTCGTTACAACGGAATTGAACCGAGGAATACAATTCCACTCACCGATATTTCCAAGTCTTCAACTCAGTTGTCTTATATCACTGAGTTGCCGTCCGCTTATCTGAGATTACAATAATAACAATAAGTTAGTAATAATTCATTTCCAATATTCATGTTATACACATATAACATATATCCTAATACAACCATATCACTTATAACATAATTAATTATCATCAATGCACAAACTACAAGTTAACACATTTGACGAATTTTAACACACCAACGCGATCCAGCAAGGGGAGCCAGGATCGCGTTCGCCTTCATAAAATCAATCGACCTTCAAATTCTACTTATCAACGCGATCCAGAAAAAGAGGGTGGGATCGCGTTCACTTTTAGAAAAACATTCGGTTACGAAATTTCACTAGGAAACGCGATCCGGAGAATTAGATAGGATCGCGTTCATCAAAACAAATCGGCCCAGCATCAAATTATAACTAGGGAACGCGATCCGGCCAAGGCCACCCGGATCGCGTTCGAGTGATTTACAGCAAAGTCAGACCTGCAACTTGCACACTCGAACTCTAACCCAATTTTCACAAAGTCAGTTTACAAATACGAAATTACCATGAAAATGACCACAAACTTGAACTACTAACATATAATAACCATAACCAACATCATCTAACAACAACCTAACTCATGCATCATAATCAAATCATCAAAATCACCAAAACCTAGCTTATGAACTCAAAATTGAAGAACACTATAAATTCTTATGTAATAACATCATCTAATCATCAATCTCACCTTATAATCATCATGAAATCTATAATCAATCATCTCAAAGCTTAAATTCATACAAAACACATAATTTCATCATTTACCTAATTTCTATCAAATTGGTTTATGAACACCAAGAACACTTACAATGATTTAGCAAGATAGAGATGATGAGCAAGATGGTTATAAGTTTCTTTCTAGTGATTTGAATCCACAAACACAAGTTTATAATTTGTTTCCTTTGATTTCTTTGAATTTGAGATAGAGAGAAATAGATGAACAAAAAGAAAGGTAGGTGAGAATGAGTCGGTCACTCCACCGCCCCATCTTATTAATTAAGTGTAAATTATACCCGTTCCTAGCCTATTGTCTGGAACCCGAAAATACCCGTAAATCAAAATACTTTTATTTTTACCGTCAACTTCGTTTATTTAAAACAATCAATATTTTATTAATCACAATAAAAACTGAAGCTCTTTCACTTGTTTATTTTCCAAATAAACCACTTAAACTTAATAAAATACAATTTATTTCCAGGCCCAGAAACAGGATGTTACATCTAGCGATGACAATAATCGTCGCTAGAGGACACAAAATGTACAGTAAACCCTGAGTAGTGACGATAGTTTGTTGATAAGGGCGACGCAATTCCTCGTATGTGATGCTTTTTATCGACCACTTTGAGTTTTTGCGACGACTGGTTTTGACTTGGCCAAATTCTATATAATGCCATTGCTATATCTATTTTCATTTTCTTTTCTTTTTTACTCTAATAAACCAATGGCTAAATAGCCTAGCGATGAAACAGCTCATGGGTTCCTTCAGGTCATGGGTTCGAAACCTACCGTGGGTATTATTATCATAAAGGTACCTACCACCAATGAAGCACATGACCCACAACGTTAAGGCTTAATCTGCGAGAGTTTCGGCTCAGACATTGTGGTATATGTGATGGAGGTGATTTGCCCGACGATGTTGGACCTTGTGGGAGATTCGGTCGTGCTCCATTGAAATATGGAGCGATTCCAGTGGGTAACCTAAATATCCATTTTTTTACTCTAATAAACAGATTTAACGAAGATATAGGTAACATTAATCACATTAATCAAATCATAGTAGGTCTAATCATACATCCACACAAATTAATCTTCACACTAAATAATTTCCCAATTTAAACTTAATCAACCCAAAACAAATAACCATTTAGACCTGTGCCATCGGCACTTCTGTGGAACGTCGGTCACCAAACCGACGGTGCCATCGGCCGTCGATTGGGCGTCGGTAGGTGGGCCGTCGGTTGGTGCGTCGAAAAACCAAAGGGAACGGACGGAGTGAAGGTGGGACCCATCAGCAACATTTCCTTGTATTTCTTTTTTTTTCTTTTTTTTCTTTTTTTCAGTTTTTTTTGTTTTTGTTTGTGATATAAAAAAATGAATAGGAAGATGCAGGTGAGTCGGGTGAAGAAGAAGATGAAGGGTGGAAGTGGGACCCACTAACAAGTTTTTCTTGTTTTTTTTAATTAAATACGAAAAAGAACAGAAAATATTATTTTAATTAAGAATAATGGGACCCACTTGAATTTTATTTTTTTAATTTTTTATTATTAAAATAAGAAAATAAAATGTAATGTTTTATTTTTGATGTAATGTACTATTTTTAATTAATGTAATGTTTTTATTTTAATATAAAATATTTTATTTAATTTTGTAGTTTAAATAAAAAATGAATGATGTATGGGGTTCATTAAAAAACTGAAGTGTTCACTGATGGCAGTGAAATGTTCGGTAGTTGTTCAGTTTTGTGTTCTGCTGACGTGGCGCTGATATGGCATAAACTGAAGTGTTCAATTGATGTTCACTAATGGGAGTGGTCTTACAACCGTCCCTTTACCAATGTTACATGTTCTAACCTATATGTGCTACTAAAAGCTAGTCCAAAACACCTATGGAACATGCTGATTGACTACGTCATGAGTCGAAAGGCTTTTGATTCTAGCAATCTTGAACTGGACCATTAAAACTTGGACATTAACTACTCAGTCTACTCTCTCAAGTTTAACACCGACTTCTTTAGTTCACGAGAAGACAAGTTGAAGTTTGCCAAAGACCCAGATCGTTGATTCGCCTACCTGGTTTTCCTTCCTAGCTATAAGAAAACCTTCGAGTAGTTCCAACACGTAGATGTGATCTTCAAGGTTAACATGCATGCGAGAGCGACATCACAACCTTGAACATCCATGATAAGTGTGTAATTGTATATATGTTTTAATGTGCTTTTATAGTTAATTTATTAGTTATTATAGACATTTGTTGTAGATTTTGTACTTAATTTTGTTCATATTTGAATAACTTGGACTTTAGGAGGTGAAGTATTGAAGGCGAAGATATTCAAGGACTAAAGTGCAAATTAAGGAGAATCTTTCGCCAATTACTCGCCGACTGTGATCTTGGACTCGCCGAAGAGAGTTAAATATCTGAGAGTTGAAGATAATATCTGAAGAATTAATGAGGAAGATTTATCTTTTATTCAAATCTAAATCTAAATCTAAATACAATTAAAAGAGGATATTAGTTTAATTTTTTGACATGTGGCTAATTCTCTATTAACAAATTCTATAACAAACACTAAATACAATTAAAAGAGGATATTAGTTTAATTTTTTGACATGCGGCTAATTCTCTATTAACAAATTCTCTAACAAACACCACGTACAAATGAACCGACATCTCCTTTCAACAAACACCTCCTACAAATAATTCTTTTAACACTCATACATCTTCAAGATTCCTCATACCCCAAACACAAATTACACATACATTCCGGTTTACGTCCTAAGACCATTCCCAACCGTGACAGAAACCGACGTGCCACGTCTGCTTTTTTACACAACTGACTGGAACTGACGGACCCCTGCCATCAGTAACTCCGTCACTTTAATTTTTGGACCCGCATTCAACAATTTATACACACACAAAATAAAAAAGAAAAAATAGAAAAAAGAAGCAACGAGCTTCGGTTTGGCGACGAAGGAAAACCGACGGACCAAGTGACGGAGTGGTGCCATCGGTGTCACCAAACCGACGGGAAGTGACATGCAAACCGAAGCTCCCGATGGGAGAGGTCTAACAATCTTTTCATATTTACTTGCAGTAAATCGCGACAAGGCAAAATATGGTGTGGGACCTTAAACCGTCCACCAAAAATATACAATTCGCCTTCGGGTCATACGTCTTTGTGAACCCTTTCTGCCAACGAAAAAACAGCTAGCTGATCACAATGCATATCTTCCAAAAAGATAAAGTGTTGTGTGTACCCACAAACTTATGATTTTATCAACTACCCATCATTCCTTATACAGATACAACCACCATCGAAATTGTCTTTATTGAAGAGCAGGTTTAGATGCCTATCATGCTTTATAATATCAATAGTAGTTGTCCAACTTCCTTTTTTGGTTTGTTTTGCCTAATTTATCTGTGCAAATTGTCAGAATAATCGTATTCAGGGGACTATCAACAAATAATTAATAGCCAATTTTGAAAGCCATATTATATATAAAAGGTTAAACAATCATGCTACGTGGGTTTGTCGTGGAATAAAATATATCAACATTCGTATACAACTTATATTTGAGAATCATACCTTTTCATCAACAACCGATTTACTACTACTTTCCTTTTTCCATTCAAAAAGAAGGATTAGAAATTGGACCAATTATTTTATTCATTCTATAGCAGAGATATACGGACTATCTTTTAACAACAATGCACCGTTCTTCATATACTTATACTAATTTACATCGTTAACCGACTTAATTATTACCTGTTCGAAGCATCTCTTCACGATACGTTAAATTTTTTTAGGATAAATGACAAAAATCGGTTACGTACTGCCATAAATTATTCCAAGTATGCAACCTACACAATTTATTGCTCATGTGAGCAACAAACCGGATGATTTCGTGTTGGAATCTTGGCAAAGTACATTTTTACCTTTTGAAATTCAAAAATGCTGATTAGGCTTACACATCATCTGCCATATAGATTTTTTCGCCACGTGGAACGAATAGGTGGAATGTCACATAGTAATGTGATTAAATTAATTTTTTTTATTTTTTAAATTAAAAAAAAAAGGCAACATCATCTTGTCATCTCTAGGCTATCCATTACATCGTTAAAATCATCGATACACCAACAACAAAAGACTATTAACATCATATTCATCAGTATTATTTTAAAAATTTTCACATAAAATACGAATAATGTCATCATCACCATTATAATCAAACTTGCACCATGAACAATAACAAATTCCGATCACCAATTAAATCACCAGGCACCACGTCTTCTCCAAGATCTGAATGCGATTCCATGATGGTGCTCAATCCCAGGTGCGAGTGGTCGTTCGGGTGCTCTCCGACCACAAATCACGGAGTTGCAGGTTTATCCGTCGTTTTATACGTCGCCGGATATGATTCCGATGCCGTCGGAGACAGTGGTCCAACAAGCTTTCTTTAGGTGAATGCAGATCTCGACGATAGTTTCGAAAAACGACGATGGGGCATTGGTTGTTAATAATAGTGACGGTGATTGTATCGCAACCGACGGGGATCACGATATTTATTTCGGGCTCAGTAAACCAGTGGCGGTGGTGAATTAAGGAATTGTTGTTGGCCGTTCAATAAACGAGGTGGTGGTGAACTGGTGATGGTGGTGGTGGCAATTTGATAAACCCTCATGAGAATCATCGGAAAGTAAACAAGCAGCAAATTAAAGTACTTACAAATATAAAACTAACAACAATGGCGTTAAACCAGGTAATATTTTCCCATAAAACTCCAATCTTTCGCCATTTTAAGGCCTCCCAAATCAACCCCACTTTCCTTAAAGTTAATGCCCTTAAAATCAAGAATCAAGTGTGACACCCGGTAACTTAGGATTATGTATTAGTGCGTAACTGTTTGTAATTACGTGTATTTAGTACTAATTAATCTAAATATACGTGGCTTTTCGTACACAACTGTTGCGATCGGTTTAGATCGTGGGATATACGTACTAGAATTATTCCAACCTTACTTACAACGGACGTTGGTGATCAATGTTATTAAGACGCTATTACATTCGAAATAATATTTTAATAATACTTCCAATTTGTCTCGTACCGTACATCTGAAAAACTTACACGATTTAAAAACAAAATACGCAAATTAATCTAAATTATATTAAATATGATCCAAATTATTAAAGATTTGATAAAATAATTAAGTAAATCACTTAACAAAAATTGGTATTTTAAAATGAATAATTAACGCGTAAATTAAATATTTAACGTTTAAATGACGGGTAAAACACCACAATTTGGGACAAGTCCCTCACCACTTTTGGAGACCAAAACCAGCCCCAACCCCACCATCTTCTCCTCATTTTCATCTTTCCTCTCTCTCTCTCTCTTCATCTCCATTCTCTCTCAATTCTCACTCTAAAAACCCACAACAAAATCACACAAAAACTACATTAAAAACGCCTCGAATCACCTCGTTCCTTTAGAGAAAAACGATCACAAGAACGAGCTCGACCCGCGTAAGTTTATCTCGAATCACTTCTACCATTTCGGATTTTCGAAAATCGACCCGCGTAAGTTCCCGACATTCCGACAACTCTTAGATTTCGCCATTTATTTCGATATTTTGTGTTTATAATACTTAATACATAATGTTTTAGTGTTATATCAACTTATTATGTCCAAAAACACCTTTAAAAATGCTTTAAAAGTCGAAATTTGCATAAAAATTGCTGAACAGCCAATCTCGCAAGCTGAGATCCAAATCTGATGAATTTCGCGAGTCGAGATTTGGACTTGCGGGTCGACTTGACTTGCGGGTCGACTTGACTTGCGGGTCCACTTGACTTGCGAGTCCACTTGACTCATGGATCTCAACTCGACTCGCGAGAAATCTCAACTATATACAAACCTGTGAGATTCACCAACATTCGTGTTGACCTTTTAGCATGTATTCTCAGGTACCCAGACGGAGTAGGATTACTCCAGGACATAGCTAGAGTTGCATGATTTCAACTAAATTGCATTAACGGAGATTCTCCGCATTATCTTTTGTACATTTTGATTATGTAATAGAATCTCCCGCTACACGCGTGGACTCTAGGGGATTACATTTTGTATCCGAAAACATTGAGTTTTCAAACATTTATTTCATATGAAATTGTTTTACGTCTCATTTAGAGGTCGTTTGCTGTATATCTTGTGCTTAGTATATTGATTAGTAACACCCAAGTATGCTTCCGCCAATCATTAAATTTGGGGGTGTTACGTCAAGATTCTTGCTTTAGAAGTTTTTCATCATGTGTGTTTCAGGGTAAGAATTTGTTCAGTGAGTTGGGTTTTTCTGGGAATGGATTGAGCTTTAAAAATGGATGTCGGGTCGGGTCTACTTCAAGTGGTGATGGAAGTGGTGGCTTTCAATCTGTGATTTACGGTTACTAGGTGGTGCTCAGCTGGAGTTAGATCTGTGACTTTTCTTGTTTATAGTTTTACTTTTTATTTTTTATATAATATAAACAAAAAGAAAAGAGCCACCTAAGCAATTTTATTAAATAAGAAATGCCACGTAATCGATTTTACCGGTTGTTCAGGTAACCGGTTACCATCTTACCCACATCAGTACAAATTTTTCTTGTTTGATGCATACTTAGACAATAAATTGGGTAGGTTGCATACTTGAAATAATTTGTGCCAGTACGTTGCCGATTTTTATCATTTATCCATTTTTTTAAGGCTAAGTGGTAACTGTTCTATGTACTCAATTATCATATATTTTTTTCCATTACCATCCCAATCTCAATCTCAATATCAACATACTTACATCTTTAATTACTTCTTATTACCCCCATTTTTGATGTGTGATATATATATATATATATATATATATATATATATATATATATATATATATATATATATATATATATATTAAGGGCAAATGGCCCGAAAAGGTAACCAAGTTGTCAAAATTTGACAATAAAGGGAATATGAAATTTGTTGATGCCCAAAAAGGACTTACATTTCAAAATTGTACCATAAAAGGATTCAATTTGTCAAAAAAGTTCAATTAAGGGTAAAAATTACCGTTTTATTTTAAAAACGTGCCATAAAAGGATTTAGTATATTGAAATCATGCCATAAAAGGATTAAAGTTTTTGAAATCATGTGATAAAAGGATTTAACACTAAAAATAAAATTCGGGTTTAAACACTCAAAAAGTAAAATTATTGTTTATATCGTATGTTTTCAAGGTTAAAAATGTCACACAATAATTGAATATTTGATATTTAAGCTTCGCATTATCTAAAACCGATCAAAAATTGAAAGAGAAAAAATGTGACAATAAATACACCTTTAATTGAACTTTTTTGACAACTTAAATCCTTTTACGGCACAGTTTTAAAATGTGAGTCCTTTTTGGGCATCGACAAAAGTCATATTCCCTTTATTGTCAAATTTTGACAACATGGTTACCTTTTCGAGCCGATCAAAAATTGAAAGAGAAAAAATGTGAAAATAAATACACCTTTAATTGAACTTTTTTGACAACTTAAATCCTTTTACGGCACAGTTTTAAAATGTGAGTCTTTTTTGGGCATCGACAAAAGTCATATTCCCTTTATTGTCAAATTTTGACAACATGGTTACCTTTTCGGGCCATTTGCCCATATATTAACCATCAAATTTATTTAGTCAATTTCATACAATTATGAAACACAAACAACTCTTAAGAACAAACGAATCACTCTTTCAAGACCCTACTTATTAAGGGTTCCATCAATGTGTTGCGTGACTTGATGATCAAAAAGAATACATATGAACTTTAAGGTATGTATAATTTTAGATGGTATTCTTTTCTGAGGATTACATCTGTCAAAACCATTGATTCCAGAATATAATCTTAATTAATTGGGCATTGTTCAAGTGGTATCGCCACCGCAAATACCCAGATTTTACAGGTGTTACCTATACGTCAAGGGTTCGAATCCGTGCCTCAACATATTTGGTTGATTTGTGGATATGTGATTTGGCCGACGTTGATGCTCATTACGGATTGAACGGACACGTACTGTTGAAATATGATACGGGGTTAGGGGTACCTTCCGAATTACCTTTTTTCTGAATATGATCTTAACATAAGTTTTAATATATTTCATTATAGGATATCATAATGAATAAAGTGATAGGATAGACAGACACTTGGTTTGTTCTGCCACCTTAATTTCATTCGTGCATCCTTTCATTATCTTTCTGAGTTTCATTGGTTTTCGCTCCGGTGATTAGATACATTAGAAGATAGAGTGAGGACCAGATTTGGAACTTCAACCTGCCGAACCAATCAAGGAAGCCAGACCCCACATAATTCTATATATAAATAAAAGCTTTTGTATTTATTTGGATATAAAGTAACTTTTTTTTTTCTTTCCGAAAAACAGAAATTAAATTGATAAGATCAGAAGATCTAATTGAGTTACAAGTGAAGGTTGCAAGAAAACAACCTGAAAACAACATTTGATAACCCTAACTACATTGAGATGCAACAAAGCAACAAGACTTAAAAAACTATAACAACATAATGAGATCTAATCTTTAACCAAACAAAACCAAACATGGATCCTCATCAGTAGGCCGACTTGATGTCGGAAACATGTGAACAAACCGATGAAAAACATAAAGACAACCCCCCACACAAACGAGAAGCCCCTAACTCTATTATCGAACCCACCGAACACCTACACCACAAAAATAGGCGAACACCTAGAACGAAGGCATTGAAACAACCTGACAAAACCCGCACCATCAAGCTCCACAAGTTGAATCTGCTACGATGAAAACTATAACTGCCGGAAACCTCAAGAGGCCTAGACCTCAAGGATAAAACAGGATCCCGGAGTTTTGGAGTCAATGTAGGAGAAGACGAACCAACCGAGCGAGAGGACATTTACTAGAGCAAACACGGGAGTTGAGGCCGAGTGCTGATGTAACCGAGATCAGTGACTACGATGCAATCCAAACTGAGTGGTGGTTAAAGTAGCTGATACTTGTATTCTTTTTATATTAGTTTTTCTATTTTATCTTTAAGCATTTAGAAGTATTGTAAAGACGACAAGGAGCAATCAACTTTTAGATTGAAGAAATAATAGTATGGCTTGAAAGTGTATTGTTTTTCTATTTATGAATTCTTTCTACAATTGATTGTTTGTCCAACTAGTTTATCTAGGAATTAGTTAGAGAAAATTACAAAAAGCGTCCCTTATGGTTTGACCTGAATTGCACATTCAGTCATTTAATTAATTTAATTACATAGATGGTCCTTTCTTTTGAAACTTATTACGTAAATAGTCATTTCTTTTGAAACTTATTACGTAAATAGTCCTTTACACTAATTATTTCACTTTTAAATGAAATAATTTTTTATTTAAAGATTTAAGTTATTAAATTTCTCAATATCACTTTCGAAGGTATTTACCATTTTATGATGATACATAAACTATAACACTTTTGATTGTTAAAGATCCGATGAATCCCAGTAATTTGCGAAATTAATTGTTTAAGGGTTTAGTTGAACGGATTCTGTTTTTCGACAGGAGCTCGGCGAGTTCTGTCATAAATTCACCGAGTTATCTGTCCAGGTTTACCATTGGTTTAAGTTACGCATATGTTGTTAATTATATACTTATAGATCTATGATCTCGGGTAAAATGTCACGTTTTTACCTTAGAAAAATAGTCCAGATAAGTAATTTACATGTATTATTTTGTTTAGTAGGTCAAAACAAAGATGATGCAAAAAGAATCGAGCAAAACGGCTAAAAAACGAAGATTCCATAGCATATTCAAGATCGAAGACTCGCGATCTCACTTTCTTGAGCTCAAATTCTGACCATGTGGATTTGTTTATACCAAATCTTTGCTTTTATAATACAAAGTGTAACACCCGCCAAATTAGGACTAGTAATTAGTGCCTAATCTTCTGTTAATACATGTATTTAGTTCCGTGTTAGGCTAATATATGTATCGAAATATATATTGTTGAATATATACGAATACGCGATTGGATTAAATCGTACACAATATAAATCGAATGTAATTCGGCTCAATAAATACGGACGTTGGTGAAACATTTTGTTCAATAACGCGATCATTTTCCAAGTATTATTTTGACAATATCTCAAGTGTGTATTTCATCGTACAAATAAACGTCTACACGATTAAAATAGTTAACGCGCAAATTAAAAACAAAAATAAACAAATTTATATAAAGATTTGACAAAATAATTTAACTAAATTATTAAATAAAGATTCGTAATTTAATATGAATAATTAACGCATGAAATAAATATTTAACGCTTAAATGACGGATAAAACGAACACCGCACGGAGCGCGGACACGGGGGCTGAAAAGGGAGGCATAAACCTCCACCTCCCTTCCCTTTTTTCTCATTTCCCTATTTCTTTCTCTTTCTTCCTCTCTTCTTTCTCTCTAAACACAAACCACCACCATCACCATTAAATCACAAAAACGCACCTCAAACGCCATCAAATCACTAAGCTCATTTGGAGAAAAAGAACCACCTCGACACGATCTACATTTCCATCTTTCCGAAATTTCATTTCGGCATTTTGTAAGTTTCCGACAAAACCCGAAACTCTCCGTTTTTACTCATTTTTACGTTTTTATGGTTTATATATGCTTAAAATGTCCAAAAATGGGTTGGGTAAAAGATTTGGACCAAACGGAAGCTTTTCGACCGATTTTCCGACCACCATCTTCCGATCAGACCGCAACGTCGCAGAGACGCTGGGCTACCTGCGACGTAGACCACTACGTCGCAATACCCCTCGCAACATCGCATATAGCGACGTCATCCCTAACGTCGCCTTAATTGGCCGACGTCGCATATAGCGACGCCACCCACAACGTCGCACTGAATTGCGAATGTCGCACATAGCGACGCCAAGATCAACGTCGCAGTTAGGACCTGCGACGTTGCACCCAACGTCGCATAAAACAGAACCCCGAAAACCCATATTTTTACTAAGTGTCGGAACCAGAAATTTATCACTTGATTTTACTTCAAATTCAAATTTCGGATACGTTTTCACTAAAGGAAAGTAGTAGGAATAAAAATTTTTCAAGCTGACTTGGCAGCTCGACCCCAACCAGGGGCTCTGCCCCTTGGACCCCGCCAGGGGCTGCCGCCCCTTGGACCCCGCTACCAGGGGCGCTGCCCCCGGACCCCCGTCACTTAGAGTTTGTAAACACATTTCACACCAAGTGTCGAACTTAAACAACTTCAAACCTTATTACGATACGACATTATAAACAAATTGAGACATATTTTTCAAGAGTAACACTTTGGAATCACTAATACAAACCGTCACCAACGGGCCAACCATGTTTTCCTAAGAACAAACGATAACGAACCAACATTGGACATAACGAGTTGTGTAGACAACTAGCCTAGATGGTCTTGCGGGACATCTACTTACTTAACTTTATATGTTTAGGCATTTAAAGGTTACGGGTTCGGAGAACCTACACACTACCCACTGTTTGCTACTGCTTACTACTCGACTCAGGTGAGTCTTACAGTCCCACTTTTACTGTTTTACATATGGGGTGAGATACAATGCTTACTTTTCTTGAACACAAGTACGAAACTTACATTTTACTATACGGGATTGCATGAGTCTTACAAACAGAAGTCTCTCCATCATATATCGTTAGTTATGGACTTAAGCGCGAACACTAGTTAATGGATCCATTAGGGAAATGACCCTCCCCGCCCGGGGTAGTAGCGCTACCACGAACCGTTCTGTATAAATGGGCGACTATTATTCGTTACTTATGCTTTCTCAGTTACGAGCATGTCACGGGAGCAAATTATTACTTACGGGTTAAGCTTCGATTATGAGCCTCATGACAACGGTATAACTTACTTACTTTACATTTGCTGGATTTGCAAATACTTGATTTACGCCTGCGGGCACTACTGATGAAATCTTGTGTTCAAAACTGATATTACTTACAAACCTGTGAGATTCACCAACATTCGTGTTGATCCTTTTAGCATGTATTCTCAGGTACACAGACGGAGTAGGATTACTTCAGGACATAGCTAGAGTCGCATGATTTCAACTAAACTGCATTAACGGAGATTCTCAGCATTATCTTTTGTACATGTTGATTATGTAATAGAATCTCCCGCCATACGCGTTGACTCTAGGGAACTACCTTTTGTATACGAAAACATTAAGTTTTCAAACATTTATTTCTATGAAATCGTTTTACAACGTCTCATTTAGAGGTCGTTTACTATATATCTTTGTGCTTTGATTATTGATTAGTAACACCCAAATCGTGCTTCCGTAAAACATTAAATTTGGGGGTGTTACACAAAGCGAATGCAAAAAGAATCACTCACATCGGACGCATAACAAAGAAGATATAGCTCAAAACGTCAACCGAATGAAGACCGAACCACATGCCCGACTGGTACCGGCTGTGGCCACCACTTGACCGGAACTAGCCGCCCGCCGAACAAGTACGCCCACATGGAATGTCCACCGCGTAAATTATTTGACCAGACTGTAACACCCCCAAATTTAATGATTTGCGGAAGCTTGATTTGGGTGTTACTAATCAATAACAAAGCACAAAGATATATAGTAAACGACTCTATATGCGTCGTTTTAACAAAATATATTGATAATAGAAATGTTTACAACATTTAAAGCTTTACATAGCTCGAGTTTAAATCAAATGAGATTTCAGTACATAAGTACTTGTACAAAATATACTAATGCAAGAAAATCTCAATCTTCTGTATGCTGACTCGAGCTAAAATCCTGAAGCAGAAACATCCTACTGCTTGGTACCTGCGATATATGCTAAAAGGTCAGCTAAAAGCTGGTGAGCTCACAGGTTTGAAATCAGTTAATATAGTGTGAACAGCAAGATTTAAATAATGAATTGCATCCAGCAATTAAATAATGAATTGCATCCAGCAATTAAATGATAGTCATCGTGTATACAGCCATGAGCACATAGTTGAGCTTAACTCGAGGGCCGGGTCCCCTATAGAGAATTCCGGGCGAGGTTGCCTCCACGAATGCCTAATCCACATTCGTCTTCCCAAATATTAGTACGTCCGTTTACCCGGTTAGTGCTTGCTAACCCAGACGAGGTGGGTCAATCCTATATGGTACCATATACTAATATTCACGCTACAACGTATTAACAACTATGCTGACGGAGGACTTTAAATGATTAGTTTCGAAAAACTCATGTAGTATATGAAAAGTTGGTACTTGCGTTCACATGTTAAAAGTTGAGCAGTATATCACACCCCTGAGTAAAACAGTAAAAGAGGGGCTATGAAACTCACCTGAGTCTGAATGCGTTTAAACAAACGTAAGTTGATTAGCGAGAAATGAAGTCCAACGACTTGTAACCTGAGGGTGTCCACGACACGCGATGGTTATAATCATGATTGGGTATCTCAAAAGATCACCCTTGTAGTTGTTACACAACTATATATGTCCAAATTACTTCGATTTGGTTTATTTAATAAGTGTTTGAAAACGTGTACGGCCCGTTGGTGACGGATTTGAAATAATAAACTTTAAGGATTATTATCATGTATTTGGCGTTTTGCACTTAAAAGTGTGTCCCAATGTGTTTTATAAGTCGTATCGTATAAGTGTTTGAGGTTATATAGTTCCGACACTTAGTGAAATTGAGATTTGAAAACCTGCTGTTTTATGCGACACAATCATGCGACACTAAATGAATTATGCGACACAAAGGTTGTGTCGCATAGGAGTGCGACACAATGTCCATACGACACAAGGGTTGTGTCGCATGGATGCGAAATGCTGATTCAACAGCGACATAGTGATTGTGTCGTATGGGGTATGCGACATAGTGGTTGTGTCGCAGGACTTGCGACACTAAATATCTGGTACGACATAAGGTACGACACAAGGGATTTTATGCGACATAAAGGCTAAAATACGACACAACATGCGACACAATGCTTGTGTCGCATGGATGAACACCAGCCCAGAAATCCGGCTGTAACACCCGCCAAATTAGGACTAGTAATTAGTGCCTAATCATATGTTAATACATGTAATTAGTTCCTGGTTAGGCTAATTAATGTATCGAATTATATATATTGTTGAATATATACGAAAATGCGATTTGGTTAAATCGTACGCAATTTAAATCGGATGTATTTCGATTCTATTTTATATGGACGTTGGTGACAAAATTTTATTAAATAACGGTTTATGTCAAAAATATTATTATTATAATAATTCGTATCGTACAATCAGAAATTTCATAAATTTAAAAACGTAAAACGCGCAAACCAAATAACATAAATTACAACTTATAACACAAATATAAATTGGTTTGTAAAATATTTAAACAATATATCGCGTAATAAATCGTATTTTAAAACTCATAATTAAAAATGTAAAATAATTATTTAACGTTTAAACGACGGAGCAAACGAACACCGCACGGAGAACGGGGACAGGAAAATGGGAGATAACCTCCCACCCACCTTTTCTTTCTTCTCATTTCTTTCAACTCTTTTTCTCTTTCTCCTCTCTTTTCTCTCAAAATCCACCAACCAACTCAAAACCCACAACTTCACAAAATCGACAAATACTACCACTAAACGCACTTGGATCATACTACTCTTTTGGGAGAAAACGACCACCGCTTCACGATCTATCATCCTACCTTTTCGGATTTCTCATCCGACAATTTGTAAGTTTCCGACAAATCCCGAAATCTCTCGTTTTTAAATGTTTTCACTTGTTAGTAGTTTGTAACAACTTATAATGTCCCTATAAGGGTTGGGTAAAAGTTTTGGACCGAACGGAAACCGAAAAACTCGTTTTCGACACATTTTCCGGCCAACAGACCGCTACGTCGCATTTGGCCCAGAATTTATGCGACGTCAGCTTCTACGTCGCAAAACACCTCGTGACGTCGCATAGTGCGACGTCAGTCACAACGTCGCATTAAATTGCGACGTCGCATATAGCGACGTCACCCTTAACGTCGCCAATACCTCACTACGTCGCATTTAGCGACGTAAACCCCTACGTCGCAGAAATCACCTACGTCGCATTAGCGACGTAGCACCCTACGTCGCATTAAATTACGAAACGTCGACTTTAGCGACGTCATGCTCTACGTCGCAATCCTACCTGCGACGTCGCACCCTACGTCGCATAAAACAGCAGGTTTTCAAACTTTAATTTCACTAAGTGTCGAACTTTTGAAACCTCAAATCTTTATACGATACGACTTACAAAACACTTTGGGACACTTCTGTAAGTGCAAAACATCGATAACTTGATAATAATACTTAAAGATTATTATTTCAAACTCGTCACCAACGGGCCGTACACTTTTCAAACACTTAAACTTATCAACCAAATAGTGGAAGTGTGGACATTATAGTTGAACGAACAACTACAAGGGTGATCTGTTGAGATACCCAATCATGATTATAACCATCGCGTGTCGTGGACACCCTCAGGTTACAAGTCTTTGGACTTCATTTCGGCTAATCAACTTACGTTTGTTTAAACGCACTCAGACTCAGGTGAGTCTCATAGCCCCTCTTTTACTGTTTTACTCAGGGGTGTGATATACTGCTCAACTTTTAACATGTGAACGCAAGTACCAACTTTTCATATACTACATGAGTTTTTCGAAACTAATCATTTTAAAGTCCTCCGTCAGCATAGTTGTTAATACGTTGTAGCGTGAATATTAGTATATGGTACCATATAGGATTGACCCTCCTCGTTCGGGTTAGCAAGCACTAACCGGGTAAACGGACGTACTAATATTTGGGAAGACGAATGTTGATTAGGCATTCGTGGAGGCACCTCGCCCGGAATTCTCTATAGGGGACCCGGCCCTCGAGTTAAGCTCAACTATGTGCTCATGGCTGTATACACGATGATTATCATTAAATTGCTGGATGCAATTCATTATTTTATTGCTGGATGCAATACATTATTTAAAAATCTTGCGGTTCATACGATATTACTTGATTTCAAACCTGTGAGCTCACCAGCTTTATAGCTGACCTTTTAGCATATATCGCAGGTACCCAGCAGTAGGATGTTTCCGCTTCAGGATTTAACTCGAGTCAGCATACAGACGATTGAGATTTTCTTGCATTAGTATATTTTGTATAAGTACTTATGTACTGAAATCTCATTTTATTTAACTCGAGCTATGTAAAGCTTTAAACGTTGTAAACATTTCAGTTATCAATATATTTTGTTAAAACGACGCATATAGAGTCGTTTGCTATTTATCTTTGTGCTTTGTTATTGATTAGTAACACCCAAATCAAGCTTCCGCAAATCATCAAATTTGGGGGTGTTACAGATTGGTATCAGAGCCTAAGGTTATAGTGAACTAGGTTGCATTTAGTGAGCCTAGACTATGACCATTAGGCAGTATTCCTTATTAGGTATGACTGGTTCAGGGATTACAGCATACGAGTTTAATTTAACATAGCCTGATCAACTATGTACAATTAAGCAGAGATGATGTAAGATCTGAAAGCAGTTATGGCTGAACAGGATACAATAGAAGACTCTGACCTCGAGAGAACCGAGACTTAAACATGTTTATGCTAGACACTCAATAGGCTATATTATATAAGAACTATATGAATATAGGCCTCAATCTTACTAACGCTTTGTCTCAGAAATGGCAAACATTCCATCAAATTCATCTCGTTCTCAATCCGGGTCGCAGAACCCAAGGGTAGCAAGGAGGAACTCAAGGTTGCCTCGAGCTGGCCCGTACCCCACTCACTCCACCTTGCCGGCCTTAGCCGCCAGAGTGAATCAACACGAACAGCGACTTCGCACCATGGATGTCGTGTTGCAGGAAACAAACGAAAACTGGAGACTTACATCCCTTGAACGCATCGAACAAGTCTCCGACGACCTTGAAACCACAAACAACAACATGGATGTCCTTCGTAACCAAATAATAGAAATAAGGGTGGAAAATGCCCTTCTACAACAAAGGATGGAAGAATATGAGCAACGCTCACATGAAGCAGAAGAATATGCGCGTGGACTAACACAACGACTAGCACTGGCAGAAGACAACGCCCGACAGGCTAGCAGGCTTGCAAACACTGTGGACCGTCTTGTCACGATGATGGAACAAATTAATCTACGTTAAGACTAGTGTAGTCTTTGTCTTGTAATCTATCCTGTAATCTAGTGACTATCTACGCGCTACTCAAAAATTCAGTCGGATGTAACAGTTCCCGACATCTTTTGTAATACATCTGTAGGATGTAACCTTTGAACTCGTACTATCTATTAAATGTTCCTTGCTGTTTCAACTCATATCGATTGCCATTATTCCTGTTGATGTTATGTATTACTGCTTTTATACATGTACATCTGAGATAAATACAACTTTCTTGCAAAATCTCATGTATCTTCATTTCTTTTATTGAAGAATCATGCCGCCAAAGTCAAGACCTTACACCGATGCACAGATTACTTCACTCATAACCCAGGCTGTTACTGAAGCCTTGGCTCGCAATACTCCACCCAACTCCACAAGAAACAGCGATACCGCTGGAACCTCTGCCACCAAACCTTGTTCTTACAAGGACTTTCAAAGCTGCAAACCCTCGAGTTTCAAGGGTTCTGAAGGAGCCATCGGACTGATTAGATGGTTCGAGAAAATGGAAACTGTTTTCCGTGTCAGTAAATGCGCGGAGAACGACAAAGTAAACTTTGCCACCTGCTCTCTTGAAGATGATGCCCACTCTTGGTGGAATTCATATACCCAATCAGTGGGTGCTGACATTGCCTACCAAATCACTTGGGAGGAATTGAAAGCCAAACTCACTGCCAAGTACTGCTCTATCGCCAAACTCCAGAAGCTAGATGAGGAGTTCTGGAACTTAAAGGTTCAGGGTGGTGACATCGATGGTTATACCACCAGATTTCAACAATTAGCTGCCCTCCGCCCAGCTATGGTAAGCACTGAACCTGATAAAATCAGGAAGTACGCCCTTGGTCTCCCTGATTTTGTTCGGGGACACGTCATCTCTTCAAAACCAGCCACCATTGACGGTGCAATCTCATTGGCCCAAGACCTGATGTCTATGAGCCAAGATTCTGAACCACCCACTTCATCCTCCCAAAACAACAAACGCAAGTGGTCTGACTACCACAACAACCACTCCAACCAACAAAACAAGAAACCTGACACCATCAAAGCCTACAACACCACCACTGATATCATCCGGGGTTACACTGGGAGCAAGCCATATTGTCCCAAGTGCAACCATCACCATGAAGGTTCCTGTGGTTCCTTTTGCAACAACTGCAAGAGGTACGGTCACCTTACCAAAGATTGCCGCTCTCCTACCAACAACAACCCCAACAACACCAGGCCACCCAAAGTCTGCTTTGAGTGTGGAAACCCCGGGCATTTCAGGGATACGTGCCCAAAACTGAAGAACCGCAACAACAACAACAACAACAACCGCAGCAACAACAACAACAACAACACCCGCAGCAGAGCTTTCGTCATCAAATCTGGGGACGCCCGCCAGGACCCGAATGTGGTCTCGGGTATGTTCCTCCTCAACAACTTAACTGCTTCTGTTCTATTTGATACTGGTGCTGATAGAAGCTTTATCTCCGATGATTTTTGCCCACTACTTGACATCACTCCTGTTGCCTTAGATGTTAAGTACACTGTAGAACTAGCAAATGGAAAACTCGTAGAAACCACCAGTGTGATACCTAATTGCACACTAAATCTAGCTGACGAAACCTTTTCGATCGACCTGATACCCATTGAAATCGGAAGTTTTGACGTCATTATTGGAATGGACTGGTTGTCCAAACATCGAGCTGAAATCGTTTGTCACGATAAAATCGTCCGTATCCCACTCGTTGTTGGAGGAACCTTGATCATACAGGGGGAGACCGGTGGGACGGGACTCAATATAATCTCCTGCTTAAAAACCCAAAAATTTCTGAGAAAGGGTTACCCTGCCATACTCGCACACATCACCGAGAAGAAGTCGGAGGAGAAGCGACTTGAGGATGTGCCGATTGTTAGAGACTTTCCCGAAGTCTTTCCGGAAGAACTACCTGGTCTACCTCCGCCTAGACAGGTTGAGTTCTCAATCGATCTCGTGCCGGGTGCCGCACCGGTGGCCCGCGCACCATACCGTTTAGCCCCATCCGAACTTCAGGAGTTGTCCTCTCAGTTACAGGAACTTCTGGATCGAGGATTCATTAGACCGAGTTCTTCACCTTGGGGAGCTCCGGTCTTATTTGTCAAAAAGAAGGACGGGTCATTCAGAATGTGCATCGACTACCGAGAGTTGAACAAATTGACCGTCAAGAACCGTTATCCACTCCCTCGCATTGATGATTTATTCGACCAACTTCAGGGTTCAAGCTTCTACTCAAAGATCGACCTGCGATCAGGTTATCATCAGTTACGAGTTCGCGACACCGATATTCCAAAAACTGCTTTCAGAACTCGTTACGGGCACTACGAATTCCAAGTGATGCCCTTTGGTCTAACCAACGCACCGGCTGTATTCATGGACCTCATGAACCGGGTGTGCAAACCTTACCTCGATAAGTTTGTCATTGTCTTTATCGATGACATACTCATTTACTCGCGCAACGAGCAAGAACATGCGCAACACCTCAGAACCATCCTTGAACTACTTAGACACGAGGAGCTTTATGCTAAATTCTCTAAGTGTGAGTTCTGGATCCAAACCGTTCAATTTCTTGGTCACGTGATCGACAGTCAGGGAATTCATGTGGACCCATCAAAGATCGAGGCTATCAAAGACTGGCAAGCACCCACATCTGCAACTGAAGTACGACAATTCTTGGGTCTTGCTGGGTATTATCGACGATTTATCGAAAACTTCTCCAAAATAGCTCAATCACTCACGGTGCTGACTTAGAAGGACAAAAGGTTCGATTGGACCGAGAAACAAGAGTCAGCGTTCCAACTTCTGAAACAAAAGCTTTGCAGTGCTCCAATTCTATCCTTACCCGAAGGCACCGATGACTTCGTGGTATACTGCGATGCTTCTCATCAAGGTCTTGGTTGTGTGCTGATGCAACGAGACAAAGTTATTGCCTATGCCTCACGACAGCTAAAAATTCATGAAAAGAACTACACCACTCACGATCTCGAACTTGGAGCTGTCGTTTTTGCTCTCAAAATCTGGAGACATTACCTCTACGGCACTAAGTGCACTATCTTTACCGATCATAAAAGTCTCCAACATATCTTCGATCAGAAGGATCTCAATATGAGGCAACGTCGATGGGTCGAATTGCTTACCGATTACGATTGTGAGATCAAGTACCATCCAGGGAAGGCTAATGTCGTAGCCGATGCCCTCAGTCGAAAGGAACGATCAAAACCACTTCGAGTCCGAGCCCTCAGTATGACCATTCACAATGATCTTACCATTCAAATTCACACCGCTCAGATCGAAGCCCTGAAATCCGAAAACATCAAAAATGAAGCCTTGCGGGGCATTGACAAACAATTTGAAATCAAACCTAACGGGATTAGGTGCTTCTCAAACCGAATCTGGTTGCGCAGTTTTGGGAACCTAAGAGACTTGGTGATGGACGAGGCTCACAAGTCTAAATATTCTATTCATCCCGGATCCGATAAGATGTACCACGGCATCAAGGAATTCTATTGGTGGCCAAACATGAAAGCCGAAATCGCCACTTATGTCAGCAAGTGTCTTACTTGCTCGAAAGTCAAAACCGAACATCAGAAACCTCCTGGTTTACTCCAACAACCTGAAATCCCTGAATGGAAATGGGAACAAATTGCCATGGATTTCATAACCAAACTACCCAAGTCGTCGAGCGGTTGCGATACCATTTGGGTGATCGTCGATCGTCTCACCAAATCTGCTCATTTCCTGGCAATCAAAGAAAACGATAAAATGGAACGCCTTACACAAATCTACATCAAGGAAATCATTTCTCATCACGGTGTTCCAATCTCGATCATCTCCGATAGAGATGCCCGTTTCACTTCTCACTTTTGGCAATCACTTCAAAAATCTTTGGGTACCCGTCTCGATATGAGTACCGCATACCATCCTCAAACCGACGGCCAAAGTGAACGAACCATTCAAACACTGGAAGACATGCTACGAGCCTGCGTAGTTGATTTCGGTACAAACTGCGAAAAACATCTACCGTTGTGCGAATTTTCGTACAATAACAGTTATCACGCCAGCATTAAGGTTGCACCATTTGAGGCACTGTACGGTCGTAAGTGCCGATCACCGATTTGTTGGACTGAAGTGGGGGATAGTCAACTCACTGGTCCTGAACTCATTCACGCCACCACTGAGAAAATTGTGGAAATCCAAAACAGACTCAAAGCCGCACGTGATCGTCAGAAAAGTTACGCTGACGTGAGACGCAAACCACTCGAGTTCCAAGTTGGGGACCGAGTACTCTTAAAAGTATCGCCTTGGAAAGGCGTCATCCGTTTTGGCAAACGCGGGAAGTTGAATCCCCGGTACATCGGGCCTTTTGAGATCCTCGAACGGATTGGCCCCGTAGCTTATCGATTGCAGCTGCCATCCGAACTCAGCAGCGTGCACCCTACTTTTCATATTTCAAATCTGAAGAAGTGTCTGTCTGATGAGACACTTATCATTCCATTAGATGAAATTCGTGTTGACGATAAACTTCACTTCGTTGAAGAACCCGCTGAAATTATGGACCGTGAGGTCAAACAACTGAAACAAAGTCGTATTCCCATCGTCAAGGTCAGATGGAATTCGCGGCGTGGTCCGGAATTCACCTGGGAACGGGAAGACCAGATGCGACTCAAATATCCTCAACTCTTCACTGATTCTACATCAAACACGACTTCGAGCTAAATTTCGGGACGAAATTCTTCTAACAGGGGGAGAATGTAACACCCGCCAAATTAGGACTAGTAATTAGTGCCTAATCATATGTTAATACATGTAATTAGTTCCTGGTTAGGCTAATTAATGTATCGAATTATATATATTGTTGAATATATACGAAAATGCGATTTGGTTAAATCGTACGCAATTTAAATCGGATGTATTTCGATTCTATTTTATATGGACGTTGGTGACAAAATTTTATTAAATAACGGTTTATGTCAAAAATATTATTATTATAATAATTCGTATCGTACAATCAGAAATTTCATAAATTTAAAAACGTAAAACGCGCAAACCAAATAACATAAATTACAACTTATAACACAAATATAAATTGGTTTGTAAAATATTTAAACAATATATCGCGTAATAAATCGTATTTTAAAACTCATAATTAAAAATGTAAAATAATTATTTAACGTTTAAACGACGGAGCAAACGAACACCGCACGGAGAACGGGGACAGGAAAATGGGAGATAACCTCCCACCCACCTTTTCTTTCTTCTCATTTCTTTCAACTCTTTTTCTCTTTCTCCTCTCTTTTCTCTCAAAATCCACCAACCAACTCAAAACCCACAACTTCACAAAATCGACAAATACTACCACTAAACGCACTTGGATCATACTACTCTTTTGGGAGAAAACGACCACCGCTTCACGATCTATCATCCTACCTTTTCGGATTTCTCATCCGACAATTTGTAAGTTTCCGACAAATCCCGAAATCTCTCGTTTTTAAATGTTTTCACTTGTTAGTAGTTTGTAACAACTTATAATGTCCCTATAAGGGTTGGGTAAAAGTTTTGGACCGAACGGAAACCGAAAAACTCGTTTTCGACACATTTTCCGGCCAACAGACCGCTACGTCGCATTTGGCCCAGAATTTATGCGACGTCAGCTTCTACGTCGCAAAACACCTCGTGACGTCGCATAGTGCGACGTCAGTCACAACGTCGCATTAAATTGCGACGTCGCATATAGCGACGTCACCCTTAACGTCGCCAATACCTCACTACGTCGCATTTAGCGACGTAAACCCCTACGTCGCAGAAATCACCTACGTCGCATTAGCGACGTAGCACCCTACGTCGCATTAAATTACGAAACGTCGACTTTAGCGACGTCATGCTCTACGTCGCAATCCTACCTGCGACGTCGCACCCTACGTCGCATAAAACAGCAGGTTTTCAAACTTTAATTTCACTAAGTGTCGAACTTTTGAAACCTCAAATCTTTATACGATACGACTTACAAAACACTTTGGGACACTTCTGTAAGTGCAAAACATCGATAACTTGATAATAATACTTAAAGATTATTATTTCAAACTCGTCACCAACGGGCCGTACACTTTTCAAACACTTAAACTTATCAACCAAATAGTGGAAGTGTGGACATTATAGTTGAACGAACAACTACAAGGGTGATCTGTTGAGATACCCAATCATGATTATAACCATCGCGTGTCGTGGACACCCTCAGGTTACAAGTCTTTGGACTTCATTTCGGCTAATCAACTTACGTTTGTTTAAACGCACTCAGACTCAGGTGAGTCTCATAGCCCCTCTTTTACTGTTTTACTCAGGGGTGTGATATACTGCTCAACTTTTAACATGTGAACGCAAGTACCAACTTTTCATATACTACATGAGTTTTTCGAAACTAATCATTTTAAAGTCCTCCGTCAGCATAGTTGTTAATACGTTGTAGCGTGAATATTAGTATATGGTACCATATAGGATTGACCCTCCTCGTTCGGGTTAGCAAGCACTAACCGGGTAAACGGACGTACTAATATTTGGGAAGACGAATGTTGATTAGGCATTCGTGGAGGCACCTCGCCCGGAATTCTCTATAGGGGACCCGGCCCTCGAGTTAAGCTCAACTATGTGCTCATGGCTGTATACACGATGATTATCATTAAATTGCTGGATGCAATTCATTATTTTATTGCTGGAAGCAATACATTATTTAAATCTTGCGGTTCATACGATATTACTTGATTTCAAACCTGTGAGCTCACCAGCTTTATAGCTGACCTTTTAGCATATATCGCAGGTACCCAGCAGTAGGATGTTTCCGCTTCAGGATTTAACTCGAGTCAGCATACAGACGATTGAGATTTTCTTGCATTAGTATATTTTGTATAAGTACTTATGTACTGAAATCTCATTTTATTTAACTCGAGCTATGTAAAGCTTTAAACGTTGTAAACATTTCAGTTATCAATATATTTTGTTAAAACGACGCATATAGAGTCGTTTGCTATTTATCTTTGTGCTTTGTTATTGATTAGTAACACCCAAATCAAGCTTCCGCAAATCATCAAATTTGGGGGTGTTACACCGGCTGTCACGACATTTTCCGGCCAAAAATCCGTTTTAAACTCGTTTTTAAGCTATGAAATCGTGTTCTATACATTGTAATGGACATATACTAGTTATAATAACAACCACACACGAAAAATACTAAGAATCGAGAGATTTCGGGATTTTGTCGGAAACTTATAATTTGCCGAAATGAAAATCCGGAAAGGTAGAAATGTAGATCGTTGCGAGGTGGTCGTGAATCTCCAAAAATATTGTTGATCCGGTTGTGTTTTGTGTTGTTATTTGCGATTTTTGTGGATTTTGGGTTGTTTTGGTGAAAGAGAGAAAAAGAAAGATAGAGAGAGAAATTGGGAGGTGAAATGAAAGAGAAAGAAAGAGGGAGGTGGGGTTTTGTGAAAGCCTCACCTTTTTCAGCTCCGCAATTGCGCTCCGCGCGGTGTTCGTTTGCTCCGTCATTTAACGTTAAATAATTATTTACATTTTAATTATAAGTTTTAAAATACGATTTATTACGCGATGTTTTATTTAAATATTTTACAATTTAATTTATATTGTAGTTATAAAATATAAGTTTGTTTATTTAGTTTGCGCGGTTTAATGTTTTAAATCGTGTAAGTTTGGTTTGTACGATACGAATGAATACGAAATATTATCAAAATAATATTTTTGACATAAAAGCGTTATTTAATAAAGTTGATCACCAACGTCCGTATTAAATTGAATCGAAATACATTCGATTTAAATTGCGTACGATTTAATCAAATCGCATATTCGTATATATTCAACAATATATATAATTCGATACATTAATTAGCCTAACAAGGAACTAATTACATGTATTAACATATGATTAGGCACTAATTACTAGCCCTAATTTGGCGGGTGTTACATTCTCCCCCTGATAGAAGAATTTCGTCCCGAAATTTGGCTCGAGGTCGTGTTTGATGTGGAATCAGTGAAGAGTTGAGGATATTTGAGTCGCATTTGGTCTTCCTGTTCCCAGGTGAATTCCGGACCACGCCGCGAATTCCATCTGACCTTGACGATGGGAATACAACTTTGTTTCAGTTGTTTGATCTCACGGTCCATAATTTCAGCGGGTTCCTCAACAAAATGAAGTTTATCGTCAACACGAATTTCATCTAGTGGAATAATAAGTGTCTCATCAGACAGACACTTCTTCAAGTTTGAGGTATGAAAAGTAGGGTGCACGCTACTGAGTTCGGATGGCAGCTGCAATCGATAAGCAACGGGGCCAATCCGTTCGAGGATTTCAAAAGGCCCGATGTACCTGGGATTCAACTTCCCGCGTTTGCCAAAACGGATGACGCCTTTCCAAGGCGATACTTTCAAGAGAACTCGATCCCCAACTTGGAACTCGAGTGGTTTGCGTCTCACGTCAGCATAACTTTTCTGACGATCACGTGCGGCTTTGAGTCTGTTTTGGATTTCCACAATTTTCTCAGTGGTGGCGTGTATGAGTTCAGGACCAGTGAGTTGACTATCTCCCACTTCAGTCCAACAGATCGGTGATCGGCACTTACGACCGTACAGTGCCTCAAAAGGTGCAGCCTTAATGCTGACGTGATAGCTGTTATTGTACGAGAATTCGCACAACGGTAGATGTCTTTCCCAGTTTGTACCGAAATCAACTACGCAGGCGCGTAGCATATCTTCCAGTGTCTGAATGGTTCGTTCACTTTGGCCATCGGTTTGAGGATGGTACGCGGTGCTCATATCGAGACGAGTACCCAATGCTTTTTGAAGTGATTGCCAAAAGTGAGAGGTAAAGCGGGCATCTCTGTCAGAGATGATTGAGATTGGAACGCCGTGATGAGAAACGATTTCTTTGATGTAGATTTGTGCAAGGCGTTCCATTTTATCGTTTTCTTTGATTGCCAGGAAATGAGCAGATTTGGTGAGACGATCGACGATCACCCAAATGGTATCGCAACCGCTCGCCGACTTGGGTAGTTTGGTTATGAAATCCATGGCAATTTGTTCCCATTTCCATTCAGGGATTTCAGGTTGTTGGAGTAAACCAGAAGGTTTCTGATGTTCGGTTTTGACTTTCGAGCAAGTAAGACACCTGCTGACATAAGTGGCGATTTCGGCTTTCATGTTTGGCCACCAATAAAATTCCTTGATTCCGTGGTACATCTTATCGGATCCCGGGTGGATAGAATATTTAGACTTGTGAGCTTCATCCATCACCAAGTCTCGTAGGTTCCCGAAATTAGGCAACCAGATTCGGTTTGAGAAATACCTAATCCCGTTAGATTTGACTTCAAATTGTTTGTCAATACCCCGTAAGGCTTCATTTTTGATGTTTTCAGGTTTCAGGGCTTCGATCTGAGCGGTATGAATCTGAATAGTAAGATTGTTGTGAATGGTCATACTAAGGGCTCGGACTCGAAGTGGTTTTGGTCGTTCCTTTCGACTGAGGGCATCGGCTACAACATTAGCCTTCCCTGGATGGTACTTGATCTCGCAGTCGTAATCGGTAAGCAACTCGACCCATCGACGTTGCCTCATATTGAGATCCTTCTGATCGAAGATATGTTGGAGACTTTTATGATCGGTAAAGATTGTGCACTTAGTGCCGTAGAGATAATGTCTCCAGATTTTGAGAGCAAAAACGACAGCTCCAAGTTCGAGATCATGAGTGGTGTAGTTCTTTTCATGAATTTTCAGCTGTCGTGAGGCATAAGCAATGACCTTGTCTCGTTGCATCAGCACGCAACCAAGACCTTGGTGAGAAGCATCGCAGTATACCACGAAGTCATCGGTGCCTTCGGGTAAGGATAGAATTGGAGCACTGCAAAGCTTTTGTTTCAGAAGTTGGAACGCTGACTCTTGTTTATCGGTCCAATCGAACCTTTTGTCCTTCTGAGTCAGTACCGTGAGTGATTGAGCTATTTTGGAGAAATTTTCGATAAATCGCCGATAGTACCCAGCAAGACCCAAGAATTGACGTACTTCAGTTGCAGAGGTGGGTGCTTGCCAGTCTTTGATTGCCTCGATCTTTGATGGGTCCACGTGAATTCCCTGACTGTCGATCACGTGACCAAGAAATTGAACGGTTTGAATCCAGAACTCACACTTAGAGAATTTAGCGTAAAGCTCCTCGTGTCTAAGTAGTTCAAGGATGGTCTTAAGGTGTTGCGCATGTTCTTGCTCGTTGCGCGAGTAAATGAGTATGTCATCGATAAAGACAATGACAAACTTATCGAGGTAAGGTTTGCACACTCGGTTCATGAGATCCATGAATACAGCCGGTGCGTTGGTTAGACTAAAGGGCATCACTTGGAATTCGTAGTGCCCGTAACGAGTTCTGAAAGCAGTTTTTGGAATATCGGTGTCGCGAACTCGTAACTGATGATAACCTGATCGCAGGTCAATTTTTGAGTAAAAACTTGAACCCTGAAGTTGGTCGAATAGATCATCAATGCGAGGAAGTGGATAACGGTTCTTGACGGTCAATTTGTTCAACTCTCGGTAGTCAATGCACATTCGGAATGAACCGTCCTTCTTTTTGACAAATAAGACCGGAGCTCCCCAAGGTGAAGAACTCGGTCTAATGAATCCTCGATCCAGAAGTTCCTGTAACTGAGAGGACAACTCCTGAAGTTCGGATGGGGCTAAACGGTATGGTGCGCGGGCCACCGGTGCGGCACCCGGCACGAGATCAATCGAGAACTCAACCTGTCTAAGCGGAGGTAGACCAGGTAATTCTTCCGGAAAGACTTCGGGAAAGTCTCTAACAATTGGCACATCCTCAAGTCGCTTCTCCTCCGACTTCTTCTCTGTGATGTGTGCGAGTATGGCAGGGTAACCCTTTCTCAGAAATTTTCGGGTTTTTAAGCAGGAGATTATATTGAGTCCCGTCCCACCGGTCTCCCCCTGTATGATCAAGGTTCCACCAACAGCGAGTGGGATACGGACGATTTTATCGTGACAAACGATTTCAGCTCGATGTTTGGACAACCAGTCCATTCCAATAATGACGTCGAAACTTCCGATTTCAATGGGTATAAGGTCGATCGAAAAGGTTTCGTCAGCTAGGTTTAAAGTGCAATTAGGTATCACACTGGTGGTTTCTACAAGTTTTCCATTGGCTAGTCTACAGTGTACTTAACATCTAAGGCAACAGGAGTGATGTCAAGTAATGGGCAAAAGTCATCGGAGATAAAGCTTCTATCAGCACCAGTATCAAATAGAACAGAAGCAGTTAAGTTGTTGAGGAGGAACATACCCGAGACCACATTCGGGTCTTGGCGGGCGTCCCCAGATTTGATGACGAAAGCTCTGCTACGGGTGTTGTTGTTGTTGTTGTTGCGGTTGTTGTTGTTGTTGTTGTTGTTCTTCAGATTTGGGCACGTGTCCCTGAAGTGCCCGGGTTTTCCACACTCAAAGCATACTTTGGGTGGTCTGGTGTTGTTGTTGGAATTATTGTTGGTAGGAGAGCGACAGTCTTTGGTGAGATGGCCGTACCTCTTGCAGTTGTTGCAAAAGGGACCACAGGAACCTTCATGGTGACGGCTGCACTTGGGACAATATGGTTTGCTCCCAGTGTAACCCCGGATGATGTCAGTGGTGGTGTTGTAGGCTTTGATGGTGTCAGGTTTCTTGTTTTGTTGGTTGGAGTGGTTGTTGTGGTAGTCAGACCACTTGCGTTTGTTGTTTTGGGAGGATGAAGTGGGTGGTTCAGAATCTTGGCTCATAGACATCAGGTCTTGGGCCAATGAGATTGCACCGTCAATGGTGGTTGGTTTGGAAGAGATGACGTGTCCCCGAACAAAATCAGGGAGACCAAGGGCGTACTTCCTGATTTTATCAGGTTCAGTGCTTACCATAGCTGGGCGGAGGGCAGCTAGTTGTTGAAACCTGGTGGTATAACCATCGATATCACCACCCTGAACCTTTAAGTTCCAGAACTCCTCATCTAGCTTTTGGAGTTTGGCGATAGAGCAGTATTTGGCAGTGAGTTTTGCTTTCAAGTCCTCCCAAGAGAGTTGGTAGGCAATGTCAGCACCCACTGATTGGGTATATGAATTCCACCAAGAGTGGGCATCATCTTCAAGAGAGCAGGTGGCGAAGTTTACTTTGTCGTTCTCCGCGCATTTACTAACACGGAAAACAGTTTCCATTTTCTCGAACCATCTGATCAGTCCGATGGCTCCTTCAGAACCCTTGAAGCTCGAGGGTTTGCAGCTTTGGAAGTCCTTGTAAGAACAAGGTTTGACGGCAGAGGTTCCAGCGGTATCGCTGTTTCTTGTAGAGTTGGGTGGGGTATTCCGTGCCAAGGCTTCAGTAATAGCCTGGGTTATGAGTGAGGTAATCTGTGCATCGGTGTAAGGTCTTGACTTTGGCGGCATGATTCTTCAATAAAAGAAATGAAGATAAATAAGATTCTGTAGGAACTTGTAGTTGTCACAGATGTACATGTATAAAAGCAGTAATACATAACATCAACATGAAAAATGGCAATTAATATGAGTTGGAACAGCAAGGGATATTTGATAGATGATACGAGTTCGAAGGTTACATCCTACAGAGTTATTATAAAAGGCGTCGGGAATTGTCACATCCGACCGAATTATAAAGTAGCACGTAGATAGTTACTAGATTACAGGATAGATTACAAGACAAAGGCTACACTAGTCTTAATGTAGATTAATTTGTTCCATCATCGTGACAAGACGGTCCACAGTGGTTGCAAGCCTGCTAGCTTGTCGGGCGTTGTCTTCTGCGAGTGCTAGTCGTTGAGTTAGTCCACGCGCATACTCTTCTACTTCAAGTGAGCGCTGTTCACATTCTTCCATCCTTTGTTGCAGAAGAGCATTTTCCACCCTTATTTCTATTATTTGGTTGCGAAGGACATCCATGTTGTTGTCTGTGGTTTCAAGGTCGTCGGAGACTTGTTCGATGCGTTCAAGGGATGTAAGTCTCCAGTTTTCGTTTGTTTCCTGCAACACGACATCCATGGTGCGAAGTCGCTGTTCGTGTTGATTCACTCTGGCGGCTAAGGCCGGCAAGGTGGAGTGAGTGGGGTACGGGCCAGCTCGAGGCAACCTTGAGTTCCTCCTTGCTACCCTTGGGTTCTGCGACCCGGATTGAGAACGAGATGAATTTGATGGAATGTTTGCCATTTCTGAGACAAAGCGTTAGTAAGATTGAGGCCTATATTCATATAGTTCTTATATAATATAGCCTATTGAGTGTCTAGCATAAACATGTTTAAGTCTCGGTTCTCTCGAGGTCAGAGTCTTCTATTGTATCCTGTTCAGCCATAACTGCTTTCAGATCTTACATCATCTCTGCTTAATTGTACATAGTTGATCAGGCTATGTTAAATTAAACTCGTATGCTGTAATCCCTGAACCAGTCATACCTAATAAGGAATACTGCCTAATGGTCATAGTCTAAGCTCACTAAATGCAACCTAGTTCACTATAACCTTAGGCTCTGATACCAATCTGTAACACCCCCAAATTTAATGATTTGCGGAAGCTTGATTTGGGTGTTACTAATCAATAACAAAGCACAAAGATATATAGTAAACGACTCTATATGCGTCGTTTTAACAAAATATATTGATAATAGAAATGTTTACAACATTTAAAGCTTTACATAGCTCGAGTTTAAATCAAATGAGATTTCAGTACATAAGTACATGTACAAAATATACTAATGCAAGAAAATCTCAATCTTCTGTATGCTGACTCGAGCTAAAATCCTGAAGCAGAAACATCCTACTGCTTGGTACCTGCGATATATGCTAAAAGGTCAGCTAAAAGCTGGTGAGCTCACAGGTTTGAAATCAGTTAATATAGTGTGAACCGCAAGATTTAAATAATGAATTGCATCCAGCAATTAAATAATGAATTGCATCCAGCAATTAAATGATAGTCATCGTGTATACAGCCATGAGCACATAGTTGAGCTTAACTCGAGGGCCGGGTCCCCTATAGAGAATTCCGGGCGAGGTTGCCTCCACGAATGCCTAATCCACATTCGTCTTCCCAAATATTAGTACGTCCGTTTACCCGGTTAGTGCTTGCTAACCCGGACGAGGTGGGTCAATCCTATATGGTACCATATACTAATATTCACGCTACAACGTATTAACAACTATGCTGACGGAGGACTTTAAATGATTAGTTTCGAAAAACTCATGTAGTATATGAAAAGTTGGTACTTGCGTTCACATGTTAAAAGTTGAGCAGTATATCACACCCCTGAGTAAAACAGTAAAAGAGGGGCTATGAAACTCACCTGAGTCTGAATGCGTTTAAACAAACGTAAGTTGATTAGCGAGAAATGAAGTCCAACGACTTGTAACCTGAGGGTGTCCACGACACGCGATGGTTATAATCATGATTTGGTATCTCAAAAGATCACCCTTGTAGTTGTTACACAACTATATATGTCCAAATTACTTCGATTTGGTTTATTTAATAAGTGTTTGAAAACGTGTACGGCCCGTTGGTGACGGATTTGAAATAATAAACTTTAAGGATTATTATCATGTATTTGGCGTTTTGCACTTAAAAGTGTGTCCCAATGTGTTTTATAAGTCGTATCGTATAAGTGTTTGAGGTTATATAGTTCCGACACTTAGTGAAATTGAGATTTGAAAACCTGCTGTTTTATGCGACACAATCATGCGACACTAAATGAATTATGCGACACAAAGGTTGTGTCGTATAGGAGTGCGACACAATGTCCATACGACACAAGGGTTGTGTCGCATGGATGCGAAATGCTGATTCAACAGCGACATAGTGATTGTGTCGTATGGGGTATGCGACATAGTGGTTGTGTCGCAGGACTTGCGACACTAAATATCTGGTACGACATAAGGTACGACACAAGGGATTTTATGCGACATAAAGGCTAAAATACGACACAACATGCGACACAATGCTTGTGTCGCATGGATGAACACCAGCCCAGAAATCCGGCTGTCACGACATTTTCCGGCCAAAAATCCGTTTTAAACTCGTTTTTAAGCTATGAAATCGTGTTCTATACATTGTAATGGACATATACTAGTTATAATAACAACCACAAACGAAAAATACTAAGAATCGAGAGATTTCGGGATTTTGTCGGAAACTTACAATTTGCCGAAATGAAAATCCGGAAAGGTAGAAATGTAGATCGTTGCGAGGTGGTCGTGAATCTCCAAAAATATTGTTGATCCGGTTGTGTTTTGTGTTGTTATTTGCGATTTTTGTGGATTTTGGGTTGTTTTGGTGAAAGAGAGAAAAAGAAAGATAGAGAGAGAAATTGGGAGGTGAAATGAAAGAGAAAGAAAGAGGGAGGTGGGGTTTTGTGAAAGCCTCACCTTTTTCAGCTCCGCAATTGCGCTCCGCGCGGTGTTCGTTTGCTCCGTCATTTAACGTTAAATAATTATTTACATTTTAATTATAAGTTTTAAAATACGATTTATTACGCGATGTTTTATTTAAATATTTTACAATTTAATTTATATTGTAGTTATAAAATATAAGTTTGTTTATTTAGTTTGCGCGGTTTAATGTTTTAAATCGTGTAAGTTTGGTTTGTACGATACGAATGAATACGAAATATTATCAAAATAATATTTTTGACATAAAAGCGTTATTTAATAAAGTTGATCACCAACGTCCGTATTAAATTGAATCGAAATACATTCGATTTAAATTGCGTACGATTTAATCAAATCGCATATTCGTATATATTCAACAATATATATAATTCGATACATTAATTAGCCTAACAAGGAACTAATTACATGTATTAACATATGATTAGGCACTAATTACTAGCCCTAATTTGGCGGGTGTTACACAGACCCCTAACTCTTGTGTACCTTATTTGCTGACGTGACATCCGAACTTTTATCTATAAATACCCCCATTCACTCACCATTTTAACACACAACATTCACACTCTTCAAACCACAATTTCACACACGTTTGGTTAATTATTTCACTCTAAATTAATTTAATTAATAGTAAGAGATAAGTACGGGATTAGTTATGTAATAGTTAGTAGTAACTAACTTAGTGATGTAACACTTTGGATATTCGGAAGTAATACAAGTATCGTTATTATAATAACCGAACTTAAAGTATAGTTAAAATTTATACTGTTGATTTCGTGGAGAAATCATTTTAACGGGAATGTGTTATAATGATCCGAAAATATATAGCATTGTCTACACAAATTATATAGTATAATTTATAACAATTGTTATTCATGTGACAAATGGAAAAACAACACAAATGAAAAAAATAAATAAATAAATTAAGAGAACAATCAAATGAATCTAACAATAACAATAATGGGTTTCCGTTTTTTAGTCAACGTTAAATCCGTGTTCAAGATAGAAGTCAACAAAATTTACGCAAATCAATCCGTGTTTACAGAACACGATCCTATTTCCTTGGTTAAAAACACGGTTTATGAACAAACTATAGCCTTCACAGTTCATTCACCCAAATAAAATAAAACACTCACAATAACAAACCTAACTTAGAGAAATCAAGCATCAGATTAAAAACTATTCTAAGGCGAAGCTTTTACGTGTAAGTTTCGGCACGAATTCGATTTCGTTTAAAAGGTAATTCTTAACCCAATCTGTATTCTAAATCGTTCTCAATTGATTCAATGGTTTTTATATAAGGTTGTAAGGGATCAGAACTCACTAAGGAAATCACCAGGTTACGATAAATTATCGTAAAGTTTCGAGTCTTGAATCTATAGGTCATTAGCTTAATCGAAACGTAAAGAAAATCGGTATTCATATATTGAATGATGCAATGTTTAATTACATATATATATATATATATATATATATATATATATATATATATATATATATATATATATATATATATATATATATATATATGTATAAACAGTTGAACTAAACGAAGTTAAGCACCAAAACGATTTCATTAATTAGAATTACATATAGGATGAATGAAGAATAGGAGATACATGGGAAATTTATATGATCTTTTACTTTTGATCCCTGGGTCTACGTAAGAAGCTAGAGATCAAATTAAATGAATGCCATAATTATATTTTAATCCCTTAAGTTTTATTATTTGGTGAAGTGATTAACAACTTTTTATGAAATTACACTTGAGGCCTCGACATAAGATTTATTCCAAAACAGGTGATATAATGGTGTCTAATAACATCTTTAATAAACGTGGCATTAATAACTTAATTAAAGAGAACTATGAATTAAAATGGGACATGGGATATTCGCAGAACGATAAATATGGCATTGGAGTCGAGATCCTAAATTTAGTCGAATTATGTTTGTGTAGACTGTGTGGAGGATTGTGGACTATCTTTTCGAATTTGAGAGCTTTATACTAGTATTCAGGTACGGATGTCCGTACTCTTCTTTCAGCGTTATCTTGATATGCTTTGTCGATATATAGGGGTGAGTTCAAATAAGAAATAGTAAAAAAAGTATGGAATGAATGAATCAATGGTATTGCTCCATTTTTTTACAAAACTCATTTTCACTTTTATTCCTAAAATTAAGTATCTCACAAACCGCATATCCATAAATTATAAAAATTACATATTTGAAATCAACGTCTTTTTCTCTTCGATTAGAGATCTCAAAAGCTATACTTTCGACGCACTTTTTTTTTTCTTTTTTTTGCCGGGTTTTACAATATAATCACATGTAATCTATGATAAAAAGTTAAAATTTGTTCACGATTATTTATTCATAGTATATGCTAATTAACACGTGATTACAGCTTAATATTCATATACTTTAATGGTTATATAAAGAATTTTAAAAATTGCCCTTGTTTTCATTAAAAATCACATGTGATTACTAGTTGTATTTTTAATCATATGTGATTTGTTATATAATCAAATATGATTTTGTATATAATCACATATGATTTTCATTTAAAAATTGATATTTGATGACCAATTTACTGATATATGATAATTCATGTATGATTTCAACTTGATTTTTATTTAATTGTAGAATTATAGTTAATGATTTAAAAATCCGTATTTGATTACTCTTTAATCACATATGATTGATACTTTGATGTTCAATCGCATGTGATTACAACTTAGTATTTCATGTTTAAATCTTTTTAAATTATTAATGATTTGAGTTTAAAGTATAATGGGAGATATAAGCGTGTGTGATTATTTTTTAGTGTTAAATCACATGTGATTTCACTTTACAAATTTTTAAAACCCAACAAAAAATGAAAAAAAAAACTTTGTCGAAAATATAGCTTGTGAGATCTATAATCGAAGAGAAATATTAGCTGATTCCGAATATGTAATTTTATACTTTATAGAAATATGGTTTGTGAGATATTTAGTTTTCTAAAAAAAAGGTGGAAATGGGTTTTTGAAATGGATGCATTCTTTATTTTTTTGTCATTCTTTACAAACTTATATATATATATATATATATATATATATATATATATATATATATATAGTTATGGGTTCAAATAATAATGCTAATTTTCGTTGGAACGTAGGAAACACTTCAAAATCAATTTTTTAAATATCCAAAACACGTTATTTTATAAAAAATTCTTCGTATCTTCTTTTTCATATAACTTTTAGAAGCTATTTTTCAAATAAAAAAAATTTCAACGTTTTTTATTTTAATTTTTTATTCATAATAATCACATTTTATAACTTGACAAATCACATGAATAATATGTGATTACCAAGTCATATATTGTGATTATCTCGAACACATGATAATCGCATTATATTAGGGAATAATTACATGTGATTATCATGTTATATTTTGTAATTATCTTAAATAATCACAACAGCAACGAGTGTAAAAATAGTTCGAAAAAATAGTTGATAGTTTTTATTTATATTCATATTATAGCTTCCAAAAGTTATTTTAATAATAATCATTGAAAAAGTACAAAAAAATGTGTTTCGGATAGTTAAAAAGTGATTTTGAAGTGTTTCATACGTTCTACGAAAATTAGCCTTCTTATATATATATATATATATATATATATATATATATATATACATATATATATATATATATATATATATATATATAATTATAGTTATAACCAATTTAATCTAAATTAGTATATCATGCGATAACACTATAATTTTTGGTTTTAGCCCAAAATCTTGACATCCTTTAGTCTTTTTTTCCCTCTAATTTTGATTTATAGATTTTTTTTTATTTTTTCATCTTAATCTTCACTCTTCATTCTTTAACTCTCTCTCGAAAAAATAATAATAATAAATTAATTCTTGTTGAGTTTGGATAACTTACTTTTAATGCAATGATAGCTTTCATTATAATTTTGTTAATTTGAAATTTTTTGTTATCATCTTACGGAATGAGGGAGCTCAATTTTGGTTATTTTGTAATATAAATACAAGCTTTATGGATAGGTAGATCAAGTTCATCATCTATTTTTTAAAGATTTTTTTTTAGTTTAAATCACAAAACTCAATTACAATTTAGTATGCGAATGATAAGACGTGTACTTCATAACTTCTATATTACTTTTCAAATCTAGATAATGTCCCATTTATGTATTTTGTATATATTTGATCGTTATAGAATGAATTATGTTTTGTACGTATGTATAATATGCACATTAGTTATTCAATAAAACGTCTAAATTGTTATAGTAATTGTTTTCAAGACTATGAACATACACATTATTTATTAAATCGTTGCAACCTTATCATATTATAACTACTGCAAACGAAAAGGTTAGAATGACCAGATAATTATTTTTAGCTAGAAAAATGTCACTTTGTAACATATACATCTTTTTCGACCTTCCATTACATTGATATATCGTGGGGAGAAAAAAACTGTTGTTATTTCATTTTTGAGGAGTTAAAAATATAAAATATCACTAATAAAAGTAAAAAAAAAAAAAAGGTTTTTCTAACACAATCTTAACGTTTTTAAGCAGGTACCCACTTACTGAAGATTATCTATTCATTTTTTAATGTTATAAAAAAGGATTATATAAAGAGAAGTAATTCGTACACCACAAACATAATTTACGCAGTTGTACAGTACAACACCTTAAAACATAATTGATGGTATACGAAAAAAAAAAACGACGATGTACTAATCATCACCCTTATATAAAAGTGTATACAACATAAAGTTGAATATGATTAAACCATTTCATATGCCGTTTTAACTTATGATTCACATATTATGACATTATATATTTTTAGCCGTGCATCGCACGGGTTTAACGCTAGTATATATATATATATATATATATATATATAACCTTTTATCCTTTTGTTGACTAATGAAAAGATTGTCTCGATGTTACAAGCTAAAAGCCTAAAATACCCATAGATACTCATGATATGTTTTTATTTTAATAATAAAGTAGACATTTATTGCTAAAAGAGATAATAGTATAGATACAAAATCGGAGGCGAATTTGACGATGTGCTAGTAGAGCTATTGCATATGGCTCTATTTTTCTGGGGGCCCAAATTTCTAACTTTTATGCTATAAGTAGGTTGAGTTTGGTACTTTTCAATCTCATTAAATAAAGTTTTATGATGTTAAATACAATAATTATTGAATGTAGACAAAATATCAAGTTTTATGCATGCATTTCAATTTAGGATGTGCGGTATAGGTCCGGTTTGGGGAAGAAGACCATTTTTCAAATTCTCCTGTAATTTTTAAAGGACCTATAATTTTTTTACGGCACAAGGCACCTAAAATCAACGAGACAGCTCTTTATAAAATTGCCCCCATATTACATGACGTAATAAAAGGAAAACAAATCAAGAAACTCGGGCACACCCTCTCTCTCTCTATATTATAGGATTATAGATAGATAGATAGATTATAGATTACAAATAACCTTTTATCCTTTTGTTGACTTTTGAAAACATTGTACCGATGTTACAAGCTAAAACACACATAGACACTCTTATTTTAATAAAGGAGACATTGATTGCTAAAAGAGATAATAGTACAGATACAAAATTACCCCCATATTTTTTACATTACATTTACGGGGTAGGGTTCAAATGAGAATAGGAATTTGTGTGAGAATGAGGGAACCAATGATATCAAGCCATGTGTACAAAGAGAATGTTCCACATGTACAAAACTCATTTACCCCCAACATCAATTATCTCACAAACGACAAATCGAAAAATTATGAAAATTGCACCATTAAATTCGTCGTTTTCTCCTCTTCGATTTGCCGTCCCTCAAGACTTACTTTCGAAAAGTTTTTTTTTTTTTTTCATTTTTTTGGTGGGTTTCACATTTACTAACACATGTGTTAACGTGTTGCGTTTAGGGTTTAGGGTTTGGGGTTTAGGGGTTAGGGTTTAGGGTTTAGGGTTTGAGGTTTGGGGTTTCTCCCCGAAACCCCAAACCTCAAACCCTAAACCCTAACCCCTAACCCCTAAACCCCAAACCCTAAACCCTAAACGCTTTACACAATGCTAAACCCTAAATCTTTCTAAACCCTAAACCTTGAACCCCTTCTAAACCCTAAACCCTTATAAACCCTAAACCATAAACCCTACTAAACCCTAAACCTAACCCTAAACCCTAACCTTAACCACAAATTAAATGTACAACTAATCACTAACACATGTGTTACTAATTTGTGAAACCCACCAAAAAATGAGAAAAAAAAAAGTTGTCAAAAGTATGCCTTGAGGGACGGCAAATCGAAGAGGAGAAAACGCTGAATTTTATGGTGCAATTTTCATGATTTTTCGACTTACCGTTTGTGAGATATTTAATTTTTAAAAATGTGGAGGAGAGAGAATAAAGTGACACATGGCAGAAATCTGTTGGTTCCCTCATTCTCATTCAAAATTGGTGTACTCATTTGAACCTTACTCTACATTTACGTGACATAATAAAAGGGAAACAAATCAAGAAGCTGGCGACAAATACTCCGTAGAGTAAGGTTCAAATGAGTACACCAATTTTGTATGAGAATGAGGGAACCAATAGATTTATGCCATGTGTCACTTTATTCTCTATCCTCCACATTTTTTAAAATTAAATATCTTACAAACGGTAAGTCGAAAAATCATGAAAATTGCACCATAAAATTCAGCGTTTTCTCCTCTTCGATTTGCCGTCCCTCAAGGCATACTTTCGACAACTTTTTTTTTCTTCCATTTTTTGGTGGGTTTTACAAATTAGTAACACATGTGTTAGTGATTGGTTATACATTTAATTTGTGGTTATAGTTAGGGTTTAGGGTTAGGGTTAGGGTTTAGTATGGTTTAGGGTTTAGGGTTTATTAGGGTTTAGGGTTTAGTAGGGTTTAAGGTTTAGGGTTTAGAGTTTTGTAAAGCGTTTAGGGTTTATGGTTTGAGGTTTAGGGGTTAGGGGTTTCTCTCAGAACCCTAAACCTAAACCCTAAACCCCAAACCCTAAACCCTAAACGCAACACTGTAACATATGTGTTAGTAAATGTGAAACCCACCAAAAAAATGAAAAAAAAAAATTCGTCGAAAGTATGCATTGAGAGACGGCAAATCGAAGAGGAGAAAACGCTGAATTTAATGGTGCAATTTTCATAATTTTTGGATTTGTCGTTTGTGAGATAATTGATGTTGGAGGTAAATGGATTTTATATACGTGGAACATTCTCTTTTTATATATATATATATATATATATATATATATATATATATATATATATATATATATATATATATATATATATATATATATATATATATATATATTAGCCTCTTTTAAGCAAAGGTTGCCTAACATCATTCAAATTTGTCATTCACCTACTAAAATTGTTATCATCGTCATGTATACACTTTCAATGCATTAACACTTATAGAACACATTCATTTTCTAATTCTATATTTTTGTAATTTTTTAACAAACTATATTTAATCTGCCTTAAAATTCGTCATACTAATTGTGACAATATTATGACGGTGATGAAGACAAAGAACCGAAAACCTATTAATTGGACATACCTAAAAAATTACATATCAATTATTTAACCTGTTAAATGCTTCATCTAAATATATGATTGATTTTTAATAATATGAGTAGTCATTGTTATCATTTGATTTATATACGTTATAAGATTTTCACTTAATCTAATAAATCCAATCTTGATAAAAAATATAATAACGTATCTGTTATTTGTAATTAAAATTTTCCATTACCGACTTAATAATCACCGACTTAATAATCACTTGTAAATCTTAATAAAAAGTTGATGTTACTCGTATACGCACAGCCAAATAAGTACTATCTCAACTTAATAAGAAGAACCCCTTCATCTTAAAAATTTAGACACGTCAAGCTCTTAAAAATGGCCACGTCTCCTAATGATGGTGAAAACCCACTAATCTTTTTATTTGACTTATTTTATCTTCAAACAAAACAAAAAAACCACTAATTCCCTCACTAGATTGTTTTATGGTTCGTATAAAAAAAAAAAGAACCTCTTTCTATTCTTTACATATTAAGAAACTTCCATACATCTTCTCAAACAAACACATCATCACTCTATAAATTGACACATTTACATCTAATAATATCTTAAAACTTGACACCTCATTAAAAACATAAAAAATCCCCTCAAATTTAACATAATGAAAAAGTTTACACTCTACTTTAAATGCTTACACTCATTTTGTAAATACTCATTTTTCGTTTCTCTTAAAAAGATCCCGTTTCACCCCATTTTGACTCCATGGACATTTTCTTAGTTCATCTTTTGGTTTGCATGTTCGGTTGATATTTGTATTTGAGCAATTTTTACACAAATAAGAATAGGGACATCTGATAGAGTCCGGTGTTACATGCCTTAAAATAAACCGGACTCTAAAAATAATAGAGTCCGGTTAATATATAAATATTTGTGGTCTCATAAAAGAGTCCGGTTACTTATAATTTAAGTGGACCCTTTTATGATTTTAGAGTCCGGTGATTTACCATAAAAGGACTCCTTTTTGTAAGTCCGGTGTTTTATCACTGATCGAGTATTTTCTTATAATATAGTCCAGTTGTTTAATTTAAATGGACTCTTTTTATCTCCAAAGTCCGGTTCATTGTGTACGTGTCAAATACTTACCCTATAATTATTATAATTATAATATAATTAATATAATATAATATAATATATATAGATATAGATAGATGTAACAACCTGAGATTTTCAAATACGCATACCGTAATTATCTTATTATTTATTTCATCTATACCTTATCTCCTCTATAATTTGTTTCAGTGTATCTAGCTATCTCCTGCGTATTCAATTATTACGTACCACTCTCTTCCTCAATTTCCATTTACTAATCAGTTCCTTCAAATCATCCATAAAACATTAATGTCTTCAAGGATTACGACCATTGATTCAATAGTATTCTAATAAGGTATATTTTTTTTATATATATTTGTACGTCTACATATTTTTGTATATAGGTGAATAAATTAAAGTCAATAATGTTTCTAATTGGTTTGCTTTTCAATATATACATGCAGGTTGATCGTTTTTTTGGACAAGGAAAAGTTACATTATTTATGTGCTAGCTTGATTAATCTGATAAGAAAGGTATATTTACTGCATCTTCAAGCCATTTATAAATACCAATATTTTTATCATTATATTTGCTTAGTATATGGTCTAAATCATATGCCATAGCTTTATACCCGTCCAAAATTAATCTAATAGAGATTAATTTTGGATTGTCCCCGTATTGGGACTGCTTTTGTTGAAAACTTTGTCTCAGATGTGAATGTGTATTAAGAAATTGAATGTTTAAGAATATTGACAGTATTTCTTTTTACTCCTACGAGTTTGCGTTCTATATGCATACTTGGGGGGGTTAAGGGGAAGTAATGTCGATGTTTTCTTAGATACTCAATTTTTTAATATGTATTGACATATGAGACAAAGTATTCAAAAAGTTGGTAATTAGGTGGATACCTGAAAAAATATGGGTACATAGTCATCTCCTATCATGCATGCATACATCTTATTAAAATATTTTGTTTGAGTATATTTTTAGATGGATCGTAGTAGATGGATGTACGAGATCCCACGGAATACTCCAGAATATATTACAGAATTGTCTAATTTTATGAAAGTTGCTGAGAATGATCGGGTGAATAAAAGGAAACAAAAGATTGCTTGTCCTTGTAAAAGGTGTCAAAATAATGTTAACTATAATGATCATACTATAATTCGGAGTCATTTATTAGTAAACGGGTTTATGAATAATTATACTTGTTGGTCGTGGCACGGGGAATTATTAGTTGATACGACAAGGTCCATTTCTGAAGGTAACGATGATCACAACGCCGATAACAACGATGGTAACAATGATTATGATGGCGATGATAACAATAATGATGACGGTGATGAAAAAGAAGATACTTACGATACTGATTATTGTGATAATTTTAATGACATGTTTAATGATTTGGAGGGTAATGCTGATGACGATGAATATGAGTTCGAGAAATTTCAAGAAATGTTTTCCGACTCAGAAAAGCCATTGTACGTTGGTTGTACGAAATTTTCAAAACTTTCTGCAGTGCTAAGATTGTTAAACTTAAAAGCAAATAATGGTTGGAGTGATACGAGTTTCACAAGTCTTCTAAAGTTGTTACATGAAATGCTACCCGAAGGTAACGAGTTACCAATTTCATTATACCAAACAAAAAAGATGGTGTGTCCAATGGGATTGGAAGTTAAAAGAATACCTGCATGCCCAAATGATTGCATATTGTATAGAAATGAGTACAAAGACCTACACGAGTGTGTTATTTGTGGTACCTCGAGGTATAAGCAAAAAGATCAAATGGATGTTGAAAGTGATGTGACCAAAAATGCCCCCTCGCTAAAGTATTATGGTATTTTCCAATCATACCAAGATTAAAACGTTTATTTTCAAATCCAAAAGATGCAAAATTGTTGCGTTGGCATGCCGAAGAACGTAAAGAGGATGGAAAATTAAGACATGTGGCTGACTCTCCTCAATGGAGAAATTTTGACTACAAATTTGAGGAATTTGGAGAAGAGATTAGAAATATCAGATTTGGACTTAGTTCAAATGGAATTAATCCGTTTGGACATATGAGCAGTCGTCACAGCACTTGGCCAGTTATTCTATGTATATATAATCTACCACCTTGGTTATGTATGAAACGTAAATACATCATGAGGTCATTGTTGATCCAAGGTCCAAAACAACCCGGAAATGACATTGATGTGTATTTAGCTCCATTAATTGATGACCTTAAAATACTGTGGAGTCAAGGCGTTCAAGTACATGATGCGTATAAGAAGGAAAATTTCAAATTGCGGGCCATGATTTTTTGCACCATTAATGATTTTCCAGCTTATGGTAATTTGTCTGGATACAGTACGAAAGGGCGTAAGGCGTGTCCTCTTTGTGAAAATGCCACATCGTCGAGATATTTGAAAAACTGTAGGAAAACTGTCTACATGGGTCATCGGAGATCCCTTTCAAATAGTCATCCCTATCGCACAAAAAAGAATTTATTTGACGGTACTATTGAAAATGATCATCTTCGACCACCATTGGATGGACAAACTATATTAGCACGACTTGAAGATGTAAAGAATGTGTTTGGGAAAAAAAGTGCTAATCGGGCAAAAGGGATTTGGAAAAAAAAATCCATTTTCTGGGATTTACCTTACTGGGAGCATTTGGAGGTACGACACTGTATTGATGTTATGCATATCGAAAAAAATGTTTGTGACAGTTTGATAGGCTTACTGTTGAATATTCCAGGGAAATCGAAAGATGGACTTAAGGTTCGACAAGACTTGAAAGAAATGAATATTCGACCGAAGCTTTTCCCCGTTGATAAACCAGGAAAGAAGATGTTTCTGCCACCGGCCTGTTACACCATGTCAACGGAAGAAAAGATAAAATTTTGTCAATGTTTGCATGGGGTTAAAGTTCCATCGGGCTTTTCTTCTAACATTAAGAGGTTGGTGTCGCTGAAAGACAATAAATTGCTTGGTTTGAAGTCTCACGATTGTCATGTTTTAATGACACGGATGATTCCCATAGCAATTCGTGGAATACTTCCAGACCGCATCCGACATACAATCACCAAGCTATGCTTGTTTTTTAACATGATTCATTTGAAAGTGATTGATCCCGAGGAGTTGGATTAATGGCAAAGTGATATTATCATCATTCTATGTCAGCTTGAGATGTATTTTCCACCTTCCTTTTTTGATATCATGGTTCATCTCGTATCACATATTGTATATGAAATAAAGGTTTGTGGTCCTGTATTTCTGCGATACATGTATCCGTTTGAGAGATATATGGGTATCTTAAAAGGTTATGTAAGGAATCACAACCGACCGGAAGGTAGTATTGTTGAAGGATATGCATCTTAGGAGGTGATTGACTTTTGCACCGATTATATAAAAGGTGCACAGAGTATTGGGCTCCCACAATCTCGACACGAAGGTAAGCTTCAAGGGCTTGGGACTATCGGAAGGAAAATGGTTGTTGCATCACGAGATGATATTCACCAAGCATATTTTAGAGTCCTGCAACATATGTCTGTCATTGATCCATACATGACATTGTTAAAAGCGAGTAACCGTGATAAGAATGATAGATGGTTGGCTACCGAGCATAATAAAAAAATTTCTTCGTGGTTGAAAGAAAGGGTAAAGGACACGGAAGTTGCAGATGAATTAGTAAAAACGTTAGGGTATGGTCCAGATTATGTGGCGACAAAATACCAAGGATTCGACATTAATGGGTATACGTTTTACACCAAACAACAAGATGAAAAGAGTAGCTTTCAAAATAGCGGAGTGACATTAGTCACCACTACAACGGAATTCTCTCGGGGGAATCATGATGGAAGGTCGAAAATTGCAAAAAACTCTTTTTATGGTGTCATTCAAGAAATTTTGGAATTAAATTATCATACATTCACTATACCGTTGTTCAAGTGTAAATGGGTCGAAAATAAAAAAGGGGTTAAAGTTGACAAAGATGGTTTCACAATTGTCAACCTTTCCACTAATGATTACGCCTCTGAACCATTCATTCTGGCAAAACAAGCCACTCAAGTATTCTTTGTTGAAGACCCAAAAGATTCGAGGTGGCACGTTGTACTACATGGTAAACGACGTATACTTGGAGTTGAAAATGTCGTCGATGAAGAAGAATACAATCAGTTTGATGAGCTGCCTCCATTTTCTGTTGGTATTCCATCAACAAATGAGGTTATTGAAGATACTATCTACTCGCGAACCGACCACGTTGAAGGATTATGGGTTGATAAACCTCGTGCTACGTGAAGGTTTTTTTCCTTATTATATTCAACATGATATGAAACAATTTTATTATGCTAATATATACATCTCAATCGTACTCTAAATGCGTAACAATATTGTTTTACAGGAAAATTTGACAATAGAGAATTAAGATGTGCATCACAGCTGATGTTGACTGCCTTAGATCTAACATGGCTCTTTTGAATTACCGTGACATACTGAAGGTATACACTATCAAGATAATAACTTATCAAAACTTTTATTTGACTAAAGAGATATTTTGTAGCTGTTGTGTTTTTTTATATGAATCTTGAATATTAATAATTTGTTAACTAGGTAGCAGAAGTGATGCATTGACAATATAACAGTACTTTCAGGTATATAGTTTTGCCAAATGTGTATACTAAAAAAAAGCTAGATGCCAATTGATGACTCTGCTCTACTTTCTGTTTTTATCCAGGTGGTCCCAGATTGGCTTTGGATAGTTTTGGGAATGATTATTACCTTTGTTTTGTTTGATGCTAGAAGACGATGCACGGTCTTCACCGGAGATGGTCTCTTTCAATTTTGAGTCATTTTGTTTTTAACTTTTAGTTGATCATTGAATTTTGGTGTATCTTAGTGTTTGTTTTTGAGACACTTTTCTAAGGTTTGGTAATATAAGTATGCATTTTTAAAAAAATTATACTCTGTCTTTGTTTTCAATGTGGGCTATTTAAACAATACCTATAGATGTGCTACTAAAATTCATTGAAAGCAAAAAACAATTGCAAGCAATGGCACTCGCGGGTTGTGCATAGTATTATAATTTAACTCGTATGTTAATAAATACAGTGAACATGATTTGTAGCGTGTCTAATTATTTAATAAATATTAAAAACATAAGTATTATTTAGTTAAAAGAAATCATAAAGTATAAATATACGCCAACAAAAAGTGTAGTGTTAATTAGGCCCAAATTTTTGGCGGGTTAGATGAGATTAGAGTCCATTTTACTCATGAAAAACCGGACTCTATTCACCAAAATTTTGGCGGGTTGAATTAAACATTTTATATTTGGCGTTCAGGTAGGAAATCAAAAGGTTAACTCCCCATATTTTCTAGGGATTTATTTTACACACACTAATAAACCACACCCGCTTAATTGAAGGCTCGCACTGACATCCGACGTAACCATCACCGGCCGGCCACTACTACATCCGCCACCGCTTCCGATCATCTTGTGCAAAAGGTATCTCTGACCCTCAGTCGCAAATTTATTTGTTGCTTCTGCTTGTTCGAGTTGTATGAAAAGTGTTCTCCCTATGTTTCCAAATGTGGGTGCGGTGTAAATATGTATGCAATTGGATGTAAATTTTGTTTTTTGATAAAATTTATCTTGCTTTCTCTAAAAAAAAAAATTATTTGTTGATCGATCATCAAGATAAAATTGAAAGTGTGGGTATTGTCATTAGGTGGATCCGGTAAATTACAATTAATTGGCCACAACCCATTTTTATTTTCGTAAATTGTGTGATTTTTGGTACATAAAAAAAGCTAGGTCTTAAATGGTTTACAATGTCATTCATTCTTAGTGTTTGGTAGTAACTTGGCCATTAGAATTGCATGCAAATCGCGGATTATTAATCAGGCTTTTGGTGATTAGTAGTAGATGATTAATTCCATAGGTCTATCTATATGGAAGTACATGGTAAGATGGTCGGTACAATGGTAGTTCGTACTAATGAGCTTATGTGTTGTAATTGATCATAGAACTAAAGTTTTAATTATTGACTTGTGTTAAAATTTTAGGTGTTTTCATCGCTTACAACTTCTTCAAACCGCAGCCACAATGGCAAGCTTAATTATGCTTTAATTTTTAGTATTACGATCAGTACTACATTTTGGTTGTTTCAATTATGGTTTATGGATTCAGATATAACATTGAAGTAACTAGTTTATTATCTGACTGATATAATTACCTGGAGTTCGATATATTTCATTTTGGTGCTGTAACGGTGCAATTATATTTCCATATTGGTGCTATTAGGAAAGATGTTTTTTTGGGTGTTGTTACTAAGATATACTTTTGGTGCTGTAATTAGGGGTCAATATTATGCTTAATATAAAGGTTGTTGCTATATTTACAAGTAAACATGTATAAACAAATTAGTTGGTTTCTGTTAGTTCAGGTTCGTGTTTTCATGTTCTGTTAGGTTCGGACTTGCCTGCTGTTTTCTGTTTGCCCGTTGTTTTCTGTTTGCTTGGTGGTGGTTGGGCTTTTGGATCGGTCTCCTTAGGCTCGGGTGATGCTGGTCTCCTGTTCGTTTTAGTCTGTTTAAAGATTTAATGTAGCTTATTTGTTTTTTGGTGTTGTTTTCCCTCTGTGATTACCTCTTGTAATAGCTTAGAGGTAGTAGTGGTTATGCTGTTGTTTGGTCTGTTTGTTTGTCCCAGTTGTGATCTTGGATTATTGTTGTTCCCTTTGCTTTTGGTTTTTAATAGTCTGCCTAGTTCCAAAAAAAAAAACTTATACTGATCGTTTTCATGTTTAGGAATCTGAATATGAAGATGAATTCAATGACAGTCAGGGTTCTGAATATGAAGATGAATTCAATCATGATGTTGATGAAGAAGAGGACGAAGAAGATCAACCACGGCAAAGGAAAAAGAGAGGCATTACCAAATTGTCAAAAGTGAATGCAACATAAATCGAGTTAGATGATGTTGATGAAGAGGAGGAGGAAGCAGATCAACCACGACAAAGGATAAAGAGAGGCATTACCACATTGACAAAATTGAAGGCAACAGAGATAGAGTTCGATCAAAATAAACAAGCTATTGGAGAAAAACAAGTTACATTTGCCCATAAATGTGGCTCATTAACAAGAGCTAGGATTTCTATCATGCATGATACTTGGAAACACGTACCACAAGGTGATAAAGATCAGCTTTGGTTGGTAATCAATGTATAAATAAAATATAAGAATGCTAGTTTTCTTACTTATTTGAATGATTGTATGGCTTAACATAACATATTCTTCAGAATTTTTGGAATATTGAAAGGGACGATTGCAAAAAACAAGTATTGATGCAATGCAATGATGCTTGGAAGAAATTTAAAATAAACCTTCGCAAGAAATATATGGATGAAGGACTAAGTCCCTGTGATATATACACATTTATTGAAGAAGATGTATGGCAGAATTTTGTTGCAAAAGAAAACACTGAAGAAAGAAGGGTAACTTCGTTAACTTTATGCTATATTATTAAACAATATTAATATATATTGTTTTGTTTCAGTGCTCTGATATGTTGGTTATTTGTATGTGAAAAAGGCTGTGCGTGAAGCAATGAGGGAGAAGGCAATGTTGAAGAAGAATCCACCCCGTCTTGGACCAAAAGGGTATCGTGGTTGGACGGGAAAATGGGATAAAGAAGCATTGTCCAAAAAAACAGCAACAGAAATTCACAAGCTCCTTGACCCTCGTGCACGAAATTGGTTTCTGGGTCAGTTGGAAACTGGTGCAGATGGGAAAAAGCACTTACCCGTCGAGTTGAAGGAAAAATTTCAACAATTGGTAAGACTATGATTACTATGAGTTGCAAAAGGTTGTTTGTTTATATGATTATTTTGGGTTGACAATTGGTGGGCAAACGCAAAAAGTTGACACATTTTGGATTTGTGTAAACAGATAGAAATAAGTAATAATGAAAAAAAAATTTACTAATATGTAACAATTAAAGTTCTATCATGTAAAACTTCTTGTATGTAATCATGTAAAAATGAAAGTATACAAATTCCTGGTATGTAATTACGTAAAAGTGCTATTATATGAATAACATTTGGTAATTAATGTATATACAGTTACAGTACCAGCAACGTCAGTTAGAAGGAACATGGGCACCTGAGCCAGGAAACGATTTGTTATCTAGTGTAATAGGTAAGGAGCACTCAGGATGTTCTCGGGGGGTTGGAAGTACTATTGGTTAAAGCAGGGAATGCAGGGATACCCTAATAAGAAAAGGAAACGAAGGAGTGTAAAAGAGATGAAAAAGAAATTGAAATGTTGAAGAATGGTATGAAAATCTAGCAACAGCAAGTTACAACCCTCAGTTCAAGGCAGGATGAGACATCGACACTGAAAACGACAATGGCATCGGGCTCCACCCAGACCCCGCCCCCGACCCCGACTCATTCCCCAGCTCCGGATAAGACCCAGAACCCGAACCTGACCCCAACCCATACCCCATCCCCCGACCAAACACCGACCCCGACCCCGACCCATAGCCCAGCCCCGTCTTCGTCCCCGACCCAACAGTAGCACCGATATTGAAATCGAACTTGACTCCGAAACACACACCGTTACCGAAACCCACACCGACACCGAAACCTACACCGACACAGAAACCTACACCGACACAGAAACCTACACCGACACAGAAACCTACGCCGACATCGACACTTACACCGACACCGAAACCGAGATCGAAACTGACATCGACAGCTACACCGACACTGAAACTGACGTCGACATTGAAGCCGACTTCGACACTGAAGCCGACATCCACACCAACACCGCCACCAGCAAAATCAGATGCTTTGGATGCGATAGTAGTAAAATTATCTATGATATTCACATACTCATAAGTATTTAAGTACACATACACATCAAATATGTTACATTTTGCATATCTTTTGTAGAGGCCTACTCCGTGCGGTTTATTGAAACCTTACGGTCCAGTGCAAGTTGTTGTTGCTTATGCGATGGTGTATCCATATGAGCCTGGGCAGGTAATACATGGAAGGCCAATGCTACCAGACTATATGAAGGTGCAAGTAGATGGTGTTATTAAAGGGTATGTATCTTTTGAACTTCCAGTTCCGTTATCTAATGATGTCACCCAACTTTGTCAAGTGAAACATACTTTTATCCAATGGTGACGTAGGTTTATTTTGCTTGGGAAGGTATGTTTGTAGAATCTTGCACTTTGTGTAATATTCAAACGATATTTGTTCACGTACAGTTATTAGAACTTATTAATAGGTTTCCACTGGAAATCATTCAACATCTAAAGGAACTTCTAATGATAGACCAGTACGAGCTTCACCCGTGCGAGCACGTGTGCTGACTCCCAGTGAGGTAAACACTATTGGTTAATTTACTCTTCAAACTATTATGATATCATTTTAAAATAACTATTATCGATATATGCGCAGGTTTTACAAAAACTAAAAAGCTACGGTAATACCATTAAGAACAAGCCCTTGAATATGCGTGTTTTCTATAAGCGTTGGATGAACCGAGAGAATCCTACACAGTCGATAGTGGTTTCTCTTAATGGCAAGGCATTTGGGCAAAATCCAGAAACGCAGCCGTATCCGCTCCCAATTGAAGCAGATGATGCTATGTGTCTAGTGAGAAATGATCAGCTTGATCTAGCGATTGTTACTTATTTTGCGATGTAAGTACATTAACATTTACTGTTTACAGATAACCATAATTTAGCATTTATGTTATCAATAGTTTAACGTATATTCTAATTTTATTTAGGGAGCTATATAATACTTTGCAAAAGTTGGATGAAAACAGATGCGCTTTCTTTAATCCGTATGATATTCAGGCAAGCGAATGTCTTGAAAATCCGAATAGGGTCAACCGTTACATCCTTGATGCGATTATGCGGAATTCAGATAAAATGTTTTTTCTTGCACCTTACATTCAAGGGTACATACTATATATTGTTAACTTATTAGTTATATAACTCCCGTGCATGAGACTTTCATCTCACACGGCTCCTAAGTGTATGTTACATTGTGTATAATTGAAGGTTTTTAACTTTATAGGAAACACTGGACGTTGATGATAATCTGCCCTCATGACAACACTGGCTTCATTTTAGATTCACTTAGGGGTGAAAAGAAAGAAAGTGACTACGCCTTCGTAGAAGTTGTGAAATCGTAAGAGTTTTTGTTAAAAGAAGTTAATGAATTCATATTTGGTTTGTTTTTGAAAATGTTAACACTAAGATGTTGTTTATTTTGTTGTTAGGGCTCTTGAAGATATTTGTTGGTATCTTCCTACGGTAAATCATCTAACTGTATCTATTTATCGATATATGCAAATATTTGTGTTAGTTGGTTTTCTATTTGAGCTTGTCCATTAGTTGAACATATAAGGGATAGGGGAGAGCTTGACCCTCCTAAGAAATTAACCAATTATTATATAGTATAGTGGTTTAGGTACTGGTCAACCTGAAACACTTGCTTTTCAAGATATAATCATGTTTCTAAGTAGTTTATGATTTCTAATAAAAGTTACGATTTCGACAACCTTTGATCCGTATTGCCCATTTTCTTTTTTCAGTGGGTTGATGACACTTGAGATCAAAATGAGGCATGACCATATATAAAAAGCTGATTTAGTTTACTTCTCTGTGTGAATTGCCTTTATTCCATGTGGGTATTCTGGTTATTAGGTTATATAACAATATATGGGCTAAAGGCGTTGTGTAGGTTCTTTTACTTATGTATGTATTTCATAGATATATAATAGCTATCTCTATTGCATTTGGGTATTAATGTCTCTATCTACATGTTATTTAAATTTAGTGCAATCAACAAAAAGGCGCTTGGGAGTGTGGATTTTATGTGATGAGGTGGATGCATGATTTTATCTCCTTTCAACAAGCTAATTTCCCTAAGACGGTAACAATCTTTAAAACCGTTTTTGTATTTTGAGTATTACACTAACTTAACCCTTTAATTATTTGAATAATTGTTGTTGTTTATTGGATTTCACATAGATCCCTTGGGTAAAAACTGATTGCATTCCTGAAAATGAGTTGGACATTATTGCTGGTTTGTGGATTGAAAAATTCATAACCAACGTTTAGGTAATTACGTAAAAGCTTGTTGTATATTTTGAAAAGTTCAAAATAACCTTATTAGATGTGTAGTGATTATGGTGTGCCTCTTTAATATTGCAGGTAAGAGAGAAGGATGTACTAAGCTACAAGGGGTATTACAAGGTCAAGAAATTAATGCTGTAGTTGTAGGATTTAATCGTTGTCAAGGTACTTAGGATTAGAAGGTGCTTATATGCTACTTTTATGTTGAATCGTTACAAATGTTTGGATGACACTATTTTATGTAGTGAGCAGATTTGAGTATATTGTTGGTGTTTTTTGATTAATAATAGAAAATATTATGTTTTGCCAATGTGGTATTTGGAGAATATTATTTATATGCATGTTTAATTTAATTTTATTAAACTGGAACGGCCAATATATATATAGTTCAGTTCCAAACGTTTATGAAAAAGAGTCCGGTTAGGTGTGAAAGAGAATGGTCCAACAAATAAATAGAGTCCGGTTAAGTGTAAAACAGAATGTTCCAAACAAACAATTAGAGTCCGGTTGCAACTAGCAAAAATGATCCCTTTAGAAACAACGGAGTCCGGGAGTTTGTGTAAAGAGCCGATCCTTTACTAGGAATAGAGTCCGGTTAAATAACCGGACTCTAGAATAGATACCTCCCCATATAGAGTCCGGCTAAACAACTGGACCCTAAAGGCATGTTTGACCGGACTCAATCCTTCCGTGTGTAGTAGTGATATTTATGTTAAGTTTTAATTTCATTCTTCATTTTTGTATGGTTTATTTTTTTCTATATGAGTTTGAATGATTTATTTGACAGCTCAAAGATTAAATTTATATTTTGGTTTCGCCTTCTCATTTTCCATTTCTTAATCTCAGTTTTTGTCTTTATTTTATTGATATAATTTGGCCTTGCAATTTGTTTGGATTTTAATTTGTTTGCTTAAATTATATTTTTTAATTACCTTTTGATTTTGGTTCTATGTTTGAGTTCATTTCTCATTTTTAAATTTACGTTTTATATGATAATAAATTAGTTTTCAAGTGTGAGGCTTTATGTTTAGATATGATGTTGAATTTATATTCAAAATATGGTGTATTCGGGTGTTGGCTGTTGAACTATTCTATTATGTTAGCCACGTTAACATTCTTTGGCGTTATTCATAGTTTCATACCATTAGTTGTTTAAACTAATACGCACACGAGAATTCTGTTGTCTTCAACTGTTTATTTAGTAGCCCAAAATATGTAAGTTAAAGTTTTAACCTTTTTCCAATTTCAAAATTGAGATTGAATAAACTCTTAAATAACTAGCACTTATTTTCTGTTTTCTTCAATTGTTTATTTAGTAGCCCAAAATATGTAAGTTAAAGTTTTTACCTTTTTCCAGGTTTAAAATTGAGACCGAATAAACTCTTAAAATAACTAGCACTTTTTTTTTTGTTTTCTTCAATTGTTTATTTAGTAGCCCAAAAAACATAAGTTAAAGCTTTTACCTTTTTACAAGTTCAAAATTGAGATCGATTAAACTCTTAAAATAACTAGCATTTTCTTTTCTTAAGCGGCTGTGCATATGCACAACTTATAATCTTACTAGTTACTATATAAAGAAAACCTTTCCTTTCTTACGTTCATCATGTGATGACACATCATCACAATAAAATTTTTAATAGTTAATTTTTTAATTCATACCAATTGTATTATAACACTTCATAAATAATTTATAGCTAAAAAATTTAAACACATAAGCTTCCTAACATTGTCACATGTCATAAAAATTAGAAAATGAAAAAAAAAAAAATACTCCGTATATAATAACTTTCCTACTTTCTTAATTTACATTAGCCAAAATCATAAAGTGTTATTATAGTCGGAAACAATAACAACATTCATCTTACGCGGGTTGGGGGATGAAGAAGATAAGATGTAAAGTGATATCTCTACTCAAGCGCACACAGACTACTTTCGAAATGACCGCCGACTAAAATATGTGATTATGGAAATTGAAATAATATAAAATAATTGTACTACATACAATTATTATTCCATGTCCATATATGCTTAATCATCTGAATATGTAAATTTTACTACATGTTCAAAATAAAGCATACGATTATATTTAAAATAAGTTTGAAATTTCGTCAATCTCAACCAGGCCATGCCGGACCGTTTTAGGCCAATGACGTTAGAGGTAAATCAAGCTCATAGTGGCCTCCATAGATGGTGGTCCAACTAACTTTTCCAACAACACCAAAAAAATTTCTGATAAAAATTAGGTTTCTTTCTTGCTATTAATTGGTGAGGATTGAACATGTGTGCTTTCCAAATGCCCTTATCTTCGAAACCAACTAAGCTACACACTGAAGGCTTCTCTAATAACTTTGACGTGACTGGGTTGCGCTTAGCACAACCCGAAAGTTTACTAGTCTCTTAAGTATTATATAAGGCAAACCCTTTTCATTCTCATAATGACACATGGCATCCATCATGTTATTAATATATTAATTTTGATCTCATATTTATATACAATTTTAAACAATAATCTTAACTCTAATAAATAGATTAATCTAATACCTTTAAATAAATAACTCTTTCAATTAAATTTAAGACATATAATCATTTTTATATGTTCTCAATTTCTTAATTTTTCTAATTTTCAATTAATTGTAAGACATATAATAATTTTTATATTTTCTCAATTTCTTTATTTTTCTAATACTTCACTCTTAATTCATTTTTTATATCATCAAACTCATATTAACACCAATATACATATTCTAATCATAAACTTCAAAAAATAACTAATATACAAACTGTAACATCCTCTCCAGTGGTCCGGTAATTTCTAATATTTAAATTGATTATTTAATTGTTTTGGAAATTACTTGATATTATAGTTTCATTGTGAAACTTAGATAAATAAATTTCAGGACTTATTGTGGCTACTGAAATATTAGTTGTTTTAAATTACCTTACTTGACGGTAAAATAAAATAAGTTTCTTGCAGTTAATAATTAGGTTCCAGACAATAGATTTAAGACGGATATAAAATACCAGTATTATTAAGTTGGCTTATAAAGGAATCGACCCTTTTTCCCTTTTTGTGACTATCCCAAATGCTAGTTATCATTGTAGTTACTTAATTCCTCAAGAACCCAAAATTTAAACTACACTTCTACACCAAATCTTTGAAATTGAAGCTGTGATCTTGGTACCAATCTATCTTGATCATCATCTTCACTAGTAAAAGGTAAATGTTCATGTGTTTTGAAGAACCTAAGTTGTTTGATTAGGTTAAGGAAGAAATGGAAAGTTTGAAATACACTTGAGAAATACACATAGTGATTGATTGATTTTGTGTGACTGGAAACTGATTGAATGATGATATTAACGCTTTTAAACTGATTGAGTGTAGCTCTAATTGTGAATTCAAGTTCTTGAACTATAAATTGATATGGTTAGGGTTAGAAAATGGATAATCGATGATTGATACATGAAGTGATGTTTATAGTTGTGGTTGAAGTTATTTTCCAGCCTAAAATCTTTGTAGTACCTGAACTTGTGTGAATTTTTGGTTTGAAAACGAGCTGAGTTATGCAGAAACAAGTTACAGGTTTTCTGGGTTTCGTGACATGGCCGATCGGCTATGCTACTAAGCCGATCGGTTATAGCAAGTGAAAGCCGAACGGCTTCTTTTAGCCAAACGGCTAAACTAGTTCAAAATCTATACCGCAGATGGCCCTTGAATGAGAGTCTAGAAATAACTAGGAAAGCCGATCGGTTAAGGGAAAGCCGATCGGTTATGGTGCTTTAGCCGATCGGCTAGGACAGTAAAAACCAAACGGCTATGACCAAATGCAGGACCAAATCAGTTTGTGTTTTGTGTGTCCTTTTTCAATGTCTATACAATTTGGTCGTGATACTTGAATGCTATGCGTAGTGTTATATATATTAAAGACAATGAACTCTCAGAAAATGAAATAATTACTTGTGTAATGTATTGGTCTACATAAATATTATTCGTTGATAACAAGTTATTAACTTGTGTGTTATGTGGTATTTCAGATACCCCAAAGACTCAGTGAGTAGAAGCTGAGAGTGGAGACTACAGAGGTATCGGTGAGTGGATTTAAAGCTCACCTTTCGATTTAGTTGTAACTATTTGGTTACAACGAGTAAACGTAGATTGATTATAGGACTGCTTAATCTGTGTAGCTGATTATGAATCTATGTGATATGTGAAACTATGTGTATCAGTTTATTGAGGTCAACGTGTAGTTGGACTTTTTGGTTATTATGTGATTTACACAGGTTTTGATTCATTTGTTGTGTTTGAGACCTATGAGTTTAATAACCAATAGTTATCGGTCTATTCAGTATTGGCCATACAGATTGACGTTAAGTGTTCTTGGAGAATCCCCGGGTATTATGATATCTCCAGAGCCACCGATCCTCATTAAAAAAGAAATGTGTTTACGTGTATTTGCTGTAAACAGATTGTTATGCTAAGTTGAACTGTGTGTGGTAAATTCATTCACTTAGCTTCGTGCTAATCCCTCATCCTACTTCCTGCAGGTTTTTGGTATATATATGTGGGTGTCAGGAAAGGATGCTTTAATGCAAGGAATGTTTTGATGTTATGCTAACTCTGATATGGTTTTGTCATAAACCTTGTTTTGTAATATATAATACTCCGTTTTAAGTAGTTGTTAAACAATTTTAATTTGGTGTGATCTGAATATGTAAACTGTTTATGTACATTATTTAATATAGAGTAATGAACAGTATTTTGTAATATACGCTTCCGAGTAAAATAATTTTATATTGTATTAAAGAAAGAGGGGTATTATAAGTTGGTATCAGAGCATAGTTTTGGCTAATTGAGCATTGCAAAGTGTTCAATCCCAATTCTGTAGCATGTTTTGTCAAACATTCCTGGGTATGGGATTATTGATTGTGAATCTGTTAGTAGATAGGTACAAACGATTAACAAGTTTTAAGTGTTGTGTTGAATACAGATATGGCAGATAATGAGCAACCGACCACCAACCCTAATAATGCCTCAAGGATCGATGTACATCCTTCAAGTACTCATAATGAGAGACCTGATCATGAGGGTACTTCTGTTCCGGTTCATGAAGAATCAAATAGAGAAGAGTATATGCATAAATTGGAGGATGAATTAATTACACTCAGAGAATTTAAACGTCAAACTGAAGCAGAATCATCTCAACAACATTTTCAACAACAAGCACCGGTTTTTGGTACTTTTCCACCTCTTATTCCAAGTAAATTTTGTTCTTTCAAGACGTTTATGGCAAGTAAACCACCGGAATTTAGTGGTAGTGCAAATCCATCAATAACTTTAAATTGGTTAAGAGATATGGAGCGAAAATTTGATGTTATTCATTGTGAGGAAGAATCCAAAGTGTTTTATGCTATTCAATGTTTAAAAGATGAAGCCATGGTTTGGTGGGACTCCATCACTGGTCATTTGACTCAACATTAGAAAGAAGCCATCCGATGGCCTGATTTTCATCAAGCTGTTTGTAATCAGTACTATTCAGATTTTGAGATGGCTAGAATTAGAAGAGAGTTTATAAACTTGAAATTAACAGATAAGATGACGATTGATGAGTTGATATCCCAGTTTTCTAAGAAGCTGAGATTTGTTCAAGAATGGGTCCCTAATGATAAAACCATAATCGAGCAATTTGTTGACGCCTTACCTCCGAGTTATCGCACCACAGTGAGGTTAGCAGGTACTTTATCTCAGGATTTTAACCTTGCACGTTCTGTTAACAATGATATGAGAGCTCAAGGTTTTTCAGCTAAAGATAAGACTGATCAGAAATCCAGAAACGAATCTTCAGGAAAAGGAAAAAAAAGGTGGCAGAGTAATCTTCAAGGTCAAAAATCTGGTAATAAAAGTGGTTCTTCTGGTAGTTCCAACTAGTGTAGTACTTGTAGGTCTAGACATACTGGGCCGTGTATTGTTCAGACAAACAAGTGTGTTAAATGCGGTGAACTGGGTCATGAATTTAAAAACTGCAAGTATCCGAACTGGGTGTGTTGGAATTGTAAGAAGGAAGGTCACAGCGTTGGAGAGTGTCCTGAGGCGAAGAAACAGGGTTCGGTTTCGGTTGGGAGTTCGACATCTTCCGGTCAAAAGCGGAAGAATCCTCCGCCAGCTACTAGTAGGGCCTTTCAGATGACAGTCGATGATGCTGTGCACACAGAAGATGTTATCACTTGTACTTTTCTTATAAACTCTGTACCAGCACGTGTGCTATTTGATTCCGGATCGAATTGCTCTTTTATATCTGTATGTTTCTGTGATAAGTTGAAACTGATCCCTACTGTGATAACTAAGCCCTTAGAAGTAGAGATTGTTAGTGGCAAGTTAGTTCCTGTTACCACCTCGGTGACTGGAGCTAATATTGTGATAGATGGCCAGACTTTTCCAATTTCGTTTCTGTTAATGCCGATTCCAAGTTTTGATGTGATTATTGGCATGGATTTGTTGAGTCAGTTTAAAGCAAGTGTTGATTGCCACCATAAATTGATTAGAATCCTAATTTCTGAAGAGTCATACGTAGTGGCTTGAGGAGAAAGGGATAGTGAGTGTATACCTCTGATTTCCATGATGAAAGCTAGGAAGTCGTTATCCAAGGGTTGTGAGTCTTACCTAGCTTATGTGATTGATGCCAAATTAGAGAAGAAGTCTATTTCTGATTTCCGGGTAGTTTCTGAATATCCGGAAGTGTTTCCCGATGAATTGCCTGGTTTGCCTCCGGTTAGGGAAGTTGAATATCAGATTGATCTTGTTCCTGGCTCGTCGCCTGTAGCCAAAGCTCCCTATAGATTAGCTCCTTCTGAAATACGTGAAATGATGAATCAGATACATGAGTTATTGGATAAAGGATTCATTAGACCTAGTTCTTCTCCTTGGGGTGCACCAGTTTTGTTTGTAAAAAAGAAGGATGGGTCTTTTCGAATGTGTATTGATTATAGAGAATTGAATAAACGAACAGTAAAGAATAAATATCATCTGCCTCGAATAGACGATTTATTTGATCAGTTGCAGGGCTCGTCGTTTTATTCTAAAATTGACTTAAGGTCGGGTTATCATCAAGTTCGTGTTCGTGAACAGGATATTCCTAAAACTGCTTTCTGAACCAGGTATGGTCATTTTGAATTCCTGGTTATGCCTTTTGGTTTGACAAATGCTCCAGCAGTTTTTATGGATTTGATGAACCGTGTTTGTCGGTCTTTTCTCGATAAATTTGTTATTGTGTTTATCGATGACATTCTGGTATATTCTAAATCTGAATCAGAACATGAAATGCATTTGAGAATAGTGTTGGAAACTTTGAAAAGGGAACACTTATATGCTAAATTTTCTAAATGTGAATTATGGATTCAAGAAGTACAGTTTCTGGGTCATATTATCTGTAATGATGGTGTCAAAGTTGATCCTGCTAAAATTGAAGCTGTTATGAATTGGAATGTTCCAAAGAATCCTTCTGAAATCAAGAGTTTTCTGGGGCTAGCTTGATATTATCAAAAATTCATTAAAGACTTTTCAAAGATTGCTGGTCCGTTAACAAAATTGTCACGAAAAGATGTTAAGTTTCAGTGGGATGAGTCACAGGAGATAGCTTTTCAGACTTTAAAGCAGTTACTGTGTCAGGCACCGGTGTTAGCTTTACCAGATGGCTCAGATGACTTTATTGTTTATTGTGATGCATCCTATGCTGGTTTGGGTGGTGTTCTTATGCAGAGAGACAGAGTTATTGCCTATGCTTCTCGGCAATTGAAACAACATGAAAGAAATTACCCTACTCATGATTTAGAACTGGCAGCTATCGTGTTTGCACTGAAAATCTGGAGACATTATCTTTATAGTACGAAGTGTATTATTTGTACAGATCACAAGAGTCTTCAGTACATGTTTTCTCAGAAAGAACTGAATATGTGTCAGAGACGGTGGTTAGAACTAATCAAAGATTATGATTGTGAAATTCGTTACCATCCAAGAAAGGTAAACGTGGTTGCAGATGCGTTAAGCCGAAAAGGTACTTCTGACCGCATTTATTATTTGAAAGTTGATGTTTCTTCTGACTTAGGGGATAAAATTAAAGATGCACAAATTGAAGCTTTATTAGATCCAAATCTAAAGTCGGAAATTATGTTGAAAAGAAAAGATTTGTTGATTGATGATTCTAGAGGATTGAAGACTTTTCAGTCTCGGGTATGGATTCCTCTGATTGGTGGTATTCGGGATATGATTTTGAATGAAGCCCATAAATCACGTTTATCTGTTCATCCCGGCAGTACCCGAATGTATAATGACTTGAAACCCTTATATTGGTGGCCCACGATGAAAACCGATATTGCACAGTTTGTTAGTGCTTGTCATATTTGTGCTCAGGTCAAAGCTGAACATCAGAAACTGTATGGGTCATTGAAACAATTAGAAATTCCAGAATGGAAGCTGTGACACCCCCCAAATTTGGGTACAATTAAGAACAGTAAATACATGCATTTTACGCTAATTTTCTGACCAAAGTTTAAACAAAACTTTCCTTGTGAAATAAGCCTAGCAAGCCCAATACTTTTAAACAAAAAGTATTACGTATTTCGTAATTAACTAAATTACGTACAAACTTATCGGGACGAACTCGACAAATTAAATACAATAAAGTTGGTGATACAAAAATAATTAATAAAGCAAAAAAAAAATTTAATTACGATTACTATTATAATTATATTATTGAAATAATATAATATATTATACGTTTATTATTTAACGTATAGGACACATTAAAAATGTCCAAAAAGTATCTCAAAATACTTTTGAACAAATTTTATCGGAAACTATTATAGAAAATAGTTGGAACAAAAGTTGTTTCGGGAACTTTTAGACGACTATTTAGGACACGTTATACACGAACAGAAACAATTATAAAACGTGCCTAAAAGTCAAAAATAACAAAAGTGTTATTTTTGCTATTTCTGTTTTAGTATTTGGAACATTACCTCAAAATATGAAATCATAATTTAACTGAAATTTGGCACCTAATTGGATGCGCGCAGTAAAATGTAAAATTTTGTACAACAGTCTAAAATAATGAAAATTTCATTATTCTAATTTTAAATAACGAACCAGGGGAACATCTAGAAAATAAAAATTTTAAATTTTAAATTGTACTAATTATACCCGTACCCGAAATTAATATGCTTAAATAACACAATCTAGCTCAATTATTTGAGACCAAATACTGTGATAAGCCCATGCCCCCGTTTGAAACACAAAATCGTATATACATTTTAAATATATACACCTCTTTCACAAATTTCCGCAACACCCTCTCTTCAATTATTACCACCTACCATATTTTCCTTTGGTTCTTTCTGTAATCTTCGAACATCAGAAGCAGCAGCAGGAAGTGAGGGTGGAAGCAAGAAATAAACAACCAAACTCATGCTCAATATCATCATTGTTTGATCACCATCATCATCTCAACCGCATCATCATCATCATCATCTCGGCATATCATCAACATCATCCTTGTGAGGAAACTTTTTAATCTCCATCTTCTTACTAAAAATTTCGTTATATATATATATATATATATATATATATATATATATATATATTGTTTATATAACATAATCTTTGTATACAACTTAATATTGGGATGATTGATTGATTATTTTCTTGAAAAGGATTTGTAATAACATCAAACCAATGAACATGAAACATGATAACTATAAACTAGTTATTATGTATTCTTCCGTTGTAATGATGATCGAAACCTTGAGAAACCGAATGGAACCAAGCAAATCGAGTATATATATATTAAACCGATGGTGGTTGTTCGAACAGAGCACAACCTGTAACCAGAGGGAGCCGATCGGCTAGATCAACATAGCCGAACGGCTAGGTGATCTCAGCCGAACGGTAAGTGACCCTAGCCGAACGGCTAGCTATCGTGACCACTCTGACCTGTACGAGTTCTGTTGTGTAACCGGCTCAATTTACATAACCGGATGGTTACCTTCATGCTAGCCGAATAAATCTTGTAAAATCTTAATAAACAGTAATCAAATATATACATATACTTTGTAACTTAATAATGAAATGGAGCCACAACCTGGTGGTTAACTCATGAGTTGAGAAAAGGAAGGTCACAGGTTCGAGTCCTATGACCAACCTTTCCTATGACCAACCTTTTCTTTTTGTTTTTCTTTATATAACTATTACTAATAATTTATTTATTAACTAATATTAATATTAATATTATTAGTTACCATTATATATATATATATATATATATATATATATATATATATACAACGGTAAACTTTGGAACGAGTATTTACTCCAAATCAAACGAACGGATTGGACACGATAAATTTTAAAACGAAAACAAACTAACCCGATCGGGTGGCTTGGGCCAGCCGATCAGCTGAAGTCATTGAGCCGAACGGCTCAACCAACTGAGCCGAATGGCTAGTTGTGTTGGGCCGAACGGTTTACTAAATGATGCCCGAACGGTTTGTAGAGTTTGGGTCATGGACCCGAACGGATGGTTTAATAATTGGGCCGAACGGGTGATATACAAACTATTGGGCCGGATCTGTTACTTTACTAAATGGACCAAATGTAGATAGGGCTAACACCCTTAATAAGTAAATGGGCCAATGGATTAAATTTTATAATGGACCGAACGACTTTGGGTTGAGCTCAATGGACCATAAAACTTTAAAACTTTAACCGAGATCGAATGATACATTTTTATAAAGTTAAGACATAAATATAACTTATAAACCTTATATATACATATATGACCACGAACAATTATGATTATATATATATATATATATATATATATATATATATATACTTAACGACAAATCTCTATTTATATATTTTCATATATATACACAAACGAATTATGTGTTTAACAAACGTACAAAATGTAATATACGACAAGTATACTTATATACATATATATATATATATATATATATATATATATATATAACAAGTATATATATATATATAACAAGTATATATATGTACGGTGAGAACGTAACGACATTCAATATATATATACATTTACATACATGTATATGTACTTAACAAAGCATACGACTAGTGAAATATTACATATTTCCAACACATATCGTCACCAACGATTTATACGAATAAGAAATCGACATTTCTTCAAACAAACAAACTGTTGACATAAGTTGATCAAACAAATCAACTGTACTTATGTTAATACATTTATTGTATATAGGTTAACACACCTTGGGCTATTATCTGTCGGCTGCTAGCATTCATACCGAGCAAACTACAGTGAGTTCACAGCCCCTTTTTACTGTTTTAATGCTTTTAAAACCTGGGGTGAAAAACATAACAACTGTTTTGCTAGAATATGCAATTGCTAGAACATGCAATAACTGTTGTAACTGCTTTGGTGTCTATGTGCTTATTAATTGCTTTGTGTACTTATGTGATTATTAATCGCTTTGGGTACTTATGTGCCACTGATCATATGAATAATTTCATACTATGCTTGCGAACTATTTGTGTATACTTATGTGCTGTTGTATAAACAACTCATAGGATTTACTTTCTTACAAACTTTACCTTAGGATACTTGCTTTTCTATAGGTACTTATGATTAGGATACTTACCCTTCTACGGATCATTATGAGCAACTGTATTTGACTTCATGTCAATAACTCTTGAATGAAAATGTTTAACAAACCACTACAAATATAAAACCTGTGAATTCACTCAACAAATTTTGTTGACTTTTACTATGTTTTTCTGGCAATTCACAGCACAAGTAAGAATGCAAACACACGGAGTTAGACGACCCATGACGAATTAGGATGCCACATTTTAGGACAATTCAAGATTGATTTTGTACAACTAATACTATTTATATGACTTGACGAGTCATAGTTCTTTTGTAAATAAATCATTTACTTAAATGGCATCTTAATTTAAATTGTTCAGCAATAATAATACGCTCTGATCTGTCATGGTGTTCAACATTAACGTCAGCACCCCCGCACATACTAATGCTTCCGCTAATCGCGCGTTGTCGCGGCCCCTATCGGTCGGTCGGATTTGACTCCGGTCGTTGTTCCAACAGCAACAGAAGCGGCGGACAGTGAGTTTTAAATTTATATGAGCTGGGGCTCAAACTATAAGTACTACCTACCTTGGGAGCAAGCAGTAAGTATAACTCGAGGTAGTTCTTAAATCGGAGCGAATTGAAATAAAGCGGATCACCAAAGATTATGGTCGCAATTAGGATGGGGGTAGGTAGATAGATTTTGGATTGATTTGGTTTTCTAATTATCCTAAATGCAGAAAAATAAATAACGAGAAATGAAATTAGGGTTTAAGCAGACAGGTAGAGATGTGATTGCTGAAACTTGGATATTAGGGTTTCGGGATGATGTTCATTATAAAATTGATTGGAGATTTACCAAATAAAGAGTAGACATACTTTCGGTGTAAACACTAGGACCTTACGTTCAGGTGAAACCCTAGAAACATATGTCACTGGAATCCTAGGTTATCATGATTCTGATCAGATCAGGCTGTTTTCAAACCCCCCCGAGCCTTTGCTTAATTAAGACAAAGTCACCCTAAATGTTCTAGGGATCAGGCATAAGGCAACAGACCGCAATTGTATTTACTGACCTTTCTTAACACCTAATCGTCTATTTACTTTCATTATAGCAAATACTGATTGTATCCTGTGTATGTTAAACTATTGGTGTGATTAGGGTTTTGAATGTCTAGGTATATGATTGACACTACCCTGTATTGTTTATATTGAAGCACATACTTAACCATCATAAATATAGACCCTCCTTTACAGTCAGGCGTTCATCCCTAGGAATAATCACGGTGTACAGGGCAATTAGGCATTTCCACAGTGTTCCAAACCCTAGATGTACTGACGGTGTACTGGGCATTTAAGCATTTCCACAGTGTTCCAGATCTTAGGTGTACTAACGGTGTACAGTGCAACAAGCATTTCCACAGCTTTGATTCCTAGACCACAGTTCTAGAAGGATCACTTCTAGGTAATTCACGATGAAACAATCCATGGCATTTCCTTAGCTTCCACGTATTTGTACTCCACTCGAGGTGTTTCCAACGCTATACGAAGTACTGTGCCTTTTAAAGGAAAGTTCATAGTTTCATACTGTAACTGGAGATAACTGTGTATTCATAGTATTAGGGTTGATCAGATCCTATCATAGGGCAACAGTCACGTGAAAGTCTGGAAAGGGTGATGAGAGACTAGATCTATATTCAGGATAAGCTTAACCAGATACACAGCATAACAATTTCCAATCGTATAAATGAAACATTAATTTAACATCATCCCTACTCCTAATATCTACATTTCAACAATCACAATATTAAACTACTCTATAAACATGGCAATATGCAGAATACAAACTGAAATAACATAAAGCACAAGCATTATAACAGTAAGTAAAGTTTAGATATCACCGGGAATACAGCAGCGTAATACTGAGGATTACAAATAGTCTGAACTTGAAAAACTCGTTACAACAAGATTACCAAGCTAAAACTTCCTCTAGACGCGAACCATAAGCTCAACCCTAACCTTTCTCCTCTAACTCCTAAGAGTAGTGCTAGAGAGAGAAAGTTAGAGAGAGAAAGTGAAAGAAAAGAGAGAAATAAGAAAAGTGAGAGAATGAGAAATGTGTGAAAATGTTGAGATGTGTTAAGGTGTGTGAAATGAGGAGGAGTGATCCCCTATTTATAGGCAAAGCTCAAAAATCAGCCGTACAACTCGCGAAACAGCACGTACAAGCAAACGAAGCACGATACAGGGCAGCAGGGGCCGTATACGGCCTTAGGGGGGCCGTATACGGTGTGTACATGGCCGTATACGGTCTCTGTGGGGCTGTATACGGTTCCCAGCGCCGTATACGGTGTTCGTCTGATTTCGTTCGTTGCTTAAAACGCGCGTATCTCTTTCGTTATGCGTCCGTTTGACCTGATTCTTTCGCCTGTGGTTTCGTAATTCCGTTACGCTTCTAATGATGCCAACTTCACTGAAATTGGATGTGTATAGCTCAAGCATAGCCGAAATGACTTTATAGGGTCTGATACTGCTCAGTCTTCTCCGTTCTTTATCCGATTTGCATGATTCTTGATTTTCCCGTCTCGATTTTACCTGTTTTATCATATGATGAAGTTAGAATGTGATATATATATGGTAAATGAGGCCGGGTGATTTTGTGCACGTTTATTCGTCCTGATTTGCTCGTTATTTGGACGTTTTAGGTGATTTTTGCAGCAACGCCTATATTTAGACCACTTTAGTGAAATTTAGTAAATAATTATTATTTTGGAATGTTTTTACTAAAGATACGTCCAAAAAGTGCGGAATATTGCCCTTAAAAACATGACTATTTGAGTCACATCAAGTTATCCCACACTTAGGCGTTGCTTGTCCTCAAGCAACACTCAGTCAGAAAAACATTTAAAATGGGGTTTTTAAGGGCGAGTCAAAATAATTTCAAAATGATACCACTTCTAATATGATTAAGACTGTTTAAGAATAAGGAAAAGGATAAGATGATCCTTTCAGAAGCAAGAAGCAATTATCATCAAGCATACTACCAGTTCTCGTGATCTTGGAGTACACATGACTAGGCGATCTCACTATAGGTGGTCACTCAATTCACTCAAGGTGTATCGGGTTCCCTAACAATCTAGAACAAATGAAATCGCTCAAATAAGCCAGTCATGCAGCACTCATCGTCATAAGCTTGGTCGAGAATCGGATCTCCACCACTTAGGTGAGGACGGTGCTAACTATCCCAAGACATTCAACGGGTGGTAGTGTTTGGTGAGGTTTAAGGGTATGGGTAGTGGTGTATGTTTTGTTGTAGGGGTTTGACTCATCTTAAAACTCAAAGATAGTGAAAAACTTTATTTCAGAACGGAACGGAGGATTTTGTAGCTGCTCGTCTTCTATCGAATTTTTCTTGAGAAGGTGATACTTGAAGCACTCAGCTTTATTTGATGGAACCATTTCTTTTTCTTTTCTTGATTTTCTACTTTTTTTATTTTTCTTTTCTTCTTCAGAACTTCTTTGCCAGAGAATTTCTAAGGATATTTTATGTTGATCCTTTCAGAAATCCTTTTCGGAACTATGATCTTTGATCTTGAACTTCAATTTCTTTTGTCGTGCCAATTTTTCGCACTTTGACTTTTAAGAGTACACCGAAGAGGAAGACTTTAGAGCATAATTGAAGAGGATGTTCCTAAAGATGTTTTTCACGACCTTAGAAATTCTAAGATAAGGTTTTGGGAATTTTGGTTGAGTAGGGGTTTTGTACGAGGGTTTTTAAGAAATGAAAGGTTTAGGCTCAACAGGGTTTACTAGGCGGATCATCGATACTGATAATAAGTATCGGAAGGGTTTTGGGCTTGAAGAGATATGTAACAATTGGGTTTAAATCCTAAGGAATGTCAAGGTCATCTAGCTGCACCTATACCGCGTACGGTACACACCAATGTGGTCTTGAAACGTATGTCTGGAGCAAGTTCTAATTCAGAGATGCAAGCATCGGCACACACAAGAAATGAAAGTGAAGCATTAAAGATGAATGCTTTTAGGCTCAAGATACCTCACTACAAAATAGGGTTGTATGTGCCTAGCCATGCTCCTTTCAGATTATTGTTTCTTGCTCGAGAAATTTCTACCTTATTTTCCCTATATTCCAAAATATCTTACTCATATTTCGAGAATGATTCTTTTCGAAAGTATTTAACTCGAAAACTTAGAGTTTAGTTTCATAATTTAACTCATAATTTTAAATTTTTGAAAAAATTTGTTTGAAAAAATTCATTATTTTGGGAAAACATTTTCTGAGTAATGCTATTTTGGACATAAAAATTGCCTAAAATTATCCAAGGTATTCTATACCTTGCTATCCCACACTTAGAGGAACATTGTCCCTAATGTTCTCTTGAGTTGAGTTTTTACTGGAGGTAAAATCCCACACTTAGAGTTTGAACATGTAAGAAAAATGTTTCTTAAGTGTTAAATTTGGGTTTGAATCCCACACTTAGTGATAAGCTCAGTATAGGGTATAGAATATAACAAGCTTTCAAGACAGAATATATGTGATCATGAAATGGATAGAAGGTTAAGAAACACCCCAGATAACGTTTTTGAAGCATGTGAAATTTTGCAGGAGAGAGAGAGTTGAAGCGAGCTTTCTTCTGCATTCTTCTTGAAGGACATCAAGCTTCATACGGGGTTATCCGGTGTCATGTATCCAACGTTATCAAAAATCAACTCCAATTCTTTTAAGTGGGGATCCTTATGGTGTAGAATCCCATACTTTAGGTTTTGAAGAAGTTGGAGTGATTTTGATAAGTGTTTGCGGTGTGGGGAGTGATCCCACACTTAGTTCTTTGAAGTGCTTGGATACAAGGAAGTTTTGAAAAGAACGAGTCCCCTCCATGAGATGTTTGAATGTTCCGCAGTCTGCAAATGTTGAAAACTGGTTCGGGTTGCCTTTTGACTTCACGGATTTTCTTCTTGAAAGTGCGTCATCTCGCCTTTTTCCACGTTCATACATCACAACATTTCTACTTATTAAACAGAAAGAAAATAAAACATAATAAGTAATAGCATAATGTAAATACGGATAGAGTGATCAACCAACCAGTGGCTGATACAAATAGGTTCCAAAAGTAAGGTTTAACAGTAGCCAACAAACACAAGATAATAATAATGATAATGTCTGAAACCAAAGTCAGATGATGCAAATGGGGTAGAACTATGAGGCTGGGGATCCCTGGTCAGGTGCATCAATATGCTGAGTAGGAGCTGGTGCTGTGGATGGTCCTACGACTGACTGCTGGCCACTAGATACTCTCTGTCCCTGTTCTTCAGCATTGATCAGTTTGAGCTGAATCAATATGTCTCTGAGGGTAGCTGCTGGCAGTCTCATCGGATCAGTGTAGCCCCACTCTAGCAAAATAGCCGAAGTAACCCCTGCCTGCTCTAGTAAGGTCATGTAAGCCTGACGTAGCATGCTCTCTGTCGGTACGGCTGAGGAAGAGATCGGTCCCAAGTTTAATAGCATCCCGGAAGTGTCAAAAGATACAGCATCAGTGCCCAAGTAGACTGTGTCAGCACGGTAAGATCCACTGGCGACTGGCTGGGCAGGATGAGAAATCACAGGTGCAGAAATCACTGGCTGAACTACCGGTATCTCGGTCTCAACTGACTGGACCTGCTCTGGTACTGGTGTGGTCCGGATAGCGGGTGATGGTGTATGGGTGGTATGTGATGGGATGGATGTATGTGGTGGTGCTATGGCTGGTGGTGGTGGACCGCATCGGTACATGTAAGGCTCTGGGTCAGGAATACCAAGTTTCCTGGAAATCAACAGCTGATGGGAACGGCTAACCTGAAGAGCATGCAAAAGATAATACTGTGTCAGCGAGGTCACTGGATCTGTGTAGTGAACAGTAGCCTGAGCTGGTGGCTCGGCTGTCTCGGCTCCTCTATGCGGGACACTAGTATGAGTAGTAGGTGCTCGGGCTCTATCAGATGGGCCATCCTCAGTATCTGCAACAGGTGAGGATCCTCTAACACGCTTCCCAGGGAGACGACATCCTGGAATGATCTGTTTGGTGTTCTTCCATAGGCACTGTCTCTGCTCATCTACCTCAACAAGATGGATCAACTTGCAGTAGTCCAAGTTGAATGGCAAAGAACGAGAACAAACAGTAAACTCCTCAGTGTGGGCCTCAGTCAACAATCCCATACTATAAAGCAGTCTAGTAATAATCGACCCCATGAACATGTGCCTATCCATGTCTGTCTCAGCTCCAAGTCTCTCAGCGATCAAGAAAGCAACATTCAGATTCTTTCCTCCTATGATTGCTTCCATGAACTTCAACTCTTCGGCACTCACAGCACCACCTTCCTTCTTTCCAAATATAGAACATGCTAACAACTTGTGAAGGATGTGATGAACCGGCTTGATGAAAGTGGATGACTTAACACAGTTCCTAAAGTTTGATCCTGCTAAATCCATCCAAATATCCTTATGGTTCCTGTTTGGTAGGCTGGAGATGTCTTGAACACTGTTTCTGAACCATGCAGAGTTGACCTGAGACTCTGTATATAAACCAAGATACACTCCCAAGTCGGCAACTGAGATATTATGAATCTGTTCCTGAAATCTGAATGAAATCTTTCTTTTGTCGGATACGCTCATCTTTGGATTCAGCTGGTAAGTCATCATGAACTCTGTCACTACTTCTCGGTATGCATACTCATCTATATCGAAGAGACGGAGAAAGGCATTGTTCACTTGACCATCGGTCTCATACATCAACAAACTCTTCAACTCATCCCTGATCCCTAGCTTAATCATGTCTTTCCATACCACATATCGATTACTGCCTATCGGTCGCTGCAACCACTGGCGAATGAGTGACCTATTCTTTGAAGATTTGGCCAAGTAGCTGAGTGAAGGTGGGCAATTTTCCATCTGCGATAAAAGACAAGAAAAGATTAGACCATAACCGTGATATATTAATGGATATGCTAAAGTACTTCCAAATTTTCAGAAAAAATTGGAAATGTAGGCTTTAGAAATGGGCATATCCAGAAATTTTAAAATTGCTAAACCTAACCGCAACCAATCACAAATCCAAAAACTTTTATCAACTTATGTCTAACTAAAGGTAAGTGGCACAAAGCTTCAAGTTTCTAGCATAATCAAAGCAAGTCAACAAGGTACCTAACTTAATTATCCCAAGCACTAAAACCTTAAATACTTTATGTTCATGGTTAATCAATCTAAACGAGCTTAATACTTTGGATAAATCCAAGGTCATATAATTACCTCAAGTAAATCAATCAATCATAAAAGGGCATATTACCAATTAAATATGCAATCCAACTTTCCGCAATTTCCAAAAGACATAAAGTCGTATTTTACATGATTTCAAGCAAAGAATGGAAGTAAACTTATTCGACAAAAATGGTAGTTTTTAGAAAATGGCATTTTTGTTGGTTTCATTTCAAAGTCATACACTTTATTAATTAAAGTGATAAACTTTAAAAATGATTAAATGAACCGAAGCTTGTTTTGATAATCTTGTAAGCTTTTTAAGTTTAGAAAAGTCATAAACATGGTTTAAAAATAAAAGTTTTAAGAGAAAATAATGTTTATGATGATTTTATTAAAAATGAGCTTACTTTAATTACCAAAAACTAGCTTAATCATTTTCTAATCACAAATGATCAATCAAAACATGTTAACCTATCATATTTAATCATAACTCAATCAACAAAAGTCAACATAAGCAATTAATCAACCAAAAAGTCAAACTAGCCATAGTTCATCAAAAAGGTCAACACTTTAATCTCCAATCTTGCAATTAAGCCAACAAATCACTAGATTAAGCTTGTAATCATGTTAAGCATCAAGATAAGCATGAAATAACACTAAAGATTGCAACTTTTAACCATGAAATCTATGAAAATGAGTTACAAGCCCTAATTTTTAAAGTTTCATGAAAATCACAAAAGTAGGTCAAGAATTACCTTAAACTTGATGTGGTGATGTTGTGGATGCAAGAAAGATCATAAAATGATGAATTTTGAGCTTGGAATCATGCAAAATGGTTGAGTAATGAAGGTTTGGTGGTGATGGAGGTGGTGGCCGACGGTTTGGGGTAGGGGAGGAGGAAGAAGATGAACTTTTTTAATGTTTTGTCTTATGTGTGTGCCCAAAAGTCCCTTTTATATCCTTCCAAACGCACGCGATTTAAAATTTGCGAAAGATACGAAACATACAAGTAAAATTTCAAAGTTTAAAAATATTTAATAAAACAATTTTAAAAAGTATGTTCGTAATTTTCTGGATCTTTACGCGCAGACTGAAAAGATATTGCGAATCGTATGCGAAATCGTATACGTTTTTATTTAAAACAAGACAATCTTTTTGTGTTCTTTAAAATTCAAGACAAATTCAAAATAAATTTTTCAAAATTTAAAAAATAAACTTTTTCGAACTTTCTGAAAATGTCTGAAATTCGTTACTGTGTTGCGCGAATTTGAATTTTAAAAGAACGTTTTCTTGTGTTTTAAAATGCAAGCTTTTAAATTTAAAAATAAACCACTAATATTACTTAGCCTAAATACTTAAAATAAAAACTAAATTAACTAAAGTTTGGGTTGCCTTCCAAAAAGCGCTTGGTTAAAGTCGGTAGCTCGACTTTTTGACAAATTTATTGAATACTGCCCAAGAGCAATTGTTTAAGTGAATTTGGTGCTCTTGGTTGAGGGAAAGTGTAGCGAGGAATAAAGTCACAAGTGAGAATCATAATGACAGAATCAACTAGGTCTGCGGGATGTAACGAGAATCTTTCGTGTTCAGTGAGAAACATACGTTCCTTTTTGCCTAAATCTAGAAGATTGTTGATAAACTTGTTAAATTCCTTTCTAACTTTCTTAGGGTTTGAAATTCCATTTCGTGATCCGTCGTCTATATGGTTTAAGTCATGAAGAAGCATTCCCAGGGTTTGTTGAAATTTCCATTCTTCTTTCGAATCGGGATCTCCGGTGGTAGTGTGAACTGACTCCGTGATTTCTTCGATTAAAGATGTTTGTGAAACGGTGAAAGGAAATTTTGACTGAGCAAATAACAACGTGAGTGAGACGTTAATATCCTTCCTTCCAGCAAAGAAAGTAGCTTCCATGTTATCGTCAGTGGCTCCAGGGAATATCTCTAACAACTTGTCGATCATATAAGTAGCGGGGTCAACGAAAAATGGAATTTTATCAGAAATGACGAGAGATATAGCGGGATCTTTGCTGATCCAGAACTCAAGCTCATAAATCATAGCTGCAACATGACGATTAATTAAGGTTTGGGAAACCGGTTGATAATCGGTGCAGGCGAATAGGTCCATTAGTAGGTCTATTTCTGATTTAAGCTTTAGTTCTTGCTCTCGATAATGTGTGAAGATACCTTCCTCTTTTTGATTTGGAAGATGATGGAGAATACCAACCTGTTTCTTTATCCTACGAGTGACTTCTCTTTGTTCAACTGAAAAAGGAAAGTCAGACGTTTTGAGTTGTCTGGCAAATGCACGACAAACATCCAACCTCCTATCAGGATCAAAAGAGTTACCTACGTAGCGGATATTTTCTTCAGGTTTGATTGGTAAAGTCCTATCAACAACACGATAGATGGTGTACTCAGGTTCGGGTACGAGGTTCAAAAAGATAGGTGATTTTGGAGGGTATTCGTAAACTTCTTCGTCCCATGGTGGAAGACGTTCTTCAAAGGGTGGAAAACGAAAGGGTTGAAGATGTTCAGAGTTACTCTCGACAAAACCAGATGAGGTAGGGAATTGAAAGAAGTTTTCTAAGGAATATGAAATCTCAGGAGCAGGTATAACCTGGTAGCTTAGAATTCTAGATGCAGAAGTTGAGATCTTCTGATGAGAATCATGGTTTCCTAAGTCAAGATCTAAGAATTGCCCTATGGTTCTAGATTCATCGTCTGAATTCGGAAGAGGATAAAGATGAAGAGTAGACGTCAGATTCCAACTCTTGTTCTAAGCAGGCGAAGAACTCAGCGTCATCCATGGCCATCATTTCTTCGGACGTCTTGAGGGCGAGTGGAGAAATGGGGCTAGACGGAAATGAATCATAGAAAGATGTTTTTGTATTTTTCATTTTTTAATTAACCTAAATTAAACTACGGAAAGCAAATAACTACCAACTAAGTCTGGGAAACCTAATTGGAAAGGATCTCCTAAAAGCTAGAATATCTAAGGCGGCTTCAAATCGTAACGCTCTACGATCCCCGGCAGCGGCGCCAAAAACTTGTCGCGGCCCCTATCGGTCGGTCGGATTTGACTCCAGTCGTTGTTCCAACAGCAACAGAAGCGGCGGACAGTGAGTTTTAAATTTATATGAGCTGGGGCTCAAACTATAAGTACTACCTACCTTGGGAGCAAGCAGTAAGTATAACTCGAGGTAGTTCTTAAATCGGAGCGAATTGAAATAAAGCGGATCACCAAAGATTATGGTCGCAATTAGGATGGGGGTAGGTAGATAGATTTTGGATTGATTTGGTTTTCTAATTATCCTAAATGCAGAAAAATAAATAACGAGAAATGAAATTAGGGTTTAAGCAGACAGGTAGAGATGTGATTGCTGAAACTTGGATATTAGGGTTTCGGGATGATGTTCATTATAAAATTGATTGGAGATTTACCAAATAAAGAGTAGACATACTTTCGGTGTAAACACTAGGACCCTACGTTCAGGTGAAACCCTATAAACATATGTCACTGGAATCCTAGGTTATCATGAATCTGATCAGATCAGGCTGTTTTCAAACCCCCCTGAGCCTTTGCTTAATTAAGACAAAGTCACCCTAAATGTTCTAGGGATCAGGCATAAGGCAACAGACCGCAATTGTATTTACTGACCTTTCTTAACACCTAATCGTCTATTTACTTTCATTATAGCAAATACTGATTGTATCCTGTGTATGTTAAACTATTGGTGTGATTAGGGTTTTGCATGTCTAGGTATATGATTGACACTACCCTGTATTGTTTCTATTGAAGCACATACTTAACCATCATAAATATAGACCCTCCTTTACAGTCAGGCGTTCATCCCTAGGAATAATCACAGTGTACAGGGCAATTAGGCATTTCCATAGTGTTCCAAACCCTAGATGTACTGACGGTGTACTGGGCATTTAAGCATTTCCACAGTGTTCCAGATCTTAGGTGAACTAACGGTGTACAGTGCAACAAGCATTTCCACAGCTTTGATTCCTAGACCACAGTTCTAGAAGGATCACTTCTAGGTAATTCACGATGAAACAATCCATGGCATTTCCTTAGCTTCCACATATTTGTACTCCACACGAGGTGTTTCCAACGCTATACGAAGTACCGTGCCTTTTAAAGGAAAGTTCATAGTTTCATACTGTAATTGGAGATAACTGTGTATTCATAGTATTAGGGTTGATCAGATCCTATCCTAGGGCAACAGTCACGTGAAAGTCTGGAAAGGGTGATGAGAGACTAGATCTATATTCAGGATAAGCTTAACCAGATACACAGCATAACAATTTCTAATCGTATAAATGAAACATTAATTTAACATCATCCCTACTCCTAATATCTACATTTCAACAATCACAATATTAAACTACTCTATAAACATGGCAATATGCAGGATACAAACTGAAATAACATAAAGCACAAGCATTATAACAGTAAGTAAAGTTTAGATATCACCGGGAATACAGCAGCGTAATACTGAGGATTACAAATAGTCTGAACTTGAAAAACTCGTTACAACAAGATTACCAAGCTAAAACTTCCTCTAGACTCGAACCGTAAGCTCAACCCTAACCTTTCTCCTCTAACTCCTAAGAGTAGTGCTAGAGAGAGAAAGTTAGAGAGAGAAAGTGAAAGAAAAGAGAGAAATAAGAAAAGTGAGAGAATGAGAAATGTGTGAAAATGTTGAGATGTGTTAAGGTGTGTGAAATGAGAAGGAGTGATCCCTTATTTATAGGCAAAGCTCAAAAATCAGTCGTACAACTCGTGAAACAGCACGTACAAGCAAACGAAGCACGATACAGGCCAGCAGGGGCCGTATACGGCCTTAGGGGGGCCGTATACGGTGTGTACATGGCCGTATACGGTCTCTGTGGGGCCGTATACGGTTCCCAGGGCCGTATACGGTGTTCGTCTAATTTCGTTCGTTGCTTAAAACGCGCGTATTTCCTTCGTTATGCGTCCGTTTGACCTTATTCTTTCGCCTGTGGTTTCGTAATTCCGTTACGCTTCTAATGATACCAACTTCACTGAAATTGGATGTGTATAGCTCAAGCATAGCCGAAATGACTTTATAGGGTCTGATACTGCTCAGTCTTCTCCGTTCTTTATCCGATTTGCATGATTCTTGATTTTCCCGTCTCGATTTTACCTGTTTTATCATATGATGAAGTTAGAATGTGATCTATATAAGGTAAATGAGGCCGGGTGATTTTGTGAACTTTTATTCGTCCTGATTTGCTCGTTATTTGGACGTTTTAGGTGATTTTTGCAGCAACGCCTATATTTAGACCACTTTAGTGAAATTTAGTAAATAATGATTATTTTGGAATGTTTTTACTAAAGATACGTCCAAAAAGTGCGGAATATTGCCCTTAAAAACATGACTATTTGAGTCACATCACGCGTTGACCGCGCTGACCGAATTTAGGGGTGTCACAGAAGTGGGAACATATCACTATGGATTTTGTGACTAAACTTCCGCGTACGTCTCGAGGTAGTGATATGATTTGGGTCATTGTTGATCGGTTGACTAAAAGTGCACATTTTCTGGCTACCAGTGAAACTACATCTTTGAATAAGCTTGCACAGTTATATGTTAATGAAATCGTCTCGAGACATGGAATTGCTTTGTCGATTGTGTCAGATATAGATTCTCGGTTCATTTCTCACTTCTGGTAGAGTTTACGACAAGAGTTGGGTACACGTGTAAACCTCAGTACTGCTTATCATCCTCAGACAGACGGTCAGTCAGAGCGTACAATTCAGACGCTTGAGGATATGTTGAGGGCTTGTATTTTGGAATATGGAGGTTCTTGGGATTCCCATCTACCGTTAGTGGAATTTGCTTATAATAATTCCTATCATTCCAGTATCGGTATGCCCCCTTACGAGATGTTGTATGGTAGACGTTGTAGAACGCCTACTTGTTGGTTAAAAGCTGGTGAAAAACAGTTTGTGGGTCCAGACATTGTTCAGATAACGGCTGAGAAAGTGGCAGTTGCCCGAGAAAAGTTAAAAGCGGCACATGACAGACAAAAGCAGTATGCTGATCCGCGTAGACGACCAGTGACTTTCTCTGCAGGTGAGTTAGTTTATCTTAAGGTTTCTCCGTGGAAAGGCGTTATTAGATTTGGGAAACGAGGTAAACTGGCTCCACGATACATTGGACCGTTCAAAATCAGTCAAGTTGTCAATGATCAATCGGTTATACTTGATCTTCCTTCAGAACTTGCTGGTATTCATAATACGTTCAACATTTGTTATTTGAGAAAATGCAACGTTGAAGATCAGTCTCAGATTCTTCCTTTGAAAGACTTGCAAGTGGATCAAAGTCAGAAATTAGTTGAAGAACCTATTAAAATTGTTGACCGAAAAGTTACTAAACTTAGGAAGAAACAAATTCCTATGGTATTAGTGAAATAGAGACATAGCTTAGGTTCTAATTTGACTTGGGAGACCGAAGAATCTATGAAATCCAGATATCCTGGATTGTTTGATCGTGTTGAGATTTCGGGGACGAAATCTCCTTAAGGAGGGGAGATTTGTAACACCCTCTCCAGTGATCCGGTAATTTCTAATATTTAAATTGATTATTTAATTGTTTTGGAAATTACTTGATATTATAGTTTCATTGTGAAACTTAGATAAATAAATTCCAGGACTTATTGTGGCTACTGAAATATTAGTTGTATTAAATTACCGTAGTTGAGGGTAAAATAAAATAAGTTTCTTGCAGTTAATAATTAGGTTCCAGACAATAGATTTAAGACGGATATAAAATACCAGTATTATTAAGTCGGCTTATAAAGGGATCGACCCTTTTTCCCCTTTTGTGACTTTCCCAAATGCTAGTTATCATTGTAGTTACTTAATTCCTCAAGAACCCAAAATTTAAACTACACTTCTACACCAAAATTTTGAAATTGAAGCTGTGATCTTGGTACCAATCTATCTTCATCATCATCTTCACTAGTAAAAGGTAAATGTTCATGTGTTTTGAAGAACCTAAGTTGTTTGATTAGGTTAAGGAAGAAATGGAAAGTTTGAAATACACTTGAGAAATACACATAGTGATTGATTGATTTTGTGTGACTGGAAACTGATTGAATGATGATATTAACGCTTTTAAACTGATTGAGTGTAGCTCTAATTGTGAATTCAAGTTCTTGAACTATAAATTGATATGGTTAGGGTTAGAAAATGGATAATCGATGATTGATAAATGAAGTGATGTTTATAGTTGTGGTTGAAGTTATTTTCCAGCCTAAAATCTTTGTAGTACCTGAACTTGTGTGAATTTTTGGTTTGAAAACGAGCTGAGTTATGCAGAAACAAGTTACAGGTTTTCTGGGTTTCGTGACATAGCCGATCGGCTATGCTACTAAGCCGATCGGTTATAGCAAGTGAAAGCCGAACGGCTTCTTTTAGCCAAACGGCTAAACTAGTTCAAAATCAATACCGCAGATGGCCCCTGAATGAGAGTCTAGAAATAACTAGGAAAGCCGATCGGTTAAGGGAAAGCCGATCGGTTATGGTGCTTTAGCCGATCGGCTAGGACAGTAAAAACCAAACGGCTATGACCAAATGCAGGACCAAATCAGTTTGTGTTTTGTGTGTCCTTTTTCAATGTCTATACAATTTGGTCGTGATACTTGAATGCTATGCGTAGTGTTATATATATTAAAGACAATGAACTCTCAGAAAATGAAATAATTACTTGTGTAATGTATTGGTCTACATAAATATTATTCGTTGATAACAAGTTATTAACTTTTGTGTTATGTGGTATTTCAGATACCCCAAAGACTCAGTGAGTAGAAGCTGAGAGTGGAGACTACAGAGGTATCGGTGAGTGGATTTAAAGCTCACATTTCGATTTAGTTGTAACGATTTGGTTACAACGAGTAAACGTAGATTGATTATAGGACTGCTTAATCTGTGTAGCTGATTATGAATCTACGTGATATGTGAAACTATGTGTATCAGTTTATTGAGGTCAACGTGTAGTTGGACTTTTTGGTTATTATGTGATTTACACAGGTTTTGATTCATTTGTTGTGTTTGAGACCTATGAGTTTAATAACCAATAGTTATCGGTCTATTCAGTATTGGCCATACAGATTGACGTTAAGTGTTCTTAGAGAATCCCCGGGTATTATGATATCTCCAGAGCCACCGATCCTCATTGAAAAAGAAATGTGTTTACGTGTATTTGCTGTAAACAGATTGTTATGCTAAGTTGAACTGTGTGTGGTAAATTCATTCACTTAGCTTCGTGCTAATCCCTCATCCTACTTCCTGCAAGGTTTTTGGTATATATATGTGGGTGTCAGGAAATGATGCTTTAATGCAAGGAATGTTTTGATGTTATGCTAACTCTGATATGGTTTTGTCATAAACCTTGTTTTGTAATATATAATACTCCGTTTTAAGTAGTTGTTAAACAGTTTTAATTTGGTGTGATCTGAATATGTAAACTGTTTATGTACATTATTTAATATAGAGTAATGAACAGTATTTTGTAATATACGCTTCCGAGTAAAATAATATTATATTGTGTTAAAGAAAGAGGGGTGTTATACAAACAAACCTTTAAAATCTCGAAAAACATAATCTTTTTACAAAATTATGTGTCATTAATTATATTTTATTGGACTGATGAGTGATAGTCGTCAAAAGGTCAATTATGCTTTAATCATGTATTTTTGGTGTTTCTAATGTGTTATTATTTATCTTTTTTTTTTTATATCTTAAACTTAAGATAAACACTAATACATATCTTGGTTATTATATAAGGAAAGACACATGCCTTAAATTTTGCCTCATGACCTCATTATAATTAAACACACCACTTTAAATACAAAAATATACATACAAATACTATAAAATAACTTTTGATTCATTTGTTTACTAGCTTTGATTTATACAAATTCCAATACGTTATCATTCCAAAATCACGACATGACTTATGTTAATTAATCATGAATAACTTCATTTATAACTATTTAATCATAATTTTACGATTTTGGATAAATGTGTAATTTGGATAAATGTTGAGTTCAATTTTTTTTAAAGCATCCATTATAACATATTTGATCGTAGCTAAACGATTTTCAAAGTTGAAATCTATTAAGTTAAATATCTATATCAAATTAATACGTTTCTATAATATATACAAGTGTCTATATGTGCATATGAATTTTTCATAAGATTAATTTGAATTTGTTAATGATGACATATACATAACAAATTTTCAATGAAATACTTAGATTTTTTAGATAATGCATACGATATCTATTTGATAGGCTTAACGTAACAGGGTTGTGCTTAGCACAACCCACAAACTTTACTAGTTTACTATATATAAAAAGAGGCATATGATCTCAAAAAATGACACATAAGTATTTCTTATGTTGCCAAGTGTCTACACTCAATTTATAAATATAAAGATAAATAATAATTATTTTCTCTAATTGCTAGATATAATTCATTAAAAATACATATGATTTGTTACATGAATGATTAGTATTTTCTATCATTTCATCATTATTACTCATGAGTACATGTGTCATTAATTTTGAACTCATAATCTTCTTATATTATATCTTAATCACAATTATAATAATTTACATATGGAATACAATGCACATTAATAACTTAATTACAATCATAATCTTATTACATATGTTATAGAAAACACATTTAACAAATTAAAAATAACATATATATACACCTTAAAATGATCACATTTAACAAAACTATTTTGTGGATCGGAGAAAAAAACCCCTTATTATATTTCTTAATGACATCATAATCATATTGCATATGTTATACAAAACACATTAATCTCTTAATCACAATCATAATCACAATCAAAATCATAATCATAATCATAATCTTATTACATCATAATGTTATTACATGTCGAAAAAATCTTTAGATAAAACTTGAATAGACCTTCAAATGTAATGTTTGGTTTTAAAAGTTTCAAGGCTAATGTTTCTAAAGTTTCTTTTACAATAAAGTCCTTAGAAAAGTTTTTTGCATCGGAGACAATGCCTTTTACAATGAATAAATTACGGAAACTGAAACTTTACCCTAAACAAATTTGTAATATGTACGTAACATGTGAAAAAATTAATATAAATTTGGATAGCTTACTTTTTCAAATTTGAGTATATCACTTTTTTATAATTCGGAAGTTAGTCAATTAACAAAAACAAGGTATTAAGCAAAAAAAATCGCAATTTTTTTAAAAAGATGGCATGAACTCTTTCTATGTCAAAACAAAACTATTCATATATTTTTTAGAAAGGAAAAAAAATTTCATTTTTTTCATATGCATTATCATTACATATGTTTATCTTTATTTGGATATCCTCAATTTTAACAACCAAAGGTTTCGTAAATTACTGTTTACATCATCTAAGCTTTTATAATTTATCATTAAACATATATTATTCATTAATTACACATTATCATTGTCATGAAAATTCTTTCTTCGTATTACTTAATTCTTGTAAGGTCTTCCATAAATTCACATGTCCATATTACATAATTGAAATTGGTTCTAGGTACATATTCGATTATGTCAATCATATTTTGTAATTTGTGGCAGTTTCATGGTCGATAAATAGAACAAGTATTATGAAGGCATAACTAATAAGTTAATTGCTCATCTGAAGTTATATATCGTTAAGAACATGAGATTTAAGCGTTATCATTTGAATTCTACGTGTTCTAAATATTTCATTGGGTCTTACAACTAAGTTTCTCTTTATATAATCTACGATTCAAAGTGTATAAGATGACAGTGTCATTGAAGTGTGTGCTGTTGTTTGACAATAGTTGAAGTTAAGAAATATAAGTTTGTTTTTTTCGTTTCAATCAACGACCATCCTTAAATAAATATACACGTAACATTGCAAAAATTAACATTAACTTTTCTGAGCAGGGTCGTGCATCGCACGGCCTAGACACTTACTAGTATCTATACTATATAAAAAGAACTTGTTTGTCTAATATTTTGACACCTCATGAGCTAACCATTTGCCATGTGTCCTAACAAAAAATAATAATTAGTAATTTTTTTTGTTAATATTTTTTTACTTCTTTATACTTTATTTACAAAACTTTTAAAACTTCATTTGATTATTAATTACACTTTTTACAATAGCATGCTTCAATTTAGATTAACAACATGCCTTCAAAATCAATCACTCATCACCTAAGGAGTTAGACATGTGTCTAATATTTGGTAAACATTTTTTCTTTAGCAAACATAATTTAACATGTTGAAAGTGATAACATTCTTTGCAATTTGTACTTAAATACTATTTGAAATGAGTATTTTGATAAGTATAATTTTCTAAACCTTCCATGTAAACACTTTTAACTCTTAAATGTGTAACATTAAGTCATTGAATACTAATTTTCAACTTGCATAAGAATCAAGTTATAATTTATTTCTTTAACGAAATTTCTTAAAAAAATCAATATTATGTGGAATGATACTTTTAATGTATATCCTTTTAAACATTTTATGTCAAACACTTCTAATACATAAATGGGTACATTAATTCATGAACCATTAATGTCCATCTTGCAAAAAAAATATCCACCCAATTTTTCTCTACAAATTATCATTTCTTTATCTTTATATTTAAAGTTAATATATATAGAAAGAATTCAAAATTTTCTAATGGCCTTATCATTTGACACATTGGTCTCTAAGATTGAGATGCGTGTCAAATTATTTCGAAAAAATTTATTAATCAACAAAGCCACCAAAATATGATAATTAAATATATGTTTATTTTATAAGTTCTATATGAGTATTAAGATTAAGATGACTAAACTTGCTAATCTTTACGTTCATGTAAACTTGATTACATTAATTAAAACATTAAAATTGTAGTTAACAAAATTATTAGAGTATATATGATACTTAACTATATGTTTAACCTTTTTAAGTTATAAGTAAATAATAGATATTGGGATAATTGAAATTTTTTTTGACCAAGCACAATGCCTAAGTGTTAAAGTATGTGAGTTTCAGTGATTCCGATTTTATTCCAGATTCCTTAACTGTAGTAGTTTTTACTGTCGATGTATAGAACAACTATTATAAAGACGTAACTAATAGTTAAATTGATCATCTTAAATAATAGATTGTTAAGAACATAAGATTTCACTGTTATCAATTGATTTCTATGCTTTCCTTCATTGGGTCTTACAACTAATTTTTACTCGACATAATCTACGATTCATGGTGTATTATATGACACACTAATCAAAGTTCTGGTGTTTGGCATCGCAAAAATTAACATTAATCTTTCTAAACATGGGCCGTGCGTCGCACGATCCTAAATCCTTACTAGTATATATATATATATATATATATATATATATATATATATATATATATATATATATATATATATCATTCCTTATTATATAAAAAGCATCACTTTGTTTAAAATTAAGACACCTATACACCTAGATTCTTGCCATGTGTCTTTTATTAAAAAACTAAAATAATAGTTACAAAATTAGTAATGATAATAATAAATATAATATAATAACATTAAAAGAATTATTGTGTTGTTTCTTTTTAAGCAAATTAACTTTCTATCAATATCTTGTGTTGTTTCTTTTTAAGCAAATTAAATTTCTATCAATATCTTTTGTAGTGCTAACTTGTTTTAGTAGAAAATTTTTTAGAACTTGATACTTTACTACATAGTCATAGAGATTATAAATACAAGTCTTCAATATTTTCAAGTACTTCACAATTTTCTAATCAATTTAGTGGAACATTGTATTTACGATAATTACTAAAATGTATAATGTATGTATTTCCGCCAGTTTTCGATGTTAATATAAAGCTTTAAGAAACAATATTACATGCATTATACAACTTTAGTAGATACATTAGACAATTTCTAAATTTTCATACATACAATAAAACTTTTATAACATGGATCCATTTTTGATATAATAAGAGTAGACTAGCATATGTATTTTATTTATTGCGATTGAACTAGATTTAACTTGTCTTTGATTCATACTTGCCTACTTGGTATCTGGTTGGGATTGCATTATATTCTAACTTCTAAGAACAAAGCATAATCACATAATTTTTAGTTATTTTACATTTACATGTAAACTATCACAAAAGTTTTGAGTGACATCATTACTGATTAAGAAAGTGATCAATAAGTCATTGCGGTTATTAGACATAGCTAAAGATTAAAATGAATGTTGATAATCATAAGGGCAAGAATCATGTCTTCTTATAGGTTTATCACAATAAAACAATCAATTATGGGATCGATTTTGTGTCAAATCGTAAAAATTAGTTTGCTTCTCTAAACAATTTTTATTTTTAAAGCATTCGTAGAAATTCTATTTTATCGATATCTCAAATAGTCAACCGTCTTCATGGGCCGTGCGTATGCACGACCTATTAACTACCTAGTTCTTATATAAAGAAGACCGATTCTTCTATAATTAAGACACATGTTCAACTTAAACAATGACATGTGTAATCAATAAAAAATAATTATCTTCACTCAAATTATTTTATATATTCTTAATATATATTTCATTGTATCTTAATTTGTTTTTTTAACTTAATAATTATAAACATGACATTAACACTTTAAATAGAAGAAACACAAGTTTAATATTCTTTTTAACAAATCAAATTCAAGATCTACTTAATCCTTGGTTTAAAAAAAAATAAAAAAAATAAAAAAATAAAAACCCTTAGACTACTTGGAACATGATATATATCTCTATATATATAATGTATTTACAATAAAAATACCTTAACATTTGATAATCTTCTATATAATTATAGTTGCCACTTCCAAATTATTGAGATATTCATATTATGTTTCTTAATCTTTACTTATTATACAAGGCAAACCATAATCTTGAGATAATAATATCCTAATGTGCCATGGGTAACTATTTTTTCTTATAATAATATTAATTAATAATTAATTAATAGATTTTTAATAATTTATTATTTTTCTTTTTATATCATCTTAACCTTAATATTATTATCATTATTAACTAAGATACAACTTAATCTCAACATAAAAAATTATTTTGTTATTAATCTTTTTCACATCTTGAACATTCATTATAGTAATAATATATATTAACCTTAAGAACATCATTTCAAACCAAAAAAAAAAAACTATTTATTTTCAAGATAAATTTGAACTTTATAAAAACAACATCATCTTAGAATTTGATAATAAATATAAATAATCTTTAATGGGTGTGTTTGGCAAAACTAGCTGGAGATGTAGCTGGAGCTGGAGATGGAAGCTAGAAGCTGGAGCTGGAGCTTTTATTTGGGGCTAGAGATGAAACTTTTATTTTAGAACAAGTGTTTGGCAAAGTAGATGGGGCTGAAGCTTATTACGTAAAATGACAAAAAAGACATGATATTGTATAACACCAAAAAAAATTAATAATTATATAAGGGGTAATATAGTAATTTAATAATAAGGGGATGGAGATTCTATAATAAGCTACTTTGAATATATGCTATTTGAGGGGATTATTTTTTATAGAATCTCTATTCCATTATCTATGTCAAATAAGGATTGTTTATTTATAAGAGATGGAGATTCTAAAAATTAAAATCTCAATCTACTAGAATCCCAAATAATCCCTTAGAATGTGGTTGCCAAACACACCCAATATGTGTAATAGTTTTTCAATAATCTTTTGCATGTACTAATTGGTACAAGTCTATAATAATCTTTTATTTGTGTAATAGTTTTTCAATAATCTTTTTGTGTGTACTAAATACTACTGATTGCTACAAGTCTATAATTTTGGTTTAATTTCACTATCGATAATGGGCTTTTTGATAAATTCATTTATTCGAAATTCGACTCAAATGTGATGCTAAATTATGACACATGAACAAATTTTATAAATAAATAAAAATATTCTTAGGTTTTCGGAATTATTCACTAAACGTTTAATTTGCTTAGATGCATACTCATCCCTTTTATAATTTATATTGCATTTAATTTAAGATGTTTTTATCGCTTATAATCAAATTAACATGATCCCAAATTCTTATTCTCTTTAACGTTTTTACATATCATCGCGAGTAACTTATTATGAGTATATGTTTATTTTAGTAACATTTTATCTTTTTTCGGATAACTTTACGTCCGAACAATTTTGAAGATAATTTACGCATGACACTGAAAATTTCAATATTAATATAGTTGGACGGGGGCTGGGCTGTGCAGCCACAAGTGTTTACTAGTATATTTTATAATTTCATTGTTTATATGGAAGGCATGGTGTTTATTAATTGTGTCAATTTATCTTTGGTAAACTCGTAATCAGTTTAGCATACAAACTCGTAATCAGTTTAGCATACGTATTGTTATTGTTATTATTATTATTATTATTATTTTATTGATAAGCCTTATATAATAATCACAATAGATTAAACTACATATATAAATTAATTACCTTCCAATCGTCGAATGTTGATGATTTGTCATCTTTTGAATTTTTTGACCGATCCTCCTTTTCCTACATTAAATCCGTGAATTTGTGAATAAGATGACGTTACTGCCCATTAGAGATCACTATTTAAATAGAAACTAAAACAATTTATTTAAAAGAATGAAATATGCTAGGCTCTTAGGGCTAGCTATAGATACGAAGATAACTTCCATTAAAAAAAAGATCCGCCAACGATGGAAAAATGATCAATCAGTCAGAGTTAAATTGGGAATTAATATTAACGATAAAGTTGGTTTTCTAACCATCAATAAACAACCACCCCATGAAAATTAGTTTGTTAATTGTAGGTTAGGTACAAATAGCAAAATCCTTATTTGTTAGTTATTATTTACTTATATATGAATATAAAAGAATTTAATTATTTGTGTATATAATAATCCAAAAGGTTTTACCGGTTTGTATGACCAAATGACAAAATGTTTTTTTAACAGAAACTAAAAGGATCATCTTGCCTCTAAAAAATGTGCTGCCCTAATTTGTTCAAAAATTTGACTCGCATCTGGACGTTGGGTTGGCTCCTCTTGTAAGCAAGCGTACGCTGCTTTTGAAATGAGTTCAAATTGTTGCGGGTCCCTTTGATTCCATAGATCTGGATGAATTATATCTTTTAGTGTACCATTTTCATAATGGAATTTGGCGAGTGGAGCGAGCAACACATTTTCTTCGAATGCTTTCCTCCCACACAACAATTCAAACAAAACAACGCCCCATGCGTAAATATCCGATTTCTCTGTCACACCTCCATACTTTTCAATTGCAGGGTCTATATACCCTTTTGTGCCGACCGCCTCCGAGTGGATAAGTCGCTTTCTCTGTTCTACAGGATTTTTGATGGAAAATTCAAATCCAGATATTATAGGGGACCAATCATCATTTACCAAAATTGTTGAGCTGTTAATGTTACGATGTATAATATACTCACTTCCCAATCCGTTATGGATTGTGTCTATTACATAACCAAAATGTTGAGCGAAATCCAATCTATTCTCCCATGTGAAGGCTGGGTCGCTTATATGCATTTGGAGACTTCCTTTGGGATAACGTTGGTTAATGATTATCTTCTCGTCTTTTTCGTCACAAAACCCAATCATCTTGACTACAGCTTCCGTTTTCTGGAGACTAGAAAGAATAGAAACCTCCTTCCAGAACTCAACGTCTCCCAACCCATACCTACGATCTAATCTCCGAGCAGCAATTTTTATCGTCTCCCCACAGTGCTCCATTTTCCCACGGTAAACGTTTCCGAAATCACCTTTCCCAATGATTCTTTTATCGGAGAAGTTGTGGGTGGCAACTAGTCATCATTTATATATAAAAAGAACAACTTTACCTTAGATGATGACACATAAGCACTTAATATAATGCCAAGTGTCCTTATTTTTTTAAATATTTTTTAACCTCTCATTATTAATTAATCCCTTAGAGCATAGGGAGTGGATGGTGTTCTCACAAAATTTTCCATCCAACACAGTGTTCTCCCATTCCGCCTCGGTGTTCTCGTCAGTGTTCTCGTCAATGTTCATCAATCAGTGTCTAAAATGAGATGTTGTTCCAAACAATGTTCTCATTTTTTTTTAGATTTTCCCCACACAAACAATAAATATAAAAACAAAAATAAGTTTTGAGAACACTGTTACCACTCCACAAAATCCTCACCACAAAATTCTCACTCAGAACACTGTGTTTAGGCCGTCACCACTCCGTGTGCTTTTAGTATATTTTAATTAGTCATAATATATATTCATATCAAAAGTATATATTGACATTAAAAGTATATATTGACATTATCAAGACACATAAACATACTTATACATAATTATTTTTATAATAACACATAATAATTTTAATAACATGACATGTAAATTTTTTTATAGTTTTATTCTTAACTTTCTTAATATATCTTAATCTTAATACTCGTATTACATAAAATTTAAAAAACCTCATTAACACCTATACATGAACATATACATACTACAAAATCGAATATATTAATAACTCTTGAACTCTAAGTGTATTTTCTTTGCAAATTTAAATAAAATCAAAATTTCAAATTGTAAACTCATTCTATATATAAACAATCAAGTTAATTAACTTTTCTAAATATGTATAGGTTCTAATTAATAGAGGAATGATATTAATCGTCATGTTCCAATAAATTTAAGCATAAATAATATTTCAACATTACTACAACTTAGTTTGTGAAAAGTACAAGAAAAGATCAAGTAAAATTTACTACAATTGTCAAATGAGGTAAAATGTAGGATAACAAAATCATCCAAGTCTTCCTATAGAAATTAGTATCTTAAAAAAACACTTTGGGTAGCATGATAGTTATATATGTCAATATTTGTTGTCTACGATAAAATTATGACGTTTGAACATATCGTAGACTTGATCGATTTCTATTTGATACTATTTAAATTGATTGAACCGCCAATCATTACTATAAACGTCAATTTTTAAGATGGTCAATAAATATGTATTTCATATCGGTAAACATCGTGGGCCGTGCGTAGCACGACCACGAGTTTAACTAGTCTTATATATATAAAAAGATGACTTTTAACCTAATGTTGACACATAGACACCTAGAATGGTGACATGTGTCAACTAATACAAATAAAAACAATAATAAATAAATTAAGTTTTAATTCTTTAATTTTCCAATTAACAAAAAATAATAATTTATAACTTTAACAATATATTTATACACAATCTCACACTTTCAAAAGTTTTATTTCATTTCATTAGCCTATATATAAAATCAACAAGGTCATTCGCAATTTCGCATGGTCTCACAACAACACGTTTCTAAGTGATATGAATCTTTATTTTTTAAAAGTTTTATTTTAATCTTCATGTCATAATCTTATCATTATTGTAAATATGATTTTAACAACTTAAAAGTGATATATACATGCTTCAATCACAAATCATCAAGTTTTAATTCAATTTAAATTAAATTTTTATATCTTTTACTGAACTTAATGAAGGCATCATCAATATTGATTCAGGTTTTTAGCCAATTTCAATAATGTTTCGAAGATGAGTGAAAATCATCTTATAAGATCAATCCAAACTCTTAAATTTTTACCACCTATGTAATCTTATATCTTGCCACCTAAAGTCCTAAACTATCTTCTAAGGTAACACAACTGAATGATTACCATTTAACCATTTAAAAATAACGGCTACTTCTTTTTTTTTTTTTGGCATAATAAGTAGATATATTAACTTGAATTCACTAAGGGATGAAAGATATTGTTGTGTATCTTTCATAATAACATCGATTCTTATTGAATGAAACTTCTAACCTAAAAGAGATCTTTAAACCTCTTGAACTTGCACTTCGAGAGTTTTGAATTCCAATTTTAGACATCAAGTTAATATCTAACACGAAACCTTGAAATAACTTCGACTTTGAATAAGACCTTGACAAGATTTCATAAATTAAAAGCCATATATATTATGAATTGTAACTTTGAGACCTTTTGAATTGTAACCTTAAATATCAAGTTGAGAATGAACTACTACGTACTCTAAATAATATATAAACTCAATTTGAATGAAACTTTGAGAGGACTTCAACGCTGAATAAGACATTGACAAGATTTTAATTTAAAAATGTAAATGTTACATCGCAACAATTAACATTAACTTTTTTGAACAGGGCCGTGCGTCGCACGGCTTGATTATACTTACTAGTATATATATAAGAAGCACACATTACTTCAAATTATGACACATCATAATCTAAATAGATGACACTTGTCAACATTCAATAACTAACAACACTACATATTAAAATTTAAACTAATAAAATAATATAATTATCAAAGTAAAAAAAACAAAAATACATCAAAAAGCAAATAAATTTTATCATTCTTTTTTATGTATATAAAGATAGTCATTATAACTATAAAAATGATACATAAAAATGTTAAATATCCAACAATTTATCAGACTTCTTCTATGAGATAAAAACACACATGGAAGACTAGATTTAAGAAAATATAATATCAAGCAAATGGTCATATTAAAAATTGATATGAACATTCAATATTTTTACTTATTATTATCTTCAATATTTTTTTTTACAACTCTTCATCAAAGAGGTTTAGATCTATTGGATAGTCTCTAAAGGTATCTTAAATTATTAGTTAAACACCTTTTGTATACTTTTAGTGTATAGATTTTAAAGATAAAGGCTTCTGAAAACTTTTTTCAACGTAGTTAAAACTCTTGATAGCTAAAACTAATGAACGTATTATGTGACAACAATAAGATGTTCTAAAACTTATTCAAAAGCAACACATTCAATACGCATAGCATCTCATATTTCTTTAGAAATTAATTGTCGACTCTTACGATACAAAACATAAGCTTTCAATATTTCTAATCTAAGTCGTTCGAAATTTGTAGCTTTTAATCAATTTAATTGGTTTGCAAAGAATATAACTCAAAGTGATCCAATAATTACGTACTAAAATTGTCTAATAGAGCAACAATCAAAATAGAGAAGTAAATAAGTTTCTTATATATTGTACCTTTTGATGCCCATTCTAAATTTTTTTTTTTTTTTAATTTAGCGCACACCATGTGTGATCAGTTATGTACACATCTCGACTCATTCATAACTCTTATATCTTCTTCGTTTGGAATATCAAATATCTCATCAATTAATCACTGTTGATGTTTCCGGGCCGTGCTTAGCATGGCGTATTAGTTTTCCTAGTATATCTAATAAGAAGATATCGATGTGAATGTGACCTGAAGGTCTTTATCTGGAACATAGAGGACTGTTTATTGTTTTGTCGGATGAATAAAAAACTTGTTTTGAATTATTGTAATTTTTATCATAAAGATACTAAATAAATAAAACTAAGTAAACACAGGATGACTCAAGTGGATGCGTTATATTCAAATCAGCGTGCTATATTACAACACAATGGATGGATGGGCTTTTTTACAATAACAAAATATATTTTTCATACTATACCGAGTACATTTTTTATAATTGAATTTCACAGGAATAATGATAGAAAATAGTATTTATATACAATCTATAAAGCCTCATAATTCATGTTCATTTTAGTACGTCCTTGTAAGAGGTTGAGTTGCTCGTAAGTAAACAAGTAATGAAAATAGTTTATCCCGCGAAGTTAAGATACAAATTTTATGTCATTTCTAACATACATACATATACATCTATCTATCTATATCTATATATATAAAACAAAGATTTATTCTTAATTTTTAAACATGCCACATCATCAAATTGCCTTTTCTTTATACTCTCCTAATTTGCCACATCATTATAACAAATATTTTTTCTTAATTTTTAGACATGCCACATCATCTCATTTCTTTTTATTTAGAGTCTCCTAAATTGTCACATCATCATATTAATTTTTCCTTAAAAACCTTAATATTTACTAAGACTATTATTTATCAATCATATACTTATTATAATAATCTTTAAAATTCATATATTACAAATATATAATAATTTTTTCCTACATAAAAAATAGATTCATTTTTCTTATTCGTATATCATAAATTGCAATTAACTAATATTATCATCACCAACTACCATGTTTTAGGAAAATTTTAATAAAATTATATGACATTGATTGTACATTTAAGTTTCAAAAATAAATTTTAAACTTTCAGCAATATTAAAATACAACTTAAAACCTATAAATATATGATTAATTTTTATTTTGCAAGGGCTCAACATGCATTAAAAGTTAACATAATTTTACAATTGATAGTTATTACTTTTGTCATTCACAAGGTGATAAAATCGGTGTTACCGGGAGAAGTTGACAGAGACTCAAATTTCAAAAAAGAATGAAATTACATCATACTTGAAGTATCAACTATTGAAAAAATAAATACAAATACATCTATGATAATTTGATTTATGTTATTAGTTATTTTCATTTTCAATGATAAATGTATCTTTTAATTAACAAAATTAAACTTACAAATTAATTAATTATATTTTATAAATGGTTGTGCATCGCACGGGCTTAATTATAAAACAAGGTTTTTTCTTTCATTTTTATATAGGCCATATCATCTCCTTACCTTTTTTTAAAAGCCTTCTAATTAATTATGACACATCATCAAAATAATTTTTTCTATAAAATCTTCATTTTATTTTTAGTTATTTCATATCATCTCCTTACCTTTTCCTGAAAACCTTCTAATTATGCCACATAACCAAATTAGTTTTTTCCTAAAAATATTCATAATTCCTAATACTCTCATGCTAAAATTTTCAAAATTATAAATTCATAACAAACTATTACCTTCTATTTTAGACTACTAATTCAGTTTAATTATAATAGCTATTTTAACTTTTGCAAAATATTTAATTAATAATGATTTTTATCACTGATATCCCTTGGATTTCAATTGTCTAATATATATTTTCATCAACTACCATGTTTTAAGAAAATTAGTTTGATAAAATATATGAAATTGATTATTTTATGTACATTTTAGTATATGTTACTATTAAGTTTCAATAATAAAATTTTCAACTTTCAACAATATTAAACAATTGAAAATTTAATAAAGCATATGATTAATTTTGATTTATTAATTACCGTGCATTGCAATGGCTCAACAAATGTGATAAAACTTAACATAAATTTTGCAAATAATGGTTGTTACTTTTGTCATTCACACGGTGACAAGATCGGTATTACCGTAAGAAGTGGGTAGAGACCCAAGTTTTAACCGCTCAAAAGGAAAGAAAGAGACTACGTCATATTTGATGTATCATATGCTATAAAAATAAATATAAGTCCATGTATTATAATTTGATTTATGTTACTAATTAATTTCATTTTAATTAGTCAATTATAATTGCATCTTTTAATTAACAATATTGAACTTACAGATCAATATAATTGTATTTTGTAAATGGTCGTGCATCGCACGGGCTCAAAGCCTAGTATAAATAATAAACCACAAGTCTGGTGACTGGTATAGTAAGTTATTGATTAATTAGATGAATTATATATGTTAAGTAACTCATTGTGCAAAAAGAGTAGCATCCCCAAACCATGTCCGGCCCTTAAACACATGTTTATTTTGTGCTTTCTTATCTTCTTCGTAAGGTTCATTGTGTTATAGATTGTGAATGTTAAATATTAAGCTTCATCATTTTCAAAAAGTTGTGAACATAAAAAAAAACCTAAAGTTAAATACTGTGAACATAATAAAAAAAATAACTTCATTTCTCTAAAGACATCTGGTGAAAAATAAAAAAATTAATCACATAAAAAGTGAATAATGAATGTTAGCCAAAGTTCCACTCATTTAAAAATATCACCGTCATATTCTAGACTTTACAATAATTACAAGAATGCCACATTTATTTTGGACCCTTACTTTCAAATGGATAGTTAGGATGTATTTGCACCGTTCTCACATAATCATACTGTTCTCACCCGAACCTAACCATATATATATATATATATATATATATATATATATATATATATATATATATATATATATATATATATACACACACACGATGACATTATTATATGAAAAATAAACCTTCATATTTAATAATACTATCATGTCATTCAAATTGGGTTAATTAAAGGGTTTTTATTTGTAGGACCCGTTTATCACTAAAACAAAAGACTTAAACAATATAATCACAACATGAAGAATACGAAGAAGATATTCTAAGTCATATGTGTATTATCAATTAAGCACAATTTAGAGGAATGAGGGAAAACGATCTTTCTTATGAGTCGTTGAAACCCTAATCTCAGTTCGCGAAACGACTGTAAACTCAAAAAACGAAAAACGTTTTTGATTCTCAGCTTTAAAATCTCAATTACAGATCCAACCATGCTTTGATACCTCTGTTAAAGAGGTCCTATCGTTGATACGCATATATACGTACCCGGGATCCGATTACTAGAACACGAGTGCGGAATCCTCGTAAACTAATCATTGAGATTATATATAATATGCGAAAGAATACGAACTGAATAACGAACAGAAAACAAATATGAATAGGAGATAAATACTTTGGTAAAATAAATCATTCATTAATAAATCAATTGATTACAATAAACTAATGATTACATTACCAAAGGAGTATACGTCTAAGATAATCCTAGATTAAAACTAATCATTGATCAACATCAAGACTAGCCTAAGATATGCCTATATCATATCTTTTGCTTTGCGATTATTTATTATCAAATATTAATACAAATTAATTTTTGATCATAAATCTTCACGTGTGAAACCATTAGGTTCACTAAGTAATATGTTCTTTTCTTTTGCTTCGGACGAAACCCCAAGAAAACCACACCTTACTTTTGTTTTACTGACCTCAATATTTTTGGTTCGCAGAATTCTTTTCTGCCGACTTCTAACTTTGAAGTTTGCATCTCATTTGCTTGCCCATATTTTTGCCGACTTCATTTTTTTTTATATATTTAATTCGACCTACTTATGTACATATATATGTCGATCCCTCAATTTATGTGATCATAGACTTTAAATAAAACCACCATCCATTCCTATCATTAAGATGTTAATGGACTTCGATCCATTCAACTCGCAAGACTTCGGCAAACTTCGATTCACATGGCTTCGCACCTCTTTTTCAACTCGCAGCATATATACATACATGTATATAATATTGACTTGTGCTTGAATACTCGGGCTTTTGCTAGCTTAATAACGATTACATTTTATATTAACAATAACTAATTATCTAGGAAACTGTTGTCACAAAACATGTTTCAACAGACTCCCCCTTGACAATAGCTTCTAGATAACTTCTTGATGTCTTCTAGATGTCTTTGTTAATCTTCTAAATGTCTTCGTTAAATCTCTAGAATGAATTATCACAGAGATGTACCAACAGACTCCCCCTTGACAATTGCTCTCAATTCAGATAGACACTATAAATCATTTGTTACAAAATCTGCACCAACATATACAATAGGAAACATAATCTAATTAGGAAACTAATTCCTTCTATTCTTCAATGTCGATCTTTAATATATTTAACTTTAATATATTTAACTTGATCCTCAAGTCTTCTAGAAGCCGACCTTAAATGTTTTCAAAAAATGCAATCTTCTTGACGTAGTAATTTAGCTTGAGTATCGCAGCTTCATACTTAGACTATTTAAGCACACTAAATTAGTCTATTTTCAGTTACACCCCGTCTCATCAAATTTATAATGTAGGAACATTATGATTACTTAAATTTCCTAACAATATCCCCATATATGATGATGACAAAACAGTTAGTAAACTGATTACAAGATAAATACAAGAAGTTAAAAAAAAATTCTAATCTTTGACTTAAAAGCTCAAAACATCTTGCATAATCTGGTGAACTCTTTCTTCTAAACTCGTTTTTAAAGTTAACTTGAACAGTTAGATGAATTCATCTTAAGTTATATCTTCATGATACTTGTACTTGTTCGAGTTGTAATCTTTGAAGCTTTAATCTCCCACTCAATATCAGCCACCCGATGTTAAATATTTCTCCCCCTTTTTGTCATCATCATTCTTTATTTATTTTCGCAAATATAATGAAGGTTAGAACAATCAAAGTTTGAACAACTTTTAAGCACTTATCTTCTATAGTTTTAAACGCACATAGCTTCAAAACCTCATAAAAACTCTTACCCTTACCAACACTTATAATGCCCGAAGAAAAAATCTTCAACTAACTTGAACATAATGCTAACTCATCACAGAATGTTACCACTACTCTGAACGTATAAATATTGAACTTATCAGTTGAAAACTTCATCATCGACTTCATAAATGTTGATTAGGCTTGAGCTAACCTCTGGGTCTTATTGGGGCTGACCTCCTTTGGGTCTTAACTCATCTTGGTCTAATTTCCTTTGAGTCTAAAGTCATTTGAGTATATCCTCGTTTGAGTCTGAACTCATGTGAGTCTAAAGTTGTATTAGTCTGAAATTTGTGTAAGTCTGACATCGTTTAGATCTGAACTCGAATGAGTCTGAAATGATGTCAGAGTCTGAAATAGAATGAGTGTTAGCTCATGTCAGAATCTGAAGTTGTCGCGGTTAGAGTCTGAAATTTCAGATACTAAACCTTATATCCAAAAATCTAGTCGATTCAACGGTTAACAACATACAACGATCGACTGACAGCAGATGCGCAAACATAAACCACAAACATACTGCAGTAACTTCGAATTTTGATATATATATATATATATATATATATATATATATATATATATATATATATATATGTAGAAACATCCGATCACAATAAAATTTTTAAGCAATGTAGATATGCATTCCTTGAACCATATATCAAAAACTCATAAAGATCTAATAGTTAACGAAGACATAGTTATCATTTTACTGCAGGTGTTCAGAAAAACCATAAGCTTTCTGCATCATAATTCGAATTTAAATATGTGTCGATCAATGGCTCGGATCGAAAAATTCCTCCAGTCAGAATGTGCGTCTATATGTTAAGATCCTACAATTCAATTTTCATAATGATTGAACGGTTAACGAATGAGAACCAGGGACTTTACTACCGCTGCGCAAATTATGACGAACATAAAAACTAATTTTCTACAAATTTCTTTAGTTTCTTCAATACAATATCTTTTGTTTAGAATTTTTTTTTTTTTTTTGCAAACCTTGAATAGATTTGACGCGCTCTGATACCAATTGTAGGACCCATTTATCACCAAAACAAAAGAATTAAACAATATAATCACAATATGAAGAACACAAAGATATTATAAGTCATATGTGTATTATCAATTAAGCACAACTTATAGGAATGGGGGAAAACGATCTTCCTTATGAGATCTGCTGGGTTTTCTATTCTCTAACTAGATTATTATACACGCAGTGGAATAACAAAACTTTAAATAATCTAAGGCAATTAGGAAACTAAACTCTAAGGGATCTTTAACTTTAACAACATAGTACAATAAATAAATTGGATAAAGAAAATAACACTAACCTTAGAGAAAACCTATTTCTCACGCTCAGACCAACGAGCAGAGTTTCGTTACTTGGAGGCAAGTACCCAAAGTAGAATACCTCTAATGCTTCACACCTAAAAACCCAAGAGAAAGTCGAATTTTTGAAATCCTTGAAAATTCGTATCAAATTCGTATGTTCTGAAGGTATATGATTGACCCCTATTTATACTTGGAGAGAAAACCCTGAAATTGCAGATTTCGACTTTTAGCCGCCGGCTAGACCCTTTAGCCGCCGGTTAAAGGTGTTTGCCTTGGACTCCAAGTCTGCGATCTCCACCGCCTTATCTTTCTTGGTTTAGCCGCCGGCTAAACCCTTTAGCCGCCGGCTAAAGTGCAATTCCAGAATCTTCCGCCATTTTAATTACTTTTGATTTTCTAATTAATAAACTATTATTAATGAACCAAACAATTATAATATTAATACAATTAATATTATCCTTCATCTTTCTCTTGACTGTTTATTGAGGGCAACCCAAAAAGGACTTTACCATTAATGATAGTCTCACCAATTAGTTATGATATTGGACACTATTACAACAAGATCATGGTTTTACACAAGGTAAAGACACCTCTAAAGATCTAGGTATCTCTTTATTTATATAGATTATCAAGACTTACAATAGGAAACATAATACAATTAGGAAACTGGTTCCTTCCATTCTTCAATATCGATCTTCAATATATTTAACTTGATCCGCAAGTCTTCTATAGAAGCTGACCTCGTATGTTTCCTAAAACTGCAATCTTCTTGATTTGGCAATTTAGCCTAGTTAAGCACACTAAATTAGTCTATATTCAGTTTACACATTGTCTCATCAAATTTATAATGTAGGAAAATTATGATCACTTAATTTAACCAATATTATTAAAATTGTACGTTACAAAATTCTAATCTTTATTAACAATTATAGCGGAAGTGTTTAATCAATTAACATATTAAAAGTCAATCCTTTTGCCAAAATCAATAGTTATCTCAATAAAATATGTAAACAATTAACTACACACTAGCAGATGCTCACGCAAAGCAGCGAGTACATTATGTTTTTAATCTCCTTTTAAAGTAATTATGTAGTTATATGTAGTTAGAATTTTTTAGTTTTTTAATTTAAATGTATATGTATATTCTCATTTTCGTTATTCACAATTCATTTTAGAGCTTTGTTACACTTACGAAAGATTTACAAATAAAATTTTACAAGATAATGTGACAATCAAAATTAACCAATCTTATCATTTCCTTTTTGTTTATGGGTTTGGGTTATTTCCAAATGTACAATTGTTTATTTATGGGAAAATTTCAGCGTAAATCGTTTCTAAAATTAGCTAAGGGTAGCTTAGTCTATTTTGCTCAATATAGGGGCATTCATGTCATTTCCGTTCTTTAAACATCTAAGGTTTTAAAGAAAAGGGTTAAACCCTTTATTAGGGTGTAAGATAATTAATAGTTGGTAGAAGAACTTACATTGAGTGCTCGGTATGATCTAGTTTTTCACGCTTGTTGCCCTAGTAACAAGCCAACTAATATCTTCTCTTCAAATCAACTACTTTTTAGGACACGTTAGATATCAACTAGTGAAGCACGATCGAATGATAACCCTAAGTCTCTATTTATAGTTAACATCATTACTTATATTACATATAGAACCATCTAATTTAATCTAAATCAAACTAGTTAATTATTTATATAGTGTTGTAAAAAAGTAAAGAGAACAAAAAATGAGAAGAGAATAGAATTGTATTATTCATCTCACCAAGGAGATATATATATAGTTACAAGATGGAGTAATCTACAAGTAAGAAATAGTCTCCTAATATAATACAATCTCTAACTAATATAACAGATATGGACATCCATTCCATATTTATCCATAACACTCCGCCTTGGATGTCCATTGTGTAAAGAATTATGCCTCGTTAAAACCTTACTAGATAAAACCCGATTGGGACAAAAATCTAGTGAAGGAAAAAGAGTACATAATTCTTTCAATACGCTTGGGGATGTTGCCTCATTAAAAACCTTGCTAGAAAAACCCAGTGAGACAAAATCATAGTCAAGGAAAAAAGAGTGCAACGCGTATTTTTTCCCCCTGATGAGAACATCTTTTGATCTCATCACTTGTACACACTTGTTGACGGCTAATATCTTCACATTTTGCTCTTTCTTAATCCATGAGTAAATTATCATGTTCACAAAATAAGCCATAGCTCCATCACCATCGATGTATCAATCCTTACGTGTGAGCAACACAACAAATACCTTTCAAGAGAAACAATTTATAACTCGCCAACAAATTTCCTCGTATGAATAGGTATAAATCTAAACGCCCAATGATAATTAAATAATATATTTCTTGACCACCAATTTTCTTGTCATCCTTTGGGGGTTGAAAGGAATAAAATAATATTATACAACCACTAAAGTGCTTAGTGAATGTAGTTAGCCCATAAAGTCTTATAAACACTTCTTATATAGGTTTCTATTGGGGCACAAATATTACGCCATTAGGATGCTTTAATCCTTAACCCATGATAGAACTTTGTTTTTACAAAATCGTTCATCTCAATTTCTTTAATGAGTATCAATCGCCTTTGGAAGCTTCCAAATAGTTTTAATAATATACAAATTTCACAATACATATATCAAATGATGCATGGGCTAACACAATCGTTTAATATAGCATATTCTTTTCAAGAAATATTGCAATAACGATTTCATTATATGTGCCTAAACAATTTTCATCGATATAAGGTCTTTATTCAATTTTATCAAATGGTGTTCTCGAGAAGTCTTTCCTTCAATCTTAAGGACCTATAGATCATCAAACATTCTTTAATTATTTCATATCCTTTATGGAATTCCAATAATAAATGAGCTCTAATAATATCTAATAGACGCGATTCACTTTTCTTTTTCTATTGCCAGACTTTCTAAGAAATCAATAAAATAGTTGCATCCACCAATCAAAAGTATCTCCTCATAAATAAATCTCAGTCTTTGCAAATAATCTTTGTATCACCACTCTTGCCTTATATCTTATAATTTCATTCATATTGGGCTTTTTGCATCAAGACCGATTTATATATGATATATTTTACACTTTCAAGTGTAGAGAACTTAAGTCAAACCATCTCACATCAAGAGATTATATTTTTCATAAATTTCATGCGTCTTTTCATATTGGCCAATAGTTCCAACATCTGCACTTCTCAGCAGGAATACTTTTACGATCCTCGTTAACAACATATAGCGCTACATTATACAAAATTTTAACGACGTCGATTTTATTTATTCGATTCCACAAAGTACGAGACATGATATATATTATTAAAATCTTGTCACTATTCGATTTTCACTTTTGGGGTACCCGAGGTTCATCTAGAACCTTCTTGTCTAGTATCTCTTTATCAAACTCTCATGGGGTCTTTATTACCTCGATTTGACCATCTTAATTTCTTGCTCCCTTTTTACTTCGAGGATTTTATTTGGAATCGATTAATCTACCACATTTCACATGTTGTTAACTCATTATCAATCATAATCGGAGTACATCAGCTTATATAGGTGACCTAGTCACTCAATTTTTATAACACCCGCTAAATACAAGGACATTTTTTTTTTTTTTTTTTTTTTTTTTTAACAAACATATCGGAAGCGCATGATTAATAGAAACCAGTGGATTACATACATACATTTCAAATAGCAATCCACTTATATACAAACCTTTAAAACTAGATTATTCTAATCATTACACACATTAAGTTTAGGTGTTATAGAAATGCCAATGTGTTGTTAAATCATTAACGTATTATCCATTTCAGAGTGAGCCTGTCAAACATTCCATTCCATATGTACTTCTTGCCCACCCACATACAGAAGTAAACCTGCAAGAAGTAATGAGGGGTTAGCACGAAGCTAAGTGAATAGATCCCAAGCTATCAATCTAACTCAGCTTAACACATGCCTATAACCAAGCAATGCACAAGCAACATAGAAGGATCGGTGGTCCTTGAGGTACCCTCATGCCGCGGTGGTTCCCCAAGTAACACTTAAAACCAACTGACGGCCAAATCAGAGGTTAAACCGATAGTTTGGTACTATTACTACACACGACGCAATTTCAGTGTCCAACACATGTACAAGGCACTTGCGAAGTCCTAGTAATAGTATCCAAACCCAACACATTAGTTGACCCCCACCAAATCAAATAGTCCACAACTATCATAGCACAATGGACGCCAATAATCAATCAAGGTTTAGCCAACATGCCAATATAATATTAATGCAATCAATGCAATAAACCAAGTTTACCCGTTGTAACCATGTTGTTACAACTAACTTAGACAGAAAGTCCAAGATCCACTCACCGACAATCATAGTCGTCCACTCAGTAGTCTAATGTCACTGAGTCTTCTCCACATCTGAGAATACAATAACACAACACAAGTTAGTCACTTGTTTCAATGTGAAATATCATCACATAATCGTAATAAAATCTAAACAACTAAATCAAATAATTACCTACTTATAATCATTCAACACAATTCAATCCAAGATTAAATATAACCAATTTAACATCATTAGTTCACCATTACTATTAAATTATGAACATGGAATCACATCACTCCATTAATCCACCTCAAATATGGTCAATTACATAATCAAGCCATTAATCTCATATTTTGAGAATTTCACAATCTATCTCATTTATTATTTCATTAATCACTCACGATCATTATCATGATCATCTTAGCCTCAATGGATAACAACTTCATATACAATTCTTATTATTATCAATCAATATGATTAACACCTAATCATCACATTTTCACCAAATTCCACTTGAATTATAATTCACACAACTTGTGTAATTCACTATTAAGTTAGATTAAAGCTACTAATCCTTTTAATAACACATATTAACACCATTTCAACTAATATCAAACTTTAGTTATGATTAATACCATTAACCCATCAAAACCCCATGAATTCATCAAATCATATTATCACCTTCTTCATTTCTAACTTAGGGTTTACATTATAATCATCATTTAATCATCAACTAACAAGAATTTAATCACAACAACTCTAAATTTTCGGATTATAATCAATAACCCATCAAAATAACCAAAAACCTAAGAATCACCATAATTCTATAATCTTAAGCTTGAATCTAGTTAGTAATCAACAATAACATGTTTAACTAACAACAATTTCACAAAACAAACTCTTAATTTCGGATTAAACTCACTAATTAGTAAAAACCCCAAAAACCCCAATTTTAGGTTATGGAAAATGAAGAACATATGATCATACCTTGTTCTTGATGATTATGGAAGCTTGAATTCGTGTTTGTGTTCTTCAATTGATGAAAAAGGGTTAAAGGATCTAGGGTTTATGTGTTTGTATGCACGTACGTATGTGTGTAATTGTGTGGGAATAAAAACCGACCCATCATATATAATATACCATATAATGCTAATTTTTCATTCCCCGTATTTATTATTGTCTGGAACTTAAAAACCATTTGCGGGGAAATACAATTTTATTTTACCGTCAACTAAATAAATTTAAAACAAACAATATTTCACTAACCACAATATTTCCTGAGGCTTATTGACCTATTAAATTTACAATCAAACACATATAACAAATTTAAATCGCATTTAAATTTACTGGAAATACCTATTACTCCTAGGCCCAATTTGAGGATGTTACAAATCTCTCCCCCTTAAAGAGATTTCGTCCTCGAAATCTAATCATCCTTAATTAATCTAGGGAATTTAATCACATCATACCTCGTGTGAAGTTTGGTTCACACCTTATTTCCAATTCCCTAACTACATAATTATTTATCACTAAGTGCACATAAGGTATATGTACATTTAAATTACTTATGCATATCATCTCTATGTGTATCTTAATCACTAATCACACATACACAAAATATGTATACATTTAATCCACTTTAAGATATATGTTTTCAACTTAATTACACATGCACATATCCAAATGTACATGCTTCAATTTCTCATTTCAGCACATATAATGTACCTAATCTTATCTTCATATACACAATGAACATTTTAAAACAAGTTATCACTTAACATAAGTAAATCACTTAACTAAGTAAAGTAATATACTCTCATAACCAGAATCTAGCGACATGCTAGATCTTAAAAATCGGTATATGAATTCTATCTTTTTCAATAACGAAAACAGTGGTTATTGAAACCACAATACACATATCATCAATGAAATTCAATTTTCAATTATAATTAGCATACACGCTAATATCCACATATCACTGAGGTACATAAAACCCATTTTTATTAAAATATCTCGGAATCATGTAACACTAACCACGTATTGATAAGCAAAGTAGATGTCAAATCCTATGGTTACTACCATAATCATATAATTACACAATCACTTAGCACCAAATCATATTGGATACATGCTAAGTCTCGTTTAATGGGTACTTTGCTATACTAGCACACGTACCACATTAACAAAATGTGCTAATCATCAACACATTTTCAACAATATTCACATATTTAATCCAATTTAGCCGATCTCTACTTAACTTTTCTCATCACATAACTTTTCAAATTACAATTTACTACTTTATCCAATCATTAGATAAGCAAAAATACGAAAGATTATATGTAATTCGCACATAATTATAATAAGATTATCAATCCAACAAGTAAACTCTTATTTTCCTGACTATTTTACTTTTTCCCTACAATAGGCTATCCAACTATGGTAGTCTTTACCAAGCTTTAATTATCATCACCTAATAACCACTTATACGTTTTAACAAGTAATGGAAACAGTCCAAAATTCTTCCTTTATAATGATATCACATTAATCAATAGTTTTAGTAGTTTACTACTACCTCAATTTTAGTCAATCAATAACTATTTCATAACCGCAGGTCAACCTATATCATCCGTTATTTTAAAATCATTTAGCTTCATTGGGTACTTAATAACCTCAACAACTCCATGTGAAATGGCATAATACAAATACGTTGGCCAGACGTCGTCATATTATGTCATTCACACTTCATTCTCAGGTCACTTCATACCGTTAATCTTCAAAGTGATTAATCTTTAATTTCATATATATCCTTAACAATGATATTACTTTAACAACAAGTACAAAATCAGATATTAACTTGTTACCTATTCCACATATTCCTTGGAATGTAAGACTAATCATATAGTCAGGTGGATATAATCAACACAGACATTTAACACCATTTTCACATCTCATTAACACAAGTGTAATGTCTAACACAACCACCTCTATCAATACTTTTAGTACATAGCACAATTTCAAGCACTAGTATAGCAATTAATACTAATAGTGCATTCATAAGGTTTAATACTAACTATATTATCACTATTATGTGAAATTTTTAACATATTGTCATCAATCTATACTTCTTCGGTTTAGTTACAATTGAGCATTTCCTGTTCGATTATCATACAGATACAAGCTCATGTACTTAACTCACAATTCTTAAAATGCTCACTTCAATCAATTTCTAATATATCACATGATTCATTTACTTTATTGTATTTCAAATAATTCATATAACATGATTCACATAATCAATATCTATTTACCCTAACAAGGAACAAGCAACCATACCCTTACTGGTATACTATACAGTTAAATAAACTGTCTACAAACAACTCCTACACAAAGAACCATATAGGCCTCTTAAAACAACTTTTAATATTGCATATAGTCACAGGAATGATCCCTGGGCTCAAAGAAACAAAAGTCCAATACAAATCATAAGCTAAAAGTCCGAAATAATGTCCGAAAAACACTAAAACGCGATTTTCGGGCCCCAAACGACCCCGAAGTGCCGAAAACTGACAGGGCTCATGGCGAAGCGATGAGCTTTGACCGTTGGCCCGTTTTTGAGTGGACATGTAAATTTCGTCTTAATCGGACACCGAAATTTCTTAACGGAATTTCTACGTCCAACGTTACGTCGAACGTCGGAATTTACGAATTTTCATATTAAATTCACATAATATAACACATAATACAAGAAATGTCTCAAATACAGGGGAATCCGCCGGATTCTGGGGAATCCGCTCGGATTGAAGGGAATACGGCCGGATTCCGGGGAATCCGCCGGATTCAAGGCCAAATTTTGGGACAGAACCATTTTTAAGGAATCCGGTCAAGGAATCCGTCCGGATTCATGGGAATCCGTCCGGATTCAAGGGAATCCGTCCGGATTCAACCTGCTGCAACAATTCTGCAATTTTTAGTGCAAAAATACGAAACTCAAACGCGCATATCTCCTAAACCGTAAAGAGTTAGGGTCTGAAATTTCGCAGGCACCTTCATATAATCAAAATGCAACTTTCCATTTTTCCACTTTTTCAAATTACACGTTTTACGAGAAAACGGACATATAACCAATTTTAGGCCATTTTGGACCATTTTGGTTGACACGCTATATTCCAAACGGCATACTTTCAGGGTTCCACCCTTTGCCAACATGTTTCTACATATATTTGTGACGTGTGGGCACTTTCAACACCCTCATATACTTGTCCTATCTTGTTTTAACTCATTGACCCGTTTAGGGGTTCAAATGGGCAAATTTTACCAAACAACCACATTGACTATCCAAAACACTTTCACGCACTTTGTTACTATACTTATGACTTAAAGTCACTTTAACATTCATTATTTTCGAACCAACATGCATTTTAACCATTTGACCATTAACCGACCCATTTGGGTACTTTAACAACCCATTTGGGTTTCAACCCATATAACCACTATTCAAACAGTCAATTCACACTTTCTTGACTATTCCAAGTCAAACAAAACCATTTTCAATATTGGTATTATGCTATAACTCTAAAACACCAATCCACATTAAAATCATCATTTTTAAATCAATTTCAACAAATTTTCCAATTTCATAATCACTTTAACTTTTCACAACTTGTCAACACACATTTGGACTCGTTGACCACTTTGACTTTCTATCTTAACACTTTCAATACAAAGATCATAATTCAACCCAATTATGATCAATACTAAACACATAAAATCTAGTCACATTCAACTTGACTTTACCAAGTCAAAACACATATTCTAACAACTAGACTCTTTCTAATTCACATAACAACACGACTCGAAACCTATTAATGGAGAATACCAACATCCCATTAATTTCATCATATCAAGTCACATCAATTCAGTTTATCATTTATCAAATAATTCCCTAGCAAGGATCTATAATCACACCTTGCATTTATCAACTTATTAACAAGCGTTATTCACCAATAATTCAATTTACTTTACTAAAGAATCATATCATAGTAAAGCAAACAGTCAAAGCTTATTAAAATTCATCAAGCTTATCAGAAATTACCTGGCACATCTAGGCCCACGAGTATTGAGGAATCATTGAGAATACCAGACGGTTCCTCATGTTCCTCCGTCTCTGCATCCAAAACAACACTCTTGGAACTTGTTATAGGTTAGTACATATTCAATAACCACATTTTCATACAATTACTAACCCCATCCCTGGAATGTTTGACTTAACACATCATATAGATTTGGGATTGAACATAACCAATGTCCAATTCACCCAAACCTATGCTCTGATACCAATTTATAACACCCGCTAAATACAAGGACATTTTTTTTTTTTTTTTTTTTTTTTTTAACAAACATATCGGAAGCGCATGATTAATAGAAACCAGTGGATTACATACATACATTTCAAATAGCAATCCACTTATATACAAACCTTTAAAACTAGATTATTCTAATCATTACACACATTAAGTTTAGGTGTTATAGAAATGCCAATGTGTTGTTAAATCATTAACGTATTATCCATTTCAGAGTGAGCCTGTCAAACATTCCATTCCATATGTACTTCTTGCCCACCCACATACAGAAGTAAACCTGCAAGAAGTAATGAGGGGTTAGCACGAAGCTAAGTGAATAGATCCCAAGCTATCAATCTAACTCAGCTTAACACATGCCTATAACCAAGCAATGCACAAGCAACATAGAAGGATCGGTGGTCCTTGAGGTACCCTCATGCCGCGGTGGTTCCCCAAGTAACACTTAAAACCAACTGACGGCCAAATCAGAGGTTAAACCGATAGTTTGGTACTATTACTACACACGACGCAATTTCAGTGTCCAACACATGTACAAGGCACTTGCGAAGTCCTAGTAATAGTATCCAAACCCAACACATTAGTTGACCCCCACCAAATCAAATAGTCCACAACTATCATAGCACAATGGACGCCAATAATCAATCAAGGTTTAGCCAACATGCCAATATAATATTAATGCAATCAATGCAATAAACCAAGTTTACCCGTTGTAACCATGTTGTTACAACTAACTTAGACAGAAAGTCCAAGATCCACTCACCGACAATCATAGTCGTCCACTCAGTAGTCTAATGTCACTGAGTCTTCTCCACATCTGAGAATACAATAACACAACACAAGTTAGTCACTTGTTTCAATGTGAAATATCATCACATAATCGTAATAAAATCTAAACAACTAAATCAAATAATTACCTACTTATAATCATTCAACACAATTCAATCCAAGATTAAATATAACCAATTTAACATCATTAGTTCACCATTACTATTAAATTATGAACATGGAATCACATCACTCCATTAATCCACCTCAAATATGGTCAATTACATAATCAAGCCATTAATCTCATATTTTGAGAATTTCACAATCTATCTCATTTATTATTTCATTAATCACTCACGATCATTATCATGATCATCTTAGCCTCAATGGATAACAACTTCATATACAATTCTTATTATTATCAATCAATATGATTAACACCTAATCATCACATTTTCACCAAATTCCACTTGAATTATAATTCACACAACTTGTGTAATTCACTATTAAGTTAGATTAAAGCTACTAATCCTTTTAATAACACATATTAACACCATTTCAACTAATATCAAACTTTAGTTATGATTAATACCATTAACCCATCAAAACCCCATGAATTCATCAAATCATATTATCACCTTCTTCATTTCTAACTTAGGGTTTACATTATAATCATCATTTAATCATCAACTAACAAGAATTTAATCACAACAACTCTAAATTTTCGGATTATAATCAATAACCCATCAAAATAACCAAAAACCTAAGAATCACCATAATTCTATAATCTTAAGCTTGAATCTAGTTAGTAATCAACAATAACATGTTTAACTAACAACAATTTCACAAAACAAACTCTTAATTTCGGATTAAACTCACTAATTAGTAAAAACCCCAAAAACCCCAATTTTAGGTTATGGAAAATGAAGAACATATGATCATACCTTGTTCTTGATGATTATGGAAGCTTGAATTCGTGTTTGTGTTCTTCAATTGATGAAAAAGGGTTAAAGGATCTAGGGTTTATGTGTTTGTATGCACGTACGTATGTGTGTAATTGTGTGGGAATAAAAACCGACCCATCATATATAATATACCATATAATGCTAATTTTTCATTCCCCGTATTTATTATTGTCTGGAACTTAAAAACCATTTGCGGGGAAATACAATTTTATTTTACCGTCAACTAAATAAATTTAAAACAAACAATATTTCACTAACCACAATATTTCCTGAGGCTTATTGACCTATTAAATTTACAATCAAACACATATAACAAATTTAAATCGCATTTAAATTTACTGGAAATACCTATTACTCCTAGGCCCAATTTGAGGATGTTACAATTTTAGTCAACGAATATGTCTAGCAATTATTAATTATGAATTATCATTTGAACTTTGAGTTCATTCTTCACCATGAGGATCAATATCATATTGTGATAATTCAAGTTTATGTTTCTTATCCCCTCCCCATACATATTCCCAACATACTTTCACATCTAGACATTGTACATTGTGGTGAAGCAACTAAAATATATTTTGCACAAACAAAACTCTTAAGATGTGATATATCTTTTTCATAACCACATATCAATTATCAAGGGGAGGAATCAAAATTTTGTTGGCCCAATGCGAATTCATATTATTTCATGTTTACTAACATGGCCCCATACTATAAGTAATAGTTATGCTCTCATCATGACCGCAGTGTTGTCGTATACTATATACAATTGTCAGCGTTTCGACAAAAGTAATCGGTGTATGAACTAATAAATGTTCAACACTTATTACAATCAACCGAAGACGCTTAATATATGTTTCATTCACCGACATTGTCAAAACAAATATGATCTATGTAATATGTGCTCGCAATCTCACTAGGGGAGTCACTTAATCATGCAAGCTCTAAGTTGCAAATGACCATATAGACAATGCATCGATTTATACTCTAAATGATCCTTAGGTGGATATATAGGCCTACATATATCCCCTTTTATTAAATCCATAATCTTAAGAGATTCAATCTCAATTTTAGTCGGTAATGTTTAACTTTCTTCGAGAGCATTCAACTCATATCAAAATTACCACTTTCAAGAACTTCCTAGTTCTTATATACATTTCGCATCATCATTGACTCGGGATGGTCTAACCGGTCATGCCAAATATATAATAATCAAGGTCCATAAACCATCAAGTCTATGACCATACGTGCTTCAATTGCACTTGTCTTTTAATATATATGTTATTGCATGCATCATTACTTTATACGCTTCTTTCCCCGATGCATGCATTATCATCGTCTATCGATCATAAATTTGTGACTTCACTTATGATTATGTATCATGTCAAGAGTCATTGCCTTTATGATAAGTAATCACATAACCGAATTAACTCAGTTATCAAAGTACTAATCACATAAATATTAGACAGCTATATAGATCATAAGGATAAGGAATAAAAGAGAGTACACTCAGTATAATCTAATTAATTAACAAGATTTAGAGTACCTTCAAAAGTTCATGAGTCAATTTGAAACTTATTCAGTATTAACACTATTCACTTAAATCTCTCCTTTTTCTTTTTAATCAAGAGTTACAATTGGTTCACATGCATCTCAAGTACAAATACGTAATCCAAAACATAAGTTACATGACAATGTATTTTGTAAGGCTTCATCTATATTATATATTTAAAATCATATACCATTCAATATGAGAGAATAACATGCGAATATACACCTTAGTTATCATCAAAATAGTACCATTATAAATTGTGCATATGATTACATGGTCAATAAAACACATACTATATCAAGTTTATACTCCATCGTAATATGTTAATCACTAATCACTAATATATATCAATTGAGCAATAATTTAAATTGATGATCAAGCTAAACTCATTTATTGATTCAAAATCTCATAATCTCCAATAAAGTATATTAAGGAGTATGACAACTCTTGATGTCAACTAGGCAAATATATATCATTTCATATCAAGGGGATCAAAATAATGAATGCACAACTAATATTTTCCAAATACAAGTAGATGTTTCAAATTGCAACTTGTAAGTCAGACATATATATATCTCTAATATATACATATATATACATAGATATAAAAAAAATAGAAGCAGATATTCAATACTATATTTTCATATTAACTATATTGTGACATCTTTGTTCAACTTTCGATCACAAAACTTTCAAAAAATCAAAATAAGTTAATTAATCACGTATCAAAATATGTAAAAAGTATAACTTTAACTTTTAGAAACATTATTTGATACAAAATAAACAATGCTCATAAACATTGGCAAATATTTCTAAAGAGTTTAATGACTCTAGTATATATAAGTATCTCTAATGTTTATAGATTACATGTAAGTAATTTAATTCTATTAAAACTCAAACAAATCTCCATGAGATCCAACTCCAAACTAAATCCTTTTCTATCTTACTATTAACTGTAAATTTTAATGAAGGTATATATGTGTTTCGTTCTCATACGTATTCGGCATATGCTCTTACGTTCCTAAACGATCATACATATTTAGTAAATATATCTCTAGAGCCACTATTACTATTGAGCATAATGTAATAGATGCACCATGATATGAAATATGCACTAAAATCAATCTTCTTCCTCTATTTTATCATCAATAACTTTCATTATAATATACCGTGCTAAAGTAAAGCTTTCATATAAATCATCATCAATAATTTCATAAAATAATAAAACATCATCAAGTAAAATCATTAAGATCTCATGGGGGTTTCAATTCCAACATCATATATATTGTTATCTGAATGGGCCAATTAAACATGTATTATATATAGTATCATTACTATTCATTTATTTAGCACTATTTGCAAATAAATCAATCTCTGGATCTAATAGACAAACAACAAATATAAATATCACCGGTAGGTTAATGTCTAACATACAAAGATCAATCGAGTATACAAAATCCAACAGTAAATATAGTATATATAATATCATATCATCAAAGATTATCCGAGTAATGACTAGTATATTACCAGGCAATATCATTACCATGTTCGAAATAGATCTTAACAATATACACCAGGTTAATAACGATCACTCAATTTATCAAGTAAAATATGTACTAACGTAAACAAGTTAGATGCATGTATATTTTACATCGATTCATCCAAAGAGTTTTATGTACTACATAAAAGATCACCATATCCAAAACTAATCATGTTATAGATTTAATATTAATCAATAGGTATAAATAAAAGAGGAGCAATAAAAAAAAATCTTTTACGAATTCAATTAAACATATGATCAATTAATTAACCAGATGTTATTGATCGATATATATCCCAATATACCACTTGGAGTTCAAGACCACGTACGTACATACCAAGAGTACTTCAACGTAAGCATTAAAAATAGTTTAGAAGTGCAACTCATTAATCGTCAATTTAGGTTATTAAGATTCAAGTTTTCCTAGTTCAATGTTGACCCACAACAAATCCTATAGTATTAGTTTTACATGTAGGTTTAATAAAAGTAGGCGATTTCATATGCGGTTAGTCCAGTTAACTGAATATACAAATACATCTTTACTACCATGAAATCATATAATAACACAAATATAATCAAATATGTGAACAAGTAATAATAATAAAGTAAAATCCAAAAATCAATAATTATAGTATATACAAAGATCAATCGAAATACATATAACAATAATTCAGTTAACAAAATAAATAAATATAGTATAAACTAGAAGTAAAGAATAATTATGAGTGTTATAAAAAAAAATGAGATACAACTATAGGAAACAAACATTCAAATTGTAAGACCAAAACATTCAATTCGGATATGTTAACCCAAAATCAGATTGATGATTTTTATTTTTATTTTTCGTTTCTGATCGTGTGTATTATTGAATGGAGATTACTTTTTAATATATTATACAATATAAAGATGCTCGTAGTTCATTCTTATGTACATGGTATACACGTGGACATTCACAAAACAAGAGTCATGCTAAAGTGCCACCTATAAAATTCACATAGCGCAATCGAATATTATAAACACATGAGTAATGAAAGTTTGACGCATACCTCGAGATTAATTGACGGCCACGAATTCATAATCTTAGCTTAGAGACTCGTGCTCGAGTTCACAAAGATTTTAAGCTGCACCTCAAAATTAATTTTTTGTCGTGCGTCTACGAAGGTTAGAGACACGTGCTGATAACGTGTTGTAAAAAAGTAAAGAGAACAAAAAATGAGAAGAGAATAGAATTGTATTATTCATCTCACCAAGGAGATATATATATATATAGTTACAAGATGGAGAAATCTACAAGTAAGAAATAGTCTCCTAATATAATACAATCTCTAACTAATATAACAGATATGGACATCCATTCTATATTTATCCATAACATATAGTTAATTCAAAATAAGTCCTTAATATAATTGTTTATTAAATAAATGATTACGCTAATCATTTATATTAATAACAACCAATTGTATTAATTCATTTAACTTTATTTGATCATTTCAACTAACATTAATGTTCTATTTAATATTTGTCTTTCAATTCATTTCACCTAAACGAATTACTTTAATAATATCAAATATTATTAATCATTTTTACTAGCAACACACTATTTGTTCAGTTATGTTTACCGGTGTAACCCTGCGAATTCATATAAAGCTAGATGTGATGTTTGTATACTAATATTAAAGCGCATAATCGTTTTACATACCAATACTAATTGACTTCATAGTCATTTAATTTATAACGATATTTTAAATGCCCGTGCTTCTCGCCGGGATACACTATTAATTACGATAGATTTGATCTAATATTATTCACTTCTATAACACTCTACAGAAACGCCATTAAAGAGAACTTTACAAAAATGATTTTGACAAACCTTAAATCCTGTGATAATAAAAGAAAGTTGACTCGATTAGTTTTATTGCAATATATAAATTTTTTTTGAAAGGCAGTTGTAGAATCACTGATGGACCATTTTGGCCCACCCGATCATCTCCACAAGCGGTTACTCCCCTGGAATCGAGTAACCACCCCCGAGTTCGAAGCCAAGGCAACGCCCTAAAGGGGTTGCTCTCTCATGTCTTGGATGGGTATAGCGTCGCAGGAGTCCCCCTGATTATAATAAAATTTACTCCTCGAGTATTGAAGCTATATATAGGTCCAGAGTTGACATATAGTATGATGATCAACTCTACAAAGGTGACATGTTTCATATGTGTATATTTGTTACTCTTATAAAACAATGTATAGTTAGTTTCTTATTAGATAGCGCACTTGATCAATGTAATTTAGATTTTTCTATTTCTTTTGTATAAAGATTGTAGCTAACGTAACTTGATAAAAGTATAACATTTTGTTTCTATTTCAAGTATAAAATTAATGTTATAAAAAACATATGGTGGTGTTTTAGGATCATGTGGTGGGCCTTCATTTATAATTGAAGTGATTAAGTCACCCCACTTATTCTCAAAAATCTCATGAGAATCTCAAATATCAAGATACTATGACAAAATGGTGATAAATTATTTAAAATGCTATGATATTATGATGATATAGTTTGTGGATTGATATCAAGGGATAATACCTTTAAAAACTTTACATATGTGTTAAATAGTAAACCCGAATTAAATTAATGATACAATATGTAAGGTTACAAAAGATGCGCATATCTTTCGGTTTCATTTTTACGTTTCATAGTTTGCCTTTGTATAGCTACTGAAACTTTTGGTTGTTTAACTTTAGTCTTATATCGATAAAATATCAACTAATAAGAAAATAACTGTAATGTGTACATCTTGTAGAATATGTTTTCTGCTGGAACTCATTCTTCATCTACAAGTTTAGAATGGACAGTTAGCGAGTTATTCAAACACCCAAGAGTGATGAAAAAATTGCAACAAGAAGTGACAGAATTGAAATAGCACAAGGAGAAAAGATGATTTCCGAGGAGAGTTTGGAGAAAATGCCGTACCTAAAAGCTGTCGTAAAAGAGTCTTTACGATTGCATCCTCCAGTCCCGATTCTTATTCCTCGTGAGTCAGTAAAAGATGTCAATCTAATGGGGTATGACATTAAAGCACACACACAAGTGCTTGTCAATGCGTGGGCTATAGGAAGAGACCCTTCCGTTTGGGAAGAACCTGACGAGTTTAGACCAGAGAGGTTCTTGAACACCACAATTGACTATAAAGGGTTCTATTACGAGTGGCTTCCATTTGGTGCTGGTCGAAGAGGATGTCCTGGTATTCAATTTGGTGCACTTACCATGGAGAATGCATTAGCAAATATCGTATACAAGTTTGATTTTTCATTGCCAAATGGAGTTAGAAATGAGGATCTGGACATGACTGAGGTAAACAGCATTACCGTCGTCAGGAAGTCCCCACTATTTGATGCGGAACCAAGAATGTTCTCTTCATAATAATAATAATAATAATAATAATAATAATAATAATAAAGTTTTATGTTAATGGTAATTAGTACCATTATTATGTTTAATGGTTTATTTAATTGTTTTCAAACTCTTGGTTGGTAGAGCCTTTTCATATTCGTAAGTTATTAGTTTTTTTTAGCCTATATAAAGGCTTCCATATGTAATAGAAGGGAAAAATATGATGAGTTTTGAGTTTATGAAATTGAAATTTTCTCTCGAATTGTGTTGATCATTTGAGTTGAAATTTTGCCTAGTTACGGTATTCTTTGTGAATCAACGTTAATTAGAAGAGATTATTCTTGGGTATTCTTAGAATCAACAAGTTTAATCTATTATCTTATTTTCACCCTACATCAGTTGGTATCAGAGCCGAAATTCCTGTTAGAAATGGTAATCTACGATGTTTATGAAGAGCTAGAAAAACCCGATGAACGTGAAATTTTGTTTATAAACAGAATTCTCGATGGCAAATTTGGGTTTTTTAGTTTTGAAGAAATGGAAGATATATATCATCCAAGTTGCAACAATGAAAATGACACTTGTGATGTCATTATGGATGAAGGAAGTTGTGTGAATGGAGCATCAATTGATATGAATGTTGAACCTTTCGAATTTGAGGTGGATGCTAAATCTCACGAATCTAATTATTTGGATGTTGTTTCTTTTGAATTTTATTTGGATTACACTTCTTTTGAATTTGCTTTGGTTGCTGAATTTGTTATATATACTATCTACAAATGTTTGTCAAGTTCAAAAGGGTGATTTGTCTGCTAAATTATGTGGCTACTCATCATATTACAAAGATGATGTTAGTTGTGGTTCTCCTTGTCGAGTACACATTGAAGATGGAGGTGTTTGGAAGATTAGATGCAAGATGAAAGAGGAACGAAATCTTTGTGAATGGATGGTGATATCTTCATTTGATGTTATTTACCTAAAGTTTATATTGGAGAATGACTACTAAGGACTTGAGGACAAGTCCCAAATTAGAGGGGGAGAATGATGCGGAACCAAGAATGTTCTCTTCAACATAAACATAATAATAATAATAATAATAATAATAATAATAATAATAATAATAATAATAATAATAATAATAATAATAAAGTTTTATGTTAATGGTAATTAGTACCATTATTATGTTTAATGGTTTATTTAATTGTTTTCAAACTCTTGGTTGGTAGAGCCTTTTCATATTCGTAAGTTATTAGTTTTTTTTAGCCTATATAAAGGCTTCCATATGTAATAGAAGGGAAAAATATGATGAGTTTTGAGTTTATGAAATTGAAATTTTCTCTCGAATTGTGTTGATCATTTGAGTTGAAATTTTGCCTAGTTACGGTATTCTTTGTGAATCAACGTTAATTAGAAGAGATTATTCTTGGATATTCTTAGAATCAACAAGTTTAATCTATTATCTTATTTTCACCCTACATCACTATTAGTTCTAGCAACCCCACGAGCTTGAGTTTGCTGGCCGGCCGGCCGACGTACCAAGATGAATTTGTAATAAATGAGCGCAGCGCATAATAAATCATGCATATTTGTTTTTTTGTCACTGCATACACACTCTTGAGTTCTCCTTAGAATATTGTTGATTATGTATCACACATGGTTTGACATTTTTATATTTATTCTCAAAATCGAGTCTCGTTATTAGATAATTGCTTTATAAATTGATAGTCTTCTACATGTATGCATGCAAAGTAGGTCGATGATTTATGTATGCATGCAAAGTAGGTCGATGATTGTATTCATTACACTAGGAAAGCCTTACGGCTGTGCTACGCACAGCCCCCTCAAATTAATGTCTTCGGTGTTCAAAGTAATAAAGTAATAGAATTAATGTCGGTGTTCAAAGTGATATTGGGAGTAAATCTTAAAAAGTTAAGAGGAATGTACGCAAAGGTTTCAACATATATATAGAGAGCCAGAACCTCAACACATAGTCATCAGCCATGTGGTTACTAAGGAAAAATTTCCTTGTAGCAACTGATTAGTTGCTAGTATAATGGTCAAGATTATTTGAAAAAGGAGAAAGATCGTACTGAAGCAACTTCTTCGATAACCAAAATGGCTATCAAGACTATTACTTTTAAGTGGAATAGAAACCGTGCAAAATTATGAGGTCTCCATCCGAACATGACCCAAATCCTAATAAACATGTTAACAGGTGAGGAATATTAGATGCCTAATAAACCAATGAGGCGAAAAAGGAATTCGTAACAGAAAGTTGAATGAAAAAAACATTCTCAATGGTCATGAGGACATAAATGCCTCAAAAAATTATGGCTAGTCACATGCATAACTTCATTCATCCAAAGTCGGTCGATATACAGAACGAGGATCAACTTGAGTCATGAGTGTTGTCCACGAACCTCCATACAAAAGTGAGCATGAGCTGATCGATCCCATCCAATCATCAAAAGCAAAATAACAACTTTCGCCAAAGAGCAGTATGATTATGATAGCCAAGAGAACACGATAGTTAACATGTAAATACCAATATGACTAACAGCAAAATAATACTTAATTAACAAAATAACACCTTCATTACTGTCAAGTTCACTTTCCCACATATAACAATCGGTTAAACCAATATATATCAATTTAAACAGCTTCAAGATCATAATCGTTTACTTCTACAATTCATACCCATGTTCATTTTTTATCTAGCATTATAAGGTCCATGTGTATACAACATTTACCTTCCCCAATTCATAAGAATCCAATATAGCAAGTATTTAATGGGATGATAGAACTACAAAAAGGCATCGAAAATCACGTTGGGAAGTCATAGAGATTCACATCTCTAATCAGAAACTTAAGAGAAACATTTTGTAACATTAATATAAAAAGTGTAAATCACAGATCTAAAAACATGCACAGAATTGATTATAAGATTAATGTAAGTACACAATCAAATTAAATATAGCAGTTGATTATGAATAAAATGGGAAAAATTGAGAAGATTTTTCCACCAGAACAGGGCTTTGCTCACTTTGAACTGAATTAATCCTTGAAATAAATAGAAATGGCAACCTTCTAATGATCGAGCATTAACTGATAGAAAATTGAAGTAAAAATACCAAAAAAAAAAAATTTTTTTTTTAAAAATTACCTTACAAATTTGACCCATTTTCAGCTAATTCATACGTGAAGTAGAGGAAGCTGTATATGCAGATTAGTGAAGGAGTGGGAGAAATACCGGAGGCATGCTTAGGATGTGTGTACTGGTAAAAGGATTGCTACTCATTCTATCGAGGAAGGAGTAAGGGAACTAATCACGTGTTGCAGTAACCTGTCAAGTAAGAAACATGGGATATAATAAATGTGTCAACCTTAACGCATATAGCAAACACCAAACAAAATATTGAAAATAACAGAGGCTATCATGTCCATATATAATTGAATAGAGGGATACTACTTGGAATTTTTGTAAGGCAATCTATTAATGATCTGCTTATTTAGTAGGATTTAATATTCTAGTATTAAAAGTAAAAAAAAAAAAAAATTAATTTTGTATTTGAAGAGAACTACTTCAAAATTGAAGACCCGAACATTTTTGATAAAAATTCAAAAGAATCACTTAATTTGTCATCTTAAACGGCTTAAACCATGTTCACATGCTATCAGTTGATAAACTGTTATATGTATTTAATTGCATAAACTATTGCACCAAGTGTCTACCATGAGCTTAAAGAAACATATATCAATTCCAAAAATTGATATGTGAATCTGCCCAAAGTTTCCAGTTAGAAGTTAAACCACAAAATAGAAAAAAACAACGAACACCTTATATGTGTACATTTAAATACTCTCACTACAATAGTTTATACTTAAATTATCTCAACCTTCTAAGACAAAATTGAACACATTAAAGAACCTCGTTGGCAACAACCACAGTAGTAGTTGCTGAACCCGCCCCCCTCTTAGTCAATGGGGCAGCAGGGCAGAGAGATGCCGCTGCTACCAAAGGTGCACCTGCTACACTGCCTGAGGAATCATCCTATTTTCTCATATGAAGTCTATTAGCGGTGCTATTTACTATTCTTTCTAGTTCTGACTTGGGAAGCTGATCTAAGCGTGACGATCATTCACTAAGTTACAGCTACTCCTAGTGCGAAGAAAAATAAAGCAAAAAAAGGCGCTGCAAGAAAAGACCTTTTATCGATCTTGATCATTAATGAAGGTATAAACGAGCCAAGCACTGACAAAGGAAAAATTTTGACACCTGTAAAAATGATACATATATCGTAGCTCTAAGAAAAAAAACTAATACATTCAACAATTATTAGCATGCTTTGCATAAACTATGTTGATTCTCCATAATTTCTCATAAAATACTTGGACAGAAAATACCTATATTCAATCTTAGATGGTTACATTTTTAAGTTGACTACAAATATGAGACCATTGACAAATTTGGGACCTGAACGATATCAAACAATGCAATGAAATCAGTGATTTGAACTCATCTTCTATAAATCTATTTAAACCTAAACAAACTCGGTAACGTAAATTCATATCCGAACATATAATAAAGCAATAAACTGACCACGGAGAAGTGAAGCGGATCCCTTCAAACACTTCAAATTCCAAACAACCAGTATATGAAAGCAAATTCTAACTTCAATGAGATAATGAAGACGGCCAAAATGCCCTTTCTACAACATCAAAAAGCAGATATTCTAAGAAAAAATCAAAATGTTTGAAGATACAATGAAATCTTAAGTGTGTGATGAAATAATATAAACCCTAGGATGTTAAAATACGAGATTGTTGATGATTTAGGAATTTACCTCATCAAAGGCTTTGAGTGGAATAAAGACCGGGGGACTTCATGTTGGGTTTACATCCCTTCCATTCCTCAATTGGCGATGAAAGAAACCCCCGAGTAAAAATGAGAAGAACAATTATTATGTTTGAGGACTCTTAGACCATACGTAACGCGTATACGTGGCCCGCGTTCTGACCATCCACAAAGCCAGAACGCCGCTAACGCGGCGTTCTGGCCGACGTTCTCAGCGGCGTTCTGGATCATATAACGAGACGAAATTTGGCGTTTTGGTGGGTCCCACACATTTTTTTATTTCTTTTCCCTTTTCTTTCGGCTTTTAATTTGGCGTTTTGGTGGCGTTCTGGTGTTATGATTAGGGGTGTCCTGGTGTTATAGTTTGATGCTGATGTGGCGCTGATATGGCAACTGAAAAAGTGATGTTCTGGTGTTACGGTTACGGATGGTCTTAATTGAGAGGAGAGACGATAGTGAACAGGGGATTTACAGGATTGAGACACCTCACTCTTTGAAATTAGGGGTACGTGGCAAAAGAAGATGAAGGCTTTCAAAGGTACGTGTAAAAATTTTAAGAGCATACGTGTTCAAAAATGAAGGAGGGGGTGATTTTATAGTTTGATCTTATTAAGTAATGATATAACCATTAATGTCCAAAATTCATGTTCCTTTTAATATTTTCCTGTCAATTTGAGTAGTTAATTTAGTTTTTTCCTTTTTTTTCTTATATATATACCAATGTATCTCTAGTTACGTTTACCTCTATGTAAACAGCCTCGATCACATATAAAAAGATTAACATAGGACATTTAGAGCACGTTTAGTTAAGGAAAATTTCTTTCAGTTTTGAGAAAACTTCTTTAAAAAAATTAGACAACGTGTTCAAAATCAAAGTTTTCTAAGAAAAACGTTTCTTAGAAAATGAAAATTTATGGGTGCGTTTAGTTACAAAAAACTCCCCACTTTTCTAGAAAATTTTCTAAGAAAACAAGAAAATTAAAAAACGTGTTCAAATTTGAGTTTTTCTAAAAAACTTTTCTAAGAAAAGGGAAATCCTTGTTTTCCATTTTAAAACTACAAATTTGAAAACTACTTTTGATGGTTTCCATCTCTACTCTTCTTTGGAAAAAGAAAGCTCCACTCCTTGCAACTAAACATGTTTTCTAGATTTTTCATGCTTTTCTAGAGAGGTAAAACACTTCTCATTCTCCAGAGAAACAAAAAAAAGAAAAATGGAGAAATTTTTCTGTAACTAAACGCACCCTATATTTCCCTTTTTATAATTAAAACGTTGAAAACTATTTTTTTTTGTTTCGTAAGTTTTTTATCTCTACTCTTCCTCAAAAAAAGGAAAACTACATCCCTTACATATGAACGAATTTTCTAAATTTCCATTATTTTTCTAGAAAAGTAAAACACTCATCATTCCCTAAAAAATGGAAATAATAATAGGGAAATCTTAATTCTATAATTGAACACGCCCTTAGTCATTTTTTTTCCCGCGAGAATTACCTCTTACGCTATTTACAAAATGTTTCTATTTTTTTTTTTTTTTTGAAAAAAGCTTTTTAAATAATACACATTGAAATCGGGGCTGGGTTGCGTGGTCTGAGCGATCGATTGCAAAGTCACTTGATCTAGACCTTATACCTGGTCAAACCACTTGCGCACATGCACACACTCGCACCAAGGAATGCAAAAGCCTCGCGCACACACTTACACTTGCACACTCCACTTAACTCCGGTCACCATCTTTGCACACACGACCATAACACTGCCAAAACAACGTTGAAAGCATGTCGCAACCAGAGGATACCATCTCTAGCCTAATTTACAGTATATTTGACGACTGCAATAAGAACGATGTAAGCCAAAGTATGTATTACGATTAAGTTAAATTCTTAGCATCAAAAACCTCTTTTGAGCATTTTTTTCAACACCTTGTATCCAACATGATTAATGTTGTCTGGTGAGTATAATTGGTTGTTTTAGCAGTTAGGAAAGAAAATTGATGTGGCGTTATGTTGTGACTGATAATAGGATTTTAACCGAAAAAATTGATTTAGGCCGAGAATTGTAGGTTGCTACCCGGCCAACGAAGTTGTTTTTCCCCGCCAACACGCTCGAAAAATTCTGACTTTCTTTTTACCAAGATGATTTTTATTTTTACAAAAAGATTACATGGGTAATGCATGTAGAACTCTAAATAATACATCCCGTCATGTACTCGATCTTTTTTTAAACCTTGAATCATCCCTATGATTTCAGTTTGTTGTGTAGAACGACCTCTTTTTTAAGGACCTTTTATTTTAGTTCTTTAGAAGTGCAAGTGTAATTACATTAACGATAAGGACTATTCATGTAAATTTTTATTTCTCAAAATCTAGACTCAATTGATTTATTTTATTTTTTTCATTGACTTAATTGATTTATTTTATTTTTTTCTAGAACTTTCAATTCAGTTTTTTAATTATTTTTTAATTAAAGTTGTTTTTTTTTTACAATTGAAATGATCAACTTATTCATTCTAGTTTGTGCACATGTTTCCATATACACTAACTCACTAAGTATATCATAGAAATCTTCAAACATTCACTATCAATAACTATCACATTTGATCACCATTCTTATTGTCGACAGATTTGCATGTACTAATCAATCCATAAGTTGACCAAATCAGAAAATCACACGAAAAGATAAAAATAAAATAAGATGAATTGAACAAATATGATAAATTAAACTCAAACTTTGAAGCAACAAAATCTAGATCGAACAAATATACACGGTAATTAAAAGTTACCACTGCCAATATTGAAACGTCAGCGTTACATCAGCTTTTCTATACATTTATCATTAGACCAATCCCAACGGCAGTGTCAACTCAGCGTTACATAAGCTTTTCTCTAAACTGACAACTCACTAACCACTGTCAATATTGACAGGTCACTTAATTTTCTGGTCTTCAAACACTATTTAATTTATATATTTAATTTAATATACAATATTAAATAAAAACAATTTCAGCAAAATAAAAAACATTCCATTAATTAAAAAAAAACATTAAACAATTACAATCTTAGCTTATTTTTTATTAGTTGTTGTCGGTCGTCATTCTACACGTGTTGATCATCCATATATAGTTCTTGTTGGTCCAATGTTTATTTTCTGTATTGTTTTTCCATTTTTTGATTGATTTATACATGTATATTTTTCCCTAAGTTAAGAATTAAAAGACCTAAACATAGGGTCTACTATACCTCATTAAAAAGCTAGTACATCCACCTCATTAAAATGGTATTAAAATAAATAAGAGACATAGAGTCTAGTATACCTATATAACTTACTAAATCTCAAGCTTTGCAACACGATTTACACTAAAAATTGAGAAGCTTTCTGTAAAGTTTTTTTTAGTGTATAATCGGAGATCCTCTGAATACTTTTGAAACGTCATCATCGGGCAGTTTTGGATCAAGCCCACAACCTATATTTCCCATTTTCAATTTTGAGGGCAAAGTTAAATTCGGCACACTCATTCCTAAAACTGAATCAGGTTCATCTCATTAATGGAATCAGGTCCATCAAATATATTTGAAGGCCCAAACATCACATGCCCATCCTTTTCAAAAGCCTACTCACCTATTTTTTAATCCAAGCATGTGTTTTCAAAGTTGGAAAGAGAAGAATATCAAACATACCTCTGACTAGATGTATTTGAGTAATTTGACCGTGATTGTGACTACACTCTTCCCTTGCTACCGGAAAATGGCTCTTCCATTACGTCGGCGGCAACTTTGGCATATTATGGCTTTATGAATTGGTTCTTTCAATTCTTTGTTCTTTGTTCCGACATTCAAGTAAAATTCTTGAACCGCCCAGGTAATTCACGTTACATTTTGAAATATTAGGCGATTAAAAAACTAAATGAAACTCTGATGGTGAATGAATCAAGATAGATTCACCAACACCGTCATTTTCTAACCAACCCGTTAAATTTGCGGATTGTGTACTTGATCCGATTTCGAATTCGTATATCAAACACACAGCTGACCTTCTTACATCAAAGCTTTCTTTCAAACTTTGCAACTTTGGCCTCTAAGTTTGAAACTACCAAACCAAATTTGATCAACTATTTCTCAATAACCCTTGAGTTCCGAACTCGAGAGAAACGAACAAATCCAAACCATAAACCCGCAGTACTCATCAGAGGCGGTCCTACAGTGGGGGCACTGTGGGCCACTTCCCACACTAACTTTCATATTACAAGAAATAAAAATAATGAATTTAATGTTAAATTGAATGGTTTTGTTCTCTGCCCACCATTGTTTTAAAACCCGGGTTTTTAGTCGACCCGAAAAAGTGTTAATTTCTGGTTGGACCGGTCGGACCGGTTGGGCCGGAAGGTCAGACCGGAGTTAATAATAGTATACAGTAGTAGTATTTAATGAATTTTTTTATTTTTTATAATTATAATTATAATTATTAATTATATCATGTATAATAATTATAATCGATAGAGTAAGAAAGGGTGATGACACATCGATTTTCTCGTTATTCTTGGAATACACATCAATATAATAATTATATAATCCATAGAGTAATAAATGGTGATAACATCTCAGTCAAAGATTCCCTCATTACCCTCATTATTTTTGAAATACACAATCAGTCAATATTCCCTACTTATAAATGATTAAATCTACATGGAAATTGTAAAAAAAAAATAAAAAAACATGAAACCGGGTTAATGCGCCGGTCCGGTTCCCGGTCTGACCGGCCGGGTCAACCGGGTCATTGACTAGTCAAAGTATCGAAAAAACCGGATTTTTTTGAGCCGGAATTCCCTAAAAATACGGTCCGACCAGGCCAGTCGAATCGGGTCTTAAAACATTGCTGCCCACATACCCAGTTGAAAAGAAAGTAAATCTTAAGCCCAAATTTGAAGATGTGTTAGTGTACGAGAGATAAAATATATGTCTATCCATGTGTCTCTCTATGTATATTAGTGTGTTTTGTTAGATGTTTAAAATACTCCGAAATGTATAATAGTCATGAAGCAGAAGTGTAGTAAACAAATGCAGAAAGCGAGAAACAAGGTAAAAACAATCATGATACTAAAAACTTAAAACTTGTTATAAACAGGGCCGTCCCATGGATTTGAAAGGCCCTGTGCCATAATCGTAACATAGGCCCATTATTATTATTATTATTATTATTATTATTATTATTATTATGATGATGAGTAATATATATCTAATATCATTAAAATAGTTTGAGCAAAACATTAAAATAACCTCGTGTGATATAACTTATAATAAAATTGAAGCAACAAATGGAAACTTATCCAACCAGTAGGTAAAAATCTCAAGGACTCATAAATTGGATCCACATTTCTACTATCAAAGATTAATTAAGTAGTTACGAACAAATATTCATAGTGAGCATTTATAAAAATTCTACAACTATTTCACAAATTTTTGATAAATAATTAAGATTGGTTTACAGATAGTAGTTGTTGACGAGCATTAATAAATAATGAGTCCTATAATCATAAAAAAAAAAAAAAAAAAAAAAAAAAAAAAAAAAATTCTCATTGTTCATTTTTTATTTTTTGTAGCTTGCAGTTAATAAACGAAAGAAAGAGCTCAATTCTGAACTTTAAGTAACGTGTGGACTTGGGTAAAATAGTACTGAATTGGGCTGGATAAATAGAGTAAACTGGGCTGGATAAAATAGAATTGAATTAACCTGAATTTTATTAAACATGTTGTGTAGAATTTTTGGGCCCCGAAAGGATTATAGGCCCTGTGCAGCTGCTCAGCATGTACAGGCTCAAATCCGGCATTGGTTATAAATAGATATAATTACGACGATAAAAAAGAAAAGAAAAAACAGGATGGAAGGGAAAGTCAAAACATCCAAACTTATAGATGATAATTATGGTGAATAGTAAGAAAAAAACACATCAAGTAAATTATGAAGTAAAGATTCGAACAGATGTTACACTACTTTCCAGTGGACCAACTATGGTTTTTGTTGTATAAACCAAAATAAATATTATATTATATACGAGTATAAAATACATTACAGTTATTGATTTTGACCCTGTTCCATTGCACACTCTGCACCTCCCTTGGGCCGGGCTTATTTTATCAAACACTTTGATCTAACTTTTATTTATACTATTTCATGTCATTCTACACTATTTTATTAAAATTGATAAAGTACTTTTAACTTTTTAATTATGTAATCTTCCCTATATTCTAATTGGGTATCCCCAAACTTATGTGTTGAGTTCTCAAGTAATTATTTCATGGTTAAATCCTACGTGTAATTATCATGAATTTATTTGAAGAAGGAAAAAAATTAAGGCCTCCACCTCAGATTTATCATTGTGTATGTAAATTCCATTCAATTCATTTCTAATGCCATATCAGCAATTTTGCCGTTGTGGCATTTTCTCAAGCATTCCAAAAGTCAAAATAAATGCCAACAATAAAAAATCCTTTGAAGTTCCGGCGACATCAGTTTTTAATTCACGAATTCCATCATTCAAATCATCAACATCAGTTTCTTCTTCGTTCAACTGTTAGCATTCAATTTTTGCAACTTATAATAGCATCACATTGTATGTTACATCCTTTTTATTACTGTTTTATACCAATAACTTGGTGAGCACAAATTGTTTGTTGAAATATTTATAAGTCAAATTGTTTTTCTTTTGTTCTTCAATTGATCACCTGTTATGTATAATAATATAATATATTTGTTATATATGATTTCATTTCTTAGATATCTATTAATGATTCATTAGATTTCAGTTTTCAACATATGTTACAGGTGCGCTCCTTCCAATCTTTTCGATGAAATGACAACGGAAAAAAGGGTATTCTTTTTTCCTTTCTAATTTCTATGCATTTGCTACAATATGTTAGAAATTGACATTTGTTTACTCCAGGTGTCGTGCAACTCAGATTATAGAATTAAAGGTAGTAAATTGTGATTTGTTTGTTACTTCACGACATAATTTTCTTTCGCAATCTTACTTTTTGCTTTTTTGTTTGCAATTCTATAATGGTTTCACTAAAACAAATCCATACATTGAACAATCTTCAAAATGTGGTGGCAGTGGCGGTGTGTTGCTCTAATGCTCGGAGATAGTTAATACTTATATCATTTACTATTATTTGAATTTGAACATGTACTACCAGTAGATTACTATGCTATTATATTGTAGTAATCAAACGGTAATTATGTGAGAACATTAGCAAAATAATCTTTTTTAGTATTCCATTAGAAAGATAATGTATACAAACATTGCTATAAGAGTAACATTAGATTTTGTGAAATTTGTTACAGCCCTATAAGGATGAGAGCTTGATCGAAATTGCAAATTATCATACTAATAGTAGCACCCGTTTTGCCACCTCGAGTTCAAGATCATAGGAAACCTTGATGCCAACTTCCAACTTTAAAATTAAATTATGTTCGGTAAGTCGGTCATCGAGATTAAGATGATGGTCAAAGTTTATATAGTTTCTCGGATATTGTGATTCTAATGCATATACAAGCACTCTCATCTGTATATATAAACATATGAGAAAACTCATTTACATTTAAAATCTTGGTTGAAATTATTTATATTTACCATTAGAATTGAATGTGTATGTGTTCAAAAGAGATGATGGTGTCTAATTTACTATTGGGGTATCGCAAAATTGATGAGGGGATTCCGTGAGAACGGTGAGAACACATCTTAGCCATCCATTTTTTGATCAAAAATCCTGATTTTGAAGGTGACAATTTTGTAAATACTTTGAAGTTTGATTTTGAAAGGTTCACATCACCTTTGCTCATGTGAAGCTTTTTTTTTTAATTCACATCATTTTGCTCATGTGAAGTTTTTTTTTTTTAAGCTTCACATCATTTTGCTCATGTGAATCTTTTTTTTTTATTTAGCTTCACATCATTTTGCTCATGTGAAGCTTTTTTTTTTTTAGCTTCACATCATTTTGCTCACGTGAAGCTTCTTTTTTTTTAGCTTCACATCATTTTGGTGAGGTTAAGTTTAATATATATTTTTTTACATAAGGTTACGATGCTATGAATTTTTATTTTTATAGATTTACATAGTTTTAATGAGATTAAGTAAATATTTTTTTGTTAACATTAGTTTTTGAAAAGGTTAATTTTTATACTTATCAATTCACTACTTCAAATATGTTGATAAACAAAAATTAAATAAAACTTCACCATGTTAAAACTATTGTGAAGCAAAAAAAATTAAACTTCACCTAGCAATCCTTATGTTAACCTTTCAAAATCAAACTTTAAAGTATTTACAAAAATGTCACCCCCAAAATCAGGTTTTTTGATTAAAAAATGGATGGCTAAGATGTGTTCTCACCATTCTCACGGAATCTCCTTGTTCTCATAGGATCCCAAGTCTCTCTCTCTCTCTCTCTATATATATATATATATATATATATATATATAGTGGAATGATCCAGATGGAAGTGCATTTTTTGGGGGAAGGGGGAAGCGTTAGTATTCATCAAGAAGCATATTACCTTCACCCATACAAATCTCGAAAAAAGCAAACTGAAATTTAGTATCCCTCCGTCCCAATTTTATTGTCCACGGACAAAAAACACGCAGTTTAAGAAAAGTGTACTACTTGTACTCTACAACAAATAAAATTTAATCTCTCACCACATTCAAATGTTTTGATTGGTCGAAAAGTACAAGTGGACTATAAATTTGGGACATCCCAAAATGGAAAGGTGGACTATAAATTTGGGACGGAGGGAGTAAATGTTAATTAGAATCGATGCTATAAAAATGTTAAAATTCCTTGATAAATTCTTTCTGCAAGTTATAACATCAATTTATGAATATTTGATCCAAATCCGTTAATATGCATCGCGGTGAATATTAGTTAATATGCATTATGATGAATATTAACAATAAAAATATTTTTCAAATAATGTGAAGTTTTAATATGCATCGTGATGCATATTAGTTAATATTCATCACAGTGAATATTAACAATTTATTAAATAAATATTCATTAACTAATGTTATGATTTAAAAATGAAATTCATTCGTTAAAATATTCTTTATAGCATCGATTTTGATTACAATTTACCGGTAAAAATAATTTTTTGTTGACGTTTTAATTGATAATTGTAATATGCTTCTTGATGAATACTAACGCTTCCCCCAAAAAAGGCACTTCCCTCTTGATCACTACCCATATATATACATAAATTTTTTTATTGATAAAGAATTATATAATTCAATATTGGGACGCAAATGATACGCTTCGTATGTGCAAATCGTTGCACAATGCATGACCCGCAATTGAGTTCGTATTTTATGATTATAAATATAATCTGGTTGCCGTGCATTACTCGGGTATAACACTAGTTTATAATATTTGTTAAGTTTATTATTTACTTATGATTATCATTTATTTTTATATTGATGTCCTTTTATGTAATTTTACAATTATAAGTTACAGCTACAATTAGTTTGCCAAATAATTTTATACAAAAATAGTTGCTTCACCAAACATACCTTACGTTTCCAAACACTTAAACCTATATTAAGGGTTAATGCAAATTATATATCTAATTGTGATGAAACAATATCAACTAATCACAATAATATATACTGAAAATCCTTGAAACAAGCTTAATATATCACGTACTGAATAAAAATTCGTGGGTGCTCATACATCCACCGTTAAGATTTTATGCTATTACTAGTTTATTGATCCGCGACAGTGCGGACTAATACAATTGAGTTTTTAAAGTTAATAACTAAATTCTAAAAGAAACATAATGCACAAAATGTTATATGAGAAAAAAGAAATAGACTAATCGATGTAAATAGACTTATTCACGTTGTTCGCTATAAAGGATATTAATGTTGATGAAAAATTTACACCTGTAAAATTAATAAAAAAAAATAATTGACATGGTCTTTGACTTGAAATTTTAAATAGTCGGTTGTAGGATAAGAAATCAGTTTTATATCAAAATCGAAGTTGTTTTTAGCAATGATTTAAACACAAATTGTAGAAAAACAAAAAACATGAATCACAAAAAAAATAAAAAATAGAACAACATTAATATTTGTAACATCCTCGTTACCGGCCTAGGAGAAATTTGGTAATGTACTTAATTCATTTGATTATTTAATTGAGTTTAGAAATAATTAGTATTATTTGGCTAATTGAAATTAATGTGTCCAGCGGTCAAATGACTTATTGTGATACATAAATTATTACTTGTTTTAAATAAATCTAGTTGACGGTATAATAAAATATATTTTCATGTAAACGGTTTTTAGGTTCCAGACAATAGGTTTAGAGCGGGTATAATTTATACTGAATTATACCCACCCTTAGTTGGGGATCGGCTCATTGTTTTCCATCCCAAATTCATTATAACCTCTCAAATACAAAAAACACACACCTAACAATTTAGAGATCCAAGATTAACAACTAGAAATCGATTGAGGCTTTGGATTGGTACTAGCACGTGATTATCTTCATCTTTAACGGATTATCATCTCGATTGTAAGTTCAAATTACCTTTGATTATATGTATGCATATGTTAGGGTTTGATGAAATTAAGTAGAAATGAGTAGATTTGATGATTGATGAGATTATTGTTGTTAGAACTTGATATATATTGATGCTTTAAGTTGTTTTTATGTATAGATTATGCAAAGTGTTCGAATTTGGTTAGTTGTGGTTTTTGGTTCGAGTTTGGTTTTGCAGAAACTGGGCGTGCCTGATGTTCTTGGGAATCCGGCGGATTCACGGGAATCCGGTCGGATTCCCCCTTTTATGTCGGTCTAGATCATATGGGAATCCGGTCGTATTCTTTGGAATCCGGCGGATTCAGATACCGGATTCATGGGAATCCGGCGTATTCCGAGGGCGTATTCCTTAGTTAGAGTTCTGTCCCAAATTGGAGCTGAGAGGGGGTGGGAATACGGCGGATTCATGGGAATCCGACCGTATTCATTTGAATCCGGCGGATTCCCATGGAATCCGGCGGATTCCCACTGTTTGCAGCTTTTGTCATTTTTGTTGATTAGAACTTGTGTTAATCAACTTGTATGCTATCGTTATGATACTTAATAATTGTTGAACTGATATTAAGTGTTTAATGAAGGTTAGATATCATATGAAATGAGTATTAACTTGTAATCTTCTTGTGTTCTCAGATAAACCGAAGACTCAATAATATTAGACCTTTGAGTGAAGACGGTGACTGTGAAGGGTGAGTGGATCATTAACTCTCATTCTGAATTAGTTGTAACAATCCGGTTACAACGGGTAAACATGGTTTTACAGTTATATGTGAATAAGTACATTTTGCCATGATGATTATGGAATGTGCTATCTTGTCAGGGGTCAATATGATATTGGGTTTGGATACTGTTACTTTGGACGACATGATGACTTTGTACATGTGTTGTTTATTGAAATCATGTCGTATGTAGTAATGGTACTAAACTATCGGTAAGACCACTGTTTGGCCTTCAGTGGTTATAAGCGTTACTTGGGGAACCACCGCGGCATGAGGGTACCTCAAGGACCACCGATCCTCTTTGATGTATTTGTTATGATGCTTTGTGGTGATCAATTGCTATGATAGTTTAGATTGATAGTTGTGATCTATTCACTTAGCTTCGTGCTAATCCCTCTCCTCACTTCTTGCAGATTACTTTTGATGTGGGTGGGCAAGAAGTTAGTTGGAAGAATGTTTGACTGCCTACTCTGACTATACGACATGTAGTCGTTTATAAACTTATGTTTTGGAATTTAAATAACACCTAACTTAATGTTGTAGCTGATGTGGTTATTGTACCAACTTATCATGCAGGCATAGATTGTGTTTTGGAAATTATGTTATACGCAATCTATAGTGCATGATTTGTATTTAATCGCTTCCGATATATATATATGATAAAAAAAAAAAAAAATGTCTCTTGAAATATTGTGGTGTTATAAATTGGTATCAGAGCCTAGGTTTTGGTGAATTGAGCATGGGTTAATTGTTCAATCCCAAATCTATGTGTGTCAGTCAAACATTCCTTTGAGTGGGATTTTATTAGCATGTGAAGATGGTTAGTATATAGGTACTAACAACTAACGTATTATGAGATGTTGTTTTGGTACAGATATGGCAGAGAATGAACCTCCAGCTGACCCACCCAATGATGCCCCTCGAACTAATGTATCCCCTCCGGAAACTCAAAATGTTAGCCAGGGTCAAACTGGTACTACCTTTTCTGCAGGGGATTTTGATCATGAGGATTATATGATTCATCTAGAGGCAGAAAATCTGAGACTTAAGGCAATAGAACAACAGTTTTTGCAACAACAACAACAAAACCGGTCTTCTCAACAAATCTTGCAATCTTTGCCACCTACTGTTAGCACTGTACCACCACTCTTGGTGACTTCGCAGATTCCAGTATCTCAGTCTTATTATCATCATCCTCACTATGGTACTTATCCGATTTCGGCTCCGTTCTCTTCCGGACCTTCGGGTTATCAGACTCCGATATTTCAAGCTCAGAGTCAACCAAAGCTATGCTCTTTTAAGACTTTCAAGTCTTGTGGACCATCGGATTATTCGGGTAGTACAAATCCCTCCGTTACCTTGGATTGGTTGAGGGATGTGGAAAGAAAGTTTGAGGTTTGTCGATGTGAAGAGGAAGTCAAGGTTCCTTTTGCGGTGCAACTTCTGAAGGGTCCCGCAATGGTTTGGTGGGATTCCATTACATCACATTTTACCCCACAGCAGAGAGCATCGATTTGTTGGTCTGATTTCCACAATGAGGTTTGTAAGAAGTATTGTTCTGGATTTGACATGACTCGGATTCGACGCGAGTTTTTGGATTTGCAATTAACGGATAAGATGACGATGGATGATCTCATTTCCCAATTCACTGACAAGTTGAGATTCGTGCAACAATGGGTACCGGAGGAACGTATGAAGATTGACCATTTTGTGGGAATGTTACCGCATACTTATCGGACGACCGTGAGATTGGCGGGTACTCTTTCCCAAGCTTTTGATCTTGCCCGTTCTGTGGATGGGGATGTTAGGGCACAAGGTTTGGAGGTACAGGAAAAGTCTTCATTTAAACCCAAGGGTGAAACTTCGGGTAGTCCTGGAAAGAAGAAATGGCAGGGATCTCATCAACCTAAGAAGTCCAGTTCGGATAGTAAATCTTTGGATAGAACCAATTGGTGCCACAATTGTAAATCGCGACACACGGGTCCTTGCACTCCACAAACTGCTAGGTGTATCAAATGTGGACAACTTGGTCATGATATCAAGGATTGTGCGTTTCCTAGACATGTGTGTTGGAATTGTCAAAAGGAAGGTCATCGTTCGGGTTTGTGTCCGGAGGCTAGGAAACAAAAGATGGGTGTGGTCGGAGGGTCTTCATCTTCTGGCCAGAAAAGAAAGAATCCACCAACGGCAACTGGTAGGGCATTCCAAATGACAGCTGATGATGCTGTCAGGACTGAAGATGTTATAACTGGTACATTTCTAATCAACTCTGTACCAGCTACAGTTCTGTTTGATTCGGGAGCCAATTGCTCATTTATATCTATGCTTTTCTGCGACAAACTGAAATTGACTCCCACTTGTATTACAAATCCTATTGAGGTTGAGATAGCAAATGGCAAGATAGTTCCAGTTACCACATCGGTGACTGGAGCTAGCATCTTGATTGAGGATCATAGTTTCCCAATTTCTTTTCTATTGATGCCTATCCCCAGTTTTGATGCGGTTGTAGGCATGGATTGGTTAAGTAAGAATAAGGCAAGTATAGAGTGCCATAAGAAACTAATTAGGATTCCAATCTCTAATGAGTCATTTGTTGTGGCTCGAGGGGAACGGGAAAGAGGTAGTATCCCTATGATTTCTATGATGAAAGCTAGTAAATCTCTAGCTAAGGGGTGTGTATCCTACCTGGCTTATATAGTCGATGCAAAATTAGAAAAGAAAACCGTTTCCAATGTTCGGGTGGTTTCTGATTACCCTGACGTCTTTCCTAATGAATTGCCTGGGTTACCTCCCATTAGAGAGGTGGAATATAAAATTGAGCTAATTCCTGGTTCTACTCCTGTAGCTAAGGCTCCTTATAGACTAGCTCCCTCCGAAATTCGTGAAATGATGACCCAAATCCAGGAGCTATTAGATAAGGGTTTCGTCAGGCCTAGTTCGTCTCCTTGGGGTGCACCCGTGTTGTTTGTTAAAAAGAAGGATGGCACCCTTCGGATGTGTATTGATTATAGAGAGTTGAATAAGCGAACCATAAAGAATAAGTACCCTTTGCCCCGAATAGATGAATTGTTTGATCAATTACAAGGGTCTTCCTATTTCTCTAAGATTGACTTGAGGTCGGGTTATCATCAAGTGCGGGTTTGTGGGGAGGATATTCCTAAGACGGCTTTTCGCACTAGATATGGTCATTATGAATTTCTTGTTATGCCTTTTGGGCTGACTAATGCTCCGGCGGTCTTTATGGATTTGATGAATAGAGTTTGTCGACCCTACCTTGATAAGTTTGTTATTGTATTTATTGACGATATATTGATTTATTCTAAGTCTGAATCCGATCACGAAGTACACTTGCGTTTAGTACTTGATACTTTGAGACAGGAGAAGTTGTATGCTAAGTTCTCCAAATGCGAGTTTTGGTTGCGTGAGGTTCAGTTTTTGGGGCATATTATTTGTGAGGATGGAGTTAAGGTTGATCCATCTAAGGTTGATGCAGTTATGAATTGGCAAGCACCTAAATCTGCTTTAGAGATTAAGAGTTTTCTTGGTTTGGCGGGTTACTATCGAAAGTTCATCAAGGATTTCTCTAAGCTAGCGGGTCCTTTGACGAAATTGACTCGAAAGGATGTTAAGTTTCAATGGAATGATCAGCAGGAGTCGGCTTTCCAGACTTTGAAACAGTTATTGTGTCAGGCTCCAATTTTAGCCTTGCCTGAAGGGTCCGAGGATTTCATTGTGTATTGTGACGCTTCGCATGCGGGTTTGGGTGGTGTCTTGATGCAACGTGGTCGAGTCATTGCATATGTTTCTCGTCAGCTTAAACTTCATGAAAAGAATTACCCTACCCATGACTTGGAACTTGCAGCTGTAGTCTTTGCCTTAAAAATCTGGAGACACTATTTGTATGGTACTAAATGCGTTATTTGTACGGATCATAAGAGTCTTCAGTACATGTTTTCTCAGAAGGAACTGAATATGCGTCAGAGGAGATGGTTAGAGTTGATAAAAGATTATGATTGTGAGATTCGTTACCATCCGGGTAAGGCGAATGTGGTCGCGGATGCGTTGAGTAGAAAAGGGAAATTCGAGAAAGTTTGCTTTATGCGATTAGAAGTTTCCTCCGATTTGATTGACAAATTGAGAATGGCACAAATGGAAGCACTTTTGGATCAAAATTTGAAAGCCGAGATTCTATTGAAAAGAAAAGAACTGTTATGTGACGATTCTCGTGGATTAAAGACATTCCAATCGCGTGTCTGGGTTCCTTTGCTTGGTGGGCTTTGTGATGTAATATTGATGGAAGCTCATAAGTCCCGATTGTCGGTTCATCCCGGGAGCACAAAAATGTATAATGATCTTAAACCTTTGTATTGGTGGCCTACTTTGAAAATGGATGTTGCTCGATTTGTGGAATCATGCCATATATGCTCTCAAGTAAAGGCCGAACATCAGAAACCGTATGGGTCTTTGAAACAACTTGAGATCCCCGAGTGGAAATGGGAACACATTACGATGGATTTTGTAACAAAATTTCCGCGAACCATTAGAGGAAACGACATGATTTGGGTGATTGTGGACCGATTGACTAAGTGTGCTCACTTTCTTGCTACTAGTGAGACGGCTTCTTTGAGTAAATTATCCCAATTGTACGTCAATGAGATCGTTTCGCGACATGGAATTCCTTTATCTATTGTGTCGGATAGAGATCCACGATTCGTGTCCGGGTTTTGGCAGGGTTTGCAGAAGGAATTGGGTACCCGAATTAATTTGAGTACGGCTTATCACCCTCAGACGGACGGGCAATCAGAGCGCACCATTCAAACTTTGGAGGACATGTTGCGTGCTTGTGTGTTAGAATATGGTGGGTCTTGGGATTCACACCTGCCATTGATCGAGTTTGCGTATAATAATTCTTATCACTCGAGTATAGGTATGCCTCCGTATGAAATGCTTTATGGGCGTCGTTGTAGAACACCCACTTGTTGGCTGGAAGCGGGTGAGAAACAATTTGCGGGTCCAGATATTGTTCAGATTACTGCTGATAAGGTAGCAATTGCTCGTGAGAAGTTAAAAGCGGCACGGGATAGACAGAAACAGTATGCCGATCCGCGGCGCCGTCCGGTTTCGTTTGTGGTGGGTGAATTGGTTTATTTAAAGGTTTCCCCTTGGAAATGTGTGATTCGGTTTGGTAAGCGTGGTAAACTTGCTCCTAGGTTTATTGGGCCATTTAGAATTCGCCAAGTAGTTAATGATCAAACGGTATCGTTAGATCTTCCTCCTGAATTAGCGGGTATTCATGACACCTTCAATGTATGTTACTTAAGAAAATGTAAAGTGGAGGACCAATCCCAAGTCCTTCCGTTACAAGACTTGCGTGTCGACTTAAGTCAGAAACTTGTAGAGGAACCCATAGAGCTTGTAGATAGAAAAGTGACTAAACTTCGAAAGAAGGAGATACCCATGGTTTTGGTTAAGTGGCGACATAGTTTGGGTGCAAATCTTACGTGGGAAACGGAGGAAAGCATGAGGTTGCGTTACCCTAACCTCTTTGAGCGTGGAGAGATTTCGGGGACGAAATCTTCTTAAGGAGGGAAGATTTGTAACATCCTCGTTACCGGCCTAGGAGAAATTTGGTAATGTACTTAATTCATTTGATTATTTAATTGAGTTTAGAAATAATTAGTATTATTTGGCTAATTGAAATTAATGTGTCCAGCGGTCAAATGACTTATTGTGATACATAAATTATTACTTGTTTTAAATAAATCTAGTTGACGGTATAATAAAATATATTTTCATGTAAACGGTTTTTAGGTTCCAGACAATAGGTTTAGAGCGGGTATAATTTATACTGAATTATACCCACCCTTAGTTGGGGATCGGCTCATTGTTTTCCATCCCAAATTCATTATAACCTCTCAAATACAAAAAACACACACCTAACAATTTAGAGATCCAAGATTAACAACTAGAAATCGATTGAGGCTTTGGATTGGTACTAGCACGTGATTATCTTCATCTTTAACGGATTATCATCTCGATTGTAAGTTCAAATTACCTTTGATTATATGTATGCATATGTTAGGGTTTGATGAAATTAAGTAGAAATGAGTAGATTTGATGATTGATGAGATTATTGTTGTTAGAACTTGATATATATTGATGCTTTAAGTTGTTTTTATGTATAGATTATGCAAAGTGTTCGAATTTGGTTAGTTGTGGTTTTTGGTTCGAGTTTGGTTTTGCAGAAACTGGGCGTGCCTGATGTTCTTGGGAATCCGGCGGATTCACGGGAATCCGGTCGGATTCCCCCTTTTATGTCGGTCTAGATCATATGGGAATCCGGTCGTATTCATTGGAATCCGGCGGATTCAGATACCGTATTCATGGGAATCCGGCGTATTCCGAGGGCGTATTCCTTAGTTAGAGTTCTGTCCCAAATTGGAGCTGAGAGGGGGTGGGAATACGGCGGATTCATGGGAATCCGACCGTATTCATTTGAATCCGGCGGATTCCCATGGAATCCGGCGGATTCCCACTGTTTGCAGCTTTTGTCATTTTTGTTGATTAGAACTTGTGTTAATCAACTTGTATGCTATCGTTATGATACTTAATAATTGTTGAACTGATATTAAGTGTTTAATGAAGGTTAGATATCATATGAAATGAGTATTAACTTGTAATCTTCTTGTGTTCTCAGATAAACCGAAGACTCAATAATATTAGACCTTTGAGTGAAGACGGTGACTGTGAAGGGTGAGTGGATCATTAACTCTCATTCTGAATTAGTTGTAACAATCCGGTTACAACGGGTAAACATGGTTTTACAGTTATATGTGAATAAGTACATTTTGCCATGATGATTATGGAATGTGCTATCTTGTCAGGGGTCAATATGATATTGGGTTTGGATACTGTTACTTTGGACGACATGATGACTTTGTACATGTGTTGTTTATTGAAATCATGTCGTATGTAGTAATGGTACTAAACTATCGGTAAGACCACTGTTTGGCCTTCAGTGGTTATAAGCGTTACTTGGGGAACCACCGCGGCATGAGGGTACCTCAAGGACCACCGATCCTCTTTGATGTATTTGTTATGATGCTTTGTGGTGATCAATTGCTATGATAGTTTAGATTGATAGTTGTGATCTATTCACTTAGCTTCGTGCTAATCCCTCTCCTCACTTCTTGCAGATTACTTTTGATGTGGGTGAGCAAGAAGTTAGTTGGAAGAATGTTTGACTGCCTACTCTGACTATACGACATGTAGTCGTTTATAAACTTATGTTTTGGAATTTAAATAACACCTAACTTAATGTTGTAGCTGATGTGGTTATTGTACCAACTTATCATGCAGGCATAGATTGTGTTTTGGGAATTATGTTATACGCAATCTATAGTGCATGATTTGTATTTAATCGCTTCCGATATATATATATGATAAAAAAAAAAAAAATGTCTCTTGAAATATTGTGGTGTTATAATATTAATATGGTTGAATATGATATATGCTTGTGTATTGTTTAGCTCAATATATATTAAGTATTAATTCAGGGATTATTAGTTACAAACCATAGAATATTTTAGTTACGACTTTAACGTATTCATCATATATTAAGGTTGTATGGCAATATGGACGGTTAGTTTTTAGTGTCATGCTTTTGATAAAAAAAATCATGTTATTAATCAATATATATAAATCTTTCCAATATTGATGATTTATTTATAAATTACTAGTTAAAACGTCATAATACTTAAACTATAAGGACTGAAAATAATTAGGGAAGTACTGAAAGTGTTAATTTTCAATACTTGTGGTACACCTTTAAATAAGTGAAAATGGATGTAGGAAATAATTTTATGTGACACCCGTCAAATTAGGACTAGAAATTAGTGCCTAATCAAGTGTTAATACATGTAATTAGTTCTGTGTTAGGCTAATTTGTGTATCAATTAATATATATTGTTGAATATATACAAGTATGCGATTTGATTAAATCGTACAAGTTTCAAATCGAATGTAATTCGATTCAATTAATACGGACGTTGGTGAACAATTTAATTAAATAATATAAACGTTATTTAATAACACAATTATATCCAAAGTATTATTTTTATAATATTTCGTATTCATTTTGAATCATACAATCAATGGTCACGCGATTAAAATAATAAACGCGCAAACAAAACAAAATAAGTTAAAAGTTATACTTTATAACGCAATTATTAAAATACTTCAACCAAATTATCGGGAATTATTCATATTTTAAAACGCATATTTAAAAAAAAATAATTGACAGTAATTTAACGTTTAAACAATTAGGAAGAACGAACACCGCACGGAGCACGATTGCAGGAGCTGAGGAAGTGAGGCTTTCAACAAAACCCCACTCCCTCCTCATTTCTTTTTCATTTCCACCAACACACCTTCACTCTCTATCTTCTTTTTCTCTCATCTAACCAAACCACCACCACCATCTAAATTCACTAAATTACACCACCAAACGCTACCGAAATCTCAAAGCTCTTTGGAGAAAAACAACCACCACGCAACGATCTACAACTCTATCTTTTCGGAATTTCATTTCGACACTTTGTAAGTTTCCGACAAAAACCCGAAACTCTTCGATTTCACTCATTTTTACATGTTTGTTGTTTATATAAGCTTAAAATGTCCATATATGGGTTGGGAAAAAGGATCGGACCAAACTATGGCCGGAAAACTCGTTTTTGGCTCAAAAATCCGTCAACAGCTTTAAGTGTCGCAACGACGACTGCAGTATAGCGTCACTTCGTGCGTCACTTAAGTGACGCATTGAGTGTCGCTAAAAGCCCTAATTTTGCGTCACTTGCCTAAGTGCCGCATAAAACCCCTTTTTCCCGACACTTGCATAAGTGTCGCAAATTCAACACCCGTCACTATAAACCGACACTTATAGCGTCACTTATTTAAGTGACGCCTACAATCGAGAACTAATTTCACCCGTCACTAACCTTAGTGACTCATGACACTTGTAACGACACTTACAACCGACACTTCCTTAAGTGTCGCACTCTATGCGTCACTTGCACAAGTGACGCCATTAGATCAGAATCCGTCATTTAATGCGACACTTTCTAAGTGTCGCCTAAGCCCTAAGTGTCGCTATAAGTGACGCATAAAACAGAAGGTTTTCAAACCAATTTTTACTAAGTGTCGAGACCTAAATTTTATCACTTGATTTCACCCAAATTCAAGTCCAGATGCGTTTTTCACCAAAGCAACTTAGTAGAAATAATAAATTTTTGAACTGACTTGGCACCTCGACCCCAACCAGGGGCCAGCCCCTTGGACCCCGCCAGGGGTTGCCACCCCTGGAACCCCGCTAACCAAGGGCGCTGCCCCCGGACCCCCGTCACCTAAAAGTTTGTAAACATTTTAAGTGCAACATTTCAAAAATCAAAATAATAATGTTGAAAATTATTATTACAAACAATCACCAACGGGCCGTACACACTTTCTAAACTCAAGTTAATCAACCAAATCGTAGTAGTTTGGACAAGTCAATCAACCAAATGGGGATAATTTGGACATAATAGTTGAACGAACAACTACAAAAGTAGTCTTTTAAGATACATATTCAATTAATAACCATCGCGCGTATTGGACGACCTCAGGTTACAAGTCTTCGGACATCAATTCACAGCTAATCAATTCAAGTTATTTCGATAAACACTCAAGGCTCAGGTGAGTCCCATGGCCCCTATTTTACTGTTTTTCAATCAGGGGTGTGATTACATTGCACGTTTTATTTACATGTTGAACGCAAGTACAAAATAATCAAATACTACATGAGTTGTTTTCAAATAATCACTAAAGCCTTCCATAGCATAGTCTGGTAATACATCTGTAGCGTGAATGTTAGTATATGATATCATATAGGATTGACAATCCTCGTCCGGGTTAGCACGCACTAACTGGTCAAACAGGCGTAGCATTTGGGAAGACGAGTGTAGATTAGGCACTCGTAGGAGGCATTCAGTTGGGTTTCTTAATTGGACCTGACACTCAAGTTAAGCTCAGACTATGTGCTCATGGCTGTATAACTTTTATTTTGCTTAATTGCATTTTAAATTCAATTATAAATCTTGCGGTTCATACAAATATGTGTTGACATACAAACCTGTGAGCTCACCAGCGTCTCGCTGACCCATTTTAGCATGTATCACAGGTACACAACAGTAGGTTGGACTGCTCAATCAAGATCAGTTAGCTCGAGTCAGCATGCAAACAAACAGAGATTTAGCTGCATTATTATATTTTGTATAGATTAATTATGTACTTAAATCTCTCAATTTCAACCGAGCTAATGTAACTATATTTTTGATGTAAACTTTGATTTTATCAATACAAGTTGTAAAACGACGCATATAGAGTCGTTCATTATACCTTGTGTGCTTGATATGTAATTAGTCGCGTCCCGATCCGATTCGCTTCCGCAACCCGAAATTGGGGGTGCGACATTTTAACCGTAGGATCCTTATGAATAGAACCTAATCTACGGTTTAAATTATAATTTTAGCCGTAGAATCTCTATAGATGGAACCTAATCTACGGTTTAAATTTGCTAAATGGTATTTTACTTTAAGTATATAGATACATAGATAGCTCGTGTATTGTTTTCTTTTTCATCCTCGTTAGTTAGTTACCGTTCACAAATCGTAAAATCAATTAGGCATATGACTAAAATACCCCTCTATAAATAACCTTGGATGAGATTAAAAGAGCCAAAATAATCAATAATCCTTGTTGTGGCTGATTACTTTTCGTTAAACCTTTCCTCCCGAAACTTGTAGTATCTCCCACACTTCCGAACTCTGTTTCTCCGCCGCCACCAACAGCAGCACCACCACCCCCACCCATTTGCATAACTATTCGTCACTGTAAGTCTCCATCTTTTACCATTTTGTCTTTCACCCACTTCCTGTTTTCTAGGGTTTATTTCAATTTTCATAATCGTTATCAAAATATCAACCTATGTTTCTGCTGTATCATTTCATTTCTCTGAATCAAAGTTACTTATTTTCCACCCTTTCGTTACAATTATATGTTTATATATGTATATATTCAGGGCATACCACCTTCCCACCAATTGTATTCACATCGTATCTCTCTTTATGGCGGTATGTTAATTAAACCCTAAATTATAACTTTATTGATTTGTAGTATTATAGATATATTAGTATTATAGTTAACTCAGTTTTAGTTTCTACCCTCACTTTAAAATTTAGTCTTTGGTTGATGTCTCAGATTGAAAGAATTTTTAAAGATGAAGCTACTGAAGAAAAGGGTGAACGAGCCCGAATGGTGAGTCTTTTTAACCTCTTATGATCGTTGAAGTAGGATCAGGTAGAAAGGGGGAGTAACACTTGTCGTGATGCATCACATTCTAAATTTCTATGCAACGAAAAAAGGGTGCACCAAAGTGTAAAAATGATGCATCATTGTGTGTTTTGCCGGAACCCCGCTCCTTATTACATATGCGCACATATATGTATAAGCTAGATGTTTGACTATCGATGATTTGTCTAGAATTTATGCTTTGCTTTGATATATCTTCATTGAGATGTATGATGAAAAATCGATCTTGATTATCACGTTGCACTTTCTATGCAAAACATATTATCATAAGAGCTGTTTAGCTGTTGACAAATATGGCACTTTGTTTTGTTATCACGCTGCACTCCTGCTATTATGTAAATTGGAAAGCGAAAACATTTGAACAAGTTTATGAAAATGTAAGTAGTTTTTAGAGATAAATATCCTCCTATTTTCTAAAAAAACGGACATGAAAAACTTGAGAAATATCTGCAATCAAACGCACCCGTAGTTTATTGTTTTTACTTTTTATATGTGTAGGCATCCTTTGTTGGAGCCATGGCAATTGCTGACTTGGTAAAGACGACCTTAGGACCTAAGGGAATGGTTAGTCCTTTTTCCATATATTGTTTTATACGAATATTGTGCAAATCAGGAACTTACTAATCTATACGTATCCTCAGCTAGCTAATTTAACCGTCCAAAATATGCAGGATAAAATATTACAGTCAACAGGTAGAGGACATAGTGTAACAGTGACTAATGACGGTGCAACTATCTTAAAGTCCCTTCATATTGATAACCCTGCTGCAAAAGTTCTCATTGGTATCCTTGAAATGCGACAAGTGGTTTTTACTCAATGCAATCAAAATTGTTTACATATGAAGAAGGATAATATGTAAATGTGACTTTTAGATTAGAATAATTTAATGTGTTGTTTAAATTTCTTAATTTTATGGTTAGACATTTCAAAGGTTCAAGATGATGAGGTGGGCGATGGGACTACCTCAGTGGTCGTTTTGGCTGGGGAACTTCTAAGGGAGGCTGAAAAGTTGGTAGCCACAAAAATCCATCCAATGACAATAATATCAGGTGTGTTTCAGCTAACGTTACTAGTTTTCACTTTTCATTTGGCTTTCCAACTATTGCTGTTACGATGCATGCTTGGGATATCTCTATATTGAATGCACAAAAACTTAGAAAACTGCATTGCTACTATTTTTTCTAGTAAAATTAAGGGTAACGTACTATAGACCTATGTTTTTTTGGGCCGGGTGTTTCACTTCTGCATAACAATAGGGTAAGCTACTCACACTCAAATTAAAATTTAGTTTTTTCTGGAAAAGTGAAGTACATGCCCCAAATATATGATCAATAAAACATTGATGTGCTAAGTTACTCATTAATATCAGTATTCAACCCGGAAGAGCTAAACATATCGGAAAAGCATAGTTCAGTAGTATATCTATCCGATATTTAACACAATGAGTGGAAATCATGTTTGTGTGTAGTGAATGATGCAGTAGGATACCAAGCAAATTATTTAGGAAGAATGTGTGATTTAAATTATTCAGATCTCTAAGGCCTCATCTTGGATAATTGAGATTATGTAACTAAAGAACAACCTATAAATCTAACTTATGAAGGAAGATGTATATATGACTATATGCCAATAACTCAACACACCGACTCTATTCTTCTCATCTAGAACAAAGCTCAGAGAACATAAATCAATAAAATCAACTAAACTAGACTCAAATATGCAAAACCGCAAGCCTATAGGAACTGGAACACCTCTTGTGTATATCATATTTTTAATGAAAACAATCATCCTTTTAATGAAGACTTGTAACTTTCTGTGTAGTAATCAGATATGCGTGTGAAAGTTCAGTTAATTCTATTTCAGTTAATATCCGTGTTGCACATGTGTTTCTACGAATACCAATGAAACTCCCCTAGCCCTGTGCATGCTCTTTCATCAAGTTATGATTGGATTGCTTTCTATTATTTTCCTTGATTATTTTATGAACATATCACTATTTAATATAGCATCTTCCGAGTCTTTATTAGTAGTATATATGTATGTCATGCTTGTTCTTTTTTCAGGTTACCGTATGGCTGCTGACTGTGCTCGCAATGCATTGCTGGAAAGGGTCAAGGATAACAAAGAAGATGCAGGTTCTATTTGTTTAATCATCTATACGATGTTATAGTCTCATGCTGTTTATATCATGCCACTTTAGTGGTCTTTAATTAAGCTTGTTATTCACCAATGATTAATGTCAACAGTTTTACTTACAGTTATATTTATCTGCACTTCAATGCACCTATCAACTTAAAGTTTGTTTGCGGCATTTTTTACATCCAATATATGGAAATGTAATTAGCATGTTAATGTTATGTTTTTTCATGCAGAGAAATTCAGGTTGGACTTAATGAAGATTGCAATGACCACATTGAGCTCCAAAATCCTTTCACAGGACAAGGAGCATTTTGCAACATTGGCTGTTGATGCTGTTATGAGGCTAAAAGTGAGTGGTTGTGCATTTTCTGAAACACGTTGTTGGATCTTCATTTACGTAATTTATGCTTTTAAAAAATATTTTATTGTACAAAGACCTTATTCTCGAATAATGTATATCATCTGCTGAATGTCCGATGTATTTCTGGACTTGATAGGGATATGAGTTGTTTTATGGTATTTTTATACACATTATGTAAAAGATTGCATGTTATATTATGTTTTAATTTTCTTCTCTCTTTTAAATAAATCTTTTGTTTTAATTTACATCTGTCTCGCTTTTAACGGTTCTTTTATTCTTGATTGTTACTTTTTATGTGAAGGGCAGCACAAACTTGGAGTCAATCCAGATCATCAAGAAGGCTGGAGGATCGCTAAAGGATTCTTTTTTGGATGAGGGGTGGGTTTGATGTTATTATTCATATTATGTCATTTTTATTTTTGTAATTAGTAGCCGCTACTACTTTCATAGACTTTGTAACCAGTTGTATTTATATATTGCTTGTGCAGATTTATTCTCGACAAAAAGATCGGGCTTGGTCAACCAAAACGGATTGAAAATGCAAACATTTTGGTTGCAAACACAGCTATGGATACTGACAAAGTCAAAATCTATGGAGCACGGGTTCGTGTTGACTCAATGGCAAAGGTTGCTCAAATTGAAGGAGCTGAGAAGGAAAAAATGAGAGAGAAAGTGCAGAAGATAATTGGTCATGGTATTAACTGCTTTGTCAACAGACAGTTGATCTACAATTTCCCAGAAGAGTTGTTTGCAGATGCAGGAATACTTGCAATAGAACACGCTGATTTCGATGGCATTGAGCGCCTGGCTTTAGTTACTGGTGGTGAAATTGCATCTACTTTTGATAATCCAGAGTCTGTTAAACTTGGGCACTGCAAACTTATCGAGGAGATTATGATTGGCGAGGACAAATTGATCCATTTTTCAGGTGTTGAAATGGGTCAAGCATGTACCATTGTATTGAGAGGTGCAAGGTATGATATAGCAGCCTTATAGTTTTGTATTTTTCCTTAAAATCGGAGTTTATAATGAAACCCAACCATATAGAATTAATCAAACAAGTACAGCTTAATTCCGAGACGTAAGCCAACTATCCGTCTATCCCGATGATGCTCAATCGGAAAATACAAATCCACTTTTAAAATCTAGCATTAATAAATGAGCTATTATATGTCCACCATTGAAATACTATAATGGAATACATTCTGTCTTGTATTTTTCTGTGAGTTGTCAGCATTGTGTGGTCGATCTTTTCATTATAAAACCAAAATGCTTTCCTTTCTATACTTGTTACCATCCCTAAATGATGCTTGATGAGACGTGCACCATTTTATTCTGTTTTTGATTGTATGGGCCTGAAACTTGTTTGCAGTTTCCATGTTCTTGATGAAGCGGAAAGATCTTTGCATGATGCTTTATGTGTGCTGTCACAGACTGTAAATGATAGTAGGGTCCTTCTTGGTGGCGGATGGCCCGAAATGGTGATGGCAAAGGCAGTTGATGAGTTGGCTCGAAAAACACCTGGGAAAAAATCTCATGCTATTGATGCTTTCTCACGGGCGCTGCTTGCAATCCCAACAACTATTGCTGACAATGCTGGATTGGATAGTGCTGAGTTAATTGCTCAACTTCGTGCTGAGCATCATAAAGAAAACAGCAATGCAGGGATCGATGTGATTACTGGATCTGTAAGTAAAACACACTCTTTAGATCAGTAATAACATAAACTTCGAAGCTTTATTTGACCCATTCACTTATTGTGAATGGGTTGATGTTGGCTCTCTAACTTAGAGTCATTAGCATATGACCTTTTAAAGGTTACTATCTAGATACTTGTTCTTATTGTTATACTGTAATATAGTTTAAGTTTTGCATTCATAATCAACACAATAATTACTTGAAATACAGATTGTACTACACATCATATATGCTACTTTTCCTTTGTTGCTTAGACTTTCTTTGTGAATCAGTGTGCTCTAGTTATGTTACGCGATTGTTTTCTTGTTACACTAGAGGCTGTAAAATGAGCAATGCTTTAGTTTGGTAGCCAGTATAACAGATAATTTTTGTACGGGCCTGGTGGTTGTGCTGGTTTACTGTGCCTTTTGAAGATGTAACTTTTGTCACCAATCGTTTATGCTTCTTCTTTATGTTTCGTGAAAGTTGCAATATTACCAAATATGGGGAGCAAAGTTATATTTAATCTTGATAACAGGCAAAGCGTTATTCAAGTAAAACATAATCTGGAGTCTAAATGCATTAAAAGTACACACTTTGGCCAATGTCCAACCCGTTTCTCTTTTAGCTATCTTTTGTCTAACATTTTGACACAATAGATGAAAAATATCTCGAGTCGACCCACTCTCTATTAAATGGGTCAAAATTGCCACGTATGTGTATGATGTTCTGATGTAATTGTATCTTTGATTTGTTACACAGGTTGGAGATATGTCAGAGCTTGGAATATCAGAGGCGTTCAAGGTGAAGCAGGCTGTATTGCTCTCTGCAACCGAGGCTGCAGAAATGATTCTAAGAGTCGATGAGATCATCACGTGTGCCCCGAGAAGGAGGGAAGACAGAATGTGAAGATCATAATGAAATATAAGGGTTTGTGTTATGGTGAGATGTTTATGTGCTCTTGGAGTAAAATTTTGAGCTCGGATGATTCTAGAAAATTCGATAAATGTTTGTGGGTTGCTTTCCATTCTACTCATAAGTGGATTTATTAAACCTCTACTTAATGTAACTCTTTTGTTCTAGTTTGGGTGTTTTTTGTTGCCTTGTGTATGCCAAATTTCAGACTTGCAGCCAATAACTACAGTTATCTTGACCCATTTACATGCAGTTAAAGGATGGTAACATGTTCCAGCTCTCCGAAGGTGACATATTTTATATAAAGGTGTGCAAAAACCGGTTTTAGCCCAACCCGACCCGAACCGGTTTTTGGTCAAAGTCAAAAAACCGGTTTTGACTCAACCCGAACCGGGTTGTTGACCAACCCGAACCAGTTTGTTGACCGGTTCTTTGACATTTTTCCGGTTTTTTTTCGGTTTTTCCAACCCGACCCGGTTTCAACCCGGTTTCAAATGCCCATATCCAAAACCGGTTTCAATAGGCCGGGTTCTAGAAAACCCGAACCGGTTTTGGTCAAAACCGGTTTTGACCGGTTCAGTTTCGGGTTATAATCGGGTCGTGTTTTGAAACCCGGATTGCACATGCTACATTGATTTTATATAGGGTTTTTCTCTAAAATAACATATTTTACATTTTTGTCCTTTTGAGTCATTGTAACCTTCTGGGTCGATATTCGAACAATCCATAGGAAGATCCGGTAAACATTTATGATGTGATCAGGTTTATAAATTTGATTTTGTGACATTAAATCGTAATTAAAAAACGTAAAAGTAATATATATATATATATATATATATATATATGAAATGACGGCACCGTTTGATGTAAGCATATAATACATAATTGGGATAAGTGATTGAAAATGTATCAAACTTCGTCAAAATCTCTATTGTATGTATCAACTTTCAAAATTTCTATTGTATGTATCCAACTTCCGATTATTGCTAATTGTATGTAATTTGACTGGTGTGTCATCCATATATAGCACCCACGTGGCATTCACACAAAGCGCCACGTAGAAAAATTACATACAATTAGCATAAATCGAAGGTTGAATACATATAATAGAGGTTTTGAAAGTTAATACATACGATAGAGATTTTGACAAAGTTTGATACATTTTTAAACACTTTAACCCTACATTTTTCGATACAGTAGCGGCAAATGTAATGATTTGGCCGTAGCTCACATAATAAAATAAAAGCCGTCCATTCTGTCCCCTCTAATACAATACGGATTGAATATTTAGAAGTTTTTTAGTAATAAGGTGTGACAAATAAAATGAACACAAAATAAAATATTGACAAGAAAAATATAATATGGAGAATATTATAACCTGCAGGCACCAACACCCTACATGTTGTCAAACAGATTAAGGTAGCCTGTCAATTAAGCTGGATTTTACTTCTGGTTACTACTTCCCATAAAAAAATAGATTTCATACGAACGCATATATGTTACTTTACTTTGTGAAAATATTTGATTAATTCGGTGAAAATACTAGTATGTGAGTCCAACCGAAAAATTTAAGCATCATCTTGGGTGAATTAAGTTAATAATGGCAATGAAGGTTGAAAAACAAGCAAGCAGATTCAAAAAGCCCTTGGTTCCAACTCCTCGATCGCTCCGTCACTACAGCATTGGATTCATCGATGAGTTTGTTCCGGTGACACATTTTGGTTTCGTTCTTTTCTTTTCTGTAAACGATGATTACAACCCAAAGTTCGTTGCACGGCTAGAAGAATCGCTAGAAAAAACGCTTACACGATTCTACCCTCTTGCTGGTAGATACGATGAAGAAACTCACACCGTTGATTGTAATGATCAAGGCGTTGAGTTTATTCACGCCGACACTAACATAAAACTTCAAGATGTTATTGGTAATTCGGATGTGAATGTTAAGTTGGTTGATGAATTCATTCCATCTAAAACAACTAATGAATCCAATAATCCATTACTTGTGATTCAAGTAACCAAGTTTGAGTGTGGAGGTTTAGCACTTGGTGTAAGTGTTTCACACAAAATCGTTGATGCCTCAACTTTATGTACGTTTCTTAATGAATGGGCTGTTATGAACCAAGAAGAAAGCAAAACTAAATTCCCAAATCCCGGTTTCATTTCATCCGCATTGTTTCCCGGTCGTAGTGTACCACCTTTTCCGTTACGACCTTTAAGCGACGAAGTGTTAAGCAAGTGTGTATTTAAGAAACTTTCATTCACTGAGACTGAGATATCTAACTTGAAAAGAAAGGCTATGAGCATGTCGAAAGATAGCAACCGTCGATGGTCAAAGGTACAGTTGGTATCAGCGATCATCTGGAAGGCCCTCATAGACGTTGATCGTGCAATTCATGGTTATACACGAGAGTCTATACTCTTTCAGCCAATAAACTTAAGGGAGAAAATGGCATCCGTTATACCGAAATATTCTTGTGGGAATATATGGGCGATGTGTTCAACAGAATCCAGGCTTGTTGAAACGACTGAAAAATTGGCGGATAGCTTAAATGATTCCGTTACAAAAACCATTAACAATTACTCAAAGATAGACCACTGTAGTGAAGAAGGGCAAACCATGGTTTTCAATTCATTTTTAGAGACCATCAACGTTCCTGAATCGTGTAATGTGGTGACATTAAGTAGTTGGTGTAGGTTTCCTTTTTATGAAGCCGACTTTGGTTTTGGAAAGCCCATTTGGGCAACCTCTGGAACGATACCTGTGAAAAATTCAGCGTGTTTGATGGACGATGCTGAAGGTAATGGAGTGGAAGCATACGTCTTTTTGGAGGTTAAAGATGTCCCTTGTTTCAAAGAATCACTAAATTTAAATGGTTTTGCTGCATAATTTTAGGTAATTGGCCGGCTTTGTGTGTGCTCAATGATCTCTATTTTGTGACTTTGTTCGACAAATTTATGGAACTTTTATGTTTTTTTTTATGCATCCATCTGTATGGTAAACACAAATGTATACTAAATTCCTGGGAGTGTAGTTTACTTGCGTGATTAATGGACTAAATGTATATAAACATTTCTAAAGACAAGCTAGTTCTTCGACTAGTTAACAGTCACCATAAACAAAGGGCTTATAGCCTAGCGGTATGCCGGTATGTAAGGAACCCATCAACTAAAAGGTTGTGGGTTCAACCCTCAGGGGAGGCAATATGTATATAATGTGTGGAATGTATATATTGTGTGGGGTGAATATATAGATTATATATAGGGTTGTCTTTCTTGAAAAATTAAAAAGTTAACAATCACCATAGTTGTGTGTAGTTCCATTGACGAATTCGTGATATAAATCACCAGTAAACTGTAGAATAACTTCAAAAGTTTAATTTGTTAATTTAGTGGGCGCCTCTGTTTGAATGGATGAGAAATTATAAATCAGTTGCACCGTACATGAATCCATTACCGACCAATGGATCAAGTTGTGACGAACTTGCTTCTGAAATCCTGTTTTTACACATCCCAATCAATCTCAGTTAGTGAATTCTATTCTCAAGTCCAAGACTTCATTATAACCGTTGATGAATCACGGTGTTCGATCTCATTTCTAAAGGAACTCTCAGAACTGCTTTCTTCCGGAAAGTTGAATCTTCACCATGAATTAGAATTTCTCTGGTGTGTGATATGAATGTATAGTTTTAGACGATAAAGTTTTGATATGTTTGAAGTTGTGTCAATATTGTTGTACCTAGTATAAAAGTGTTTATACAGAACTCAGTGGAGCAGAAGGTATTATCCAAGCATAAGAAATATTTTGAAGAAAAAAAACCTCTATAGCAATTGTAGACCACAATAGTCGGATAAATTGTGGTTGCAATGTGGAAACATACATATGCTTTGTGTGAGATTCGCACTCAGATCGACTGTCAAAAATGATTTGTACATCGAAAAGAACTGATTTCTTCTCTTTACGGTACCACAATAGCTCTCATTATGGTTCATAAGTGATATAACTAAAATGTAATCGGGGCAGATTTTGTTACTATAATGTTTCCATATATGAAGAATAAATATACAGTGGAAGCAAATTTTCATTTATGGAACCCAAATGTAACAAAAAGAACCTCAGTTTTGACGAATGTACTTAACGATATAACACTGGAATAACTAGTAAAAGAAAGAAAAAAAAAACTTAAAAATTTAATAAGCTACTGATCAAGATCATATCATTAATCACCTTACTTTATTCATCTGGCTGGCTATAACAAAGTAGATGACACTCTTTTAGCTATGTAGTATTTGATCTCATAACTCGTCTAAGCAAACGCCCCGTACTGTTCACTCACAATTCCAAGCTGCAGATTTCATTCATACCAAAAATTAATATTACATAAAACTGTAATTAAGAACAATTAACCTCATTATAAGCACAAAATTTATTTACTTGGAGTTCAGCATTCTTTAAGTTGTTCCCTGCCATATGCTGGATAGACTGCGTTGTCTCTTTGAATGACGATTCAGAGCTGCAAATAATTTAAATCAAGAATTTAAACGATATGATCCAAAAATTTACGCAATGAATGTGTAAGGATATTTTTTTACCTTGACTCATTCGCCTCCTTAGAATCTATATACGATTGAGTGTCATCAATAGTATCGAAAAAGGGATAAATTTCATCGTAATCATGAGTGACTTCTTCTTGGATATTCAATGGTTGTGTGTTCACCATTTCAGATTGTAACGACATTACACCTTTACCACTATTATCATTAATCTCATTACAAAATGTTTGATCACCCCACATAACATTTCCCATATTCATATTTCCTTTAGAATCGATATGAATCGCAGAATTATTATACACATTATACCCGTCATTCACATTCTCATTTCCACAATTAGGATATGAAGAAATCGGTAATGCGTTCACAGGAACATATTGCTGATTGTTAGTATGATCAGTAGCTTCATTCTGAAACAGGGTTAGCCCATGATTACCAGATTGTAACTGTTGTGATTCTGGTGAGTCCATTGGTGACAATGTGATCTCTTGTTGTCGACGTTGTTTATAAAACTCGAGCTGTGACAAAACAGCGTAAAGTTCTTTTTCAGCTTGCCTAATGTGATGTTGAAGCTCACAAATGATCCCTAAACAGCCATGAACCGGAAAACGTTCTCTCATATTAGCTTGATAAATTATGGACCTCATGGCTTCAGTTTTTTGAGATGGGTCAATTTGTTTAAGTGTCTGCAAGATGTTTTTGACACCAAAAAGTTTATGAGCATTCTTGAAGATTTCAGTTTGTTCAGGTCGAAAATGTGGGGCGAGTGCACACTCAGGGGTGCAACGTTTTCGTTGGTATTTGCAGGCAGCGCAGGCTTGGCTCGTGCCACCTTTAAGGGTCATAATTTGAGTAACGAAAGATGGTGAATTTGATTGTTAAAATGATGGGAAAATGGTGCATATTGTGTGATGAAGAAGAAGAATAAGTCTGATATATGAGAGGATTTGGTGGAGGTAAAAAAGACCAAGTAAAAGTGAAGAGTGCGAATTAAGTGGGAGTTTGTTTGCAAGTGTTTGACAAATGCATGAATAAATGATATTTAAAGCAAGTTTTGAATTTTGATGAGTGGTCATACTCACTTCAGTCTGGGTCTTGTTTGTTATGTGAGTTTGTTTCAATTTGTAATATTATTGTAAATTATAAATTAATATTTATATTTGCTAGTTAATTTGTTACACACGTGTGTGCTAAAAGTTATAGTTTATTTTTCTAATTAACGTTACTTACTATTTAACAAATGCTACTTTTTAGCATTTTGAGTTTACTTCACTTTTAATGAGCCTAGTATTCTCAGTCTGGTTCCGGTGCAAACCTGTACCAGCTGACCCAGTTTTCAGTAGCAACATTTTCAAATTTGCGAAGTCGTTCCAATCGGATGCTAAACATGGAAATAGGATCATAGTTTGCAGCCTTTTATTTTAACTTCCATTCAGTCCAAATATCGACCATTGCACACCCCTAGCTTTAGGTCATGCAGAAGGTGATTTAGATGCATGTTTTACCTTTTTCGGGGCACAAAGTGGCAATATAATCTAAGGAAAACAACAAGATAGCATCCGCTGCTAAACATGGAACTACAATCATAGATATTGCAATCAGAAAGCCGAATCAAATTTATGGCTATGCTTAACTCCAATCCACAACAACAACACTACTACCCAATCCCGTTGAGGATGGGGTATGAGGAGGTAAGATGTACACAGTCATACCCTACCTAAAGATAGAGAGACCGTTTCCAGATAGAGACCCTGGCAGATACATATGCATAAAAATCACAAATCACAAAGTATATTTTATATATATATATATATATATATATATATATATATATATATATATATATATATATGTTAGGAAAGTTCAAAAAAGAATGGTAAAAAAAATGGAGAATGGAGGAACCAATAGGATTGCTCCATTTCAAAAACACATTTTCATCTTTTTTTTCAAAGTTAAATATCTCTCAAACCGTATGTCTATAAATTATAAAAATTACATATTCGAAATCAGCGTCTTTTTCTCTTCGATTATAGATCAAACAAGATATACTTTCGACAAATTTTTTTTTTCATTTTTATTGGGTTCCAAAAAAATTGTTATGTGAAATCACATGTGATTTAACACTAAAAAATAATCACACCTGCTAATTATATCTCCGATTAAACTTTAAATTCAAATCATTGATGATTTAAAGCAATTAAAACATGAAAAACTAAGTTGTAATCACGTGCGATTGAACATCAAAGTATCAATCACATGTGATTAAAGAGTAATAAAATACGGATTTTAAATCATTGACTATAATTATACAATTAAGTAAAAATCAAGTTGAAAATCATACATGAATTATCATATATTAGTAAATTTTTCATCAAATATAAATTTTTAAATGAAAATCATATGTGATTATATACAAAATCATATGTGATTATATAACAAATCACTTGTGATTAAATGTACAAATAACAATCACATGTGATTTTTAATGAAAACTAATGCAATTTTTAATTTTTTATTTATAACTATTAATGTGGATGAATATTAAGTTGTAATCACGTGTTAAATAATATATACCATGAATAAATAATCGTGAACAAATTTTTTTTTCTTCATAAATCACATGTGATTATATTGTAGAATCCGGTAAAAAAAAAGGAAGAAAAGAAATTCATTGAAAGTATAACTTATGACATCTCTAATCGAAGAGAAAAAGACGCTAGTTCCGAATATGTAATTTTTATAATTTATGGAGTTACGGTTTGTGAGATAATTAACCATGGGGGTAAAAATATAATGAAGTTTTGTAGAGAAATGGAGCAATCCCATTGGTTCTCTCATTCTCTACTTTTTTTGCATTCTTAAAATAACTCACCTCATATATATATATATATATATATATATATATATATATATATATATATATATGCTAATACTAATAATAAATAGTAATAATAATAATAATAATAAATAGTAATAAAAATAATAATAATAATAATAATAATAATAATATTTGGTAGTAGTAGTAACTATAGACGGTAATAGTAATATAATAAGAAAAGATATATAAATAGGTATATACATACCGATATCGAAATTGATATAAAAATCTGCGACTATAATATACAATATGTATATACCCGAGCTAAGTATATATATAAAAAGATATATATAAGTATCAGCATATACCTAAAACATTATACATATCTATCTCGATATTCCATACACTTCCCTCAAATATGTAGCCATTTATCTACCTATAACCCTAATATGACATCATAATAAATAAATAGCTATCGACCTTAAAATACTCAACACCCTTACATAGTTACATGCATGAATGAATATCTATTTAACTAGAAAAATATCCCCATCTATTCCGATTCTACCTAGATTCCCCCTAAATAGCTATTTAATTATAAAATAACTCTATAAAAATAACATATTAATTCTAAAACCCTCTACTCATCCGTTCTAATTCTAATCCTCCACATATTAATTAATGCTTAACTCCAATCCCTCACTTGTAAATAAAAAAAGTTACTATCACACTTATAAGAACGCTGGCAAAAAAAAAAAAAAAAAGGAACAACGATTGCATAAAATTGAACTTTGCAGAGACAAACAGATCTCAAATAGGAGCATATGAAGAAAGGAGTCGAATAAAAGTGAACATAACAGATAGAGACATTGGGAGTGTGAAGAAGAGCAAAGAACCATTTTTCAAACTAAATTCTTCTACCACAAGTTTAGTTATAGCACATGACATCAAATGCCTCGATTTTTGTTAACCCAAAATCAAATGTGGGTCATCTTGAAAATCAATAATTGATATATACAGTACCTCTATCAAAATTGTGTAAAGTACAGTTTATGGGACTTAAAAGTGTCCCATTGACCCCTTCAAGAGAAATGTCATTAGCCACTTACATCGGGAGAAAAATTTACATAAGATGATAGGAACCTTTGACAATCTTCTTCCAGTTCTGGATCAAAACATCATTTGGGAGCAGTTCTATCCTCCCAGTTGACCAATTCGCCTACAATATTTTCTATAATACAAATCTCTGGGATATGTATATATGGGTCTTTCACGGACATTGTAACTTCAGAAATTCGAGTTTGACCATTGAAATTCTCCAACAAAATTTTGTATAATACAAATCTCGCCGCTATATCTTGGTCTTTCACAAACATTGTAACTTTATGAAATGGCTTAGACCTTTGAGAGATCGGTCAAAATATGGATGCTAACAGAGCAATTTGCAAGAAATCTACATTCAACTCCTAAAACGCCGTGCACCAAAAATGTATAACGTCTTAGTACAACTAATGTACAGCTTCATAGAAAAGAACCCAAGGTTGCAAATGCACTTTCTCGCACATTGTAAGGACATCTACCCAACTTCCAATTACCTGTGTCTCATGTAAGTGTGTAATATTCTAACTTTCTAAGTATATACCTTGGAACAGAGTATTTCAGAGTGGATACCTTCACCATGTTGTCATCATACATCACCCACTGTTCATGATCATGGCTGCAGGCAATGATAGTGTTGTTCATAATAACAGACCTAAAATGCAAGTAATAAAGAACGGGTCAAACATGTATTTCTGGATTCAGCTACAATAAATAATGATTGTTTCTTTTATAGAAATGTTGGAACGATTATAATTAACATGAATATGTGAACAATTAGGTCAGCTAGAACAGGATGTAAAGGCAGTAAGAGTGATTAAAAGTTAAGTGTTGAACACAGGAATACTCTTACATATTCATTCCAGGATCGTTCATACATATCAAACATCATGCATCATCTTATCAATCATCATACAAGAATCAACACCAGAAGAATAAGAAAAGTAGGTTGAACCCTTCTGTATATATTAAACTTTCTGAATCGAGGGCTGTTTACATCGATACATACATATATACTACACGAACATACACCATGAACAGACATAACTTATAGACGCGTTGTTTCACACCAAGCGTTTCTGATAAACCGATGCAACTCTTAATTTAACAACTACCCTAACTGCCGTTGCTTTCTGTTTTCCTGCGTATATGGTTTGTTGGCCCATGGCCCAAACCAGAAAACATAACCCATTCCCGATTTCTGTCTGGCCCATTTAACTATCAAACTTGGGTTGAACAATTAAATCTAACATTAAGACACAAAGATAAGTTACATAAGCAACACATCCATATATAACCATGAAAAACCCTTACCCTAAAAAACAATAGCTGTGACATTACGCATCTCGTTTTTTTCAATGAGGATTGCCAGGACTATACAACACACACACACACAAAAGAAAAGGAACAAAAAAACACAAGGCTGGTCTTCAATTCAAAGTTTGGGCAAAATGAATGTAGTTTCCTCATAAGATACAAAACACAAAAAGAATGTAAACAAGTGTTCTTAAAATTAATAACAAACAGAATTTCCAAAGTTATGCTATGCGCTGCCACCTTCTGTGTAGGCTCTCCTTGATGAAGAGTGAGAGGATCCTGTTGGAAGATCTGCATAGGTAGGTCCACGAGTACGATAACTGTCTCTGTAGGATGAGCTTCTGCATGCCGTTTGGTGATTCACTGTGAACTTCAATTGCTTTTATTTGTTAACATCAGCAGATAAAATATGAGAACATTTCTATACAAATAAGCTAGTAAAACTGAATTATTTATGCCTAGAAACCTCGATCGCATAAAAATGTTTGACGATCTGTACCACTGAAACTAGAGAATCCAAGTTCGTTGGATCAAGCCATCCGAGTACTTCAAAACAAAATGATAAGTATAGATGTCAGGTTAAATGCACAGAGGGTGTTGGAGGAAACCGTGTAACAGGGTAAGATTTCAATGCCAAGATATCCCTTTGAATCGTGTTATCACTTTCTGAAAACAACTCGACCCTATATGCCTTGGGTTACACGAATTTGTTTTGGGATAAGACAAAGAGTGGTGTTCTTGTTTGAGGCAACAAAACAAAAACCTGGTGCTATAGAGTATTTCTTGTTGTGTGAGTTTTTCTCATGTGGATTACTTCTCACTATATGAGCACCCAACAATCAAAGGAGTTAATTGGTTTTAATTATCCAATAAAGTCCACCATTGATCACTTGCAATTTCCAGCATTTTGATATTCATGATCATTAAACTAATAATGACCATAAAATCCCACCAGTTAGGATAACCAACAATCACAACAAAATGGGTCAAAATAGCCTCTTAACCTGTCACGTTCAAAATCAGACTATTACGCCACTGTATAGTCTAATCTTAGACTAATTCAGTCTAATTTAGACTCAAGTCCATTTCAGACTATTAAGCCACTGTATAGTCTAATTTAAACTCATTCAGTCTAATTTAGACTCATGACTGTTTTCGCAATTGCTTTGGGTCAGGCATGTTATTGACTTAATGGCCGTACACTCCGTACCTCCTAATCCATTACCAAGTCAAATAACCATATCTCTCAATTACACTAAATTACTAACAGAGGGGTGGTCGGTAGATGACTCTTCAGTCATCATTATCATTGAGAACTTCGACTCTGATGCGGAAATAATAATAATAATAATAATAATAATAATAATAATAATAATAATAATAATAATAATAATAATAATTATAATAATAATAATAATAATAATAATAATAATAATAATAATAATAATAATAATAATAATAAAGTTTTATGTTAATTAGTACCATTATTATGTTTAATGTTTTATTAATTGTTTGTAACTCTTCATTAGTCCTAGACTTTTGATTAGCCTTAGACCTTTCATATTTCGTGAGACTTTTCACTTCTTTATCTTGCAACCTATTTAAAGGCTTCCAAATGTAATAGAAAGAAAAAGATGATAAGATTATGTTTATGAAAATCCAATTTTCTCTCAAATTGTTGAGTTGAATTTGTTGCCCAACCGCGGTATTCTTTGTGAATCAACGTGTTTTTGGAAGAGATTTTTCATGGTATTCATAGGAATCAACAGGTTTAATCTATTAATCCATTTATACGCTACATCAGTTGGTATCAAAGCCGAAGTTCCTGTTTGAAATGGTAATCTACGATGTCTATGAGGAGCTAGAGAAACCCGATGAACGTGAGATTTTGTTTATAAACAAAATTCTCGATGGCAACTTTGAGTTTTCTAGTTATGAAGATATGGAAGACGTATTCCATTCGAGTTGTAACAACAAAAATGACAATTATGATGCCATTATTGACGAAGACGTAAATTATGAAGCTACAATGGCCACAAAGCTTTCAATTGCCAAGAAGATTTTTGATTTGGAGAATGATTTAGCCCCACCAGATTATTTTGATAAAAATGGGCAGAATTGGGGTATTCCCACTTACAATTGGGAGGAAATGTCTAAAGACAACTATGTATGGTGGGGTGCTCGTTTATCACAGATTGCAAATTATTTCACGGCCTATAGGATTGATCACATATTGGGTTTCTTTAGAATCTGGGAACCCCCAAATCATGCAACGACAGGGTTAGTTTCTAAATTGTTGATGCTACTAATCTATCTCCAAATGTTAAAGAAAAACTTCAGCCAAGACTCGAGGACGAGTCGCTATTAACCCGGGGAGAATGATGCGGAAATAATAATAATAATAATAATAATAATAATAATAATAATAATAATAATAATAATAATAATAATAATAATAATAATAATAATAATAATAATAATAATAATAATAATAAAGTTTTATGTTAATTAGTACCATTATTATGTTTAATGTTTTATTAATTGTTTGTAACTCTTCATTAGTCCTAGACTTTTGATTAGCCTTAGACCTTTCATATTTCGTGAGACTTTTCACTTCTTTATCTTGCAACCTATTTAAAGGCTTCCAAATGTAATAGAAAGAAAAAGATGATAAGATTATGTTTATGAAAATCCAATTTTCTCTCAAATTGTTGAGTTGAATTTGTTGCCCAACCGCGGTATTCTTTGTGAATCAACGTGTTTTTGGAAGAGATTATTCCTGGTATTCAAAGGAATCAACAGGTTTAATTTTTGTTATCTTATTTCACGCTACATCGGACTCATTTACTTGTAAACAATGAATTTGGGATCTGTTTTATCTTGAACGGGTCAGATAAAAGAAAATTAGCTGAAAGGGGAACAGAGTGAAACAGGCTGCGTAGCCTACGTCAAACAGGTTGAAGGTTGCCCAATTATTTGTTTTGATCCATTATCAGGGGCGGAGCTAGGAAATATGCATGGAGGGGGCAAAAACAAAATTATTTTGTGCTTCTTTACCCAAAACACCCATCTTACCACCTCTACCCGTGACCAAGCCTAAGATCGCCAATTGTGAAAACATGAGGTGAAGTAGATAGAATGTGATGAATATAGTTGAATTTCCCACAGCCTTCATCCTCAGGATCACAAGCTAAGTGATGATTCTGTTGGGTTTTCTATTCCCTAACTAGATTAATATGCGCAGCGAAATATAACAAAAATTAATCTAAGGCAATTAGGAAACTAAACTCTAAGGGATCGTAACTTGAATAAATAAAAGCAATAAAACAATTAAGATAAATAGGAAATTACTAACCTTTGAGAAAAAACAATTTCTCACGCGTAGACCACCTTGCAGAACCTTCGTAAGTTGGAGGCGAGTGCCCAAACTAGAACACCTCTAATGCTTCACACCCACGAACAAAGAGAATTCCCAAGTCTCCTATGGTCACGACTCTAAGTCGTAAAACTCTTACAAGGAGCAGGAGTAAGAAAGAGAGAAGGAGAATTGAAAACTATTCAATTCAAAAGGTACAAGGAAAACCTAAGGGGTAGGCCCCTATTTATAGGGGAGGAGGAATACTTAGGGTTTCATATCCCAACCGATGTGGGACAGACATCCATACGGCGTACGGATCTTCCATACGGCGTATGGATGGTGATTCCACCGCCTTACAAACCCTAGCATCCATACGGCGTATGGATGAAGATTTCAGAATTCTTTTTTCTTTTAGTTTCTAATTAATAACCAAATTATAAACTAATCATAATATTAATTCCAATTAATATTATCTCTCATTTATTTCTCTTACTGTTCATTGAGAGCGACCTAAAAAGGATTCCACTTTTAACGATAGTCTTACCAATTTAGTTATGACCTTGGACACTATTCCAACAGTCTCCCACTTGGACAAGTCATCAACTACTATTGGTCTAAGCCTATTCCATTAACTAAGCAGAGAGTGCCATCCAACGCAACTGCCGAACTCTGAATCTTATCTTAGAGTTAGCCCTTTAGATAAGTGATCAACTATTCCTTTGTTCTATTGATATCGTATGAATCGAGACATAGATTTTAATCAATCTCAAGATTCATAATTAGTTTTTCTGATTTCCGATTACATTGACTTTATGAGACTATTGAACCATCAACTTAGTCTCGGCCAAGCCTAGCACTTTAGAGTCAATCTTTAATCATCAGAGGGCCCAAGATATCGTTTTTCCCTTTTAGGCGAAAAGAAACAAATAAATTTCGACTACATAGCACTAGTCAACTCATCATGTCATACCTAACATACCCTTTATAACTGGCAGTTACGCACATCGTTTGAATAGACTAAAGTATAACAGACTTGAAAAACTAGAAACTCAGTGTATCTCCATTTTAAGAATAGAGGATATTACCATCTTAAAATCACTCGTGATTTAATCCATGAAGTGATCTCTTTAAGTACGGGTATCTCCTATACTTAAATCTCCATTAAGTACCCATGAGTGTTGCAGCAATCTCCATGCCATGTCTAATCTCCATAGACAATCTACTAACACTCCATGACAGTCTTGATTCACCACTTACTTCCAGGAGTGTGAACGACTAAGGAGGTTTGAATAAAAACTGTTTTACTCGAGAAGTGGTGTCTAAACATGCAAAACTGAAATACAATGACAAACAATAGTAAATGGCAGAACTCCTTCCAATAAATAAATCTCCATTATTTAATCACCAAGTCTATATCAATTTCCATCATTGTTTACAATGTTTCAAAATCAAACTAACAACTAAAACTTTACATTATCTCTTAAGCCTATGCTCCTAGAATGCTCATCATGTTTGGACTTTCCAAGTGTCTTTGTGAACAGATCAGCCGGATTGTCCTCTGATCTTATGCTCTTCACAATCACGTGTCGTTCTTCTACTTTTCTCCGAACAAAATGGTATTTTCTTTCAATGTGCTTTGACTTTCCGTGATCCTTGGGTTCTCTACTCAAGGCGACCGCACTTTCGTTATCACAGAATATTTCAATGGGGTCTTGAACCGTTGGAACAACTCCAAGATCTCCAATGAAATTCTTAATCCAGATAGCTTCCTTTGAAGCCTCGCAAGCCGCTATGTACTCAGACTCGCACGTTGAGTCTGCCACTGTATCTTGCTTGGAACTTTTCCATGTCACTGCTCCCCCATTCAATAAGAATACCCAACCAGACTGTGAATGACTATCATCTCTATCTGTTTGGAAACTTGCATCACTATAACCCGTTACTCTGAGTTCTTCTTCTCCACCATAAACCAAGAACCTGTCCTTAGTATTTCTCAAATACTTAAGAATATTCTTTACAGCTGTCCAATGACCTTCACCAGGATTCTGCTGATGTCAACTCACTAAGCTCAAAGCAAATGAGACATCAGGCCTCGTACACGTCATGGCATACATGATCGATCCTATAGCCGAAGCATATGGGACTCGACTCATTCTATCAGATTCTTCCTTAGATTTCGGACAAAGATCCTTACTGATCTTAATGCCATGATGTAAGGGTAGATTCCCTTTCTTAGAGTTCTCCATTTTGAATCTTTTCAAAATTTTATCTAAGTATGTGTCCTGGCTAAGTCCTATGAGAAGTCTCGACCTATCTCTATAAATCTTTATACCAAGAATATATGCTGCATCTCCCAAGTCTTTCATAGCGAAACATTTTCTCAACCAATCATTTACACTTTGTAATGTTGGGATATTGTTTCCTATGAGTAGTATATCATCCACATATAATACTAGGAAGACTACAACACTCCCACTGAACTTGACATATATACAGGACTCATCTTCGCTTCTAGAAAATTCAAACTCTGTGACTTTTTCATGGAAGCAGAGATTCCAGCTACGAGAGGCTTGTTTAAGTCCATATATAGCCTTTTGAGGCTTACACACTCTATTAGGATACTTCACATTTTCAAAACCCTCCGGTTGTGCCATGAACACATCCTCTGTCATTTTCCCGTTAAGGAAAGCGGTTTTGACATCCATCTGCCAAATTTCATAATCATGAAATGCAGCTATGGCTAGCATAATCCTAATTGATTTTATCTTAGCTACTGGTGAGAAGGTTTTCTCATAATCAATTCCATGAGTTTGAGTATAACCTTTCGCTGCCAACCTAGCTTTATAAGTGTGTACTTTCCCATCCATGTCTGTCTTCTTTTTGAAGATCCACTTGCAACCCACCGTCTTAAGACCGGGTGCAGCGTCAGCCAAATTCCAAACTTGGTTGTCATACATAGAATGAATTTCGCTTTTCATAGCTTGTCACACCCCCAATTTAATGCTTTGCGGAAGCGACTGTTTTGGGGCGTGACTAATCAATAATCAAACCCAAAGTACAAGCAAACGACTCTAAATGAGACGTTGTAGTAGATGTTACATTAATACATAAGTTTTCAAAAGTAATACATCATTGATGAGTTCGCAACTTGTTTTGTTAGATTTTAAGTACATAATCATTATACAAAAGATAATGCAAGTAAAATCTTCATATGTGTAATTGCATGCGACTCGAGCTACTAAAGCATATCCTGCTGGGCCATCTGTACTGATCAACCCTACTGTTGCTGTGTACCTGAGAATGCATTACTAAAACAGGTCAACCAAAAAGGTTGGTGAATCTCACAGGTGTATAATAAGTACAGTTTGAACACATCAGCTTGTAAAATCATTGAGTAAATATTGCACAGTCGCAATAGTTTCCGTATACATTGCTATGAGCACCATAGTCGAAGCTTAACAATCAGTGTTTTTGCCCTCGTGAATGCTAATCCAAACATTCATATGTAACGAGTAAGAAACACCCATTTATACTGAATGTTCGGGGTAGTGCGTGCTACCCTGGGTGAGGATTGTCAGTCCTAATGGATCCATTTACTAGTACTCGCGCTTAAGACCATAACTGACGACTATGATTAAAGGGACTTCATTGGATTAAGTAATCTCATGCAATCGATATACCAGTAAATCAGTTTGTAATCAAGTAAGTAAATACATGTGTTCGAGTAAAACAAGTAATGCATCTCCCCCAAAGTAAAGCAGTAAAAAGGGGCCATGAGACTCACCTGTAGAGCCAGCAATCCTAAAGTGCGTGCGTATGCCAACAGTGTTCTCCTAATGCCCTAAACACGCAAGGTTGTATATTTGAAATTAGACATTTAGTAGTTTGTTCATACGATTGTTCGTTTGGTTAATTATGTCCAAAGTATTCGTCTCGTATTATGTTTGAAGTTTCATTAAAACGTACAGCCCGTTGGTGACGAATAGAAATTACATTTCAAAAATATAATTGTGTTTGTTTTGTTTAATTATGTTCCAATGTGTTCGTTTTTGAAAGACAAATCCAACGCAAAAAGAATCGTCGAAAACGGATGTGTAACGAAGAAGTTATGAAGCAAAACGTAAACGGAACGCGTGCTGATTGGCACTTCACGCGATCATGGTAAATCTCACGCGATTGCGTGAAAATGGAAGTTCACGCGATCATGGTAAATCTCACGCGATTGCGTGAAAATGGAAGTTCACGCGATCATGGTAAATCTCACGCGATTGCGTGAAAATGGAAGTTCACGCGATCATGGTAAATCTCACGCGATTGCATGAAAATGACGCGATTGCGTCAGATTTTGAGGTGAAAACCACGCGATCGCGTGGATTTCACTGGTTTTGAGTCTGTTCGAAGTTCCAGCAAACAAAATGGGTTTTGGGGTGTGATTCTTGGACATATTCGATAATATAACACTAGTACATGCTAAAACAAGTTATATAAACACGAAAACTTAAGGAAATCGGAAGTGATTCTTACCAAATTAAAAATGGGCTCGAGAGGATGATGATGATGATCCGATGATGATGATGATAATCACAGAAGATGAAGAAGATGATGATTTTGATGATGTTGTTGTTGATTGTTGTTGTTGTTGATGAAGATCAAAAGAGAAAGAGAGCCGAGAGATGAGATAGAGATTGAGTTTGTGATTTGTGTGTGTGAATTTTTGGGGGTCGGGTGAATATAATCCGGCCTCCAATAATTGAGGTAGGTGAGTATTTTCGCCCCGTGTTCGCGTACCCGATCGTTATGTAGTATAATGTTTTAAAATGATATTTCTCTAAATATTATTTCGTATATGTTTTCAATTGAAATATTTTATAAAAATACTTCCAATGAGATATAAAAATTATATCTTAGTTTAACTCGAAATACACGGATAGTTTTCTTTATCTAAAATGTATTTAAATAATTTTTGGAGTACGTAATTATTATTCTCAATAATAATACTTTGTTTAAAAATGTTTTTCACTAAATTCTATTTTGGGTATTTGCGTTCTACCAGATTTGTGTACGTGTGATTATTAAATAATCGTTTCGGGTTATTTAATACTTTGTAAATAAAGTTTAAATTTGGACGGTAATTTGGGTCATTTTTGACCGGGTGTCACATTCTCCCCTTGTTAGGAGAATTTCGTCCCGAAATTTGTTCGTAGTATTTATCGTTGTATTCAAGTTGTAGTTCGCGTGTTATCTACGTAAGTCTGACAACGCCTATCTAGAGTTGTCTATCTCCCCTTGTTGAGCTAGCGCCCTTCCGGCAACTAAGGAATTCGAAATGAAGTTTCGAGATGTTTTGACTATTGTGCCTACATGATCAGTCCAGTCGATCACTAGGGAGTAGCTACAATGTGTACTAGTAGCCTAAAGTAATTCAGTAAATCCTTGATTGTTTGTCGGTAGGACAAAGTTTGTTATTTAGCCAATTGCTTGAGTACAGCTACATTTTGCACTAGTAGCCCACCTTAGACTCTATCAGTCTCATACAGAAACGAAGTGGTTTAGCACATTTCAGGTTTATGTGGGATGTTACCCAAAATACGGTTTTATGTGAGTCGTCACCCAAAAATTTGTTTTACTCGGGACGTTACCCAGTATATAAAAGTCAACCGGTATGTTTTCCGGTATACAACAGCGTAGGATATGTGATTCCTATACCTTTGTGCTAAAACCAGTTTCATATATAGAGACTATAGATCTAAATTGTTATTTTCCCCTAACCCTATTGTGCACTTAGAATCTAGGGAAAACATAACAAGTATCAAGTAGCAAGTATAGTTTATCCAGTGAGTAGTATGAAAGCAGATAGGTTGCTAGCGAGTTACCATAATCGCATCCCTATTCAGATTCTGGTAGGTTTTGCTCCTATAACAGCAAGGAGGTCATTGTGTACTGTGAAATTTTGTTGACCATTCAAGGTCTGCAGTTTTGTATCAAATTGTGTACAGTAAGCAAGTTTGAACGGTTTTGAAGTTTTGAAAATTTCTTTAGAACTTTTCATAAGAAATTTTGAAACATGTTTGTTAAAAGTACATTTGTCAGAAAATTTTGACAGTGAAAGTCGATTGAAAACTTTGAAGTTTGTCGAAAACTTTAGTCAATAAATAGTTCGGTTGAAATTCTTGTCAGTGACAAAGTTTTGAAATCTTATTTAACAAAATTTGTTTGAAAATAGATTTCATGAAAAAGTTCGGGGTAAAAGCATGTGAAAATTGTTGAAAATGATTTTCCTAGGGTTCGCCTAACAGTAAGACGATGTACATTGTAGACATAAAATTTTGTAGACGGTAGCATTTTAAAATAGAGTCCCGATTTCCGTATCAAGAGACATTGTAGCAGCTATGTTTGTCATTTATAATGGTGTAGATAGTCTCAAATGTATCATCAAGTAAAGGCCTATTCCTATACATCCAGTATATAATATAATAGCCTAGTGAGTAGTACGTAGTCTAGGCCTATGTATGTATATATACCAATATCCCATAATAGCCTAATCATACTTGTATGTATCACCGATTTCATCGGTATCCTACTGCCTGCCTGAAATAGTTCGCCAATTTCCTTATTCTATTTGTACTTAGAATCTGAGGAAACACATAAAGTTCTAAACAGTAATAGAACCTATTCAAGTAAGTAGTACGTATGCAGTTTTGTTTATCCGGGAGTGTACGTACCCGTGTTGAGTAAATCAATAAGTCTAGGGTTCTGGTGATTACCTTCAGCATTAAGTACATAGAACCTGCCCTTAGCAGCGTTGTTGTTTTTGTCCTTTAGTTTTGGACAGTCTCTCTTGAAATGCCCAGTACCATTGCACTCATACCAGGTTTTGGGTGCAAAGGTGTCGGTACCAGTGGTGGTTTCTTTACAGTCCTTGGTCATATGTCCAAATCGCTTGCATTTGTTACAAGGACATTGACCATCATGATGAAGCTTGCACTTAGAGCAATAGGGCTTCCTTCCCTTATACTCTTTCTTGTCATCAGTTTCAGAAGTGTTGGCCTGAGCAGTTGCAGGCTTCTTGTTGGCTTGGTTCTGATTTCCAGAGCTTCCATAAGCTTTCCTCTTGTTATCTCCCGAGCTGTTTCCAGTAGTTTTGTCGCTAGCGGTTCCTTGACGAACCATTTGTGCCATCAGTTTGTGTGCCATACGCACTGTACCATGAAATGTGGGAGAGTTTGATGAAGTAACCATTCCTTGAATTTGTGGAGGAAGTCCCCAAAGATAGCGCTCAATTCGCTTGGATTCCGTATCAACCATAGATGGGCACAAGTGTGCTAACTGATTGAATCTAGAAGAGTAGCCAGCAATGTCATTTCCTTGAGTAGCGAGATTCCAGAATTCTGCCTCGAGCTGTTGAATCTCATCCCTAGGACAATACTCATCCTTGAGCATTTTCTTCAGCTCATCCCAAGGAGTTTCCAAAGCAATGTCTTGGCCCACCGAATCAGCATAGGTGTTCCACCATGTCAGAGCATCATCCATGAAAGTGTAGGTGGAGAACTTGACTTTACAGTCCTCAGTGCAGTTGCAGATGCGAAAGACTGCCTCAGTCTTTTCCAGCCATCGCAACAACCCAATGGCACCTTCAGTGCCATTGAAGTTTAGAGGTTTGCAGCTAAGGAAGTCTTTATAGGTGCAGGGTTTCACTACAGTGGTATTTGGTGTTGTTTCGACACTTTCATATCGTTGTCGTTCGGCAAGTACTGCATCAGTTACCAGTCGGTCAACCTGAGCTTGAGTGAACTTTTGGCGTCGTGGAGGCATGTTCCTTCAATGAAGATAAGGGACATGTCAGAGTTTTGTACAAGAGTATGATCATCGTAGTTGTATATATTACAGTAATATACCACAACACAAGTGACAATCAATAGCGTAGAATAACAGTGATTGTAATCATCCAACTTGCTAGTTCAACTGATTACGAGGATTAAGGTTTTCAAAAAGGAAAAAGGATATTACATCCGAACAGATATCAGTAGTTTTGCGGAATGTGATAGGAAAGTAGAAAAGATTTGTACTTAGAGAAATACTGGATTCGAATGTTAAAACTGATGAATGAGTGAAGAATGGTCCTCTGTTGACCAGTTTGTGCAGAGTAAGGCGTAGAAGTTCTTAATCTCTACCTAGGGTAAGCCTATTTCGAAGAGATGACCCTCTCTGTCAGGGTACATCCCGGTACTATTTTTCCTGATTCGATCAACTTACCATAGGCCTATTCTAAAGTGTGTTTGCGCAGTGAGTGTGTTACTGAATTTCGAAGGATCTCAATAAGCCTAATTATATAGGTGTAACCTATATACACTTATTATCCACCTAGTTGTATCTATCACAGAACAAGTACAAGTCACGGTTCTCTCGTGGTCAAAGTCAACTAGTGCATTCCTGTTCAACATAACCCCTTTCAGATCTTACATCATCCTCATTTAATTGTACATAGTTGATCAGGCTATGTTAAATTAAACTCGTATGCTGAAATCCCTGAACCAGTTATATCTAATGAGGAATACTGCCTAACGGTCATAGTCTAGGCCTACTAAATGCAACCTAGTTCGCTATAACCTTAGGCTCTGATACCAATCTGTCACACCCCCAATTTAATGCTTTGCGGAAGCGACTGTTTTGGGGCGTGACTAATCAATAATCAAACCCAAAGTACAAGCAAACGACTCTAAATGAGACGTTGTAGTAGATGTTACATTAATACATAAGTTTTCAAAAGTAATACATCATTGATGAGTTCGCAACTTGTTTTGTTAGATTTTAAGTACATAATCATTATACAAAAGATAATGCAAGTAAAATCTTCATATGTGTAATTGCATGCGACTCGAGCTACTAAAGCATATCCTGCTGGGCCATCTGTACTGATCAACCCTACTGTTGCTGTGTACCTGAGAATGCATTACTAAAACAGGTCAACCAAAAAGGTTGGTGAATCTCACAGGTGTATAATAAGTACAGTTTGAACACATCAGCTTGTAAAATCATTGAGTAAATATTGCACAGTCGCAATAGTTTCCGTATACATTGCCATGAGCACCATAGTCGAAGCTTAACAATCAGTGTTTTTGCCCTCGTGAATGCTAATCCAAACATTCATATGTAACGAGTAAGAAACACCCATTTATACTGAATGTTCGGGGTAGTGCGTGCTACCCTGGGTGAGGATTGTCAGTCCTAATGGATCCATTTACTAGTACTCGCGCTTAAGACCATAACTGACGACTATGATTAAAGGGACTTCATTGGATTAAGTAATCTCATGCAATCGATATACCAGTAAATCAGTTTGTAATCAAGTAAGTAAATACATGTGTTCGAGTAAAACAAGTAATGCATCTCCCCCAAAGTAAAGCAGTAAAAAGGGGCCATGAGACTCACCTGTAGAGCCAGCAATCCTAAAGTGCGTGCGTATGCCAACAGTAATCTCCTAATGCCCTAAACACGCAAGGTTGTATATTTGAAATTAGACATTTAGTAGTTTGTTCATACGATTGTTCGTTTGGTTAATTATGTCCAAAGTATTCGTCTCGTATTATGTTTGAAGTTTCATTAAAACGTACAGCCCGTTGGTGACGAATAGAAATTACATTTCAAAAATATAATTGTGTTTGTTTTGTTTAATTATGTTCCAATGTGTTCGTTTTTGAAAGATAAATCCAACGCAAAAAGAATCGTCGAAAACGGATGTGTAACGAAGAAGTTATGAAGCAAAACGTAAACGGAACGCGTGCTGATTGGCACTTCACGCGATCATGGTAAATCTCACGCGATTGCGTGAAAATGGAAGTTCACGCGATCATGGTAAATGTCACGCGATTGCGTGAAAATGGAAGTTCACGCGATCATGGTAAATCTCACGCGATTGCGTGAAAATGGAAGTTCACGCGATCATGGTAAATCTCACGCGATTGCGTGAAAATGACGCGATTGCGTCAGATTTTGAGGTGAAAACCACGCGATCGCGTGGATTTCACTGGTTTTGAGTCTGTTCGAAGTTCCAGCAAACAAAATGGGTTTTGGGGTGTGATTCTTGGACATATTCGATAATATAACACTAGTACATGCTAAAACAAGTTATATAAACACGAAAACTTAAGGAAATCGGAAGTGATTCTTACCAAATTAAAAATGGGCTCGAGAGGATGATGATGATGATCCGATGATGATGATGATAATCACAGAAGATGAAGAAGATGATGATTTTGATGATGTTGTTGTTGATTGTTGTTGTTGTTGATGAAGATCAAAAGAGAAAGAGAGCCGAGAGATGAGATAGAGATTGAGTTTGTGATTTGTGTGTGTGAATTTTTGGGGGTCGGGTGAATATAATCCGGCCTCCAATAATTGAGGTAGGTGAGTATTTTCGCCCCGTGTTCGCGTACCCGATCGTTATGTAGTATAATGTTTTAAAATGATATTTCTCTAAATATTATTTCGTATATGTTTTCAATTGAAATATTTTATAAAAATACTTCCAATGAGATATAAAAATTATATCTTAGTTTAACTCGAAATACACGGATATTTTCTTTATCTAAAATGTATTTAAATAATTTTTGGAGTACGTAATTATTATTCTCAATAATAATACTTTGTTTAAAAATGTTTTTCACTAAATTCTATTTTGGGTATTTGCGTTCTACCAGATTTGTGTACGTGTGATTATTAAATAATCGTTTCGGGTTATTTAATACTTTGTAAATAAAGTTTAAATTTGGACGGTAATTTGGGTCATTTTTGACCGGGTGTCACATTCTCCCCTTGTTAGGAGAATTTCGTCCCGAAATTTGTTCGTAGTATTTATCGTTGTATTCAAGTTGTAGTTCGCGTGTTATCTACGTAAGTCTGACAACGCCTATCTAGAGTTGTCTATCTCCCCTTGTTGAGCTAGCGCCCTTCCGGCAACTAAGGAATTCGAAATGAAGTTTCGAGATGTTTTGACTATTGTGCCTACATGATCAGTCCAGTCGATCACTAGGGAGTAGCTACAATGTGTACTAGTAGCCTAAAGTAATTCAGTAAATCCTTGATTGTTTGTCGGTAGGACAAAGTTTGTTATTTAGCCAATTGCTTGAGTACAGCTACATTTTGCACTAGTAGCCCACCTTAGACTCTATCAGTCTCATACAGAAACGAAGTGGTTTAGCACATTTCAGGTTTATGTGGGATGTTACCCAAAATACGGTTTTATGTGAGTCGTCACCCAAAAATTTGTTTTACTCGGGACGTTACCCAGTATATAAAAGTCAACCGGTATGTTTTCCGGTATACAACAGCGTAGGATATGTGATTCCTATACCTTTGTGCTAAAACCAGTTTCATATATAGAGACTATAGATCTAAATTGTTATTTTCCCCTAACCCTATTGTGCACTTAGAATCTAGGGAAAACATAACAAGTATCAAGTAGCAAGTATAGTTTATCCAGTGAGTAGTATGAAAGCAGATAGGTTGCTAGCGAGTTACCATAATCGCATCCCTATTCAGATTCTGGTAGGTTTTGCTCCTATAACAGCAAGGAGGTCATTGTGTACTGTGAAATTTTGTTGACCATTCAAGGTCTGCAGTTTTGTATCAAATTGTGTACAGTAAGCAAGTTTGAACGGTTTTGAAGTTTTGAAAATTTCTTTAGAACTTTTCATAAGAAATTTTGAAACATGTTTGTTAAAAGTACATTTGTCAGAAAATTTTGACAGTGAAAGTCGATTGAAAACTTTGAAGTTTGTCGAAAACTTTAGTCAATAAATAGTTCGGTTGAAATTCTTGTCAGTGACAAAGTTTTGAAATCTTATTTAACAAAATTTGTTTGAAAATAGATTTCATGAAAAAGTTCGGGGTAAAAGCATGTGAAAATTGTTGAAAATGATTTTCCTAGGGTTCGCCTAACAGTAAGACGATGTACATTGTAGACATAAAATTTTGTAGACGGTAGCATTTTAAAATAGAGTCCCGATTTCCGTATCAAGAGACATTGTAGCAGCTATGTTTGTCATTTATAATGGTGTAGATAGTCTCAAATGTATCATCAAGTAAAGGCCTATTCCTATACATCCAGTATATAATATAATAGCCTAGTGAGTAGTACGTAGTCTAGGCCTATGTATGTATATATACCAATATCCCATAATAGCCTAATCATACTTGTATGTATCACCGATTTCATCGGTATCCTACTGCCTGCCTGAAATAGTTCGCCAATTTCCTTATTCTATTTGTACTTAGAATCTGAGGAAACACATAAAGTTCTAAACAGTAATAGAACCTATTCAAGTAAGTAGTACGTATGCAGTTTTGTTTATCCGGGAGTGTACGTACCCGTGTTGAGTAAATCAATAAGTCTAGGGTTCTGGTGATTACCTTCAGCATTAAGTACATAGAACCTGCCCTTAGCAGCGTTGTTGTTTTTGTCCTTTAGTTTTGGACAGTCTCTCTTGAAATGCCCAGTACCATTGCACTCATACCAGGTTTTGGGTGCAAAGGTGTCGGTACCAGTGGTGGTTTCTTTACAGTCCTTGGTCATATGTCCAAATCGCTTGCATTTGTTACAAGGACATTGACCATCATGATGAAGCTTGCACTTAGAGCAATAGGGCTTCCTTCCCTTATACTCTTTCTTGTCATCAGTTTCAGAAGTGTTGGCCTGAGCAGTTGCAGGCTTCTTGTTGGCTTGGTTCTGATTTCCAGAGCTTCCATAAGCTTTCCTCTTGTTATCTCCCGAGCTGTTTCCAGTAGTTTTGTCGCTAGCGGTTCCTTGACGAACCATTTGTGCCATCAGTTTGTGTGCCATACGCACTGTACCATGAAATGTGGGAGAGTTTGATGAAGTAACCATTCCTTGAATTTGTGGAGGAAGTCCCCAAAGATAGCGCTCAATTCGCTTGGATTCCGTATCAACCATAGATGGGCACAAGTGTGCTAACTGATTGAATCTAGAAGAGTAGCCAGCAATGTCATTTCCTTGAGTAGCGAGATTCCAGAATTCTGCCTCGAGCTGTTGAATCTCATCCCTAGGACAATACTCATCCTTGAGCATTTTCTTCAGCTCATCCCAAGGAGTTTCCAAAGCAATGTCTTGGCCCACCGAATCAGCATAGGTGTTCCACCATGTCAGAGCATCATCCATGAAAGTGTAGGTGGAGAACTTGACTTTACAGTCCTCAGTGCAGTTGCAGATGCGAAAGACTGCCTCAGTCTTTTCCAGCCATCGCAACAACCCAATGGCACCTTCAGTGCCATTGAAGTTTAGAGGTTTGCAGCTAAGGAAGTCTTTATAGGTGCAGGGTTTCACTACAGTGGTATTTGGTGTTGTTTCGACACTTTCATATCGTTGTCGTTCGGCAAGTACTGCATCAGTTACCAGTCGGTCAACCTGAGCTTGAGTGAACTTTTGGCGTCGTGGAGGCATGTTCCTTCAATGAAGATAAGGGACATGTCAGAGTTTTGTACAAGAGTATGATCATCGTAGTTGTATATATTACAGTAATATACCACAACACAAGTGACAATCAATAGCGTAGAATAACAGTGATTGTAATCATCCAACTTGCTAGTTCAACTGATTACGAGGATTAAGGTTTTCAAAAAGGAAAAAGGATATTACATCCGAACAGATATCAGTAGTTTTGCGGAATGTGATAGGAAAGTAGAAAAGATTTGTACTTAGAGAAATACTGGATTCGAATGTTAAAACTGATGAATGAGTGAAGAATGGTCCTCTGTTGACCAGTTTGTGCAGAGTAAGGCGTAGAAGTTCTTAATCTCTACCTAGGGTAAGCCTATTTCGAAGAGATGACCCTCTCTGTCAGGGTACATCCCGGTACTATTTTTCCTGATTCGATCAACTTACCATAGGCCTATTCTAAAGTGTGTTTGCGCAGTGAGTGTGTTACTGAATTTCGAAGGATCTCAATAAGCCTAATTATATAGGTGTAACCTATATACACTTATTATCCACCTAGTTGTATCTATCACAGAACAAGTACAAGTCACGGTTCTCTCGTGGTCAAAGTCAACTAGTGCATTCCTGTTCAACATAACCCCTTTCAGATCTTACATCATCCTCATTTAATTGTACATAGTTGATCAGGCTATGTTAAATTAAACTCGTATGCTGAAATCCCTGAACCAGTTATATCTAAAGAGGAATACTGCCTAACGGTCATAGTCTAGGCCTACTAAATGCAACCTAGTTCGCTATAACCTTAGGCTCTGATACCAATCTGTCACACCCCCAATTTAATGCTTTGCGGAAGCGACTGTTTTGGGGCGTGACTAATCAATAATCAAACCCAAAGTACAAGCAAACGACTCTAAATGAGACGTTGTAGTAGATGTTACATTAATACATAAGTTTTCAAAAGTAATACATCATTGATGAGTTCGCAACTTGTTTTGTTAGATTTTAAGTACATAATCATTATACAAAAGATAATGCAAGTAAAATCTTCATATGTGTAATTGCATGCGACTCGAGCTACTAAAGCATATCCTGCTGGGCCATCTGTACTGATCAACCCTACTGTTGCTGTGTACCTGAGAATGCATTACTAAAACAGGTCAACCAAAAAGGTTGGTGAATCTCACAGGTGTATAATAAGTACAGTTTGAACACATCAGCTTGTAAAATCATTGAGTAAATATTGCACAGTCGCAATAGTTTCCGTATACATTGCCATGAGCACCATAGTCGAAGCTTAACAATCAGTGTTTTTGCCCTCGTGAATGCTAATCCAAACATTCATATGTAACGAGTAAGAAACACCCATTTATACTGAATGTTCGGGGTAGTGCGTGCTACCCTGGGTGAGGATTGTCAGTCCTAATGGATCCATTTACTAGTACTCGCGCTTAAGACCATAACTGACGACTATGATTAAAGGGACTTCATTGGATTAAGTAATCTCATGCAATCGATATACCAGTAAATCAGTTTGTAATCAAGTAAGTAAATACATGTGTTCGAGTAAAACAAGTAATGCATCTCCCCCAAAGTAAAGCAGTAAAAAGGGGCCATGAGACTCACCTGTAGAGCCAGCAATCCTAAAGTGCGTGCGTATGCCAACAGTAATCTCCTAATGCCCTAAACACGCAAGGTTGTATATTTGAAATTAGACATTTAGTAGTTTGTTCATACGATTGTTCGTTTGGTTAATTATGTCCAAAGTATTCGTCTCGTATTATGTTTGAAGTTTCATTAAAACGTACAGCCCGTTGGTGACGAATAGAAATTACATTTCAAAAATATAATTGTGTTTGTTTTGTTTAATTATGTTCCAATGTGTTCGTTTTTGAAAGACAAATCCAACGCAAAAAGAATCGTCGAAAACGGATGTGTAACGAAGAAGTTATGAAGCAAAACGTAAACGGAACGCGTGCTGATTGGCACTTCACGCGATCATGGTAAATCTCACGCGATTGCGTGAAAATGGAAGTTCACGCGATCATGGTAAATCTCACGCGATTGCGTGAAAATGGAAGTTCACGCGATCATGGTAAATCTCACGCGATTGCGTGAAAATGGAAGTTCACGCGATCATGGTAAATCTCAAGCGATTGCGTGAAAATGACGCGATTGCGTCAGATTTTGAGGTGAAAACCACGCGATCGCGTGGATTTCACTGGTTTTGAGTCTGTTCGAAGTTCCAGCAAACAAAATGGGTTTTGGGGTGTGATTCTTGGACATATTCGATAATATAACACTAGTACATGCTAAAACAAGTTATATAAACACGAAAACTTAAGGAAATCGGAAGTGATTCTTACCAAATTAAAAATGGGCTCGAGAGGATGATGATGATGATCCGATGATGATGATGATAATCACAGAAGATGAAGAAGATGATGATTTTGATGATGTTGTTGTTGATTGTTGTTGTTGTTGATGAAGATCAAAAGAGAAAGAGAGCCGAGAGATGAGATAGAGATTGAGTTTGTGATTTGTGTGTGTGAATTTTTGGGGGTCGGGTGAATATAATCCGGCCTCCAATAATTGAGGTAGGTGAGTATTTTCGCCCCGTGTTCGCGTACCCGATCGTTATGTAGTATAATGTTTTAAAATGATATTTCTCTAAATATTATTTCGTATATGTTTTCAATTGAAATATTTTATAAAAATACTTCCAATGAGATATAAAAATTATATCTTAGTTTAACTCGAAATACACGGATAGTTTTCTTTATCTAAAATGTATTTAAATAATTTTTGGAGTACGTAATTATTATTCTCAATAATAATACTTTGTTTAAAAATGTTTTTCACTAAATTCTATTTTGGGTATTTGCGTTCTACCAGATTTGTGTACGTGTGATTTTTAAATAATCGTTTCGGGTTATTTAATACTTTGTAAATAAAGTTTAAATTTGGACGGTAATTTGGGTCATTTTTGACCGGGTGTCACATTCTCCCCTTGTTAGGAGAATTTCGTCCCGAAATTTGTTCGTAGTATTTATCGTTGTATTCAAGTTGTAGTTCGCGTGTTATCTACGTAAGTCTGACAACGCCTATCTAGAGTTGTCTATCTCCCCTTGTTGAGCTAGCGCCCTTCCGGCAACTAAGGAATTCGAAATGAAGTTTCGAGATGTTTTGACTATTGTGCCTACATGATCAGTCCAGTCGATCACTAGGGAGTAGCTACAATGTGTACTAGTAGCCTAAAGTAATTCAGTAAATCCTTGATTGTTTGTCGGTAGGACAAAGTTTGTTATTTAGCCAATTGCTTGAGTACAGCTACATTTTGCACTAGTAGCCCACCTTAGACTCTATCAGTCTCATACAGAAACGAAGTGGTTTAGCACATTTCAGGTTTATGTGGGATGTTACCCAAAATACGGTTTTATGTGAGTCGTCACCCAAAAATTTGTTTTACTCGGGACGTTACCCAGTATATAAAAGTCAACCGGTATGTTTTCCGGTATACAACAGCGTAGGATATGTGATTCCTATACCTTTGTGCTAAAACTAGTTTCATATATAGAGACTATAGATCTAAATTGTTATTTTCCCCTAACCCTATTGTGCACTTAGAATCTAGGGAAAACATAACAAGTATCAAGTAGCAAGTATAGTTTATCCAGTGAGTAGTATGAAAGCAGATAGGTTGCTAGCGAGTTACCATAATCGTATCCCTATTCAGATTCTGGTAGGTTTAGCTCCTATAACAGCAAGGAGGTCATTGTGTACTGTGAAATTTTGTTGACCATTCAAGGTCTGCAGTTTTGTATCAAATTATGTACAGTAAGCAAGTTTGAACGGTTTTGAAGTTTTGAAAATTTCTTTAGAACTTTTCATAAGAAATTTTGAAACATGTTTGTTAAAAGTACATTTGTCAGAAAATTTTGACAGTGAAAGTCGATTGAAAACTTTGAAGTTTGTCGAAAACTTTAGTCAATAAATAGTTCGGTTGAAATTCTTGTCAGTGACAAAGTTTTGAAATCTTATTTAACAAAATTTGTTTGAAAATAGATTTCATGAAAAAGTTCGGGGTAAAAGCATGTGAAAATTGTTGAAAATGATTTTCCTAGGGTTCGCCTAACAGTAAGACGATGTACATTGTAGACATAAAATTTTGTAGACGGTAGCATTTTAAAATAGAGTCCCGATTTCCGTATCAAGAGACATTGTAGCAGCTATGTTTGTCATTTATAATGGTGTAGATAGTCTCAAATGTATCATCAAGTAAAGGCATATTCCTATACATCCAGTATATAATATAATAGCCTAGTGAGTAGTACGTAGTCTAGGCATATGTATGTATATATACCAATATCCCATAATAGCCTAATCATACTTGTATGTATCACCGATTTCATCGGTATCCTACTGCCTGCCTGAAATAGTTCGCCAATTTCCTTATTCTATTTGTACTTAGAATCTGAGGAAACACATAAAGTTCTAAACAGTAATAGAACCTATTCAAGTAAGTAGTACGTATGCAGTTTTGTTTATCCGGGAGTGTACGTACCCTTGTTGAGTAAATCAATAAGTCTAGGGTTCTGGTGATTACCTTCAGCATTAAGTACATAGAACCTGCCCTTAGCAGCGTTGTTGTTTTTGTCCTTTAGTTTTGGACAGTCTCTCTTGAAATGCCCAGTACCATTGCACTCATAGCAGGTTTTGGGTGCAAAGGTGTCGGTACCAGTGGTGGTTTCTTTACAGTCCTTGGTCATATGTCCAAATCGCTTGCATTTGTTACAAGGACATTGACCATCATGATGAAGCTTGCACTTAGAGCAATAGGGCTTCCTTCCCTTATACTCTTTCTTGTCATCAGTTTCAGAAGTGTTGGCCTGAGCAGTTGCAGGCTTCTTGTTGGCTTGGTTCTGATTTCCAGAGCTTCCATAAGCTTTCCTCTTGTTATCTCCCGAGCTGTTTCCAGTAGTTTTGTCGCTAGCGGTTCCTTGACGAACCATTTGTGCCATCAGTTTGTGTGCCATACGCACTGTACCATGAAATGTGGGAGAGTTTGATGAAGTAACCATTCCTTGAATTTGTGGAGGAAGTCCCCAAAGATAGCGCTCAATTCGCTTGGATTCCGTATCAACCATAGATGGGCACAAGTGTGCTAACTGATTGAATCTAGAAGAGTAGCCAGCAATGTCATTTCCTTGAGTAGCGAGATTCCAGAATTCTGCCTCGAGCTGTTGAATCTCATCCCTAGGACAATACTCATCCTTGAGCATTTTCTTCAGCTCATCCCAAGGAGTTTCCAAAGCAATGTCTTGGCCCACCGAATCAGCATAGGTGTTCCACCATGTCAGAGCATCATCCATGAAAGTGTAGGTGGAGAACTTGACTTTACAGTCCTCAGTGCAGTTGCAGATGCGAAAGACTGCCTCAGTCTTTTCCAGCCATCGCAACAACCCAATGGCACCTTCAGTGCCATTGAAGTTTAGAGGTTTGCAGCTAAGGAAGTCTTTATAGGTGCAGGGTTTCACTACAGTGGTATTTGGTGTTGTTTCGACACTTTCATATCGTTGTCGTTCGGCAAGTACTGCATCAGTTACCAGTCGGTCAACCTGAGCTTGAGTGAACTTTTGGCGTCGTGGAGGCATGTTCCTTCAATGAAGATAAGGGACATGTCAGAGTTTTGTACAAGAGTATGATCATCGTAGTTGTATATATTACAGTAATATACCACAACACAAGTGACAATCAATAGCGTAGAATAACAGTGATTGTAATCATCCAACTTGCTAGTTCAACTGATTACGAGGATTAAGGTTTTCAAAAAGGAAAAAGGATATTACATCCGAACAGATATCAGTAGTTTTGCGGAATGTGATAGGAAAGTAGAAAAGATTTGTACTTAGAGAAATACTGGATTCGAATGTTAAAACTGATGAATGAGTGAAGAATGGTCCTCTGTTGACCAGTTTGTGCAGAGTAAGGCGTAGAAGTTCTTAATCTCTACCTAGGGTAAGCCTATTTCGAAGAGATGACCCTCTCTGTCAGGGTACATCCCGGTACTATTTTTCCTGATTCGATCAACTTACCATAGGCCTATTCTAAAGTGTGTTTGCGCAGTGAGTGTGTTACTGAATTTCGAAGGATCTCAATAAGCCTAATTATATAGGTGTAACCTATATACACTTATTATCCACCTAGTTGTATCTATCACAGAACAAGTACAAGTCACGGTTCTCTCGTGGTCAAAGTCAACTAGTGCATTCCTGTTCAACATAACCCCTTTCAGATCTTACATCATCCTCATTTAATTGTACATAGTTGATCAGGCTATGTTAAATTAAACTCGTATGCTGAAATCCCTGAACCAGTTATATCTAATGAGGAATACTGCCTAACGGTCATAGTCTAGGCCTACTAAATGCAACCTAGTTCGCTATAACCTTAGGCTCTGATACCAATCTGTCACACCCCCAATTTAATGCTTTGCGGAAGCGACTGTTTTGGGGCGTGACTAATCAATAATCAAACCCAAAGTACAAGCAAACGACTCTAAATGAGACGTTGTAGTAGATGTTACATTAATACATAAGTTTTCAAAAGTAATACATCATTGATGAGTTCGCAACTTGTTTTGTTAGATTTTAAGTACATAATCATTATACAAAAGATAATGCAAGTAAAATCTTCATATGTGTAATTGCATGCGACTCGAGCTACTAAAGCATATCCTGCTGGGCCATCTGTACTGATCAACCCTACTGTTGCTGTGTACCTGAGAATGCATTACTAAAACAGGTCAACCAAAAAGGTTGGTGAATCTCACAGGTGTATAATAAGTACAGTTTGAACACATCAGCTTGTAAAATCATTGAGTAAATATTGCACAGTCGCAATAGTTTCCGTATACATTGCCATGAGCACCATAGTCGAAGCTTAACAATCAGTGTTTTTGCCCTCGTGAATGCTAATCCAAACATTCATATGTAACGAGTAAGAAACACCCATTTATACTGAATGTTCGGGGTAGTGCGTGCTACCCTGGGTGAGGATTGTCAGTCCTAATGGATCCATTTACTAGTACTCGCGCTTAAGACCATAACTGACGACTATGATTAAAGGGACTTCATTGGATTAAGTAATCTCATGCAATCGATATACCAGTAAATCAGTTTGTAATCAAGTAAGTAAATACATGTGTTCGAGTAAAACAAGTAATGCATCTCCCCCAAAGTAAAGCAGTAAAAAGGGGCCATGAGACTCACCTGTAGAGCCAGCAATCCTAAAGTGCGTGCGTATGCCAACAGTAATCTCCTAATGCCCTAAACACGCAAGGTTGTATATTTGAAATTAGACATTTAGTAGTTTGTTCATACGATTGTTCGTTTGGTTAATTATGTCCAAAGTATTCGTCTCGTATTATGTTTGAAGTTTCATTAAAACGTACAGCCCGTTGGTGACGAATAGAAATTACATTTCAAAAATATAATTGTGTTTGTTTTGTTTAATTATGTTCCAATGTGTTCGTTTTTGAAAGATAAATCCAACGCAAAAAGAATCGTCGAAAACGGATGTGTAACGAAGAAGTTATGAAGCAAAACGTAAACGGAACGCGTGCTGATTGGCACTTCACGCGATCATGGTAAATCTCACGCGATTGCGTGAAAATGGAAGTTCACGCGATCATGGTAAATCTCACGCGATTGCGTGAAAATGGAAGTTCACGCGATCATGGTAAATCTCACGCGGTTGCGTGAAAATGGAAGTTCACGCGATCATGGTAAATCTCACGCGATTGCGTGAAAATGACGCGATTGCGTCAGATTTTGAGGTGAAAACCACGCGATCGCGTGGATTTCACTGGTTTTGAGTCTGTTCGAAGTTCCAGCAAACAAAATGGGTTTTGGGGTGTGATTCTTGGATATATTCGATAATATAACACTAGTACATGCTAAAACAAGTTATATAAACACGAAAACTTAAGGAAATCGGAAGTGATTCTTACCAAATTAAAAATGGGCTCGAGAGGATGATGATGATGATCCGATGATGATGATGATAATCACAGAAGATGAAGAAGATGATGATTTTGATGATGTTGTTGTTGATTGTTGTTGTTGTTGATGAAGATCAAAAGAGAAAGAGAGCCGAGAGATGAGATAGAGATTGAGTTTGTGATTTGTGTGTGTGAATTTTTGGGGGTCGGGTGAATATAATCCGGCCTCCAATAATTGAGGTAGGTGAGTATTTTCGCCCCGTGTTCGCGTACCCGATCGTTATGTAGTATAATGTTTTAAAATGATATTTCTCTAAATATTATTTCGTATATGTTTTCAATTGAAATATTTTATAAAAATACTTCCAATGAGATATAAAAATTATATCTTAGTTTAACTCGAAATACACGGATAGTTTTCTTTATCTAAAATGTATTTAAATAATTTTTGGAGTACGTAATTATTATTCTCAATAATAATACTTTGTTTAAAAATGTTTTTCACTAAATTCTATTTTGGGTATTTGCGTTCTACCAGATTTGTGTACGTGTGATTATTAAATAATCGTTTCGGGTTATTTAATACTTTGTAAATAAAGTTTAAATTTGGACGGTAATTTGGGTCATTTTTGACCGGGTGTCACATAGCTTCCTTCCACTTAGAAGCCTCAGGGCCTGCCATCGCTTCCTTGTAGTTAGCAGGCTCATTTAAGTCATTTAATGTACCATCACTAATTTTATCCTCTTCTTCAATATGGAAACCATAATAGAACTCAGGAGGCTTGCTAACTCTACTAGATCTGCAAACGGGTAAGGATATGTCTTCAGGTTCAACAGTTGTTTCCACCTCTTATTGAACGTTAGTGTTTACTGTAGGTTCTTTATCGGTCGACTCTTGAATTTCTTCAAGATCAATCTTACTCCCACTGTCCTCTTTAGATATCATTTCTCTCTCAAGGAACACTCCTCTTCGAGCTACAAAGACCACATTATCCGTGGGTCAGTAGAATAGATATCCAAACGACTCTTGTGGATAACCGACAAAATGACACTTTTCAGATCTGGAGTCTAGTTTGTCCTGAGTTTCTCGTCTAACGAAAACTTCACAACCCCAGATTTTGATGTGACCAAGAGAATGATGTTTTCCCTTCCACATCTCATAAGGTGTCTTCGAAACCTTCTTGGTGGGTAAAAGATTTAAGATGCGAGCGGCTGTTTCTAATGCATAACCCCAAAAACTTATCGGAAGTGTAGCCCGACTCATCATAGACCGAACCATGTCCAACAAGGTTCTATTTATCCTCTCAGCAACACCATTAAGTTGTGGCGTTCTAGGAGGAGTTAATTGTGAAACTATTCCACAATCTCTAAGATGATCGAGAACTCGATACTAAGGTATTCTCCTCCCCTATCGGATCGGAGTACCTTTATCTTTCTGCCCAGTTGATTCTCTACTTCGCTTTGATATCTTTTGAACACCTCAAAAGTATCTGACTTATGCTTAATCAGATAAACATGTCCAAATCTACTGTAGTCATCATTAAATGTAACATAGTAACGATTTCCATCTTTTGTGGCACATCGGAATGGTCCCCAAACATCTGTGTGTACCAAGTTCAATAGTCCTTCACCTCTTTCACATGACCCTGTGAATGGTGATTTAGTCATCTTGCCCAATAAGCAAGATTCGCATACATCATCCGATTTGAGGTCGAATGATTCCAACACTCCATCCTTTTGGAGTTGGCCGATGCGTTTCTTGTTTACGTGCCCAAGACGATAATGCCATAATTTGGATTTATCAAGCTCATTAGACGAATCAACATTTAAAATTAAATTGCTAATACATTCAACATTTTCATATATGCCATTGTAAGGAGAAGCTTTAAAAATAAAACAACCATTTAAATAAACCAAAATATCACCATTCTCATTATCAAATGAAAATCGATAACCATCCTTAAACAAAGCATAAAATGAAATAATGTTTCTAGTCATTTCTGATGAATAACAGCAATTATTCAAATCTATCCAAACTCCAGACTTTAGCACGAGCTCATACTTTCCAATCTCGGTAACAGGAGTGATTCCTCTGTTTCCCATGACTAAATTAAGCTCTCCATGCTTCAACTTCCTACTTTCCTTTAGACCCTGCAATACAGTGCTAATGTGAGTACCACACCCTGTATCCAGAACCCACAAATTAGAAGTTGTAGTATTATGGAGTTCGATCATGAACATACCTGAGTGAACACTCTTTACAACCTTTCCATCTTCAAGGTCTTTCAGGTATTTCGGGCAGCTACGTTTCCAGTGCCCCTTTGTGTTACAGTAAAAGCACACTGCTTCCTTTGGATCACTTGCAGGTGCAATATCAGAGTCAGTCTTTCTTTTGGATCCACGATTGGACTTTCCATTCGTAGCCTTTCCTTTCCAATTTGACCTCTTTCTTTTCTTTGCATTCTGACCAACTGCCAACACAGGAGCTGCTGAGCTAGAGGACACATCATCCTTTTTGATTCCTTGCTCTACAGTTTGCAGCAAATTATGGAGTTCTATTATTGAGCCTTCTCTCTCATTCATATTCATCTGATATGATATTACAAACTGATTGTAGACAGCTGTCAAACTAGATAGAATTATGGCAGTGCAAAACTCTGTGTCAAACATCATATTCAATGATTCCAACCTATCAAAGTACCGTTTCATCTCCAAGACGAAAGCACAGATAGATGCTCCAGGTTTGGGCTTGCAAGCCATGAGTGACTTAACCACATCAAGGCGTTCTTTGCTTGCCTTTGCCTGAAACATTTCCTTAAGCTGTTGGTTCATTTCATAAGCCCAAGTATTCTCAAAAGTCTTTTGCAATTCAGGGCTCATGGATGATGCCATGATACAAGACACTTTATTCACATCATCATAATGTTTCCGGTGTGCCTTAATCTCCTCTTGGGTTGAATCTTCATCAATCATGGGAATCTGCTCATGGAGAACATACTCCTTGTTCTCGTACCTCAAGGTAAACCTTAGGTTACGCATCCAATCCATATAGTTTGGACCAGTCAGTCTTTCCCTTCCAAGAACCGAGAGTAGTGAGAAGTTTGAGTTATGTGCGGGATTGGGGACGGGAGGATTATTACCATTTGTAGAAGACATCTATAAGATAAACAGTTTTAGTTAGTTTGAATATTCCTTAATTAATTACCCAATTTTAAAATTAAGGCTAGGATCCATATTTTAGATTCACTTTATGAAGAGGTTTGCCGTAATCATATCACGAATTTATTTTAGGTAGACAATGCTTTTGTCAATTTCACTTTCTATGAAATTCCTAGTTCTTTTGAGATTCATTGATTTCTGATGTGTTAAATCTAGTTATTAAATTTATCGTTGTAAAATGAACAAGAAGGTACCGTGCTAGACCAAAACACAACCGGGCAGTGGACCCTATCGTGTAGTAGTATAGTTGGGTAAGTTCGGGTTCGAACATAGGGAATGTGAGTTTAAGAATTATATTCAAGTGCAAGTAATTTATACAAAAAAAGTAAATGTGGGGGTTTTGTGACCGAATTGTCACGTTGCTTAAAAACTACTTTTTTAACTAAAACTAGGCAAGTGTGGACTCAGGAAGAGTCAAAGTAAATTGTGGTAACTTTCGGATATTTAAAACAATACTTGCTTGGATTATGTCACTAGTGATTTCGGGGTGCAAAGTTATAACCAGTTTATATTATGCAAAAGTAAATTTACATTTAACATAGGATTAACGTTCGCCATCTCCTAATGATTCAACTTCAATTTACAAACCTATGATTTAATCTAGTAACGGACGTTCGCCATGGTTACCATCTTGCACAATTAAGCCTAAAGAATCTTGCTTATTCCAAATCTAAGTTCGCAATGTTTGTTCAATCATTTATAGATAAATAATTGATTGTAAATTGCCAATGAAAAACGTTCGCTATATTCACTAGTTATCTACCAAATAAGCAAAGAAACTATTTTAAGCTCAATTACGCAAGGGTCACGATTAAACATAAAGTTCAAGTTTCACAAGTTTATAATTCATCCAAAACGAAAGACGTTCGCCATATTCATCAACTCATACATTCTAGCTCATTTATGTAACTAATACCAAATTTTACAACCGCAAATGATGGCTCATTCATACATCGACATACAAATGATAGGTATTTCTAATAAGCAACAAACATTCGCTATAGTTGCTTAGCTAAAATACCAACAAGTTCTACCACAAACAAGCTAGTTACATACAAATTTATGGATGAATCATAAACTCAAAGCATAAATCTCACACCAAAGTATACACCCCTAATCAACTAGCTAGTTCATCCAAGCAAGTATATAAATGATTTAGCCACTAAACATAATCATATCAAAACAATCAAATATAATTATTGAAATCAAAGGAAACATAGTTATATTTGAATAAAAATGCAAACCGAGTGATTACATTGTTTGGATGATGATTCTTCGTAACCAAATGATTAAGGATGATGGAAGATCTTCAAAATGATGAAATTAGCTCAAGAAACCCTAAAAATCGCCCATGGGGGCTGCTGGTTCGAGGGTGAAAAAAGTTAGGTGAGATGTGTCGTGAGCCTGATCAGTCACGGTCGTCAACGCAACGGAAAGAGGACACGGCAGTGGAGTTTTAAAATTATAAGAGCTGGGGACTAAGTTTTACTACGGCTGTATAGCAGCAGTATGACCTAGGGTCGTTCTTCAAGCTAATCGTATTGTGAAACGGGAGTATCAAGACAAGTCGTTTATTTTAGTGATGGGTTTTTAAAACAGAGTTTGAGTGGGTTTTTGTTACTTAGGTCCGTATTTTAAAGCAATTAAATAAAAAAGTAAATAAATGGAAAATAGAAATAGGGATGAAATCAGTATGGAGGATATGTGTCTGTTATGACTTCGTTAGCTTATGCGGAGGTGATGCTAGGGTTTTAGTATGAAAACGTCTTTTAAAGGTTTGTGTCTTATCTGAGCTTAATTGTTCGTAGTGTAAACACTAGTACCCTACTGATTGGGGAAACCAATCAATATGTCACTGAATACTAGGCCAAATTGAGTCTGATCGGAGGAGGATGCTCAACTCTTCAACGTTATCCAGTGATGGAGTAACGACCCTTCTTGGAATGTTAGTTCCTGGGTGCATGAGATAGAGTAACATACCCACTGAGGTTCCGACCTTTCTTAACACTACGGGGACAATGAAGTCAAATAAGGCATTTAAGATTAAGACTTGGTTTGGTGGCTATTAACTTTATATTAATGGTTATATTTTAGTCTAGAGCTTTCATCACGGTATACAGTGCGACTACGCATTTCCACAGTTTTCCAGACCCAAGATGTACTAACGGTGTACAGTGCATCTGAGCATTTCCACAGTGTTCCTGATCTTTAGGTGTACTAACGGTGTACAGTGCGATCAAACATTTCCACAGCTTTGAAGTCAAACCAGGATGTGACACAGTCTTCAACCACCGACATTTCCTTAGCTCTACGTATTTGTACTTCACCAAAGGTGTTTCCAACGTTACACGAAGTACAGTGCCGTTTATCGTGGTCTTTCCGGGGTCACATACTTTATGGTCACTCTAGACTAGTTTAAACTAGGTTTGTATTAAAGCCCAACCATCTATGATATAAACAAGCCCTCACTATTTCCCAATAAATCCCAAATTGATTCACGGTGTACTATACGAAAGGTTTTAAACAGTATTTCCACAGCTACGCAATTCAGACCATGTTTACAGTTTCAGAAAACATAGATAGGTAGTGACCGTTTGATCAAGGTTCGCGACTCCTTGTCATAAAGGTTCTAACCACGTTTTAATTGGAGGAAAGGCGATTTGGTTTAGAAATTCATAAATACAAGATTAATAGATCACCGGTTTTCATTTATATAATATAACTGGAAACATTATTTCCACAACGGATTGTGCCCACGACTTTCATAGCTTCCACGTTCCGTACTACACACATAAGTGATGATTCCGGCGCTATACAAATGAAAGCCGTATAACGTTACCTCCGTCATTTTATAATGTTATCCAATTATATGTTTAAAGCAGCATCACCCGACACATATATAAACTAACTACATCATAACAAACACACAAGGAAACTACTCACTACGCATAATAACAGATCCTAAATCTAGCATAATAACAATATCAATTATCATTATAACAGATAAGGAAAGAAGTAACCGTTAATAAAGCGTAGATTGAATAAGCGTTTAGAGAGAGAGAGTACAAGCAGAACTTCCGCAATATCCTTGACAATATTACAATAAAAGCCCCTGGACTATTCCCTACGCTATTACAAAAGTAGTCCCTCCGTTAGTTTCAGTTAAATATTAACTGAGAACTAACTAGACCTAACCCTAATTTCTAGAGAGAGAAAGAAAGAAAGAGAGTTTAGAGAGAGAGAGTGTGTGAGAGAGAGAAAGTGGAAATGGAGAAATGAATGGAATGATGAAGTATGTGGAATGATGGAGGGGTGGCCTCCTATTTATAGGCAAAGCTTGAAATCAGCCGTACAACTCGCGAAGCACGCACGTACAAGCAAACGAAGCACAAACGAGCAGCATATGGGGTGCAGGGGGTGGTATACGGCCTTCATAGGGCCGTATACGGTGTGTTATGGGCCGTATACGGTCTATGAAGGGCCTTATACGGTGGCCAAGGCCGTATACGGCTTCCGTCTGATTTCGTTCGTTGCTTAAAACGCGCGTATCTCCTTCGTTATGCGTCCGTTTGACCTGATTCTTTCGCCTGTGTCTTCGTAATTCCGTTACGCTTCTAATGGTGCCAATATTACTGAAATTGGATGTGTACAACTTTAGCATAGCTGAAATCACTTTATAGGAGTTTGTAACCGTCCAGTCTTTTCCGTCCTTTGTCCGATTTGCATGATTCTTGATTTTCTCGTCTCGATTTTACCTATTACATCATATCATAAGGTTAGAATATGTTTATCATAGGATAAATGAGGGTGCGAGAATTGGTTGTTGCTTATTTGCTCCGTTTTGTCTGTTATTCGGATGTTTTTACTGATTTTTGTAGCAACGTCTATATTTTGAGCACTTTAGTGAATTTTAGTAAATAATGATTGTTTTGGAATGTTTTCACTAAAGATGTGCTCAAAAAGTGTGGAATAATGGCTTTGAAAACATGACTTTTTGCGTTACATCAAGTTATCCCACACTTAGACGTTGCTTATCCTCAAGCAACACTCAGTTTCTGAAAACATTTTAAAACAATTTTTAGAGCGAGCTTCAACATTTTTAAGAGTTACCACTGTCAAATGCAAATAAGATTGTTTCAGGAATATAGGGAAAGATAAGATGATCCTTCCTTAAACAAGAAAAGATTCTCTTAGGCATACATCCAAATCTCATGATCTTGGAGTACACATGACTAGGCGATCTTACTAAAGGTGGTCACTCAATTCACTCAAAGTGTATCGGGTTTCCTATCAGTCTAGAACAAAAGAAATCGCTCAAATAGCCAGTCATGCAGCACTCATCGTCATAGGCTTGGTCGAGAATCGGATCTCCACCACTTAGGTGAGGACGGTGCTAATTATCCCAAGACATTCATGAGGGTTGTAGTGTTTGGTGAGGGGTAAAGGGTATGGATAGTGGTATTTTTTTTTTTTTTTTTTTTTTTTTTGTTGTAAGGGTTGCTTATCTTAAAACAACTGAGATTATGAACAACTTTATTTTAGAACGGAGAGAGAGGCAGCTTTTGGTCTTCTATCATAATCTTCTTGTGAGGATGATACTTCAAAGGACTTTAAGCTTTATTCTTTGCGAAACTATTTTTCTTTCTTTTCTTCTTTTTCTTCTTTTTATTTTCTTTTTCTACTTTTGTATTTTTCTATTTTTCTTTTCTTCTTCAGAATCTCTTTGCCAGAGAATTTCCAAGGATATTTTTCTTCTTTGATTCTTTCAGAAATCCCTTATCTCGAACGTTTCGAGTCTTTTCGCGGTGTCAATTTTACACACCAAGGATTCTTCAATCTTTTTGAGAGCACGAAAGGGGTAGGATAAGACATTCTAAAAGATGTTCTTCATAACCTCAGAAATTCTAAGATAAGTTTGGGAGTATTTTGGGAAGTAGGGTTTATTGGGGGTTTTATGAAACGAAAGGTTTAGGCTCAACAGGGTTTACTAGGCGGATCATCGATACTAAAAATGAGTATCGGAAGGGTTTTGGGCTTGAAGAGATATGTGAAAAGGGGTTTATATCCTAGGGAATGTCAAGGTCATTTAATTGCACCTATACCGCGTACGGTACACACCAATGTGGTCTTGAAGCGTATGTCAAGAGCAAGTTCTGATTCAGAGATGCATGCATCGGCACACACAAGAAATGATTAGTGAAGCATTAAAGATGAATGCTATTAGGCTCAAGATACCTCACTGCAAATAGGGTTGTATGTGCTTCGTCATGCTTCCATCAGATTATTATTTCTTGTTTAAGCAATTTCTACCTTATTTTCCCTAGACTCCGAAATATATTACTCACATCTGAAAATAGCTCCTCTCAAAAGATATTTCGGCTCAAAATTAGCAGAGTAAATCAATAGATTTAGCTCATACTTTTAATTTTCTTGAAAATTTTTTGAAAAATTTGAGGAACATTTTCTGAGTTTACTATTTTTGGACATTAAAAATCAAAGAAAACTAACCAAGGTATTCTATACCTGCTATCCCACACTTAGAGGAACATTGTCCCTAATGTTCTCTTTAGTTGAGATTTACTGGAAGTAAAATCCCACACTTAGAGTTTGAACATCTAAGAAAATGTTTCTCAAGTGTTTGTTTTGGGCTGGAATCCCACACTTAGTGATAAGCTTAGGATAGAGTGTAGACTTCTTTCTCAAACTAACAAAGCAACTAATATACAGAATCATAAACAAAAGAGAGTAAAGGTTAAGACACTCCCCAGATAGCGAGCAGCAAAGAAGCTGAGAATCTGAATTTGCTGAAAAGAGATGTTGCCAAGATCTTTTTCTGCATTCATGAAGAGCGGCACAGCTTCAAGCGTCTTGCTATTTGGTTTCTTTTCCATCCATTATTCCCTTTGTGAATCAATCTCGTAGGTGTGAACACGTTGGTCGTACCAGTTTACAAACTCAAAGTATTTGCAAATGAAAAGATAAATCATCGTCTCAGAACTTTGAAAAGATATTTTCTACTACAAATCATTTTTATAAAACATGTGTTTTTAAACGAGTTCGAGCATAATGCATAAAAGTAGTATGCAAGTACCTCAAATGCTCGAAACACATGAATTATCATTTTTCAAATTGATTTCCTTATTTCTGAGACGAGTGGTTTATTTGCAAATGAGTTGTAATATCAGAAAGTGTTTTGGTGACGACCAAGTATGAAGGATAGTCAAAGATATATCTTCACTTATTGACACTGTTCTCTCTACACGTCTTATTACACGGGTTGCCTCCCGAGAAGCGCTGCTTTTAGAGTCGAGAGCTCGACTTTGCCTTCCTTCAGATTTAGTTGGTGCTGGAACCACCAGGACCGGAAGTGCGCAGTAGTGGAATCCTGGGGTTGCGTGGGTATATTCTCAGAAAATGGCGAGCGATGATGTCGACGATGTTTGGAATCTCAGATGAAAGTATGGGGAAGCTCTGCAGATGTTGCTCTGTAATCCTCTTTATGTGCAGCAGGTCCCAAGTGATCTCCTTTACTGTGCTGGAGATAATTCCGCGGGAATTTACAAAAGAGAATCCATCAGCTTCAATCATCTCTCGCTCAGGATGGTATTGTCTGAGTGAGTCCATAAATCCAAAGAACTGCAGGTGTAAAGTCTCGTGATCTGCAATACTGGAGTTTACTTCAAGTTCTCGGATAGATTCATGAATACCCTGGATGAGACTGGTCTGGTAGTGGGAAAACGTGAGGCCGGAATTCTTAAAGGTATTGTTCATCATGTCGTAAACCTCACGTAATCCGTAGTTGAATATTTGGCTGTGCTCTTCATCAGGTACTTCAGCGAAGATTTCCTTGATTCGATCAGTGAGTAAGTTCGCGATGTTAACCATCGAACCTTCAGGTATAGAAGAAGGGATGACACGCGTCCTCTCGTCAGAACTCTCATACTCGAGATCTTCGGCAATCTTGTGAGCATGGTACTCGATGGTGCAGTCAATGTAGAACCTATGAGGAGAGGTCTCGTCGATATGATCATTCCTAGCCATGGAATCTAGAAGTCCCCTGAGATCATTCATCAACCGGATGTCTATGTCTGCGTCGGGATTCCCAGTAGCATTGTACATATTGCTGCGATAAGAATTTAAGAACTCGTGTTGCTCAGCAGAATATGGAAATGCGGATCTGAATAGTGTATCATAGATTTTCCTGTACATGCGTCTTTGGTCTTCAAAGAACTCAAGCTCCTCAGGTGTTGGTCCAGCAGCGTGGTGCTCTCGTAGCAACTGAGCAGCGAGGTCTTCGGCAAAGGCATTTAGGAAGTTGTGGAAGAATCTGTAATCTTGGGAATTCTCGGCTTGGTTGACCTCAGATTCGGCTATGATTTCCTCAATCAGGTTCCTTTGGTGTGGGGTGTAATCATTGGTGGAGTTAATGATAATGCTTGTCATCATAGGTATGTCGTTTTCGAATTCTTCAATAGCACTTATCATTTCCTCATGGTTGGAGATAGTCGGAATTTGAGGAGAAGTGGGAACAGTCGAAGATGCAAGAAGTCGGACAGACCGAATATCTATTGGGATATCAGTATAGATGATGTCATCATCATCACTCTCCTCAGCTGGAGTATCCCTAGCCTGGAAATCAGGGAACTCAACAGTATCGGATGGTGGAAGGGAGTCATCAGTAATCTGAGATATCGGCTGAGAGGAATCCATCTCGATGTCTTTTTCCTCCTGAGAATCAGAATTACGGCTAGATCCGGACGTGCTTCCCTTCTCGAACTGACTTCGAGGTGCAGATGCGTCAAAGGTTTGAATCCTCTGGGGAAGTCGGGATGCTTTATATGCTGCAATCTTTCTCAAGAGTTTGTCTCGAAGCTCCGGGTGTTGTGCGGATAAAGCTATAGTCTTCTCAATATTCAGCAGAGCGTCAAGTTGGGGAGACACGAGAGGTTTGGTGGGATCAATAGCTGATGCAATTAGTTTCTCCATGGTGAGACCAAATTCTGCATCGTGAGAGTAATCAGTCGGTGTGTCTTCATCTGATTCATCTTGTGACAGAGGGATGAAGTTCTCGAGGTTCTCGATCTGCATAATCTCTGCTGTCGGTAAATATGAGTCAGGAAGGTATTGATGAGGTGGTGTGGACTGATATACTTCCTCGGGCTCTGATTCTTCCTGTCCTTCCTCGGATTCTTCCATTTCTTCTGGTTTCGTTTCTTCCTCTGGTTCTGTTTCAGGTTGTTCCTCTTCTTCTTCATCCTGTTCTGAATCTTCCTCCTCCTCTATTTCTTCTTCTGGTTCAGATTCCTCCATTTCCTCGTCTTCTGATTCTGACTCTTCAGTAGCTGAGATAAGACAAGTATGCTCGTATGGCCTATATGGTTCTGGCTCTGAATCAGAAGTGTCATCATCCGAAGTAATTCTGCCCATGGATATTGCGTATATCTCTGCATGCTCCATTATTGAACAGTCGGTCTGATCAATCTTGTATGATATTGTTTGTCCATGTGCTCGTAGACTGATAACCTGAGAATATACATCAATAATAGCACGTGCAGTATTCATGAATGGCCTACCTAGGATAATGGGTATGTTAATGTCTTCATGTATATCCATCACTACAAAGTCAGTGGGGAAATAGAACCTGTCAACTTTTACCATGACATTCTCAGCAATGCCTTTCGGGTATCGGACTAATTGATCGGCAAGCTGGACGCTCATTTTAGTGGGCTGGAGAGGTCCTAATTCTAGTCTGGAAAAGAGCGAGTAAGGCATCAGATTGATACTAGCTCCAAGATCGGCCAAGGAGCGTATTGTGCCTGAGTGATAGATGGAACAGGGTAAGGTGAATCGTCCCGTGTCTCCTAGCTTTTCCGGTAAGGCATTCTGGATGACGGCTGAACACTCGGCGTTCAGGGAGACTTTAGGAGTGGAAGGAATCTTGTCCTTAGTTGCCAGCATTCGTCGGATGTACTTTGTACTAGAAGGGATTCTAGACACGGTGTCTAAGAATTTTCCATCAAGTTTGAATGACTTGGCATTGTACTTCTTGTGCAGGCGGTTAGGGAAAGGAATCTCAACCTCACGATTCGGCGTGGGCATTGATTTGGTCTCAACTGTCGGCGGGACAGGAGAATGTTCCCTTGGAGAAGCAGTCATAGAAGGAGTTGGTTTATTAGAGTTTAAGGTCTTGGCTTCCTCGACGTGGGGGTTCTGAATGGTATTGCTTGGTAAGGTCCCTTGCGGTCGGGTATCGAGACGTTGGGCTAACTGACCGATCTGGTTTTCAAGGCTTTTCAGGACCGAGAGTTGATTTCGAAGGAATAGATCAGTTTGGTCTTGTCGAGCCGTAGTCTTTTGGTTGAAAGCGGTCTGACCTTGGATGAATTTGTTGAGGTTGTCATCAGTACTCGTGACTGGAATGATGGTCTTTGTAGGCTCAGCAGGCTGGGTATCCTCAGTGGCGGTTAATGGAAGTGGTTGATTGTATGGAAGTTGTGGTTGTTGTGGGTACGTCGGATATCGTGGCTGAAACCTGGGATGAAAAGGGGGTTGGTTGTTCCGTGGAGGATATTGGTTTCCTCGAGTTCGTGGTGGTGAAGTTCTAGCGAAACCGGGCGGATTTTGAGGTCTGACAGGAAACTGGGCATAGTAGACTGAACCGTCGGTAGGATCTTCGTACTCAACCTCGTATTCTTCAGCGGGATGGTTGGTACAGTTCTGGCAAGCCTGAACTTGGTGGATCTGCTGTGGTTGTTTCTTCAGATCTGTTATTTGTTTTGTCAGAGTCTCAATTTGATCGCTCAGAGACTTAATGGCTTCAGTTTGGCGGGTGTTGTTTGCGGAGAGGGGTAAGGATGAGGATTGCTCATCAGACTTCCAATCGTGGTGATGCATCGTCATATCCTCAATCAAGCTCCATGCTTCATCATCAGTAAGTTTCATGAAGTTTCCTTGAGCTGTTGCGTCAAGATTGATGCGATGGTTAGGATCAAGACCTCGGTAGAAGGTGCACACCTTGTCAGTCTTCGTCATTTGGTGGTTTGGATATTTCCTCAGTAAACTCTTGAATCGCTCCCATGCTGAGTAGATAGATTCATCGTGGGCTTGTTGGAAGTTTGCGATGTCATTCTTTGCCTGAGTTTGTTTGGACGGGGGAAAGTATCCAGCGAGAAACTTATTACCCATGTCGGTCCATGAGGTGATTGAGCCGGTCTCAAGTCCCTCAAACCAGGTAGAAGCGTGTAAAGCGAGAGAATAGGGGAACAAGTATAAGCGGATGATATCCTGCTCAACCCCATTCTGCTTATAGGAGTTTGAAACCTGAATGAATTTGTCGATATGAGCGTTGGGATCATCACGGGGTAGACCGTGGAATTGGCAGTTATCTTTTATGAGTTGTACGATGTGGTGTTTAAGCTCAAAAGAAGCTCCGTCAATCACTGGATAGCTAATCGGTCCTCCTCGTCCTTCGATGGATGGTTTGGTGTTGTCGGCGAGAGTAACACGAGCGGCCATTTGTGGAAAACGGGAACGTCTTTCTTTGCGGATGGTACGGATAATCGACTCAGGATCGGGTACGAAAATGAGAAATTCAGATCCGGATGATCTGGTCGAATATCGTTGTGGGATATGGGAAGATATTGTCGGTTGGAACAAGGAAAAGAAAATAAGAATGGGAAAGAAGTATCACTAAATAGAAAACTCGTCTGGATTCTTCAGAGTCTTACGATTAACTCCCCGGCAGCGGCGCCAAAAACTTGTCGTAAGCCTGATCAGTCACGATCGTCAACGCAACGGAAAGAGGACACGGCAGTGGAGTTTTAAATTTATAAGAGCTGGGGACTAAGTTTTACTACGGCTGTATAGCAGCAGTATGACCTAGGGTCGTTCTTCAAGCTAATCGTATTGTGAAACGGGAGTATCAAGACAAGTCGTTTATTTTAGTGATGGGTTTTTAAAACAGAGTTTGAGTGGGTTTTTGTTACTTAGGTCCGTATTTTAAAGCGATTAAATAAAAAAGTAAATAAATGGAAAATAGAAATAGGGATGAAATCAGTATGGAGGATATGTGTCTGTTATGACTTCGTTAGCTTATGCGGAGGTGATGCTAGGGTTTTAGTATGAAAACGTCTTTTAAAGGTTTGTGTCTTATCTGAGCTTAATTGTTCGTAGTGTAAACACTAGTACCCTACTGATTGGGGAAACCAATCAATATGTCACTGAATACTAGGCCAAATTGAGTCTGATCGGAGGAGGATGCTCAACTCTTCAACGTTATCCAGTGATGGAGTAACGACCCTTCTTGGAATGTTAGTTCCTGGGTGCATGAGATAGAGTAACATACCCACTGAGGTTCCGACCTTTCTTAACACTACGGGGACAATGAAGTCAAATAAGGCATTTAAGATTAAGACTTGGTTTGGTGGCTATTAACTTTATATTAATGGTTATATTTTAGTCTAGAGCTTTCATCACGGTGTACAGTGCGACTATGCATTTCCACAGTTTTCCAGACCCAAGATGTACTAACGGTGTACAGTGCATCTGAGCATTTCCACAGTGTTCCTGATCTTTAGGTGTACTAACGGTGTACAGTGCGATCAAACATTTCCACAGCTTTGAAGTCAAACCAGGATGTGACACAGTCTTCAACCACCGACATTTCCTTAGCTCTACGTATTTGTACTTCACCAAAGGTGTTTCCAACGTTACACGAAGTACAGTGCCGTTTATCGTGGTCTTTCCGGGGTCACATACTTTATGGTCAATCTAGACTAGTTTAAACTACGTTTGTATTAAAGCCCAACCATCTATGATATAAACCAGCCCTCACTATTTCCCAATAAATCCCTGATTGATTCACGGTGTACTATACGAAAGGTTTTAAACAGTATTTCCACAGCTACGCAATTCAGACCATGTTTACAGTTTCAGAAAACATAGATAGGTAGTGACCGTTTGATCAAGGTTCGCGACTCCTTTTCATAAAGGTTCTAACCACGTTTTAATTGGAGGAAAGGCGATTTGGTTTAGAAATTCATAAATACAAGATTAATAGATCACCGGTTTTCATTTATATAATATAACTGGAAACATTATTTCCACAACGGATTGTGCCCACGACTTTCATAGCTTCCACGTTCCGTACTACACACATAAGTGATGATTCCGGCGCTATACAAATGAAAGCCGTATAACGTTACCTCCGTCATTTCATAATGTTATCCAATTATATGTTTAAAGCAGCATTACCCCACACATATATAAACTAACTACATCATAACAAACACACAAGGAAACTACTCACTACGCATAATAACAGATCCTAAATCTAGCATAATAACAATATCAATTATCATTATAACAGATAAGGAAAGAAGTAACCGTTAATAAAGCGTAGATTGAATAAGCGTTTAGAGAGAGAGTACAAGCAGAACTTCCGCAATATCCTTGACAATATTACAATAAAAGCCCCTGGACTACTCCCTACGCTATTACAAAAGTAGTCCCTCCGTTAGTTTCAGTTAAATATTAACTGAGAACTAACTAGACCTAACCCTAATTTCTAAAGAGAGAAAGAAAGAAAGAGAGTTTAGAGAGAGAGAGTGTGTGAGAGAGAAAGTGGAAATGGAGAAATGAATGGAATGATGAAGTGTGTGGAATGATGGAGGGGTGGCCTCCTATTTATAGGCAAAGCTTGAAATCAGCCGTACAACTCGCGAAGCACGCACGTACAAGCAAACGAAGCACAAACGAGCAGCATATGGGGTGCAGGGGGCCGTATACGGCCTTCATAGGGCCGTATACGGTGTGTTATGGGCCGTATACGGTCTATGAAGGGCCGTATACGGTGGCCAAGGCCGTATACGGCTTCCGTCTGATTTCGTTCGTTGCTTAAAACGCGCGTATCTCCTTCGTTATGCGTCCGTTTGACCTGATTCTTTCGCCTGTGTCTTCGTAATTCCGTTACGCTTCTAATGGTGCCAATCTTACTGAAATTGGATGTGTACAACTTTAGCATAGCTGAAATCACTTTATAGGAGTTTGTAACCGTCCAGTCTTTTCCGTCCTTTGTCCGATTTGCATGATTCTTGATTTTCTCGTCTCGATTTTACCTATTACATCATATCATAAGGTTAGAATATGTTTATCATAGGATAAATGAGGGTGCAAGAATTGGTTGCTGCTTATTTGCTCCGTTTTGTTTGTTATTCGGATGTTTTTACTGATTTTTATAGCAACGTCTATATTTTGAGCACTTTAGTGAATTTTAGTAAATAATGATTGTTTTGGAATGTTTTCACTAAACATATACAAATCGAGCGATATCAAATATCCCCACACTTGAACCTTGCTTGTCCTCAAGCAAAACTATTATAAAACAAATCAAAACGTTACCCCTCTTGCATTTTCAGATTCGGAGATCAAGATTTACAAAATAAAACCAACAACAATCACCAAAGCAATTATGTTAGCTACATGTATATAATCAAAAACAACTTGAGATGATAAATTTGTCAAGCCCGAATGCATGACCTAGCACCTCACAATAGGATAAGTGTATAAAATCACTCACTCTCAACCTATAAACTACATGGTAAAGAAGTAAATGATGTAACACTCAATCAAGCCAAGTCGTGATGCACTGTTACCATAGGCTTGCAAAAGGATCAAATCTCCACCGACTTGGCATGAGCACCAAGTGAGATCTCGGAAGAGGTATTCTAAACATGTGTTGTAACAAATGTAAGCTAATATGAATTGGGTAAGATAGACACAAAAATTGGTTAAAAAATGGTGGTCAAGACCCGTGAAAAAGTATGAAAATGTTACCTAATGGTTTCATGATGTGACAGTGATAAAACTTAGGATTCCCATGCCAACTCAATTCAAATTATTCCTTGTTCTCACTTACAACTTATATTCAATAATCGCACACAAATAACTCAAATTGATTTACACAATTGATTGGAATAATTGCATTCTATGACTTTCTATGAACCCTGTGTAACGAACTTTCGGACCAACCATCCTAGACCGGATAAAGGCCTTAAGTGGCTAGGCGTAAAACACCCCTCGGGAACTACTTGTTCAGGAATCCAAAGGCCATTTAGTTGACTACAACTACCCAATCATTAACATTACGCTTAAATTGTTAATTTCCAATAATCTTATTGCTTTCTACTTCAATCGTTTAACTTTAACATTCAACAATCTCCATTTCATGCAATTTCAACTATAGAATTTAACACTAGAATCCCACTTTAAAATGATTTAAGTCACATTTAGTTAAAATTCTTTAAAATTCCAAAAGGCAACATTTAAGAAAATATGTGATTCGGGAAATGACTACACAAAAATTAGGCTAGCATTTTAGTGGAGTGTATGTGGAGGTGTCTACGGGTTTCTTAGCACTAATAATGAGTGCTACCGACCTGGGTGAACTGAATTTAAATGGTTTTAAAAGAAAATAGGATCCAAAATAGCTAAGACTCCTTGACCGATTAGTAAATTCGTACAATCTATAAAAGATCAAGCACAAACTCAATAATTGGTTAGAAAGTCAAAACTACAAGGATTAAGCTCCAAATCCTAAGAATACCACCTCGTCTTCGACCCCACCTATATCATAATTCTATGATCTCACAGCGGTCTCGAAATGCATCACTAAGGCAAGTTCTAGAACAAACTACAATCACCGGCACACTCATAGCAACAAACAATATAAACACTAAAGATAAGTGTTTTCAATTAAGGTTCAAAATGTCTCACGGTTTAATAGTGGAGGCTACAAGTGTGCTAGTCATGCAATTCACTCTATAAGGTTGCTTTTATGACACACCTCAAAGAGTTATGTTACAAGAGGGAAGATTAAATTACTTTCAACAAATATTATCAAATATATTACCAAGTAATTAATCTCATGAGGACAAACTAGTTCAGGTGAATAACCTCCCCACACTTGAGGTTTGCATTCCCCTCAATGCAACAAAACAATAATATTCAATAAAATCATGTGTGTGAAGTAAAAGGGAACGAGTACTTCCCCGGGGTTTTTTTTTTGCTTCTTCATGGTTTCGATTAACTCTTGATCTTGATTTCAAACCATCCCTTCCTTGAATGTGCATCTTCATTTATAGTACAACACCAACAATCACCAAGCATCAATCATGTCTACTACAAAATAACCAATACCAAAACACCATTCCAAACAAAAACAAAGATATGGGTTCACCTCCCGCGAGGTGCTTGGTTTATTATCGAGTCCCGAGCTAGACTCGACCCTTGATTTCTCATAACCAATCCTCAATCACGCTACCACCTCCTTTCTCGTCATACTCACATAGGAGGATGTCTTCTTTTGTTTTGACATTTCGGTAGAACATCCTCCAACTACAACTTGTAATGTGAAAATAACCTCTCCATTTCTTGAGTGGTATAATAATAATCCGGATGATTGCCACTTTCAAGTATGAATGACTAGTTATTCCCACGTCTTCAGAAAAATCTTTGGCAAGTAAACAAAGATAATCGGGTGGTTCTTCAAAATAGTTTAGATGCACACACTCAATACTTCTTTCCAACCTTGTCAACCTATCTACCTCAAGTGCCTGAGTGCTACTAGCTCGATACAAATTTTCAAATTCTGCTTCTAGAATAAGATCATCTCCAACTCCCTTTTTTACAAGCTCATCTAGCTCATGATCACTAATTCCTAGCAGTCCTTGTAATTCCTTTATATCGGCATCATAGTCAACAATTGCGTCCTTAGTCACTTCAGGCTCTAGCATGTACGAATCCTTCAAAACAGATTGTGAAGTTTCATGAGGGTAACTTGTGACTTCATTCTCTTCTTCCTCCTCATCCATTTTGTCTTCACTATCATCCTGAAAAACAAAGTTAGAGGAATATGGAACATAAAGGTTAGATTCAAAATCATAAACCCCAATAGCCTCAATATCATCCATATGCTCGTTTGCATTGGTGAATGTATCATATGGCATTTCTTGAATAAACTCTATATTCCAATCAAAAATGTCTTCACATTCTCTACTTTGCCTCTCCGTTTGCTCTATCGCCCCTTTCAACAACCGTTCAAGATTTGACATTTCCGGTTGTTCTATCTCTTTGGTCATTGAGGGTTCATAATTCCAAGACCTTGATTGATAAGGTTGGTTCCATTCATCTTGGTAGTGCCCTTGTGGTGCATACCTTTCGAGTGATATCATTGGCACATCATCATTATCACTCTCACAAAATAAAGGTTTGTAACCTTCATAATTCGAGTAATAAGACATTGAAGCTAAGTCACAAATCTGCTACAAACATCAAAACTAAAAACGGTAAAACGTAACCACTCAATTCAAAATAAACAAACACTAAAAATATATACAAGAACAATAACTAAAAAAAAAACTGTTTTAAATAACTTTCTTAATTGGAAATAAATTCTAGAAAATGATCAATTAATTACACTCGAATTAAACTCTTAATCAATATCACATTCCCCGGCAGCGGCGCCAAAAACTTGATGTGCTGAATCCAGTTATAAAATTTATCGTTGTAAAATGAACAAGAAGGTACCGTGCTAGACCAAAACACAACCGGGCAGTGGACCCTATCGTGTAGTAGTATAGTTGGGTAAGTTCGGGTTCGAACACAGGGAATGTGAGTTTAAGAATTATATTCAAGTGCAAACAATTTATACAAAAAAAGTAAATGTGGGGGTTTTGTGACCGAATTGTCACATTGCTTAAAAACTACTTTTTTTAACTAAAACTAGGCAAGTGTGGACTCAGGAAGAGTCAAAGTAAATTGTGGTAACTTTCGGATATTTAAAACAATACTTGCTTGGATTATGTCACTAGTGATTTCGGGGTGCAAAGTTATAACCAGTTTATATTATGCAAAAGTAAATTTACATTTAACATAGGATTAACGTTCGCCATATCCTAATGATTCAACTTCAATTTACAAACCTATGATTTAATCTAGTAACGGACGTTCGCCATGGTTACCATCTTGCACAATTAAGCCTAAAGAATCTTGCTTATTCCAAATCTACGTTCGCAATGTTTGTTCAATCATTTATAGATAAATAATTGATAGTAAATTGCCAATGAAAAACGTTCGCTATATTCACTAGTTATCTACCAAATAAGCAAAGAAACTATTTTAAGCTCAATTACGCAAGGGTCACGATTAAACATAAAGTTCAAGTTTCACAAGTTTATAATTCATCCAAAACGAAAGAAATTCGCCATATTCATCAACTCATACATTCTAGCTCATTTATGTAACTAATACCAAATTTTACAACCGCAAATGATGGCTCATTCATACATCGACATACAAATGATAGGTATTTCTAATAAGCAACAAACATTCGCTATAGTTGCTTAGCTAAAATACCAACAAGTTCTACCACAAACAAGCTAGTTACATACAAATTTATGGATGAATCATAAACTCAAAGCATAAATCTCACACCAAAGTATACACCCCTAATCAACTAGCTAGTTCATCCAAGCAAGTATATAAATGATTTAGCCACTAAACATAATCATATCAAAACAATCAAATATAATTATTGAAATCAAAGGAAACATAGTTATATTTGAATAAAAATGCAAACCGAGTGATTACATTGTTTGGATGATGATTCTTCGTAACCAAATGATTAAGGATGATGGAAGATCTTCAAAATGATGAAATTAGCTCAAGAAACCCTAAAAATCGCCCATGGGGGCTGCTGGTTCGAGGGTGAAAAAAGTTAGGTGAGATGTAAGGAAGAAAAGGGGTTTTTAGGGTCAAAAAGTGCTCAGCTGACACAAGAACCCGGCGGGTCCACTATAGAACCCGGCTGCTCCTCCAGCCTTAAAATGGAGGCTTTCTTCTGTTACCATTTTTGCTGATTTTCATAATTCACCCGGCGGGTAAACACCCCTACCCGGCGGGTCCTCCTCATTTTCAGAAAACCATATTTCTCAGATTTGTAGATCTCTCAGTTACCTTCATCTGGATAGCTTACTCGCCTCAATCCGAGTTCGTATGAGGGAGATATGGCCAAAACGGTGCAGCATAGCAAAATCAGCAAAATTCTTCATCTTTTGATCTTTTCTTTCTCAATCTTTAACCTAAACACACGAGATAAATTTCAACTAAATAAGTACCGAAAGTTCATGAAATTAGCTAGAAACATGTACAAAAACAATGATATCGCGAGAGATAAACATATACAAATCGAGCGATATCAAATATCCCCACACTTGAACCTTGCTTGTCCTCAAGCAAAACTATTATAAAACAAATCAAAACGTTACCCCTCTGGCATTTTCAGATTCGGAGATCAAGATTTACAAAATAAAACCAACAACAATCACCAAAGTAATTATGTTAGCTACATGTATATAATCAAAAACAACTTGAGATGATAAATTTGTCAAGCCCGAATTCATGACCTAGCACCTCACAATAGGATAAGTGTATAAAATCACTCACTCTCAACCTATAAACTACAGGGTAAAGAAGTAAATGATGTAACACTCAATCAAGCCAAGTCGTGATGCACTGTTACCATAGGCTTGCAAAAGGATCAAATCTCCACCGACTTGGCGTGAGCACCAAGTGAGATCTCGGAAGAGGTATTCTAAACATGTGTTGTAACAAATGTAGGCTAATATGAATTGGGTAAGATAGACACAAAAATTGGTTAAAAAATGGTGGTCAAGACCCGTGAAAAAGTATGAAAATGTTACCTAATGGTTTCATGATGTGACAGTAATAAATCTTAGGATTCCCATGCCAACTCAATTCAAATTATTCCTTGTTCTCACTTACAACTTATATTCAATAATCGCACACAAATAACTCAAATTGATTTACACAATTGATTGGAATAATTGCATTCTATGACTTTCTATGAACCCTGTGTAACGAACTTTCGGACCAACCATCCTAGACCGGATAAAGGCCTTAAGTGGCTAGGCGTAAAACACCCCTCGGGAACTACTTGTTCAGGAATCCAAAGGCCATTTAGTTGACTACAACTACCCAATCATTAACATTACGCTTAAATTGTTAATTTCCAATAATCTTATTGCTTTCTACTTCAATCGTTTAACTTTAACATTCAACAATCTCCATTTCATGCAATTTCAATTATAGAATTTAACACTAGAATCCCACTTTAAAATGATTTAAGTCACATTTAGTTAAAATTCTTTAAAATTCCAAAAGGCAACATTTAAGAAAATATGTGATTCAGGAAATGACTACACAAAAATTAGGCTAGCATTTTAGTGGAGTGTATGTGGAGGTGTCTACGGGTTTCTTAGCACTAATAATGAGTGCTACCGACCTGGGTGAACTGAATTTAAATGGTTTTAAAAGAAAATAGGATCCAAAATAGCTAAGACTCCTTGACCGATTAGTAAATTCGTACAATCTATAAAAGATCAAGCACAAACTCAATAATTGGTTAGAAAGTCAAAACTACAAGGATTAAGCTCCAAATCCTAAGAATACCTCCTCGTCTTCGACCCCACCTATATCATAATTCTATGATCTCACAGCGGTCTCGAAATGCATCACTAAGGCAAGTTCTAGAACAAACTACAATCACCGGCAAACTCATAGCAACAAACAATATAAACACTAAAGATAAGTGTTTTCAATTAAGGCTCAAAATGTCTCACGATTTAATAGTGGAGGCTACAAGTGTGCTAGTCATGCAATTCACCCTATAAGGTTGCTTTTATGACACACCTCAAAGAGTTATGTTACAAGAGGGAAGATTAAATTACTTTCAACAAATATTATCAAATATATTACCAAGTAATTAATCTCATGAGGACAAACTAGTTCAGGTGAATAACCTCCCCACACTTGAGGTTTGCATTCCCCTCAATGCAACAAAACAATAATATTCAATAAAATCATGTGTGTGAAGTAAAAGGGAACGAGTACTTCCCCGGGGTTTTTTTTTGCTTCTTCATGGTTTTGATTAACTCTTGATCTTGATTTCAAACCATCCATTCCTTGAATGTGCATCTTCATTTATAGTACAACACCAACAATCACCAAGCATCAATCATGTCTACTACAAAATAACCAATACCAAAACACCATTCCAAACAAAAACAAAGATACGGGTTCACCTCCCGCGAGGTGCTTGGTTTATTATCGAGTCCCGAGCTAGACTCGACCCTTGATTTCTCATAACCAATCCTCAATCACGCTACCACCTCCTTTCTCGTCATACTCACATAGGAGGATGTCTTCTTTTGTTTTGACATTTCGGTAGAACATCCTCCAACTACAACTTGTAATGTGAAAATAACCTCTCCATTTCTTGAGTGGTATAATAATAATGCGGATGATTGCCACTTTCAAGTATGAATGACTAGTTATTCCCACGTCTTCAGAAAAATCTTTGGCAAGTAAACAAAGATAATCGGGTGGTTCTTCAAAATAGTTTAGATGCACACACTCAATACTTCTTTCCAACCTTGTCAACCTATCTACCTCAAGTGCCTGAGTGCTACTAGCTCGATACAAATTTTCAAATTATGCTTCTAGAATAAGATCATCTCCAACTCCCTTTTTTACAAGCTCATCTAGCTCATGATCACTAATTCCTAGCAGTCCTTGTAATTCCTTTATATCGGCATCATAGTCAACAATTGCGTCCTTAGTCACTTCAGGCTCTAGCATGTACGAATCCTGCAAAACAGATTGTGAAGTTTCATGAGGGTAACTTGTGACTTCATTCTCTTCTTCCTCCTCATCCATTTTGTCTTCACTATTATCCTGAAAAACAAAGTTAGAGGAATATGGAACATAAAGGTTAGATTCAAAATCATAAACCCCAATAGCCTCAATATCATCCATATGCTCGTTTGCATTGGTGAATGTATCATATGGCATTTCTTGAATAAACTCTATATTCCAATCAAAAATGTCTTCACATTCTCTACTTTGCCTCTCCGTTTGCTCTATCGCCCCTTTCAACAACCGTTCAAGATTTGACATTTCCGGTTGTTCTATCTCTTTGGTCATTGAGGGTTCATAATTCCAAGACCTTGATTGATAAGGTTGGTTCCATTCATCTTGGTAGTGCCCTTGTGGTGCATACCTTTTGAGTGATATCATTGGCACATCATCATTATCACTCTCACAAAATAAAGGTTTGTAACCTTCATAATTCGAGTAATAAGACATTGAAGCTAAGTCACAAATCTGCTACAAACATCAAAACTAAAAACGGTAAAACGTAACCACTCAATTCAAAATAAACAAACACTAAAAATATATACAAGAACAATAACTATAAAAAAACTGTTTTAAATAACTTTCTTAATTGGAAATAAATTCTAGAAAATGATCAATTAATTACACTCGAATTAAACTCTTAATCAATATCACATTCCCCGGCAGCGGCGCCAAAAACTTGATGTGCTGAATCCAGTTATAAAATTTATCGTTGTAAAATGAACAAGAAGGTACCGTGCTAGACCAAAACACAACCGGGCAGTGGACCCTATCGTGTAGTAGTATAGTTGGGTAAGTTCGGGTTCGAACACAGGGAATGTGAGTTTAAGAATTATATTCAAGTGCAAGCAATTTATACAAAAAAAGTAAATGTGGGGGTTTTGTGACCGAATTGTCACGTTGCTTAAAAACTACTTTTTTTAACTAAAACTAGGCAAGTGTGGACTCAGGAAGAGTCAAAGTAAATTGTGGTAACTTTCGGATATTTAAAACAATACTTGCTTGGATTATGTCACTAGTGATTTCGGGGTGCAAAGTTATAACCAGTTTATATTATGCAAAAGTAAATTTACATTTAACATAGGATTAACGTTCGCCATCTCCTAATGATTCAACTTCAATTTACAAACCTATGATTTAATCTAGTAACGGACGTTCGCCATGGTTACCATCTTGCACAATTAAGCCTAAAGAATCTTGCTTATTCCAAATCTACGTTCGCAATGTTTGTTCAATCATTTATAGATAAATAATTGATAGTAAATTGCCAATGAAAAACGTTCGCTATATTCACTAGTTATCTACCAAATAAGCAAAGAAACTATTTTAAGCTCAATTACGCAAGGGTCACGATTAAACATAAAGTTCAAGTTTCACAAGTTTATAATTCATCCAAAACGAAAGAAATTCGCCATATTCATCAACTCATACATTCTAGCTCATTTATGTAACTAATACCAAATTTTACAACCGCAAATGATGGCTCATTCATACATCGACATACAAATGATAGGTATTTCTAATAAGCAACAAACATTCGCTATAGTTGCTTAGCTAAAATACCAACAAGTTCTACCACAAACAAGCTAGTTACATACAAATTTATGGATGAATCATAAACTCAAAGCATAAATCTCACACCAAAGTATACACCCCTAATCAACTAGCTAGTTCATCCAAGCAAGTATATAAATGATTTAGCCACTAAACATAATCATATCAAAACAATCAAATATAATTATTGAAATCAAAGGAAACATAGTTATATTTGAATAAAAATGCAAACCGAGTGATTACATTGTTTGGATGATGATTCTTCGTAACCAAATGATTAAGGATGATGGAAGATCTTCAAAATGATGAAATTAGCTCAAGAAACCCTAAAAATCGCCCATGGGGGCTGCTGGTTCGAGGGTGAAAAAAGTTAGGTGAGATGTAAGGAAGAAAATGGGTTTTTAGGGTCAAAAAGTGCTCAGCCGACACAAGAACCCGGCGGGTCCACTATAGAACCAGGCTGCTCCTCCAGCCTTAAAATGGAGGCTTTCTTCTGTTACCATTTTTGCTGATTTTCATAATTCACCCGGCGGGTAAACACCCCTACCCGGCGGGTCCTCTTCATTTTCAGAAAACCATATTTTTCAGATTTGTAGATCTCTCAGTTACCTTCGTCTGGATAGCTTACTCGCCTCAATCCGAGTTCGTATGAGGGAGATATGGCCAAAACGGTGCAGCATAGCAAAATCAGCAAAATTCTTCATCTTTTCATCTTTTCTTTCTCAATCTTTAACCTAAACACACGAGATAAATTTCAACTAAATAAGTACCGAAAGTTCATGAAATTAGCTAGAAACATGTACAAAAACAATGATATCGTGAGAGATAAACATATACAAATCGAGCGATATCAATTTCCATCAATGGCATGTTAATCTCGAATATGCTTATCTACCATTCATGACTGGTATGCCGAGGATCATGAACAAGATGGTGAACTTAACCATGCAAAACCCGCGTGGTCCCCGGCCCGAGTACGCTCGAGAATCGCGAGTTACACATCACCTCTCAATATGTTCTCATATTAATGTGCCGGTAAACCACACACGCTCCATTAACAGTCCATACGAAAGATGTGCGGTTTTCATGGATTAGCATACTATTCACGTTTTTAGTATCTAGAACGGGATTTTGTTTTAGTACTTTTAGGTCATACTTTTGATCTTGACATCATCCTATCAAAAGTCCTCGGTAGCTCCATCGAACGCACAAAGAAAAGGAGAAGCAGGTCAGCGCGAAGCCTATTAAAAACCTGACTTCTTTAGGGAAGTTGAGCGACCCGCCTTATACTTCTCTTATAGTTTGTTCACTATGGGTGAGCCGATTTATCAATTGACTAACGATGTATTTAACCTTAATGATACATATACTTATAGCTCATAATATATGTAATGTCTCTCTTTTAACTCTTAAAGTCCACGGTTCTACTTTAAAACATTTTAAAATTTGAGGGTATATTTTAAAACAATGTAACATATAGGGTCTAAAGTGTAAATTCTTTTTACCAATTTAGACAAGCCAATTTTCAATTTATCTTTACCTACATACTATTGCAGATAATTAAATGCTAATATTTATTAAGCTATGACTCTGATACCACTGTTGGGTTTTCTATTCCCTAACTAGATTAATATGCGCAGCGGAATATAACAAAAATTAATCTAAGGTAATTAGGAAACTAAACCCTAAGGGATCTTAACTTGAATAAATAAAAGCAATAAAACAATTAAGATAAATAGGAAATTACTAACCTTTGAGAAAAACAATTTCTCACGCGTAAACCACCTTGAAGAACCTTCGTAAGTTGGAGGCGAGTGCCCAAACTAGAACACCTCTAATGCTTCACACCCACGAACAAAGAGAATTCCCAAGTCTCCTATGGTCACGACTCTAAGTCGTAAAACTCTTACAAGGAGCAGGAGTAAGAAAGAGAGAAGGAGAATTGAAAACTATTCAATTCAAAAGGTACAAGGAAAACCTAAGGGGTAGGCCCCTATTTATAGGGGAGGAGGAATGCCTAGGGTTTCATATCCCAGCCGATGTGGGACAGACATCCATACGGCGTATGGATGGTGATTCCACCGCCTTACAAACCCTAGCATCCATACGGTGTATGAAACTTCCATACGGCGTATGGATGGAGATTTCAGAAATCCTTTTTCTTTTAGTTTCTAATTAATATCCAATTAATAAACTAATCATAATATTAATTTCAGTTAATATTATCTCTTATTTATTTCTCTTACTGTTCATTGAGGGCGACCCAAAAAGGACTCCACTTTTAATGGTAGTCTTACCAATTTAGTTATGACCTTGGACACTATTCCAACAGATTCCTCTCAACAAGGTTTAGTAGCTCCTCAATGGAGCTATCTAGATACATGACCTGAATAAAAAAAAAATCAACGACAAGCTTCATAAGATCAACAGTCAGACTGAAATATTGCAAATTAAGCACATCAATAGAAACTTGCCTTCATTGTACGGAGGGCATTGGCATTGATCTGGTGAAAGAAAGAGGTGTAATTCTCTAGCATTGTTTGATCCATAATTTATTACATGTATATTACACATCGACGATTCAAATGTTAAAAATAAAAGAGAAGAAGATAGGATTAAGTGCACTACAATATATTGAACTAAGGTTAGACATTTATAGTGTGTAATGAACTATTGGTTTTTCACTGTATGTTATTAAATTGTCATTCGCTCCTATTGTATTATAACACCCCTCATTTGAAGTGTCACACCCCCAATTTCATGCTTTGCGGAAGCGACTGTTTTGGGGCATGACTAATCAAATATCAAAACACCAAAGTACAAGCAAACGACTCTAAATGAGACGTTGTAGAAAATATATTACATTACATAAGTTTTCAAAAGTAGTACAAAGTTTAAGTCATAAGTTTGAAACATAGTAGTGAGTTCGCAAAATGATTTCAGAAGATTTTAATACATAACCATTATACAAAATATAATGCAAGAAAATCTTCATGTCTAAATGGATGCATGCGACTCGTGATAGCTAGCTTATCCTGTAGGCCATTCCTACTGTTGATGAGTACCTGAGAATACAACACTAAAAGGTCAGCTATAAAGCTGGTGAATCTCACAGGTTTTAATATAAACATTGATGTGATCAATATGATTATCCGACGATAATAAAAAGTTATAAATGAATAGTGATTTAAGCAATTTACTCACACAGTGATTTTAAACCAACGCAGGTTCCCTAAACAATAACGAAATCAACTAGGATAAAACCAACGCAGGTTTTGGAACATTGAACAAACCAACGCAGGTTTTCGAACAATGTGCAATTAGAAAATGATGAAACCAACGCAGGTTTCGCAACATGTAACAAACCAACGCAGGTTTGCGAACAATATGAACTTAGGCTATGATGAAACCAACGCAGGTTTTGTAACATTGAACAAACCATCGCAGGTCTTCGAACAATGTGCAATTAAACAATGATGAAACCAACGCAGATTTCGCAACATGGAACAAACCAACGCAGGTTTCCGAACAATGTGAAGTTTAACAATGCTAATCAGGACCAAAGAATGGTAGCCAAACAATGTAACTAATATAGTTAACCGAACTAAATAATCATTTAATTCCATGAGTTAATAATTAAATTAACTAATCAAATAACATATGATCACAAAAACATGTAAGCATTGTATCTTACCCCAATATTTAAAACAGTAAAAATGGGGCTGTGAGACTCACCTGAGTCAATCCGAGCAATGAATATATTCGACGTGGAATAGACAATCTTTGAAATCCCTTAGAGTCCTAAACACGCGAGATTCTAATGAGTAAATGGATTGTCCAATGTATTATTTAATGTTTATGTTTGAGTTTACAAAATTTGGTACGAGTCTGAAAACAGTAATCTGCCATTTTCGGCCCCTAAACTACCCCGGATGGCCTAAAACTGACAAGGCTAAGGTACTTAGCTTTGATCATTGGGTTGTTTTTGAATGACCGAGCGAATTTGAGCTCAATCCGTTATAATAAATTTTTCATCGAGAAGCTACCCTGTTTTAACTTGTGAAATCGTCGACGTTTTCGAAAATTTACATGTTCTGTTTTAGCTAGAATTCGCAGGGCTAGTTTATTGATTCGTTGGATCCTGAAATAAAAAGGGGGAATCTGCCGGATTCCCTTGAATCCGCCGGATTGGTGGCATTTGTGGGGAATACGCCGTATTCCCTTGAATACGCCGTATTCCAGAAAAATAGAGGGAATACGCCGGATTCCCAAGAATCCGACCGTATTCATGACAAACCAAGGGAATCCGACCGTATTCCATTGAATACGCCGTGTTCATGTTTTCTGGGCAGGAATCCGCCGGATTCACCCGAATCCGCCGGATTCACGTAACTGGTTCGACTCTGTACGTGCAGAAAACATACAAAACCATTTCTAAATCCTATTTCCCCTTACAACAACTTAATACAAAGCTAATACATGCTATATTACGTATTTTAAACCAGAAATTAAAGAAATTGGTGAGTGATTCTTACAATGAAAAATTGGGGTCGAGGAGGATGATGATGAACGATGAAGATGATGATGATGTTGCTAGATGATGATGATGATCCAAGATAAATATGTAGATGATGATTTGATGGTGTTGTTGTTGTTTTGAAATTGAAACCGAGAGGGAGAGGAGAGACCGAGAGAATGAAATGTGAGCGGGTGTGTGTTTTGCATTATTGAGGTCGGGTGTATATACCGGCCTCAATAATTGAAGTTTGGTAGTATTTTCCGACCCGTGTTTGCGTACCCGATCGTTATGTAGTATAATGTTTTAAAATGATAATTTTCTAAAAATATATTCGTATAAGCTTTTAATTAAAATATTTTATAAAACTGTTTTCTCGGATGTTTAAAATTGTAACTTTGTTTTACCTAAAATGTACGGATAGTTTTCTGTATCTAAACTGTATTTAAATTTCAAACGGATTATGTAATTATTATCCTTAATAATAATACTTGATTTAAAAATGCTTTTCGCTCCCTTTCATTTTGAGTTTCTACGTTTTGTTAAATTTGGTATTCGCGATTATTTAAATAATCGTTTCGGTTTATATATATACATATATATATATATATATAATACTTGAATGCTTAAGTGTTAACAAGTATGTAATACGTGATTTAAAAGTTTAAATTGGCCCCTAATTTTGGCCCTTTTTGACCGGGTGTCACATGAAGCCAATATATATATATATATATATATATATATATATATATATATATATATATATATATATCGGAAGCACAAGTCCTCATACTATTATTTACATAACAAAATCCATACATAACATAAGTTAGATTGTTTCAAACATTATACATAACTAGGTGTTATAAAACTTCTCAGAACATAACACAACATGAGTTTTAAAATATTATCAGAGTACATCGTCGTCAAACATTCTTCCAAACACAACTTTTGTCCAAAACATATCAAACATAACCTGCAAGAGTATAGTGGTGGGATTAGCACGAAGCTAAGTGAATAGACAAATCATTAACAGTCTAACTCAGCTTAACAAATCTGTTTACAACAATTAATTATAAACACATAATCATCTCAGATGATCGGTGGTCCTTGAGGAACCCTCATTGCCACGGTGGTCCTCCAAGTAACACTCATAACCAACTACAGACCACGCAGTGGTTTTACCGATAACTCATTGCCATCTTCAATCAACATAGAATCCATTCACAACAAATATTCACAATTCCTATGTTGACTAACCTATAGCAATCAAGTCCAACAATAGTTGACCTCCACATAACATAGTGCCTCAAAGGCCAAGTATCACATAGTCACACGTGTCAAATTAGACTAACAGTCTATAAACATCATAACCAGGTTTACTCGTAGTAACCAAATATGTTACACCAATTTACACTGAGAGTCACAAGTCCACTCACCTGACTGTCTCAGGATTCAAACTCAGAGATCTTACGTTACTGAGTTTTAGGTTGATCTGCAACACAACCAAAACACAAGTTAGTAACTTGTTCTACTATTAATACAACTTAACTTGAAGTATATACCATAGCATATAATAATCAAAGAATCAAGGTATGACTTTAATTGAAAATACAAGTAACCAGACAAAGGATCCGCCGGATAGTCTAAGGATCCGCCGGATCCATTACTTGATCCGCCGGATCTATGTCGGATCCTTGCACTATCCGCCGGATCTAATAATGATCCGTCAGAACCTTTTTGAAAATAATAATATTTAGCATGTCAAGTTAAAAATGTAGTACCGACCAACGAGTATCCGCCGGATCCTCAACAATTTTCTTAGTATCCGCCGGATCCCCAAGGGAATCCACCGGATCCAAACCCAAAACACTAGGATCTGCCGGATCAGGTCAGGATCCGCCGGATCTACGCATTTTCCAGTAACATGCAGGAATAATTACAGCAGCTCATGCACGAAATTTAAATCAAACAATTCATCAAACTCAGTTCTAATACTTTACTACTACTTCAATATTAGTTATTAACATGGACATAGCATAAATTAACATCTATAACATGTTTCAATTCTCAATTCCTATTCATAATTCATAACTCCTATGTTTCAACCAAAACAAGTTTATGTTAAATATAGAAAGAAACTTACATTCCAATGAAGAACAATATGATGATGATGATGAACTACTATCCAAATCTTGTTCCAAGTTTGATTTCAAAGTTAGTTTAGGTTTTAAATTCTTAGGTTTTAGGTTTAAGTGTTTATACTTCAAAGGAAGTAAAGAACTTTCCTTTTTAGGAAGGTTATAAATAAGCCGGCCCAACTTTTAACCGACTCCGTATTCACTTAAAAACAACCCCCTTTCAACCTATTGTCTGGAACCTAAAACCCTTTACGATTCCAACAATTTTGTTTTACCGTTAACTATATAAAGTTAAAACAAATAATAATTTACTAGTCACAATTACTCAAATTGAGCACAAATTTCCTAACATATTAAATAACAATTTAAAGCTAAGAAAATTACCAAAATACCCTTAGATCTTTAAGACGGATGTTACAAATCTCCCCTCCTTAAGAGGATTTCGTCCCCGAAATCTATTCTCGCTCAAACAAACTAGGGTATCGCGATCTCATACTAGACTCAGTTTCCCACGTAAGATTGGGACCCAAACTAGGTTTCCATTTAACCAAAACCATAGGAATTTCCTTCCTGCGCAGTTTGGTCATTTTTCTATCTAATAGTTCAATGGGTTCTTCTACCAACTTCTGACTTTGGTCAACTTTTAGATCTTGCAATGGAAGGATTTGTGATTGATCCTCCACATTACACTTTCTCAAATAACAAATATTAAAAGTATCGTGAATACCAGATAATTCAGAAGGAAGATCTAGAGCAACAGTCTGATCATTAACAACCTGCCGGATTCTGAACGGACCAATGAATCTAGGAGCTAGTTTCCCACGCTTACCAAATCGAATCACACCCTTCCAAGGAGAAACTTTGAGATAAACCAATTCACCTTCCACAAAAGAAACTGGTTGACGACGAGGATCAGCATACTGTTTCTGCCTGTCTATAGCTGCTTTCAGTTTCTCACGTGCAATTGCAACCTTATCCGCTGTAATTTGAACAATGTATGGACCCGCAAACTGTTTCTCACCAGCCTCTAACCAACACGTAGGTGTTCTACAATGACGACCATATAACATTTCATACGGAGACATACCAATACTAGAGTGATAAGAGTTATTATAAGCAAACTCAATCAATGGAAGATGAGAATCCCAAGAACCACCATATTCTAATATACACGTAACATATCCTCTAGAGTCTGAATAGTACGTTCTGACTGGCCATCTGTCTAAGGATGATAAGTTGTACTCAGGTTCACTCGGGTCCCCAACTCATGCTGCAAACTTTGCCAAAATTGAGATATAAACCGAGAATCCCTGTCAGAGACGATAGATAAAGGAATTCCATGTCTCGAGACAATTTCATTAACATACAGCTGAGCTAATCGAGTCAAAGATGCCATCTCACTGGTAGCCAAGAAGTGAGCACTCTTAGTCAATCTATCAACAATCACCCAAATCATATCACTACCACGTGGTGTTCGGGGTAGCTTAGTAACAAAATCCATTGTCAGGTGTTCTCACTTCCATTCAGGAATCTCCAACTGTCTCAAAGAACTATACGGTTTCTGATGTTCTGCTTTGACTTGAGAACATATATGACAAGATTCAACAACCCGTGCCACGTCAGTTTTCATAGTCGACCACCAATATAGCGGTTTCAAATCATTATACATCTTTGTACTTCCAGGATGAATAGATAAACGAGACTTGTGAGCTTCAATCAAAATTAACTCACGAAGTCCTCCAACCAGTGGAACCCATACTCGAGATTGAAATGTCTTCAAACCTCGAGAATCATTAGTCAACAATTCCTTTCTTTTCAACATTATCTCGGATTTCAAATTCTGATCCTGCAATGCTTCCAACTGAGCAACCTTTAACTGTTCTATCAAATTAGAAGAAACTTCTAACCGCATAAAACAAATCCTGTCAGAAGTACTTTTTCTACTCAAAGCATCCGCAACTACATTGGCTTTCCCCGGATGATATCGGATTTCACAATCATAATCTTTGATTAATTCCAACCATCGGCGTTGACGCATGTTTAATTCTTTCTGAGAAAACATATACTGAAGACTTTTGTGATCAGTACAAATAACACATTTGGTACCATAAGTAAAGTCTCAAGATTTTTGTTGGTACATGTTTAGTGTCTGTCAGTTGGTCTAGCTCGTAGTTTGTATTTAGATTTGTGTTTCCTGACTCCTGCGACGTAGCGCGTAACGTCGCAGGTGCGACGTCAGGTTTTGGGCCTGCGACGTAGCCAACGTCGCATGGGCTTTGGCCTGCGACGTAGCGTGCGACGTCGCAGGTGCCAGTTTTGTATTTAAACGTTTTGTGTTTTCTGTTTTAGGGTTGACAAAACCCTAAACGCAATTAGTCGAAATCTCTGTAATCTGACCGATTATAATACAATATAATACGTTTCGTTTGATATTCATTGCGTATTGATTGTTCGTGTGTTTAGTGTATAACTTAATCGTTGATTCCGCAAACGATTGAGTGACTCGGTTCGTACTAGATCCAAGGTTAGGGACAAACAACTGTTATCAGAGCAGAAAGTGCTCGTTTTGGCGATTCGGATCGAGTTTAGGATTTAAAAGGACGTGATATTCGTGAGTTTTCGTGTTTATTACGTTTGTTTTGTGTTTTTACAGGTTTTCGATCAGTATTACTGGGATTATTGAAGGTTTCTGTCGTTCGACATTCGTGGTTTTGATTTTAGGGTTAAAAATTCGTTTTTAGGGTTTGTGGCCGCTGCTCAGCGCGTTTTGCGACGTTACCTGCGACGTCAGCTGCGACGTCGCGTGCGACGTAGTAATTTGGACTTTAATTAGTCTGTGCGACGTACTGTTGCGACGTCATCTGCGACGTACCTCTCAACGTCGCATAGTGTGATTCTGCGACGTCCTCTGCGACGTCATCTGCGACGTACCTCTCAACGTCGCATAGTGTGATTCTGCGACGTCCTCTGCGATGTACCTCTCAACGTCGCATATTTCTGATTCTTAATTGAATCCTTTGTTTTTTGCGACGTACCTCTCGCCGTCGCATAATCTTTGTGCGACGTACTCACCTACGTCGCTAAGATCAGAAGTTTGTTTTTCGATTAAGTAATTACAATGGCAGCTGATAAAGAGGATATTAGAGGACTGAGAGAAATGATTAAACAAAGTAATGACATAGGTTCAAGTAATAAGCCTCCACTATTTACTGCGGACATGGATTACGTGTACTGGAGAGACCGAGTTGAGCAATACATTGATTTTCATTGTCCAGAATTATGGGGACCATTACGTGAGCGTTATGTACCTCCATTAGCTGAAGGAGAATACCGTGGTATTCGTCCTGCTAAGACCTATAAAGCTATGTCTCCCGAGGAGAAGAAAGATTTTGATACTGAAAGAAAGTCTTTTTCAATGATTAAAATGTGTCTAACCAAGGATGTACTATGGCTTTTTAGAACTCATGAAACAGCCTTTGATTTATGGAAGGCAATTGAGACTCGTTGTGGAGGAAATGATAAGTACAAGGAAGCCAAGCTCGAACTGATTAAGAAACAGTACGATATCTTTGACATCCTTCCTAATGAAGACATGACTTCTTTATTCACTAGGTACTCACGGTTAGTTGGTGAGTTGTTTGAAGGGGGTTATACTTTTCCTTCAATTGAAGTAAATAAGAAGCTACTGGATGTGTTGCCAAGTTCTTGGGATGTTAAAGTTCAATTTTTAAAAGAAAATGAAGAACTTGCAAACATGTCTTTGGATACGTTGATAGGGGATCTTCAAGCTCACGCGATGGAGATTAAGAAGAAAGAAACTAGGTCTGGTGCTGCTGTTCAGAATCCTAGTGTGTATGGTGTTCAGATCAACTATGGAAAGACTTATGGATCTGGAGTCGCCTTCGTGACAAATACAAATGCTCCATCAACTTCTTCTTCTGCTTCTGATGGGATTCATTCTGTTTTCATGACTGGACCTTCTTCAAATCAACAACAGGTTCAAGTCTCACCTGCTATTCAGGAGCAAGCTGCCATTTACACAGCTTTCTTAAGCTCATACAAGGATTTGGTTACTCAACCAAATCTTACTTTGGAGCTGACTAAGGAAGACTATGCTCAGCTTGATGAAGATGATCTGGAGCAAATGGATTTAACTTGGAATGTGGCGATGATCACCCGAAGAATTCAAAAGTTCTTGCAGAGGACAGGGCGTAAAAGTTTGGAAGGTGATGGAAAGACGGGCTTCGGATTTGACAAGAGTAAGGTCCGATGTTACAATTGTCAAAATTTGGGTCACTTCGCCAGGGAGTGCGAGAAACCCAAAATGCCAGCATCGGGATTCACAACACCATCTACTCCTCCAAATGCCAAAGAAATGGAAGTTTCTAAGAAAGGGCTTGCTGATAATGCCCTGATTGCCTTTGAGCCTACAAGTCAAGATTGGACGCCAGTCTCCCAGCATTACCAACAGTGTCTGATGGCTCACATTGTGAATGAGGTACCTGATGAACCGTTAAATTGTATTTCATGCATTAAGTTAACTGAATCTCTAAAGGCATATCAGACAGAGACTGCTGAATTGAGGAAAAAGAATGAAAAACTAACCGACTCAAATAATTTTTTAAAAGCTAATGAGAAACTTTATGAAAAACATCTTGAGGCTCATCGGTTAGATACTCAAAAATATAAATCTAAGGTTTTTAGTCAAGAAGATGCCATTAAAAGCTATCTTGTTGAAATTGAGCTGCTAAAGAAAGAACTTACAGATTTAAAAGATGAGTATGAGAATTATAAGAGTAAAATCTTAGGTTCAAATTCCTCAACGGTTGTCTTTAATGAAATTCTTAGCAAGCACGGTACTAAAGGGAAAAAGAATGAGGGATTGGGATACAACTCAGTCCCTCCTCCTACTACTCACTGTCCCCTGCCTGTTAAGGAAGGCTTTAAAGAGATTCCAGTTGATTGGTCAAAGCTTTATGGTATAAAAGCCAAAGATGCTAAAGAGACCAAACATAACAAACTGGCAAAGGAGAAAACCAAGCGGCCAGAGTACCCCTTGCCAACGTTTGTTAAGTCTGTGCATGAATCTCCTGTTAGTGTTAAGGAGAGTGTTGAGTTAAAGAATGAATCTCCTGTTATTATTGAGGAGATTGTTGAGATTGAGGACATTACGGATCAGGAGTATCCTGAGGTTAAGAAGGTTGCTGTTAAACCTGAAAAAGTGATTTCAAAGGTTGAACCTGAAATTAAGGTTCAACCAAATAAGGGAAAAGCCAAGGTTTTAAACTCGAAACAACAAACTTTACAGTCACCTGTAAAGATTTTGCAAAGAAAATTATTAAATGAAAATGTTTCGTATGATAAACCATCAACTTCAACCTCTCAACCAAAACAAACATCTTCTAAGACGTGTACTCAATGTTCATGTTCTAGAAATGTTTCTCCACCTCCTGTGGTAATTCCTCAGCCTCAACCGTTTGTTGAGACTCGTTCTTGTTTCTACTGCAAGAAACAAGGACATTTAATCCGTGAATGTCCAAAGCTGTCAAATCAGCGATATGGGAGAGAGATGCCTAGGACATCTGTTTATAGAAACTCTTTTTCTAAATCTCCACCTAGGCGTTATTCAAACTCTCCCAAGCCTGTTTCGAAACCAAGTAATGTTGAGCAAAAATCTTTGCCAATTCAAAAGCCCAACATTACTTCGATTACCAATTCCGAATCTTCAAAAGTATGGAAACGTAAAGAGTCTGATGTTGACTCTTCAGTCGTCAACAATAACACATCAGATAAAAATTCTAATTTGTTTAAAGATAAAATCCTATCTGACGTGATTATTGTTGATGACCACGGTCGACCTAAGTCTGTAAAGGCTTGGGTCACCGTTTCTCACTAATCTTCCTTCGTTTGTGTGTTGCAGCAGTCAGAACGTGTTAAAGATAGTGAATGGTATTTGGATAGCGGCTGCTCGCGACATATGACAGGCGATGTATCTCTTCTTGTGGATATTAAACCATACGCAGGAGGATATGTTGCCTTTGCTGGAGATACTGGGGGAACCATTTCTGGAAGAGGAACGCTAACTAACGGCAATGTTAGTTTTGAAAATGTGAACTATGTGGAACAGCTTACGCACAACTTGCTAAGTGTTTCACAGGTCTGTGATAAAGATTATACCACTGCGTTCACAAAGACAGAGTGTGTGATACTGAAGCCTGGGTATGTCATTCCGAAAGAATGGGTGTTACTGAGAGCACCAAGAAAGAATGACACATACATTTTGAACATGAGAACTGTTGAGACCTCGAACGAGTATACGTGTCTCTTGTCTAAGGCTTCTGAAAAGGAATCACTGCTTTGGCACAGACGAATGGGACATACTCATTTCCGAAAAATGAATTTCTTGACTAAAAATGACCTAGTGCTAGGAGTTCCGAAACGGTCATTTGCTCTAAAGGATGACTGTATCTCCTGCCAAAAAGGAAAGCTACGTAAGAAGTCCCATAAGTCTAAGCAGGTGAATTCCATAAATGCTCCATTGGAACTACTGCATATGGATCTTTTCGGTCCAGTCTCTACTAAGAGCATTGGTGGTCGGTCTTACTGCTTGGTAGTTACTGATGACTACTCAAGGTTTTCGTGGGTTTATTTTTTGACCACAAAAGGGGAAACTCCTGAGATTCTGGTGTATTTGTTGGACAAGTTGGCAAATCTGTGCAACTTGAAGGTGAAAAGGATACGAAGCGACAATGGAACTGAATTCAAGAACTCAACTCTCGAATTGTTTTGTGCTACAAGAGGTATTGAGCATCAATTTAGTGCTCCAAGAACTCCACAACAGAATGGAGTTGCAGAAAGAAAGAACAGGACAATCATCGAGACAGCTCGGACTATGTTAGCTGACTCCAAGTTACCAATCATCTTCTGGGCTGAGGCAGTAAATACTGCCTGTTATGTTCTCAACAGAGTACTCACGGTTAAGAAAAAGAACAAAACGTGTTATGAACTTTTCAATAACCGTAAGCCAAATCTGCAGTTCCTAGAACCATTTGGGTGTCCATGTCTGATCATGATAACAAAAGATAAGGTCTCTAAGTTTGGTGATAAAGCTGTTGAAGGGATTTTTCTTGGATATTCAGTCAACTCTCCGAACAAAAGAGTCTTTAACAAATCAACGAATCAGATTGAGGAGCATTTTGAAGTGAAATGTTTAAGGTATACGGAACCTCCTCAAGGAACGGGTCCGGATTGGTTTTTCAACTATGGAAACCTCTTCAACTCTTTCAATATTCCGGAAGAAGATGAAACGGATGAATTGGTTTCTATACTTCATGAGCTTGATCTTAGTCAAGATACACCTGTTAATAATAAACCATCCGACCCATCTCCCAATGCCACACCCGCACCTCCACCGACTAATCCTGCACCTCCACCCACTACACCTACACCTCCACAGACTAATCCTACACCTCCACCAACTACACCTACACCTCCACAAACTACACCTACACCTTCACCAACACCCACACAACCACCCACACAACCACAAACAACTACCAAATCACCACCATCAACACCATCTCCTACTCCATCATCTTCGGCTGCTCCTTCTAAAACAGTTTATAACTACACAAAGGAGCTTCCATATGATCCAAAATAACGAGTAAACGGTTTGAAAAATTCAAAATTGGATCAAAAATGTTATATGCGACGTCCCACTCTACGTCGCCTGCGATGTCCCAGTCTACGTCGCATGTAGGGTTAGACTATATATAGTCTCAACTGCGACGTAACATGTCACACTATTCACTATTCACGTGCGACGTACCCTGCGACGTAGCATTGGCGATTTGCGACGTAGCAATTTTCGAGCAATTTTCGTGATTTGTAGCCGTTTTCATTCCGATTCACTTACGTAGTTTTGATCTACTCGTTATTCCGCACACTTAGGTACCGATTTTACCATTTTTCACCGTGTATATTATGTTTAATTGCTATGCATGTATTACGGGTTAAAAGGGTTTCGGTTTTGGGATAAATTAGATGGTCTATCGTGTAAATTACTGGTTATAAATTATGTTTTCGTGATCACAATCGTTAGCCGCACCTTGTAGTGCGTTTGATTTTGAAAACCCCTAAATTCGAGGGTTAGGGTTTCTGGGTTGGGGACGCCTGTTCGTCAGTACGACGTACGCTGCGACGTCGTGGCCTACGTCGCTTTACTTAATTATTATTAATTTCCTACGTCGCCCTTCCCTACGTCGCTTTTACTGCGACGTCCGATGCGACGTACCACTCTACGTCGCTATTTTAAATAAAGTGATTAAATTCACAATAAATTGCAAAATGCGACGTCCCTCTTGACGTCGCTCGAATTTTATGCGACGTCCGGCCTTACGTCGCTTTTCAATTTATTTTGATTTTTGGCGACGTACAGTTCTACGTCGCTCTGTGTTATTGTGACGTCAGTGGATACGTCGCTAGTTCCAGGAAGTTTGTAAAAATGTAACATTATTTTTCTAATCTTTTTCGAGTTGCAATCTGTTTCTGTTCTTGCAGATATGGCTTTGATTTTTGAAGCTCGTCACAATACGGCTGCTTACCTTACTGACACTTCTGATAAAGCTGCACCGTATCGTCAGATGATCGCGTTTTTGAGACGTTCAAGGGTATTTCACGCCATTTCCGATAACACTATGGCGTTTGGAAATCTGATCAACCCTTTTTGGAGAAATGCGACTGTTGTTACTGATAACGACGTTAGACGATTGGTCTCTACCGTTCTGGGTACGGAGATCACTATTACAGAACAGAGTATTCGGGAACTTTTACAGCTGAATGATCAACCGGATATGCCTGTCGGTTTTGATCATATTTTCGTTACCGGAGCTATGCAACGGATAGGATATCCCGGGATTCCCTCTGATCAGTATCGAAAAGCGAATCTCACACGCGTCTGGAGATATTTGATGCATGTGATTATTGTTTGCTTGGGGAATAGGAAAGGTGGAACGGATGGGATGAGCCGAAGTTTGGCTTCTGCTATGTTAGCGTTAGTATACAACAAGCCGTTCAACTTCTCGGGATTTATCTTCAAGGCTATGGTTGATAATGCGAATGCCGGGGATCAGAAATGGATTTTATATCCGAGAATTGTACAGTTGCACATCAATCGTCATCATCCGGATCTTCAGGCACAGGGTGATATCGATCAGCCGCTAAAGATTTCACCGATGATGAGTCGGATTTTCACTATTTGTGCAGGGATTGAGAAAGGGGTCGAGGCACCAAGGGATGTTCCTTTATTCGGTGCTATTGTGGATGAAAATTATGTACCACCCCCAGATCCTCAGTATATGGATATTCCAGCACCACAGCAACCGCAGCAACCGCTTATGAATGTTCCTGTTCAGGCTGCGGGGGAGCATGTGTATGCTCTTTTGGAGAACATCGAGCAGTTTGGCCACGTTGACTCAGACAATCCAGCATCTCATGACACGGTCGAGAGTTCTGATTCTGAAGAACCGGCCAATGTAGGTCCTCAGGATGGGGGTCCGACGCCTGAGCATTCGGATGGTACTGTTCCGCATCCTTCTGAGATGGAACGTATCAGGTTATCTGATTCATTCAGATATTTGAGAATTCAGCGTCGGATCAGGGCAGGACGCAAGTATGTACCTCCAAGGGATACTGGGAAACGTACACGAGACGGTGATGATTCTGCTGATGAAACTTATCGTCCTCGTCGTCGTGTTCGTCGTTCTTCATCAGCCAGAGCTCCAGTCAATCCACAGCAGCAACCTGATTTTGAGATTCAACCGACTCCAGCTTTCATGCAAAAGATAATGGAAGATATGCAGCAGATGAAGCAAAAGCTGGAGGCTCAAGACGAAAAGATTGCTGAATAAGCTGCGTTGATCGAGGTTCAGTCTAAGGAGCTTGAGGATACGAAGCTTAGGGTTAATGTTTTGGAAGGCAGGTTTCTTGCCTCGGGGGAGTATGGGTCTGGGATACCCACTTTAGAGTCAAGTGAACCTGCGTCTGTAAATCCCAACCCTGTAATTGAAAATGTTAATGAAAGTATTTCACATTTGGATTATTTTTGTGTTGATGATATTCCAGGGCAACCGAGACCGCTGACTGTTGACTACTCATTTGCTGATTTATCGTTTATTCAGAGAATGGCCAGTGGAGTTGGATCTGAAGAAGAAACAGAGAATGTGTTTGAGATGAATGAGGATGTTTCGATTGAAGAGGAACAGTTGAATGCAGATGAAACATATGATGATGCACAATCTGGGGAAGCTTACGATGGTGCACCAATTATAGAATCTGATTCAAGTGAAGACGAGAGTCTTGATAAAGCTCAACATGGAGAATCAAGTTCTGCTGCAACTCCAGCTCCAGAGACACAGGCACCGGACTCAGCAGCGAAGAAATTAACTGCTGAAGAAAAAAGAGAGAGAAACAAAAAATGGTGGCCTAAGGGACGAAATCCAGTCCCTATTCCAGTTAAATGTCAAGTGTACCGGGTTAGTCGAAATTATACCGGAGTTATTAAAAGCTGGAAGTGTCAGAGGAATCTTTTTATGATTAAGAGAGAAGATGGAGTTCAGTATTTCAGAATGCGTTTTGATAGATTGAGCACGTTGCCAAAAGGAGAGATTAATCGATTAGCTCAGCTTAAATTGATTAATCCATTCGAAAATGATTATGCTGAGTTCATTCAGAGAAATTTACGTCGGGAAGTGTTATCGAAGACATATTCTAAATTGAAACCGACGTTGGGAACTCGGTATACGTGGAAAAAGAAGATTGATCCAGTCACCAGGAAGCCTATGGTTAAAGTTCACTATTCGCCTGCTAAATGTTTGACTGAGATACCTCTGGAATCAATTCCTTATTATTTTCTGAGAAGACTTGTAAAATGGGAACTTGATCCACAGACTGGTGAAGCGGTTATTACTTTCGTTCCAGATTCTGAACCGTGGCCAGAAGTTGGAGGTATATGGAATTTGAGGCAAGCAACGTTTAGACTGTATGACCCGATGAGTTTGATTAATTTTCATGAAAAAGATTTAAGAAAACTCTATGATAATCGGATTCGTGTTGGTCAGAAGAATGAATTCAACAGACGTTTAGCACAGCAGTTTTACAATGTTGTTACTGTTTGCGTAGCTAATGGAATTCATGCCGACGGCCAGTTTCCTGCGGGCTGGGTTTAATGAAGATTTTTGAAGACCAAGCTGAAGACACGGGGGAGTTTGTTGGTACATGTTTAGTGTCTGTCAGTTGGTCTAGCTCGTAGTTTGTATTTAGATTTGTGTTTCCTGACTCCTGCGACGTAGCGCGTAACGTCGCAGGTGCGACGTCAGGTTTTGGGCCTGCGACGTAGCCAACGTCGCATGGGCTTGGGCCTACGACGTAGCGTGCGACGTCGCAGGTGCCAGTTTTGTATTTAAACGTTTTGTGTTTTCTGTTTTAGGGTTGACGAAACCCTAAACGCAATTAGTCGAAATCTCTGTAATCTGACCGATTATAATACAATATAATACGTTTCGTTTGATATTCATTGCGTATTGATTGTTCGTGTGTTTAGTGTATAACTTAATCGTTGATTCCGCAAACGATTGAGTGACTCGGTTCGTACTAGATCCAAGGTTAGGGACAAACAATTTTCAACGCTAAAATAACAGCCGCAAGCTCCAAGTCATGAGTAGGATAATTCTTTTCATGAGTTTTCAATTGACGAGAAGCGTAAGCAATTACACGATCCCGCTACATTAACACACAACCCAACCCATCATAAGAAGCATCACAATATACTACAAAATCATCAGAGCCATCAGGTAGTGCTAACACGGGAGCCTGACACAACAACTGTTTCAAAGTTTGAAAAGTTGTATCCTGCTGTTCATCCCACTGAAACTGTACATCTTTACGAGTTAATTTAGTTAACGGACCAGCAATCTTTGAAAAGTCCTTAATAAACTTTCTGTAATAACCTGCTAATCCCAGAAAACTCTTAATTTCAGAAGAATTCTTTGGAGCATTCCAATTCATTACAGGTTCTACCTTAGATGGATCAACTTTTACTCCGTCTTTACAAATCACATGACCTAGAAACTGAACTTCTCGAAGCCAGAACTCACATTTAGAAAACTTAGCATACAAGTGTTCTCTTTTCAAAGTCTCAAGAATCACACGCACGTGCATTTCATGTTCAGCTTCAGATTTAGAGTAGATCAAAATATCATCGATGAAAACAATCACAAACATATCAAGGAAAGGCCAACATACCCGATTCATTAGATCCATAAAAATCGCGGGAGCATTAGTCAACCCAAAAGGCATAACCAAGAACTCATAGTGCCCATACCTGGTGCGAAAAGCTGTTTTAGAAATATCTTCTTCACGAACCCGCACCTGGTAATAACCTGATCTCAAATCAATCTTAGAAAAGTAAGAAGACCCTTGCAACTGATCAAACAATTCATCAATTTGAGGTAGAGGATACTTATTCTTAACAGTTCTTTTACTCAGTTCCCGGTAATCAATACACATACGAAGGGTACCGTCTTTCTTTTTCACAAACAGAACAGGTGCACCCCAAAGAGAAGAACTAGGTTTAATGAAACCCTTATCTAACAATTCCTGAATTTGGTTAATCATTTCACGGATTTCAGAAGGAGCTAATCTATAAGGAGCCTTAGCTATAGGGGTTGAACTAGGAATCAAGTCAATTTGATATTCTACCTCCCTAACCGGTGGTAAACCAGGCAACTCATCAGGGAAAACCTCCGGGTATTCAGAAACCACCCGGACATCAGAGATAGATTTCTTTTCTAACTTAACATCAACAACATAGGCCAGATAAGAATCACAACCTTTAGCTAGAGATTTTCTAGCTTTCATCAAAGAAATCAAAGGAACACTACCTTTCTCCTGATCCCCTCGAGCCACGACATATGACTCATAAGAGACAGGAATCTTTATCAACTTTTTATGACATGAAATATCAGCTTTGTTATAACTCAGCCAATCCATTCCAATTACCACATCAAAACCAGGAATTGGCATCAAAAGAAAAGAAACTGGAAAACTATAACCCTCTATAAATATACTAGCTCCAGTCACCGTTGTGGTAACAGGAACCAATTTACCATCAGCTATTTCTACTTCAAGAGGATTAACAATCAAGGAATGAGTCAATTTCAACTTATCACATAAATATACAGATATAAAAGAACAATTGGCTCCAGAATCAAATAACACACGTGCTGGTACAGAATTAATGAGAAAAGTACCAGTAATGACGTCCTCAGTAGTGATAGCCTCATCGACTATTATTTGAAAAGCTCTCCCAGTTGCAGGTGGCGGATTCTTCCGCTTTTGACATGAAGATGATGACCCACCGACCACACCCGCTCCAAATCTCTTAGCCTCTGGACAAACTCCTGATCGATGTCCTTCTTTATGACAATTCCAGCACACAAAATTTGGGTACGTACAATCTTTTATAGCATGTCCAAATGCACCACATTTAATACAACGAGAGGTCTGTAGTGTACAAGGTCCAAAATTACTGGATTTACATCTAACACATCAAGGTCTATCAACTGAACCACTACCGGTATTTGATCTCCGGCTCGGCTGACTATCTTGACTTATCTGTTTGCCCTTACCAGTATCACTTTTGGATCGTTGCAAAGCTTTCTCTTTATTTTGTAAAGTTCGAGCTCGAATGTCACAGTCTACTGCCCGAGCTAAATTAAAAGTATGGGGAAGAGAACCTACTAATCTTACAGTAGTTCGGTAGTGTGGAGGTAAAGTTCCCACAAAATGATCAACTTTAGTCTTATCATCCGGAACCCACTGTTGAACAAATCTCAACTTTTCAGAAAACTGGGTAATAAGATCATCAATCGACATTTGATCTGTCATGTGTAAATCCATGAACTCACGTCTGATTCTAGACATATCAAATTCAGAGCAAAACTGTTTACACATTTCATTGTAAAAGTCTGACCAACGAATGTATTCTCTTTGTTGTGGAGTTAAGGATGCAGTTATGGAGTCCCACCATGTCATGGCCTGTCCATTCAAAAGCTGAGTAGCGTATGGGACTTTAACTTCTTCTTCACACCTGCAAACCTCAAATTTTCTTTCCATATCTCGTAACCAGTCCAAAGTCACAGAAGGATTACTGCTACCAGAATATTCCGAAGGTTTACTGGCTATAAAAGTTTTAAAAGAACACACCTTTTGCTGTTGCTGAGGTAATGGTGGAAACACTAGTAACTGATAATTGTAAGGCCCAGACGATGCTAATGGAGTAGTAGTATGAAAATAAAACGGTAAAGACACTAGAATCTGAGAAGATGATACCACAGGTGGTGGAACACTACTGTCAATAGGATATGACTGAGACAACTGCTGAGAAGATTCAACTTCCAAAGTTCTCTGTCTAAATCTACGAAGTTCTTGCAGCTCGTCCTCTAATTGTAGCATATAATCATCTCTATCAGTTTTCCCACCAGCTGGAATAGAAGTACCAGAGTGCCCAAGTCTTTCATTATGAGTTTCAGAATGAGGAACATCGATCCTAGAGGCATTGTTGAGAGTATTGGTCGGTTGTTCATTATCTGCCATATCTGTAATAACAACACATCTCACAGTTCGTTAATTATTAGTACCTACATACTAACCAATTATCATATCATAACTAATCCCACATTTAGAATGTTTGACTAACTCAGATAGATTTGGGACTGAACAACTTACAACTGTTCAATTCGCCCAAACCTATGCTCTGATACCAAATTATAACACCCCTCATTTGAAGCCAAATTATATATATATATATATATATATATATATATATATATATATATATATATCAGAAGCACAAGTCCTCATACTATTATTTACATAACAAAATCCATACATAACATAAGTTAGATTGTTTCAAACATTATACATAACTAGGTGTTATAAAACTTCTCAGAACATAACACAACATGAGTTTTAAAACATTATCAGAGTACATCGTCGTCAAACATTCTTCCAAACACAACTTTTGTCCAAAACATATCAAACATAACCTGCAAGAGTATAGTGGTGGGATTAGCACGAAGCTAAGTGAATAGACAAATCATTAACAGTCTAACTCAGCTTAACAAATCTGTTTACAACAATTAATTATAAACACATAATCATCTCAGATGATCGGTGGTCCTTGAGGAACCCTCATTGCCACGGTGGTCCTCCAAGTAACACTCATAACCAACTACAGACCACGCAGTGGTTTTACCGATAACTCATTGCCATCTTCAATCAACATAGAATCCATTCACAACAAATATTCACAATTCCTATGTTGACTAACCTATAGCAATCAATTCCAACCATAGTTGACCTCCACATAACATAGTGCCTCAAAGGCCAAGTATCACATAGTCACACGTGTCAAATTAGACTAACAGTCTATAAACATCATAACCAGGTTTACTCGTAGTAACCAAATATGTTACACCAATTTACACTGAGAGTCACAAGTCCACTCACCTGACTGTCTCAGGATTCAAACTCAGAGATCTTACGTTACTGAGTTTTAGGTTGATCTGCAACACAACCAAAACACAAGTTAGTAACTTGTTCTACTATTAATACAACTTAACTTGAAGTATATACCATAGCATATAATAATCAAAGAATCAAGGTATGACTTTAATTGAAAATACAAGTAACCAGACAAAGGATCCGCCGGATAGTCTAAGGATCCGCCGGATCCATTACTTGATCCGCCGGATCTATGTCGGATCCTTGCACTATCCGCCGGATCTAATAATGATCCGTCAGAACCTTTTTGAAAATAATAATATTTAGCATGTCAAGTTAAAAATGTAGTACCGACCAACGAGTATCCGCCGGATCCCCTTTTTGATCCGCCGGATCCTCAACAATTTTCTTAGTATCCGCCGGATCCCCAAGGGAATCCACCGGATCCAAACCCAAAACACTAGGATCTGCCGGATCAGGTCAGGATCCGCCGGATCCACGCATTTTCCAGTAACATGCAGGAATAATTACAGCAGCTCATGCACGACATTTAAATCAAACAATTCATCAAACTCAGTTCTAATACTTTACTACTACTTCAATATTAGTTATTAACATGGACATAGCATAAATTAACATCTATAACATGTTTCAATTCTCAATTCCTATTCATAATTCATAACTCCTATGTTTCAACCAAAACAAGTTTATGTTAAATATAGAAAGAAACTTACATTCCAATGAAGAACAATATGATGATGATGATGAACTACTATCCAAATCTTGTTCCAAGTTTGATTTCAAAGTTAGTTTAGGTTTTAAATTCTTAGGTTTTAGGTTTAAGTGTTTATACTTCAAAGGAAGTAAAGAACTTTCCTTTTTAGGAAGGTTATAAATAAGTCGGCCCAACTTTTAACCGACTCCGTATTCACTTAAAAACAACCCCCTTTCAACCTATTGTCTGGAACCTAAAACCCTTTACGATTCCAACAATTTTGTTTTACCGTAGTTAAAACAAATAATAATTTACTAGTCACAATTACTCAAATTGAGCACAAATTTCCTAACATATTAAATAACAATTTAAAGCTAAGAAAATTACCAGAATACCCTTAGATCTTTAAGACGGATGTTACATGTATGTACCTTATGGTAGTTATACAATGTCAAGTAATATTAAGCAAATTTCGAATTTAATAATATATACATTTTATTTAATCCATATCTTTAATTTAATTATTTTAAACAATGCATACATTTAGGGATGTGAGATGGAGAAATATTTAGCTATAATCCACGTAGTATTTTTAGGATGTTAAGGTAGGACACACTAAATTTTCGCTTATATGTCAAATAGAGAGGGCTTCCACATAGGATAAAAGCTATATTCCATTACTTATATAGAGAAATATGAATACTTGCAATATATTCACATTTAATTTAATTACACAACATAACCCTCAATAGTATGTTACACGCTATCAATGTAAGACCTTAATAGTTTGTTACACGCACATGCTCATTAACACCTCTACTCATCACATATACATGGTGTGGCCCCTCATTTGAGACATGGGTCTGATTGCCGGCCCATCTGAGACTCCTTACAAGTAGTATCTGATTATATTTGATAAATCTCAAATGAGCCTACGCTATTTGAGATATCTTGTTACACGTTACGCATTTTTATCTTCAACCGGAAAAATAAATATGAATTCATAAGACACGTTTTATATGATAAACTTTCACCAACTGATACACGATATTCATATGCACTGTACCTTTTTATCTAACCAATTAAACTTTAATCTTTCCGGTAATAATAAACTCTTGAAAAAAATGTAGTAAATTTAAATTCTACAAGTAACCTTAAAAATATCCCATGGTTAAAAAACTTTTATGTACAAGGTGGTGCGGAAAATATTCCGGATTCTCGTAGTCGTACTACACGAATCTTAAAAACCTTGAAACCTACACCCCAATTCACAAGTCTCACTGCATTATGTACAACCTTTAAATGCACAAAACAGCAAAAGATTTTACATTTCTTATTTCCATTTTTTGTCATGGGTCGAATAAAGTTCCCCTTTTTTGGCGTGAAAGATTTTCATTGGGACCCACATCACAAACGTACAACCATCAATGCACATAACACAAGTACCCGTACAACAACAGTCTTAGTAACACCTACAACAAACACTAAAATATCTACAGTCAGGAAGAGGAGCAGGTGTAGTGTTTTCCATTAGTATAACCGTTGATACTTTCTATATAATAATAATAATAATAATAATAATAATATTACAGTATTATTATTATTAGTATATAGTTTTTAAGTTTTTATATATACATCTCACCTATTCTACTTCATGTAGATTTGGTTTAGGTGGGAAGTTTCAATTATTCAACAAAAGACAAATCTTGAAGTAAATTTGTGGTTTTTTTCATCTGGGTATTGATCATTTGTGATAAAGTTGTGATCTTTATGTGATGGGGGAAGAAAAGGCTGAAGTTCTTGAAGCTGTGTTGAGAGAGATTGTAGATTTGGTAATTGATCTGTTTTGATCACTAAATTTTGTATTTCTGATTGTGAATTTGTGTTTTTATTTGCTGAATTTGGTTATATTTTGCAGGAAAGTATACCCATTGAAGAAGTTTTTGAGAATTTGAGATGTAGTAAAGATGGTCTCACCACTTCTGCTGCTCAAGAAAGATTAGCCATTTTTGGGCATAACAAGCTTGAAGAAAAGAAGGTATTAGAAACTAGAATGTTTTTGTTTTTTTGTTATTATTTTAATTATTATCAGCATTATAATTGTGTTTAAATATTATATAATTTGGTTATTATTTCAGGAGAGCAAAGTCTTGAAATTTTTAGGGTTTATGTGGAATCCATTATCATGGGTGATGGAAGCTGCTGCTATAATGGCAATTGCCCTTGCCAATGGAGGAGTAAGATCTTGAAACTTTAATCCCATTAGTGTAAAAATAGATGGAAAATTGTATGTTTATATTGCTGAATGAATACATATGTTCCAGGGAAAGCCTCCAGATTGGCAAGATTTTTTGGGTATCATTATTTTGCTTGTGATAAACTCTACCATTAGTTTTGTTGAAGAAAATAATGCAGGCAATGCTGCTGCAGCCCTTATGGCTCAACTGGCACCGAAAGCAAAGGTTTTCACTTTGTTTTCTGAAATTAGCTTAAAACATTTTATATTTGAGTATGTCGACTTGCTTGCTGATTAGTTAAATATGTGTCCGTTGATCATATTTCAAGATTCTTCGAGATGGTAAATGGAATGAGGAAGATGCTGCAATTCTAGTTCCAGGGGATATAATTAGTGTAAAACTTGGAGATATTATTCCTGCAGATGCTCGTTTGCTAGATGGTGACCCTTTGAAGATCGATCAGGTACGCCGTCTATGATCTATCTAAAGGTGACAATTTTGACACATTTACATATGAATGGTTGGATTTGGGTTGTGGTTTATCTCAAACAGGTCAAATCAAAGAATTTAGCTAAGTGGAAAATTGGTGGCAGTAAAACACACACTTCTTTTAGAAGGCATACAATCTTGTAATTTATTTTTCTAATATTATCGTTGTAATATTGTTAATTAACACAATATTTATTTATACAAAAAATTAGTTAAGGACAAAAACTGTTTGCGGACTATTTCAACCTGAACGTTTTTTGACCCGTTAACCAACCCACTCATCTTGCTACGTCCAGTTAGTGAAACCGTCTCATACTCAAGCTTTGACATATTGTATTTAACTCGATCTTGTTGGGGTCTGTAGTCTGCTTTAACAGGTGAATCACTCCCTGTGACAAAAGGCCCGGGGGATGGTGTCTACTCCGGTTCTACTTGCAAGCAAGGTGAGATTGAGGCAGTTGTGATTGCCACCGGGGTTCATACCTTCTTTGGGAAAGCTGCTCATCTTGTTGACACAACCAATCAAGTTGGTCACTTTCAAAAGGCAAGCTTGTTCAAAAATCTTGGCATTACAATTCGCTGTATTTATTTGGTTTTTGATGGATTGGAACACTAGAGTTCACAAAGTGGCCCTTATGAGGAAGTAAAGCTCGTATGCTTTAGAGAGAAAATTGATATTTTTCAAACTTCCTTGCTATACAAAGTAGTCCTTTTCACAGGAAGCTGCTAGATTTGGCCAAAGTATCCAAATTCAACATTCTGCCAAATCCTGTAATATCCTACCTACATAGAGAGGGATTGAAGATTTGAAGAGAAATCCTTAATTTCAGTCCCTTCAAAATAAAAAACTAAATAAAATTAAGAACACTATAATCTTGAAATTTTGGAGGACATTCAAATTCTGTCCCAAATGATTTACTTTGAATCAAAGACCTGGCCAACTGCCCTTTTGTCCATGGGAGCAGGTTGATTGAGAATTAATTGTCTTCTGTCAAGAATCAAATAATTGTCTTCTGTCAAGGAACAATAGTTAGATACGTTAATTCCCCGCATGTTTGCCATGCTCCAACTGTACGGGAATTCAGTTTTTGATAAGTTCTTTATCATCAATGTTTTGCCGATGTCTTTTTTCCATTCTTTTTGTATTCATTCTTAGGTCTTGACGGCAATTGGAAACTTCTGCATTTGTTCAATTGTCGCGGGTATGCTTGTTGAGATTATAGTAATGTTTCCAATTCAAGATAGAAAATATAGGCCCGGGATAGACAATCTCCTTGTGCTCCTAATTGGAGGAATCCCTATTGCCATGCCAACTGTGCTTTCTGTTACAATGGCTATTGGATCTCACCGCTTAGCTCAACAGGTTTACCCCATTACACATATTTTATCAAGATCACACCATCTTTGAGACATTTGACATGTGTTTGTAACTTCTAAAGGGAGCCATCACAAAAAGGATGACAGCCATTGAAGAAATGGCGGGAATGGACGTGCTTTGCAGTGACAAAACTGGAACTTTAACACTAAACAAGCTCACTGTTGATAAGAACCTTATCGAGGTTCGTTCATAAATGTGTGGCAGTTTCGATTTGATAACCCACGAAGGGATAGATTCGGGTTAGGTTTTATCTCAAATGGGCCAGATGGTTAAATTAAAAAATGCTTGCTAAACAGAGATCAAGTCAAAATGGGTCGAGCAAAGTCACCCAACATGTATTTTTAGTGCATAAAACCTCTTAAATCATTTTGTCTATCCAGATTGTATATTTAAATAACGTAATGTTTCTTGTGCTATTTGACTCTAATAATTCTTTAAATGTTTGAACAAAAGGTGTATTGGGCCAACCAACCTGCTCGACCCTCTGTTTTGTCCGTCTCCAGTGATAGGCTATATATCTGTGATATATTTTTGACTCTTTGGTTGACTCGAATTCTCAGGTATTTGCCAAAGGAGTAGATGCAGATACTGTTGTTTTGATGTCTGCTCGAGCCTCCAGAATCGAAAATCAGGATGCTATTGATGCTGCTATAGTTGGGATGCTTGCTGATCCGAAAGAGGTAATCTTGTAAAAAACCAGTGTAGAAGTTTGCAGAACAATGTTTCTCTCTTGTTACTTTTTTTAATATCATCATTTGGATAATTAGATTTTTCCTTAATTATAGGCACGTGCTGGCATTCAAGAACTTCATTTTTTGCCATTTAATCCTACTGATAAGCGCACAGCGTTGACATATTTGGATAACGAGGGTAAAATGCATAGAGTCAGCAAAGGTGCACCCGAGCAGGTAACATGACATTCGAGTAAACATATAAGTTAAATATTGGCCTCACACTCTAAATATCTTGTATTTTGTTCCTTCATGCTCTAGATCTTAAATCTTGCACACAACAAATCAGACATTGAACGTCGAGTTCATGCAATTATTGACAAGTTTGCAGAACGAGGCCTACGGTCACTTGCTGTAGCTTACCAGGTGATGCACAGTATTTAAATGTCAAATAGAATTGCCAATTTGTCTTTTATTCTTATGGGATTTCATGATTGATTTTTCGGTATTCCATCTTTATAGGATGTTCCTGAGGGAAGAAAAGAGAGCTCTGGAGGGCCATGGCAGTTTGTAGGTCTCATGCCTCTCTTTGATCCACCGAGGCATGATAGTGCTGATACTATACGAAGGGCTTTGGATCTTGGAGTAAACGTTAAAATGATAACAGGTGTGTTAAGTATACACATGTTGACTTAAGTTAAACTGCCTATAATGAATTTGGAGGTTCATATGTTTTCTGAATATCTTCTGTAGAACTAGAATGATGATTACAATGAAATTTTATACTCTGTAATAGATTCTAAGATTTTAAGTATGTTGGTATTAAAATCTGTAACATATGTGTATCATTTTCAAAGTAATATAGTACTATGCTTGACATCAAAAGTCAATTCTAAAGTTAGAGGTCATACTGGCTAGTCATCAAGCTGGAGACTCGTATGTTTGATGTGGATTTCCAAGAGAGTATGATGATTACAGAGATGTCAATGAATTAGTTCTATGAACCCGAAATGTTGTGATGAATCTGTAACAAAATGAGTCCACTTTTGAATTGGAATAGTACTGTATTTGACACCAAAACTCTATTCTTTATCTTAACTTCAAACAGGGGATCAACTGGCAATTGGGAAAGAAACTGGACGTCGTCTTGGAATGGGAACAAACATGTATCCTTCATCTGCTTTGCTTGGTCAAAACGCGGATGAGTCAATTGCTGCTTTACCAATCGATGAACTTATAGAAAAAGCTGATGGTTTTGCGGGCGTCTTCCCTGGTAAATAGTCGTCTTATGTTTTCTGGCTTTCAATATTGAGTAGAGGTGGCAAATGAGCGGGTTGGATTGTCTAAGTTTTTTGAATATTTATAAACAACTAGCGCGTAAAGTACGTTTACAAAAGTTATATTACTTCAGTAATAATACAATTTTCTAAAAAAACACGATTTTACACTTTGAGCAACTTTGGACCCTTTTGATCGGTTTCCTTTTTAGCTATTTTGTTTTACCCGTGTTGTAAGAGAGAACAAAACCCAATTAATCCTTTCATAAGTAATTTGGTCAATATTGCCACCCCTACTATTTTGTGTTTGCATGTATTGGTCCTAAGTCCTACCTAATATATATGTCTCAGAGCACAAATATGAAATAGTAAAACGCCTACAAGCTAGAAAACACATTTGTGGAATGACGGGTGATGGAGTTAATGATGCCCCTGCCCTGAAAAAGGCGGATATCGGGATTGCTGTGGCTGATGCCACTGATGCAGCCCGTGGTGCTTCAGACATTGTTCTTACTGAACCAGGACTTAGTGTAATAATTAGCGCTGTCTTGACCAGTCGGGCCATCTTTCAAAGAATGAAAAACTACACAGTAAACCATTGTTTATTTTCTATTTATACCTGTTTAATCATCAAGAAGGTGTAATTGACACTAGTTATTTTATTCATTTTGGCAGATCTATGCTGTTTCTATTACAATTCGTATTGTGGTAAGTTTTTTCATTTACCACTTACATGCGAACAAAATCTCATACGCCTAGCCTAGTGGTGGCAATTTTTATCAATTTACTTATGAATGGGTTGATTTGGGTTATGTTTTATTCCTAATGGGTCAAATAAGTGAGTTAACTAAATGGATTGTATTATTTTAAAAGTCTCTATTATTATATCATAGTTTTGTAATAAACAAGTTATCCAAAAGAATTGAAAATTGTTTGTGGTTGGTCCCAACCAATTCAACCCATTTCGACCTGTACAATAGACGCCCGTTTCAACCTGTACAATAAACAACCTGTTTTAACTTGGATCCATTGAACCTGTTACCCAACCAGCCCTTTTGCCACCTCTACTCAAACCTAAATTATACCTAAGAATCTTATGTGATATTGCTACCTTTGTGACAGCTTGGCTTTATGCTTCTTGCGTTGATATGGAAGTTTGACTTCCCGCCTTTTATGGTGCTTATCATAGCCATCCTTAATGATGGTATCTTCTTTTCCGTTTTATTTTTAATTTACTTCCCTCGACTTTTTCTGTACTGTAATCATCTGACTAGAATTTACATCTATTTCAGGTACCATAATGACGATATCGAAGGATCGAGTAAAACCGTCTCCTCTTCCAGATAGCTGGAAATTAGCCGAGATTTTCACAACCGGTGTCATTCTTGGTAGTTACTTGGCGATGATGACTGTTATATTCTTTTGGGCCGCATACAAAACAGATTTTTTCCCGGTATGTTAGTACATGTGTGTAAGATATTTGTATCTGAATACATGATGTTCTATGAAAGAGGTTAAATCTGTGTTTGAGTTTGTCTTATATTCGCTGAGTACCTTAATCTTATCTACATTTGTGTTGCTAGCGTACATTTGGAGTACCAACACTTGAGAAAACAGCTCACGATGACTTCCGAAAGCTGGCTTCAGCAATATATCTTCAAGTCAGCACAATTAGTCAGGCACTCATATTCGTGACACGTTCTCGTAGTTGGTCGTTTGTCGAACGTCCTGGCTGGCTTCTTGTCATTGCATTTGCTGTTGCCCAGTTGGTGCGTAATATTTAGATGTGGCATAATGTCTGGGTCACACGGGTTGGGTAACGGGTCAAAATGCCAGATTTTTAGCTTGGGTTACAACATATCGGGGTGGATTGACATGAAACGTTCCTACTCCAAATAGTTTTATATTTTACTTTTATAACTAGTGTGTCAAATTGATTGCAAAAAACTATAATATTTCACCTATAAAGTGATAATGTAATTTTTTTTCTAATAAAAAGACTTGGGAGGCTCTATGCATTAATTATACTTTCGGGGGAACTTATTTTTTAAAGCTAATTATCTTGATTTTACCCTTTTGGCCCGTCATAAATAAAGCATAACCCAAATTGACACTATCACAAAGCCAGTTGGTCAAGTTGTCCACCTCTGGTAACCTTTAAGGCTTTTCTTTGTTGTCACTGTTACATACAGATTGCTACTTTGATCGCTGTGTATGCAAACTGGAGTTTTGCTGCAGTAGAAGGAATCGGGTGGGGTTGGGCCGGCGTTATCTGGCTCTACAATATCATCTTTTATTTCCCACTCGATCTCATTAAATTCTTTATCCGTTACGCACTCAGTGGTCGGGCCTGGGATCTTGTTATCGAGAGAAGGGTATGTGTTATAATCAGCTTCTCATGCCATGTAATTTAAAGTACTTATAGAATACGCTTTCAAATAGTTGTTTCTTTTCTTAGGTTGCATTCACAAGACAAAAGGATTTCGGTAAGGAACAACGTGAGCTGCAATGGGCACACGCCCAAAGAACACTTCACGGGCTTGAAGTTCCCGACACTAAGTTTGGCGATCGGACGAATGTCACGGAGCTGAACCAGATGGCAGAGGAAGCCAAACGGAGAGCAGAAATTGCAAAGTAAGACTCACGTTTTGGTTCTTTCACATTTCTAATATTTATGAAACCGTGATCTTTGTTTACTAATGCCCGTCTTTGGGTGTGCTTATTGTTTATAGGTTACGAGAGTTGCATACATTGAAGGGGCATGTTGAATCAGTGGTAAGAATGAAGGGTATCGATATTGAAACAATTCAACAGTCCTACACTGTCTGATAGGTAGTAACATATTTAACATCAGTTGAGTTATATAGCGAGTTTTCCCTCCCTTTTGATACTTGTAAAACTGGGATTTTATGCCATAATATATACAAAACAAAACTTTTTCGAACACTTCGTGCTACACTTTAAAGCGAGCAAACTGTAAGTTGAAATGACTCGAGGCCAACACAAGCCAAGTGTTGGTTTATACGCATTGTAAGATGACATGCGTCAAAGAGCAAACACTAAACCTTAGTATTACTACGGTATTTACTCCTGAGTCCTGACAATCTTTATTAAAAGTTTCATATAATTTAGTATGTTCGATAGGTACACGCTCATTTTGTTTTCATTCATCGTGAATCTCACGATCCTTATCGTTCAATAGTAGTTCAACTGATCCGTTCACAGTTTCTTTGTACACATTAAGAAGTACAATAAGTTCAATACCTGCAAACCCGCACACAAGTAATAAAAGTAATCCAATCTTGCCTCGTTTAAGTCTTCAGCCAACCAATTCCTTGTACCATCTTCTGTTAATCTGTGAACTATTGATATTAAGAAACTAGTCAAATAACTCGACATTGCTAGCCCACTGCACGTTACAGAACCTGCGAAGCTCCTCATGTTATCGGGAAACTCTTTGTAGAGGAACTCAAATGAACCGATAAGAGTAAACCCTTGTGAAATCCCAGCTACTACCAACGGAATTGTCAACCAATAACCTGACATAGAAGAAATGGCACCTCTTCTTGGTTCAACTCCAATAGTTGGCTTAGAACGTGCTTCATCTCTTCGTTTCTTTTCAAAGATTCCAGACAAAAGCATAGTCAAAATGGCGAGGATTATTCCAATTCCCATCCTTTGTAGAAGTGAGATCCCTTCTTTTTTCTTAGTTAGTTTTCGAAGAAATGGAATTACAATTCTGTCATAGATTGGAATCCATATGGTGATGGCGAGCAATTGGAACACACTGTATGAGGCTGCTGGAATCTTGAATGTGTGTGACCCGAGTCGCCTGTTGGATTGAAGGGCTTGAAATGCTATATATGTATTCATTTCATCAAGTGAAACAGTATAGATAACGCTTGCGATCCATATAGGAATCGTTCTTATTACGCACTTTACTTCTTCTATTTGTTGCACACTGCATAACCTCCATCTGTTTCTTGATGATCCGTCAGGGTTTATGTCATCATCCGGCCGAAAGATTGCTGCTTTATTGAGAAACCTGTATCATGATTAAAACTGGTCATGAAAAAATAAAAACATCTATTAAACCTGTTTCTTTGATATGTATATTTGCTGGAAACTGTAACTTATTGGATTAATGTCTCACTAATGGAACATTCATACTAGATAGTGCACAACCTATTTAAGATTCCTGGTACTACAAATTGTGTATAATCTTAATTAGGCTGACAATTTTGGTCGGGTTGGGTTTGATTGACGGGTCCGGAGTGACATGAAGTAATACTTCTCAAACAAACTCAGACCTGGACCTATATGGGTAATGCTGCATAACCAGTGCTCAGTCTATTTAAGCTTGACACGACTCGACAACCTGTTTAGTTAAATGAAAACCAGATCAACGGGTTATCATGAGGTTTTCCAACCCGACCTGCACAGTTTCACAAATTCAGAATTATCAGACCCAAAGTATTAAATAGCTTCATCATACGAGGATTATTGGGTCAACTTCAAGTCAACCTGTTTGAACTGCACCTGACCCAAGTTAACTTCATGTCAACTATTGACACAACTTAATTTGGTGTCAGGTTTGTGTCGATTACTTCCTGTTAGGTGCGTGTTCTGCTTTTGTGCCATATCACAATTGCAAGCGCTAGTATAAGGTAGATCCGCCTATGATCATTCGGTCAAACTAGTCAATATTTTGTTGCATACCTGAACTGTGCATACCTGAACTGCGCTAGTATAAGGTAGATCCGCCTCAACATGATTGTATTTATGTATATATATATAATTTGATTGTTAATTGCATGGAAAATATACGTTTTAATTACCTGTTTCAAATTGCTTGAACCACAACAAAAAGAATAAAAAAAATATATCATATAACTCGATATAGGACCCCTTCGACAACTAATATAATCAGTTTTTGTCCAGGACGGCCCCAATAACGAAGATGTTAAGTATGTTAAAGGGTTAATTGTTAGCTAGTGAAGCTAGATTAATGTCGTACCAAGGACGATGAAATGGAAGCAAACGCCAAGACATTGTAGCGTCCGAAATAACTATCCGAGAGCAAAGCGCCGATCAATGTTCCGAAATTGCAAGTACCATGAAAGATGTTAACCAAGTTCATTGCTGTTATGGAGTTCATATGGAATATCGTTGTTAGATACACAAGTAGGTTCGATGATGTCCCAATTGTTCCAATTTTCTCAAATGTCTCGTTTCCTACAAAAACAATTTCATCATTAGAACAATCATTTAAATTAATTAACACATAGGACTATATAAAAAGACTTACCCATGACATATGGCATAGCTTTGATTCCTCTATAGTTTAGCTTCTTGGATGTTTCTTCTACTTTCTCAATGGTTATCACTTCCATAGCCTTGAACCTTTGATTTCTTTCTCTCCTTTAATTGGATCTATCTTTCAAATATGTATATATTTATATTTATATATGTCTATTAATAGATTTAATATAATATATGAATACTAGAGAATTCAATTCATTCAAACTATTTAATACCAATTTAATGAGGTTGTTGTATAATTTATAGAATGTTGACAAATGTCAATGTTAATTAATTTGATTCACAGGCAGTATTCGATCTATAGAGAATATGTGGATAGATAATCAATATTAAGTAGGGGGTAATCGAATTGAGTCGAAACGATAAAGTGTCAAGTTCAAATTAACTCTCAACTGAAAACACGAACAGTATGTAGTACTTCCTCCGTCTCAGATTATTATTTATATTTGTTAGAAAATATTGTCCATTTGCAAAAGATAACAATAAAAAATCATTAAATTCGCATATTCACCATAACTATTACTCTGAATAACTCATTTCATAAATATTTTCAGTCAAACTTATAGGGGCAAAAGTAACATATCATAAACTATCATAAATTCAATAATTTTTTCGAGAGGACATTAGTTTTGGGAGGGAGTAGTAGATAATTTGATTGATGATGAACCTAAACGTAGAGCTCTAGTCCTTCGTTGAAAATACGAACAAAGAGTTGCATTTCGATAGGCGTAAGGGAAATGCCAATCTCTAGATCTTGGTTACTCTCTTTGGAGGCATGAATAGATACGTTTAGACCATAATCAAGTGAAACTACTTCAAACTTTTTAGGTTTTCCCCAACCGAAATCCATGTCGTAAAAAACAAGCTTTGGTGTTCCTGAAATCGATATCATTGTTTTTGGCATTTTGGCGATGTTAAATTCTGGATAATCGTTCACAAGTCGATCCTTTTCAGTTAACTCTTTGTGTAGATTCTCTCCGAGTATTTTGGCAGCCATTATAATTCCTTCATTTCCTGTTAAAAGACTAGTTTCTGCGATAGTTATACATAACCTTATACAATTACCAAAATATGAAGCTGGAATAGGTGGATCCAAACGTTTCCTACAATCTACGGGGATATAAAACATTTGTTTTTCATCGTTGCGTGATTTAGCGATGCAACACCATATATAAGCAGAAACAACTATAAAAGATGATATATGTGACGACGTTGGTATTTGGGACAAAACCCAATTCTTCAACCTATCGATAACGGTGCGTGTCAACACAAATGTTGCATGAACCTTATCGGTTGCAGATAAGTTATGAGGCTTATACTCTTGACTAAAAAAGGTTTCAATGTTGGCGTATTTTAGAAAACTTTTATCAACTTCAGGGTAGTTCACCAATCTAGCGTACACTGGTAACGTTCCATTAGCTAAGAACGTCTCATTTGTACCACATCGAGCAATTGATGTCCACGCTTTCAAGAAATAAAATTGTGTGCTAGCATCTCCTAGACTATGGTGACGAGTCATTCCTATAGAGAAACCGATATTTGGAAAAAATGTCACTTGAAGAGAAAACGTAGGGATTTTTATGTAATCGGATGTTTTAAAAGTGTTTTCTCCAAATTGAGGCATAAGATGGTAAAACTTATCACAACTTCGAGGATGGCTCCCTGTAAGATCATTGAAATCAAGATTACATTCGGCGATTGTAAGCTTGACAAAATCACCATCAGCATAACGAATTTCGGGTAGTTTTTTAGTAGTAGTAGGAAATACATATAAATTTCCAACAAAAGGGAAGAAATGTTGAAGTGTGATTGATAATGAGTGTTTAAGGTTGGGAACAATAGTCTCAATGAAATGAGTTTTAGTAAGTGGAAGTTCATAGAAATACAAATAGTTAACCGGAGGTAAAGCAAGGAAAAGTATGTCGTAAAAAGTCAACGGCAGGGACTTGTTGACTACGGTGGCCGGAGGTGGTGAAACTTGGTTCTCTTCTAGAATGGTCAAGATGGGAAGAGAAGCCATAGTACTACTATACAATGACTGGAGCTATAAAGATGAAAATATTAGAAACAATTTAAAAGAAAAAAAGAACAAATAATTGAGTATATTCATTTGTGGCCGATTTAATATGACGTGGAGAACAATAGTTTTTGTTTTTATTTCTCTATAATGTTTTCATTGTGGCCGATTTTATGCGACGTGGTGAACAATAATAATGTTTGTTTTAGGGGGACATTAATTTTCGGATAAACTAAATCGGAGAAGTGGTCACTTATTTTGTAACGGAGTATGCTTCTACAAACAGCGGATGATATTGGCATATGATGTATGTGCCAGCGCATAAGATCACCGAAATTTGAGGGCCCCAAAATTTTACGAGCACTTGTTATAATTACTATAAAATCAATGCGAAAGTATGAAAATAAAAGAGAGAGAAAAACTATTGTTACAGTTTTAGAATGAAAAATAAGAAATAGACCCTTTGATAAGAATCCAATTGATGAAGCATGTGTTTTGTTTTCTGACGAAGAGTCAATTAAGGTGGAATAGTTCTTGTTCGTTGTTGATTAAGCAGTTTTTTCTCTTATAAAAGATTCGATCAATACACAGAGTATGTCAAGACTTTCGGTTTCTTGTTTAATTCTAATTAGTTGCACTCCTTAGATGACAAGACTCTTAATTGTGTTGTAGTCATCTTGAAAAAACATTCAGGAATAGTGGAGAATCTAATATTAATACAAATGAACTCTATGTAGAGTTAAAGTTGCTTAAACCTAGTTGTGCTAGTATAGAAATATTGATATTATACATTATCTAAAACGAGTCGATGACTTTCCTATTGCGAGTGCATATAGAGTATTGATAACCATTCTCATAATTGTAGTATGCGGAAAGAAGTTTTTCAAAGCTTAAGTTGCTTATATCATATTTGTGATCCACAATGTCATAAGAAAGACACGTTTAATGGATGGGCAGTGATAATAATTAAAAATAATCTACTACAATAATGATTATAAAACGTTTAATCAACAACTTTGCTTAAGAGAATAACTTGTTTTAATGAAGAATGAAAATTGAATTGCTAAGTAATAATTTTGCAATGTTGTATTTTTTATTTTTTTTTTATATAATTCTCGTAACGTTAATGCATTTTCTCTATATGTATATCTGAACTTATTTTGTCTATTAAGAGCCTATTTTTTAAAATCGCACAGAGCCTCCTAAATTGATTTGCCGGCCATGTCTACCAATACAATACAATGATTATTATAAGTATCTATAATAACTCAATAATGTGTGGTATATATGTTTTCAAAAATAAAACATTGTATACAAAAATTATCATAACTATCTATAACACCTTTATTTTCAATTTCATTTGATTCCGCAAAACAAATGCAGGTAAAATGATCGTGAGTGACAAATTAAAAGGTATAAGACACTAAGAGTGATCTTGACTAATTTTCACAAGACGTAAAGTGTCTACGTGTTATGTTTTAAGATCAACATTGTTGATCTTGTATATAAAAAACTAGGAAATACTTACGCCGTTCCGAAAGATTCACAATTAAAAAAGCTATTGTTAGATTTTTACAATGTTACATATATATTATTTTCAACCAATTGGATATTGCTCAAGTGGTACCGCCACCACAAACGTCCAGACTCCATATGTGTGACCTATATGTTAAGGTTTCAAATACGTGCCTCAACATATTTGGGTGATTTGTGAACAAGTAATTTGTCCGGCGTTTATGCTCCTTGTGAATGGGGCGGTACCCTCCAAATTACCTTTTTTTTTCCCCGAAAGTTTGTGTTTGACTAAAAGATAAATGAAATTTTTGAAATTGATACACAAATTGACTACACCTATAATTGAAAAAAGTCGATGATAGTTAAATAATATAAATACAAATATATTTTTCTCACTACTGCTCATATACAATGGTGATATCAACTTAGCATATAAACAAAATAAATCGACGGTTCTTTTAATTTTTCTCAAAAACACAAAAGCTTGCTGCTTTTTGAAAGTTAATTTGTCATTTCTTAAACAACTATAGTGTGTTTTAAATGAATAACTAAAGTAAAAATCTAATGGTAAGGTTTACATGGGTAGAAGTGGCGGCCAACTCCCCATCTCAGTCGTTCCCCATCTCAGTCATTGATTTCTTCGATCAACGGTTCAGATTTACTGCATTTTTATTTTAATGCATTTTAAACGTATCATAAGATGCAGTGAATTTGAAGTAAAATGCAGTGAATTCAAAATGCAGTGAATTCAAAATGCAGTAAATCTGGACCATTGATCGAAGAAATCAATGGATGAAATTATTTTTTTCCCTCCTACCCCTCATATAGGGGCTGCTCATCTGATCCTACATTTACACTAATTAAAACATTAAAATTGTAGTTAACAAAATTATTAGAGTATATATGATACTTAACTATATGTTTAACCTTTCTTAAGTTATAAGTAAATAATAGATATTGGGATAATTGAAAAAATTATTGACCAAGTACAATGCCTAAGTGTTAAAGTATGTGAGTTATGGTGTGTCATTTTATAAGGCTACGTGCTTTTTTTATATATATGAAAGTAATTGTTAAAATGAAATTGTAAATGTGTCTAATGATTTGTGTAGTTCGGAAATATAGATTGAGAAAGTAAAAATGTTTATAAAAGAAATATAGGTGTTTCAAATGGGTAGTCATGAAAATTTTCAAATTAAGTTTAAAAGGTTTGTTAATGAACAGTAAGTAAATTATTTTGTTCTTCTAATGAAAGTTATTATAGTAAGAAGATCGTGATCTTTTGAGTAATACAAAGTTAATTGTGCGTAACTCAGTTGATAATGGGGGCGTCTTAGCCACAAATAAGTACAACGTTAGGGGTTCAACCCTTATTATACTCATAACCACAACCGTTAAATGAGTGGTATGTTCCCACATTATGGATATGCAGCCGATTATGGGTCAGTCTGGATTAGCGATTATCAAACTTTTGCCAAAAAAGAAGAAGATATGCATATATAATTTTTTTTATTTTTTTTATTTGATGTTGTTGTTTTATTTTACTTAAATTAAACTATGTGTTTTAATTACAAAGTTGACAAGTGTCACTTCTTTAGATACTTATGTGGCATCATATTAGATGTTAAGGTGTAAAGTTTTGGTTAAACATGTTCTTTCTTATATAGTAAAGAAACAAGATTATAGTGTTTGGTAAAATCTTATATTACTAAACTAATTTGTATCTTTAATCATCTTGGAGCCTATTTAGGCGAACTTATTGTTTTTGCCGCCATTTTTATAAAACCGTCCAATATATAGCAACGACTTTAAGACAGCTACAATATTATTCGTACATGCTACAAGAAAACCTTTTTTAAAATTCGGCAGCATGTACAAAACTATGCTTCCAACTAAAGGACAAGATTGATATATAATAAACTATTGATTGTGGTACTATACATATTTCATAGCCCTAAAAATTTCAATGCAAATATATATTATCATCATGAATAAAATAGAAGGAAAGGTAGCTATAATCACGGGTGGAGCAAGTGGAATCGGCGAAGCCACGGCTCGTTTATTCGCCAAACACGGTGCACGAGCCGTGGTGATCGCCGACATCCAAGATGAATTGGGAAATAGCGTCGCTAAATCCATTGGGTACCACATATGCACCTACATTCATTGTGACGTGACTAATGAAGCCCAAGTGAAGTCCTTAGTCGAGTCGACTGTAAGTTGGTATGGTCAACTCGATATCATGTTTAGCAACGCTGGAATCGTTAGTAAATCCGTACAAACGGTCGTTGACTTTGACATTGACCAGCTTGACTATCTATTAGCCGTCAATGTCCGAGGAATGGCATCATGCGTGAAGTACGCTTCACGCACGATGATTGAAAAAAAGGTAAAAGGAAATATTATTTGTACGAGTAGTGTGTTTGGGACGAAAGGTGTGACGCAAAGGACGGATTATTGTATGTCAAAACACGCGGTTCTGGGGTTGATGAAATGTGCGAGTAAACAAGTTGGGGAGTATGGGATTCGAGTGAATTGTGTGTCGCCGTATGCGGTTGCGACACCGTTGATGTGTAATATGCTTGGGAAGGAAGTTGTGGAAGTTGAGAAAATGCATGAACAAATGACTAGTTTGAAAGATTTGGTGTTAAAAGTTGAGGATGTTGCTGAGGCTGTTTTGTTTCTTGCTTGTGGTGAATCTGGTTATATTACTGGTCATAATTTGGTTGTTGATGGTGGTTATACTAATATTTGATTTAGTATTAATTTTGTTGAGAGTTTAAACTTAAAGATTAAAGAGGCGTTTTCTATTCAATTCCATATTTCCACATTCCCAATAAAACCAAAAGATTGAAGATACATAATACACTTCCTCCGTTTCAGATTTACCGTAGGAAAAAAATACGCAGTTTAAGAAAATATTATGATTACACTCTACATTTATGTAAAACAACACTTTTACCCATTACTTTTACACACCGTTTTATGTATTAGATAATATGTATGTCGACCTGTCTATGGTGCAGGTGCATTAAGATTAGAAGCTATCTATGTAATCAATAGATACCTAATCAATAAAATATATGTAATTAAGTTTAGTTTTATAATAGACAACCAAAAAGAATAGTTATATTCTAGACCAAAACATATATAGAATTCTCAACTTTTGCAATATATTGATCAATACCAATCCACCGGTTCAATATATTATTCGACTTGCAAATAAAAACAAGAGAGTTAGCTAGTAAAATACTTATAAATCGTTATCATCTACATAGCATGACCAATGATTCCAAAGTCCAATAAAAGCAAAAGTGCAAAACCATTAAACATATTATAAACATAATCTCAATCAATTATTATATATAACTTACTGGTTTATATAAACAAAGCAAGACCAAAAAGATGCTCATACCGAATACTCCACTAATATCATCATCATGAACAAAATAGAAGGAAAGGTAGCTATAGTGACCGGTGGAGCAAGCGGTATTGGCGAAACCACAGCTCGTTTATTCGCCAAACATGGCGCACAAGCCGTGGTGATCGCGGACATCCAAGATGACTTAGGAAAAAACGTTGCTAAGTCCATCGGGTCCCACATCTGTACCTACATTCACTGTGATGTCACTGATGAAGACCAAGTGAAGTCAATGGTTGACTCTACCGTAGAATTCTACGGTCAGCTCGATATCATGTTTAGCAACGCTGGGATCATTAGTACATCTGACCAGACTGTAGTTGACATTGATATGGAACAGTTTGACAGGCTATTTGCGGTCAACGTGCGTGGGATGACCTTGTCTGTAAAACACGCTGCTCGGGCAATGGTAAACGGGCAGGTGAAAGGTAATATTATTTGTATGGCTAGTGTAATGGGCAGGATAGGGGCAGAACAACAGACGGATTATACTATGTCGAAGCACGCAGTTGTGGCGTTGATGAAATGTGCGAGTAAGCAGCTGGGGAAGTATGGGATTCGAGTGAATAGTGTGTCGCCTTTTGCGGTTGCTACACCGTTGACTTGCAAGGTGCTTGGGAAGGAAGCTGTAGAGGTTGAGAAATTCTATCAACCAATGACTAGTTTAAAAGATTTGGTGTTGAAAGCTGAGGATGTTGCTGAAGCTGTTTTGTTTCTTGCTTGTGGTGAATCTGGTTTTGTAACCGGACATGATTTGGTTGTTGATGGTGGTTTTACTAATTGATTTTGTTTAGATTAATTTTGAAGTTTATGTAATTAAGTTGTGTTGTGATCAAATGTAGAGGTCTTGATTAAATGAATAAATAATAGTTTGGTTTGAAATTGTTTCCGGTAAATGTCAACTCAAATGACAAATTAAGCATTTTAAATGGGTCGGATTTTTTCTGTTCAACTTACTCTGGATGGTGAGTTTATTTATTTATCTTTTTTTACTCTGATGTGTGGAGATTGATCAGAGTATCCCATGACCGTTTCGGATTTATTCTCCGACTATCTCCGGGATGTTCAAATAGTAAGGGCGCGTTTAGTTACAGAAAAGATTCTTTATTTTCCTTTTTCCATTTCTTTAAAGGATAAGAAGTGTTTTACTTCTCCTGAAAAACATGGAAAATCTAGAAAACATGTTTAGTTGCAAGGGGTCGAGTTTTCCTTTTCCAAGGAACAGTAGAGATGAAAAACTTAGAAAACCATCAAAAGTAGTTTTCAACTTTGTAGTTATAAAAAGAAAAACAAGGATTTTCCTTTTCTTAGAAAAGTTTTTTAGAAAACTCGAATTTGAACACGTTTTCTAATTTTCTTGTTTTCATAGAGAATTTTTCTAGAAAAGTAGGGAGTTTTCTGTAAATAAACGCACCATAACTTTCGAATACGAAAGGTCATGTTTCACCTTTCTTGGTCTCTTGGATAGTTCCCTACCACATTGCAGGCTAACCCACATTAATTTTCCTAATGGGCCAACCTTTGGGCCTGCACTACTGGACGTGGTACTTGATGTCGATCCCTTTATGAAAACAATCCGAAAGGTACCATTTCATCCATTGTAGAATCGTAAAAGACATTTGGAAGGATCTGTTATTCTGTTTACATGGTGGCAAATTGGATATCCAAATATATGTGGGTTTAAATAACATCTTTAACGTTCTCAATGACAATCAACACTCTGAATGGGAGCTTTTGAAAACGAAATTTGCATAACTAGCGCTACATAATTATTATTTTCTTATCTCTCGAGGTATTTGGTTATGTCGATTAATATAACTAGTATCGTATCCATGAACATAGTGAGTGATTATTTTTGTTTTTGATTCGGTTAGATTCTTTGGTTTCGAATGTTTGATTTATAATGCAAGTTTCGTAGGTCAAAATATAATGGTTGGATGTCGGAATAATTATAGGATGACGATCCGTCCGAATAATATTTGGTGGTATACGAATCACTCTCTATTATTAAATACCATATTGTATGACTAATGATAACATATGATTAAGCATGACAATTAATTACTACAAAACACCCGTACAAAACCATTGTATGATTGAACCTTAATTATTTTTAAAGTTTCAAATGAACTAAAAGTCATCAATTCTATATAAATGTCTTTAAAATTGTATGATTGAACCTTAATTATTTTTAAAGTTTCAAATGAACTAAAAGTCATCAATTCTATATAAATGTCTTTAAAAGCTATAACTTAGACTACTGCCAACGGTTACTATGGTTGGCCAAATTGACGCCATTATTACGTTGACGTCAGTTGGCGTCCATAAGTTTGCCCTTCGGTTTGGCGACGGAGAGAAGAAGGGGAAGTGGGGCCCGTATTCAATAATGTTTATTTTTTGTTTTATTCGATTAAAGAAAGAATTAAAATAAATAACAAAACTTTTTTTTAGCCGTTGGCTCCAACGGTAGAAAATATACTCGTTAATTTATTTATTTATTTTCTCCTTTTGTTAAACTCAAAAACTTTTTACACTATATATATACCCACATCATACACTTTTTTATCACACTACAAACAACTACAATCTTCATATAGCTTATTTTTTTCACACTACAAAAATGTCTAAAAACCACAAAAAAAAATTACACAAACTACTATATCTTCATGATTGAACGATATGTTTAATAAATTAATGAATAATCCTATTGAATCCGAGTTCACCGACGAGTTTGTCTAACACTCAATCAAGCTACCAATCACCTACTAACCCAATCGAGTTTGCGCCATACTCACAACCGCACCCTTCACAATACCATATCCAACAACAAAATTTACACTACCAAAGTTACCAAGGTTACTCACCATACCATCCAATGACACAAAACGCCTCTTCTTTCCAACACCAACCATTTTATCAGCAACACGTACCCTCAACTTTCACTCCATACCCAACCTCAATAAACCTACCACAATTCGCAAACATCCAAGCACCACCTGATGTAACATAAAAGGTCACGTTTTTACGTACAATATTTACCTCATTGATATCGCGTAAAAAGTCACGTTTTTACTACCGATATCTCTCTCATTCTGGAACGATTCTTGGCATTTTAACCCAAAAACATTACAAATCAATAGCATTATGTCAAGATGGTCAAAACAAGGTTGCATGATGAAAATCAAGCGAAACGGACGAAAAACGAAGATTCCACAAACGTTTGAAGATTCAAGACACCAAAACAAGATTTCAAGACAAAAGTGCCCATCACCAAAATCCATCTTATCCAAGATGTTCTTTTTCAAATTACGAATCCAACAGAAAAAGAATCGACAAAAACGGACGAAGAATGAAGATTCTACGTACGCCGAAAGATCCAAACGATACGTACGAGACATCCAAAGATGGGAGACATATTTTTGGGATATATTTTCATAAAAGTCTTCGTTTTTGAATTACGAAGACAACGCAAAAAGAATCAACGCAAACGGACGAATAACGAAGAAAACACGCACGAATCAAGAAACAAGGCAACAGGCGACGAACCAGGGCGGGTGGCAGCCAGCCGCCGCCGGCCAACCACCAGCCTCCTCCGGCCACCACTAGGCCGCCGCCGGCCACCCTGCCCCCATCTCGTTTCCGCTTTTTGGTCCTTGCGTGTACCCGGTGCTAGGCCTTTACATGCTTTTCGGTACCCGGTGCACCACCTTTACGCCCTTTTTCGTACCCGGTGCACCACCTTTTCCACCTTTTTGCTAATGTGAGCCTTGGGATGCTAACTTGAGCCAAATTTCTCCTATAAATAGCAGCCCCTAGCTCTCATTTAAACACACACTCAATTCACACTCATACACATACTCTCACTCTTCCATTTCCACTTTCTCACTCTAGAAATTCTCTTATATTTTAGTCTAGGATTATTGTAATTAATCTACGGATTAACATAGAGGCTAGAACGAACGTTAGGGTTTGGAGATTTATCTTTGTACGTGTGAACGAGTTGTCAATCATAATAATACGCTGCTACGCATTTATTTACGGGTGATATCTAAACCTTTATCATACTTGCTTTATTTCATATTTTAATCATGTGTTATTGCCTGGTATGTGATATATTTATTGCCATGAATTGAGAATAGTCTATTATTGTGATTGTTGATGATGTAGATAATTATAAGTAAGGATGACATTATATGATTAGTGTACGACAATCGTAAAGTGATGTGACGACCCCTATTCGACTGTTTATCTGATATAGTACTGGAAACGCTTTAAGCGGAGTACAAATGTATGGAAGTCAATAAACGACCGAAGGTAGTTACATCACTGGAATCAGCTCTGGTTTAATAAGTTGGAATTCCCGAAAGGATAATACAACTTCACAACTAGCTGGCATATCCTACGAGAGTCAATGCACAATAAAATGATGTTCGTAAAACACGTTCAGATAAAATTGGAATTAATAACCTTTGTACTGTTAAGACTTTATGAACTTGAGTTTAATTTATGGAGTACCCTTTCTGGTTATCCACGTGACTGCAACCTAGTAATTAGGACTTGATCAACCTTAATTATGGTAAGTAGTTATCTGTGCCCATGACATGCAACAAGTAAGACACAATGAACCACCTCGTTGTATATATTAGGTTTACATTTCTGCATTGTTTTACATTTAATTAGTTTAGAGTGTCCCTTTCACCGTCAATTACTCTTGACCGCATGTTTGATGTGAGAAGCAGTGGAACTGTCATGTAAAGTACACTGTCCGATTACTGAAAGGCATGGTCTGCATATGAAACACGTTTTTATAAACTGCGAATAATCCAGGGATGTATAACTGTTTGAAAAGGAGAACTTAGGTCATAAGTTGAAGTAACCGAGCTTTAATACACAAAACAAGGCTTAGGAATAAGAGTAAACACCTAGCGACCTAGAATCCTTAAAACACTAAGTCTTACATAATCAACGGTCTAAACATACAAAGTTATTAATCTGCATGTTAAAGGAATAGTAAACCATTTTAGGGGTTAAGAACGGTCGGACCTATGAGACGATACTCTACTGATTCATGCACCTCGGTATCAAGCCAAGATAGGTTGCTTGTCTTTCAACTAGATAAGTATTGGAAGTTTGCGTATTGCTCCGATCAGAATCACGATAACCTAGTTCCTAGTGACATGCCAATGGGAAATTTAGTTGGTAGGGTCCTAGAGTTTACACCTGATAGTTTAATTATTATATTAAGTATTGCCCCTATTTATTCTGTCGTCCTGAAACATTAATTATCAAAGTCTCAGCAATCACATATTTATCTTTATCTGCTTTCCTGTATTTTAATTTCCTGCAATTTACTTTCATGCATTTTAATTATTAGTCTTTAGTTAAAAAACCCCCAAACCTACCTACTTTGTCCCATCCTAAATAACTTCCTACCGAAAGCACCAGCTTTAATCACCTACACGTTTGGATTCACAGAACGATCTTAGGTCTTACTTACCGCTTGCTAACCAAAGTAGGTAGTACGTATAATTTAAGCCCAGCTAATTATAAATTTAAAACCCCTGTTGGCGCCCGATTAGTTACCATCAACGACACCGACGCTTTCGGGTGCCATCAAGTTTTTGGCGCCGCTGCCGGGGAATCACAAACGTACGATTCAAAGCCGCCTTAAGTAGTAGTATTTAGGAGATCTTTCCGATTGAAATCTTCTCAGATATCTTTCGAAAGTTAATTTAAGTAATTTAGTATTAATTATTAGTTTATTGTTAATTTGTTAATTAGGATAATATTAGTTTAAACATGACGTCTCAAAAACCCACTTCTTGGGAAGAATTGTACGCTACCCAAGAAGTATTTAGGATCCCACTTTCCATCCCAAAACATTGCCTGGAATTTAATGACATGGATCAGTTACCTGACCTTGCGTCATCTCCAGAAGATCACTCTCCAACTTTGCATTCGCCTAGTTTACCAAATTCTGTCCACTTCAATTATCTTTCCGAAGATGATTATGAAGTCAAACCTCCGAAATTTCATGATTCGATCACCCTCATTCCTGAGACAACAGTATATTCCCAAATCCTGTCCGATTCTCATAATGACGGCATCTTCCCATTCCTGTCAAACGAACCCAAATACACCATTTATCGAGTGGTGGATAAGGTTCCATCAGTCAAATAAGAACAACCTTGTTTTGAAGAACGCCACCTCGGTGCTTCTTTCGATCCTTCCCGTAGGGTAGACGTCTATAAGGCATTCATCAGGCAATTAACCTATGCCGACCTCCCGTTTTCTTACGAACGACGAGAAACGATTGCCGAATTAGAGAAACAAGTAGAATTCCTGCTTCACCTGTCAAGTCAAGAATGCGAAAACCCTTCCACAAATTTCAAAGATCAAGAACTAAAGTTTGTAGCAGATTTAGATCTACTCTTTAAATCATTTGCCGACATGGATTATCTCCCAATATCTATGATATTAATCAATCATAATGTCGCCGCAATGATCAACAAGCTTGAGTTCTGGATAGAACGGGATCCGATGATCCCCATCATTATTCCTGGTAAAATTCCATTCTTCGTTGACCCCGCCTCTTACTTGATCTCCAAATTACGAGACGTTTTTCCTGTTTCCACCAAGGAAAGAATCGAACAGCTTTCTTCGCAAAAAGAAAAGACCTTCACATCAAGCTTACTCGAATCTTTGCCTTTACCAAATACCCCTTCACTTCCGCACAAAAAGCCAAAATCAGTGAACTCTGTAGGATAGTTGAATCTACAACCGGAGAACCTGACTTACAGGAGGAGAATGCGTTTTGGAAATCATGAATAAACTCACTCACGATCTGAATTACAAAGACCAACGAGCACGTGACGGTTTGTCAAATCCCAAGAAGATAAGGAAAGCGTATAACAAGTTGATTGATGATCTCGTCAATTTAGGGTACGAGGAACAAGAGATCCTAGGGGGATTAGAGAATCGTCATTATTTAGTTTACAATGTCATTTGGGAACTTTCAAAATGATTTATGCCAAAAAACGCTCGTTAAGGGAGCAAATCCTTTCCCTATGGAGGGATCGGAACGAATCTTAAAACAATTCCTTCTGAAAAAGGTCAAGGTTCGCGACTTTAAATGAGCATATTTTAGTATAAATATAGTAATATAATAAATTTGTGAAAGTTTCCTTTAAAAGAAAAACGTTTTTAAAGTTTTTGCCTGAAAACACGTGCGCGACAAAAAGAACGTACAACGTTAAGCTTTTAGCCGAAACATGTACATTCAGCAAGTCCACATCAGACAAATAATTTTAAAACACCAAAAATAACTTAAGTTTAATATTTTAGGTTGATTTTAATTATCCCGCAAAAATTTGCACCTTTCTTAAATTGTTTATAACGTAACGAGAAACTAACAAGTAACTAGTTACAATAAATACATTTAAGATTCGTAATCATTATTAGTAGGACATTAGAAATTAACCTAGAACATTAGGCTTAGTACTAGATGTACATTAGGGACCATGTAGGGAATATGGTACTTAGTTTTAGGACAAATATTCCTAGGGACCACTAAGAACCTTCCATGCACCCTTATAATTCAAAAACAAGGAAAACCTTCTTCTCCTTCCTTCCTCCTTCCCAAAACCGGTCACACCCTCACCACCATGAAACCACCATCAAATCTCTACCAAAACATGTGATCTTGTGTCTTTTTGAGCTCCTTGTAGCATCTTCTTCACGATTGTACGATCGTTTTAACTTTTCTTCACTAAAACTAAGGTATGATCATGAAAAACCTACTTTGAACTTAAAATATCTTATTCTATGAAGTTAGCTAAGTTAGTAACTAGGAATTAAAACTTCTCTTGGTTAGATACTTAGGAACTATATGTTACTACCACTTACCCATGCTAATTCACACTAGTTTGACTCTTTCAAAAGGATGTACTTTGACCTATTGATTAAGTCTAGAATCTTGCTTGATTAAGTGTTAGTTGTTAGATATCTAAGTGATTGTGGTGTTTTGAATGATTGCTCTATGTTAATTGCACAATGCGGATAAATTAGGATTAGCAAGTTTGACTTTTGAAAGTCAACAAAAAGTTAACTAGCATGCATGAATAAAATAGTTAATTATGATTACTTGACAATTCTTGTTTACTAGGATACTTGTACTTGCTTGACTAATTAAAATAGGCAATATAACTAGAGAACCATTATTGTGAAAACAAAAAGTCTTGAATAAAACCAAACACATGGGTGACATAACTCTTTATGCATGACCTAACTTGTTTACCAATTAGGAAATGTCTAAAATAATGTTTACATGTATAAGTTATAATTTTGGCATGCGGGTACTTAAAATTATCATTTGGAGTAACCTTTGACCTAAAAAGTCAACTTGGAGTATTGCATTTTTAAAACAAATCAATTGCAATTTTTATTCAAAAACCTTACTTCAATTTGGATTTTTAAAAAGTCAAAAACCTACCATGTGACTATAAATTGTGAAATAATGACGTTTCAAACTTGGCTAACACCAAACTTTGTAAACGACATTACTTCACAATAAGTTCACCACCATTCCATGACTATATATTTTCGCACATTAATGATTGCCTTAGTATTGTTAAAACTGATTATTAGTCACTTGGGGACATTTGATATTTACTGTAATCTTTGGACTGTCAAGAATTTAAAGCCCTCATTTCGAATTTTCCTTTAGAAATTTCGGGAAGCGCTTTAAATTTTCCTCTTTCTTAAGACCTATTACTTTAAATCTCTCATGTTCTCAGGTACTATGTCGCCGAAGAAGAAAAAGCTAAACCCAGCACGTCCACTTACAGGATCTCTTGCCTATCTTAGTGCCACTCCAGCATACATCCAGATGGCACGAATATGGAGAGACAAACCATTTGGCCATTTTAGATATATAGATTGGGAAAAGCTGCAGACATTGGGATTTAGGCAGAGATTAGAGAGTCTACTCAGTTTCTCAGTAGAGGGTCAGCAGTTTGAGTCTTTCAAAAGACTGTTCAACATTGACGAACCGGTGTATATGGAAATGATCACCGAGTTCATGACCACCTATACATTTGAGCCAGGGAGTAGAGTTGGAGATGGGGTGATCACATTTAGGTATATGGGGAGCTTATTCACCTTGTCATTAGCTCGGTTTGCACGTCACCTAGATCTCTATACTCCAGAAGAGATCGATTCACCTCTGTTTACTAGTGGAGTCACCACGGTTTCCCTCACGATTACTACCGCAGAGGCATGGAGTCATTGGTCACCAAAGCCGTATTTCTCGGGTATTAAAGCTACCCAGCTCACAGACCCAGTTCTGCAGATTTTGCACAAGCTACTGGCTTGTTCGCTTGATGGGAAACATACAACTAATGGTCGAGTCTCTGAGTTTGATGTTGTCATGATGACATGTATCCTCGAGAGGAGGAACATTCAGGTTGCCCATCTAGTTGCACAGCGGATTTTGGAAGAAAAAGACTTTGGTGCAAGAAGATCATTCCTGGGTCCAGTAATTACAAGGTTGATTCGAAAAATGGGATTGATTAGGACGACAGAGGTAGAGAGATTCAAGAGCCTACCAGAATGGAGTGCCCAACCGATAGACTACGATTTTCTGAGGAGCATTGATATACTTCGGATTCTGAGAGATGGCACTGTTTACATCAGGGCACGATCATCGGACCCTGATAGTATTGATACATTGGTAGCAGGTCTAGTTCTACCTAGGGAAGCAAAGAAGAGGAAACAACCCAAAGAGACCAGCGACTCAGAGTCAGATGAGGATGAGGATGCAGATGATCATTATGACCCAGTTGCACCGCCACAGCCTACTAGGCCAGGACCTTCTATCCCGGCTCCTAAAGCTCAGATGCCGGCTTACATATACCATTACGGGACAACTCCGGGGCCCGATTACTGGTACTGGCTGATGCAGATGCAGGTCAGATGCTATAGAGCTATGAGGCAGCAGTTCACAGGGATGCCAGTGAGCCCACTTCCAGACATACCATGTGGATTGGGCCGAGCACCACCACACTTATATACCCCTGCAGCTCCTACTCCAGCACCTCACCGACATCCATTCCGTGACCGTGGCCATGGTTTACCACCTCGCACAGTTCCACCTAGGCCACGAGCACCACCAGCACATGTTCCTACTCCAATACAGCATGTTCCCTCAACTGTTGGTTCAGTCCGGGGGCATACTTTGAGAAGCAGCAGGATATCCAGAGTCTCCACGCGGGCCACCATTGTTCAGAGTCATAGGATTCTCAGGAGTGTCGGCCCTGTAGCTGCACCGATTGATCCAGTATCCTCTCATAGACAGACTGATTTATTCAGAGGACACTCTCAGCAGAGGACACCCGAGATCCCACTGGACAGCTTTGACATGCCTGCAGGGGAATTTGTTGATCATTTGATACAGCATGGAGTATTCACTACAGGTACATCAGATGCAGAGGCTGATCGAGATGCGTCAGCCGAAGGCACCCACTATCAGCACGATGATTCTTCATCAAATGAGACATCTCCTGAACCTATAGAGTCTTCAGCAGCAGTATCACCACCAGCCGAGCAATAGATTGTTCCACTTTCTGACTTCTTTCTATTTTCTATCAAGACTTTATTATTACTGTGTGTATTTGATGTACTGTGGATAGATTGCTCTGCCCTTGTGCTACATCTACAAAATTTTGTAATCACGATCTACTATCAGCCCTAGAGCTACACTTTAAGAACATAAGATCCACACATACTTACAGCACACTAGTGTTGCACTCACAGTACGTGGATACTACATAACGACACTTAGCGCCGCTTTTCATAGTACATTGGTACTACACTCATAGTACATTGGTACTACATTCATAGTACATTGGTACTACGTTACTGTGCATCTAGCACTGCATTCACAGTACATTAGTACTACACCCCAATACCTTGAGTACTACACTTTGACACCATAGGGCTACACACAGTACGAGGGTACTGCCTCATTGTCCGTTGTTCTACTATAATGATATCGTCTTGGTTAACTACATCGAACACACTACTCAGTCGTTACTCCGACTACACGATAAAACCAACAACTTCACTAACCACAACACTTGAAACGTGGTGAAACACGAAAACATGATCGGGGATCAACTCGACAGATTTACATACCATGTGCAACATCGAAGACTTCGACTCCACTAGGGATAGAATAATTCCGCCTCGCAGATTTTCTAGATCATAACAACTTCAACCATCCTTCATAAACCATGAAGTCTAAAATCTTGCAACTCATATCTTAAACGGTTTCTGATCTTTATCGTCGCACATCATCAAACTCCACATTGTACAGTTGTACATTACTTCTCGAATGCATCTACATAATATTCCTAACTTTGATTCAAATCTCATGTATTCCTTCATCCTCGTCATTAAGACTCTCATCATGTCGCCCCGACGAAAATACTTCCGTCAAGCCGAGCTTGACCAATACTTTACCCAACGAGTGACTACTGTCTTAACTACTCATAGCTTGCAAACATTCGACGAGGAGACACCGAACAACATACCTCCAGTCCGACCACGTACGTACCAGGATTTTATGAAATACAAACCCCTAAACTTCGAAGGCACTGAAGGTGCCATCGTCTTGTTACACCACCCGATTCAATCAGTTGGCACTGTCGTGCCCATCCTTAGTTGATCCAAAATATAAAAGAATCGAACGTCACACCTGGGAATTTCCCCCACGCACTCAAAGTATGGTCACTGCCTCCAACTCTACAACCACTCTAGGTGTCGTTTGTATGGCACATAATCTTTCGGTACAAGTGGTTCGCCAAGTAACACCTGCTGCCAAAGACACTCCAAACCTGTCTAGAGATAACCAGTGTAAATGGAATGAGACCTCTAACCAACAAAAAGTCTGCCGCTACTAAGCCCTACTGTTGACTCTGACGAATTAAAATCAAACAAGGGGAGAAACCCTTCTGCTTCCGTGCTGCCTGCTTTGATAAATCTTTTCTTACTACTCGGAATTTCATTCGTTTCCTTAGATCCTAAATACACGATAGAGTTAAGAAACAATAGACCTTCTTCTGCCGTCAGTGCAGCCCCCTATTTCACGATAGAACTCCCTCCCGCTTATCTCATACTGTTGAGACCAGGAACATCGGAAATACCAGTAATACGCATCGACTGCCCTAACACTATACCGCGAACTTTCATTAAGAGAAACCATATACCTTCTTACCGTATTTTAGTAACGACCGTTGTACAGATTTGTGATGAATACAACCTCTTTAAATTGACGGTGTCTATCACGAAAACCTGTCTTTAAATTGAGGATGTCATCGATGAAGACAATGACACACTTATCAAGGTAAGGTTTACACACCCGATTCATAAGGTCCATGAATACAGCCGGTGCATTGGTTAGGCCGAATGGCATCACTTGGAATTCGTAATGCCCGTAACGGGTTCTGAAAGCGGTTTTTGGAATATCGGCATCGCGAACACGCAATTGGTGATAACCGGATCGGAGATCAATCTTTGAATAACAACTCGACCCTTGAAGTTGGTCGAACAAATCATCGATTCGAGGGAGTGGATACCGGTTCTTGACAGTTAACTTGTTCAACTCTCGATAGTCGATACACATTCGAAAAGAACCGTCTTTCTTCTTAACAAATAGGACCGGAGCTTCCCAAGGTGAAGAACTCGGCCTGATAAATCCTCGTTCCAGGAGTTCCTGTAATTGGGTGGACAGCTCCTGAAGTTCGGACGGAGCTAAACGGTATGGTGCTCGGGCCACAGGCGCAGCACCTGGTACAAGATCGATTGAGAACTCAACCTGTCTTGGTGGTGGTAGACCAGGCAGTTCCTCAGGAAAGACTTCTGGAAAGTCTCGAACAATTGGAACATCCTCAAGTCGCTTCTCCTCCGACTTTTTCTCCATGATGTGCGCGAGGATTGCTGGATAACCCTTTCTCAGAAATTTTCGGGTTTTAAGACAAGATATGATGTTAAGCCTCGTCCCTCCGGTCTCCCCCTGTATGACTAGGGTTCTACCGACAGTGAGAGGTATGCGAACAATTTTGTCATGGCAAATGATTTCGGCGCGATGCTTGGATAACCAGTCCATGCCCACAATGACATCGAAACTTCCTATCTCAGCAGGCATAAGATCTATGGAGAAGGTTTCGTCGGCTAGATTTAAGGTGCAATTAGGTATCACACTATTGGTTTCTATCAATTTGCCATTTGCTAGCTCTACGGTGTACTTAACGTCTAAAGCAACAGGTGTAATGTCAAGTAGAGGGCAAAATTCATCGGAAATAAAACTCCTATCGGCACCAGTATCAAACAGTATGGAAGCAGTTAAATTGTTGAGGAGGAACATACCCGTGACCACATTCGGGTCCTGACGGGCGTCCCCTGAGTTGATCACGAAGGCGCTACTTTTGGCGTTGTTGTTGTTGCGGTGGTTGTTGTTGTTGTTGCCCTTATTCTTCAGTTTTGGGCAAGAATCCCTGAAGTGTCCTGGGTTTCCACATTCATAACAGGACTTAGGTTGTCGGTTATTTCTGTCAGAGGGGTTGTTGTTGGATTTGGGGGCTCGGCAATCCTTAGTCGAATGCCCGTACCTCCTGCAGTTGTTGCAAGGAGTACCGCGCTGACCAAAGTGGTGATAGTTACACTTGGGACAATAAGGTCTGTCCCCGGTGTAGCTGCGGTTGGATTCAGAGTTGGTGGTGTAGACTTGGATGGCGTTGTTTTTCTTGTTTGAGTTGTGGTGGTGTTCAGTGGATTTGCGTTTGTTGTTGTTGGAGGATGAGGTGTTGGAGGTCTCACGGCTGACAACTAGAGCCATGAGTTCGTGGGCCAATCGAATGGCACTTTCAGTAGTAGTTGGTTTGGATGAGGCGACGTTTCCCTGAATGTTCTCGGGAAGTCCACGAATGTATTTCTTAATGCCCTTACTTTCTGGTTCGACCAAACCTGGGAATAATAAGGCAAACTGCTGAAACTTGGTGGTATATTCAGCAACATCATTTCCCTGCACCTCCAGATGCCAGAATTCTTCTTCCAGCCTGTGTAATTCCTCTTCAGGACAGTACTTTTCTGTCAGCTTCTTCTTCAGTTCGGCCCAAGGAAGTCGATTTGCAACCTCAAGGCCTACAGAGTTTGCGTGGGTTTTCCACCACGTGAGTGCACCTTCCTGAAAGGTGTAAGCAGCGAATTTGACTTTGTTGTTCTCAGTACAGTCGCAGAGACTGAAAACAGATTCCATACGCTCAATCCAACGGATCAAACCAATGGCACCTTCCGTGCCCTTGAAGTATAGCGGTTTACAGCTAAGAAAGTCCTTATAGGAGCAAGGTTTGGGTGGTGGAGTATTGGTTGCTGTGTCCTCGCTACCGGGTGGTGTTCGGGTAGCCAAGGCTTCGGTCACACTGCGGGCAATTATTCCCGCGATCTCAGCTTCGCTAAGGGTAATTTGACGACGAGGAGGCATGATGCTGAGTAAGAAAGAACAAAGAAATGAAATAAGATACTAGTCCGAGTATGATGAACTAGTGGTGTGTTTGTCATTTCGAGACAAAGCGTTAGAGAGAAAGAGGCCTATATTCATATAATATAATATAGCCTAAAGTTGTAATGAGGTCTACTTATGTAGATATATGTATATCACATAATAACCTATTGAGTGTCTAGCACAGACGTGTTTTGAGTCCCGTTTCTCTCGAGGTCAAAGTCAAATAATGCATTCCTGTTCAACATAGCTCTTTTAGATTTCACATCATCTTTCTCTAATTGTACATAGTTGATCAGGCTATGTTAAATTAAAGTCGTATGATGTAATCCCTGAACTAGTCATAACTAATAAGGAATGCTGCCTAACGGTCATAGTCTAGGCCCACTAAATGCAACCTAGTTCACTAAAACCTTAGGCTCTGATACCAATCTGTGACACCCCCAAATTTAATGATTTGCGGAAGCTTGATTTGGGTGTCACTAATCAATATACAAAGCACATAAGATATAATGAACGACCACTATATGCGTCGTTTTAAACTTGTATAGATAAAGTAAATGTTTACATCAAAATATAGTTACATTAGCTCGGTTCCTGAAATTGAGAGATTACATAGCATAATTACTTTTACAAAATATAATAATGCAGTCCAATCTCTAGTTGTATGTATGCTGACTCGAGCTAATAATTCCTGCTTGTGCAGCCAAACTACTGCTGGGTACCTGTGATAAATACTAAAATGGGTCAGCGAAAACGCTGGTGAGCTCACAGGTTTGCATGTCAATATATAGTTGTAAGAACCGCAAGATTTATATTGAATTTAAAATGCAATTAAGCAAGATAAAAGTTATACTGTCCATGAGCACATAGTCTGAGCTTAACTTGATTTGTCAGGCCCAATTAAGGAAACCTAACTTGGAGTGCCTCCTACGAGTGCCTAATCAACACTCGTCTTCCCAAATGCTAATACATCCGTTTGACCGGTTAGTGCGTGCTAACCCGGATGAGGATTGTCAATCCCATATGATATCATATACTAACATTCACGCTATAAAATACTAGAGACTATGCTTATGGAGGACTTTAAATTGATTAGCTTGAAACTCATGTAGTATTTGAAGTTTGGCACTTGCGTTCTACTTGTAAAACAAAATCGAGTAGTAATATCACACCCCTAGTTGTAAAGCAGTGAAAATGGGGCTATGAAACTCACCTGAGTCTTGAAGTGTTTAATTTAATAAACTCGAAATAATTAGCGGTGAATTGATGTCCAAAGACTTGAAACCTGAATGTGTTCACGACACTTGATTGTTATTAATTGTACCGGTATCCCGAAAGACTACCTTTGTAGTTGTTATACAACTATATATATATATATGTCCAAATTACTACGATTTGGTTGATTGAATTGATACAAGTTACAACGACTTGTTTGATTTAATTGATACAAGTTACAACGACTTGTTTGAGTGAATTTATACAAGTTACAACGACTTGTTTGATTCTGAAGTATGTTTTGAAAACGTGTACGGCCCGTTGGTGATTTAGTTGAAAAAATAATAATTCTAAAATGTTGACTTTGCTACAGTACTGCTATCAAATTTTATGTTGACATAACGGGTAATTATCGTGATCAACCAAGAATGGTTTCTAACAGCCATGACTTAGAGTTGCCATCAAATTTTATGGCACTGCCAAACCTGTCTCAACTCATAACAGCCCTTACTTGGCACTGCCATCAAATTTGATGGCATTGCTAAACCTGCTTCAATTCTTACATACAAAATACGAATTTCAAACGAGCATATCTCTTAAACAACAAACCCAATGACCATGAAAATTTGTAGACACGTGTAATATGGCATTATAAACATCCCCCAATTTTCACTTTTAGAAATTTCGCGTTCTAACCCGTTTTGGACTATTGACCCAATTATGGTCAATTTTAACACATTCCATTGACATACTAAGTTCATAACTAACATGACTTAGGCTCTAACATTTTTACCACATATTCAACACTATAATTAGGACCTAAAGCAATATTTACATTTGTTGTACCATAATCACAACTCATTTTGACCTCTAGACCCATTAGTGACCCATTTGGACACTTTAACGACCCGTTTGGATCTTTACACCTATAATCACTATTCTAATGACCATTCTACATGTAATTGACTTTTCTAAGTCAAACCAAATAACTTTTAGTATTAAACTTACACTAGAACCATATTTCACCACATTTCACATATAACCATAATTATATATCAAGAGTTCAACATACATTTCTCCAAAAAGGTCAACGACCATAAAATGAACCGTTGACTACGTTGACTTTTAAAGGCTACCAAGTCTGACTTTGACCATAATACCACATCTAACTTTGACTTTCAACATAAAGTGATAAAACATGTTTCTTGACCAAAAAGGGGTGTATGTACATATCAAGAGCATGATTTAAGAAGAAGTAGCTTGTTACCAACTATTTAACAAGCTCCACCACTAGTACTACGCGGGTCTCTTTCCCGAATCCCTGCCGGTCCCACTTGGCTCACCTATAAAACATGTAAACATAATAAAGTAAGCATAACGCTTAGTAAGTAATGGGCTATCTAATATCATCAATCAAACCATAAACATATCCAAGACTTATGAGCATCAAGAACATAAGCTCAATGAATATGAAATACTAAATCTTTTATACTCGTATTATGGATCCATAATTAATATGCTAACTCCTGCAGTAGTTAACATCTTCGGGCCTACACCCCGGTATATCATTCAACACATCAAATAAACATCACACCCATTACCGGTCCTTCCAAGTAATTGGGATATACATTACGTAATATGATATAGCATCGTCCATTGACTTACCTCGCGATAGCCCACTAATCAAATCACTTGTAACACCTTGCACACTTTTATCACCTAATCATGTTATCAAGTAGCCAAGTATTAATCACATATCACATAACATATCATTTTCACATAAGTGATTATCTATAAGTGGGTATTCACATACTCTATCATCATTCAACTTTACTAACACCAAAAGTATCACTATTTGGTGCATAATCATAATCAATACATATTAATTACCCACTTATTTTAATCATTCCATACATAATAATTATAATCACTTTCATTGATTTCCTTATAACTACATAATTATAAGGGCTTTATTACAACTAACATCATTTTCATGTAAAATTAAGCTCAAGAATACATATAAAACATCAATTACTCATTTATCCATTAAATTATCAAAACCCCCATAGCTAGGGTTTGATTCTACTAATCCAATTTCACTTAATATCATCATATGATTCATGTTCTAGGTTATAATATATCAATAACCTCATACCACTTAATTCACCAAATTAAAGATTCTAGGGTTTATACAATTAAGCTAGCTCATCAAATTAAACACAAAAGAGAGTTAGTAATACCCTTAGAATACTAAATTAGAAGCTATAAACTCTTTAGAATCAAAACCCTAGCTTTAATTTGATGATTCTTCTTCTTGTGTTAACTCCAAAATCGCCATTAGTAAAACTAGTACGTGTTTTCTGTTTTTGTGAAATAAGTATACTGTAGAATGTTACAGAACTTAATTATTTATACTGCTAATTTCAATTTAAACCTCCATCTTTCCACAATTGGCATAAATGATCCTTCAAACTAACTATGTAGTTAACTAGCAAGTCCTATGGCACAAAATATCTTTCATAGTTAGTCCTTCTAACGAAAATAACTAAAATAATATAATTTAAGTTTTTAGACTTACAAAAATTGGGATGTTACAACTCTCCCCCACTTATTCAGGATTGTGTCCTCACAATCCATTCTTGGTGTATAGATGGGTAATATCGAATGATCTCCTCCTCAGGTTCCCAAGTAAACTCTGAACCCTTGCGATGCTTCCATTGGACTTTGAATAACTTGATTTCCTTATTTCTCAGCTTTTTGATCTTCTCATCAAGAATCATAACAGGTTGCTCAATGTAATTCAACTGATCATTTATTTCAATTTCCTCCAATGGCACATACACAGCTTCATCAATCAAACACTTTCTCAGATAGGACACGTGAAAAGTAGAATGAATTCCAGCTAACTCATTGGGTAGCTCAAGGTGATAAGCTACTTTTCCAATTCTTTCAAGGATTTTAAAGGGACCAATAAATCGAGGACTCAACTTTCCTCGTTTTCTAAATCGAATGATGCCTTTCCATGGAGATACTTTCAACATAACAGAATCTCCAACTTGGAATTCAATTGGGCGTCTTCGGTTGTCAGCATAAGACTTTTGTCGATCCTGTGCAGTTTTCAAACGTTCTCTGACTTGATCAATTTTCTCTGTAGTTTTCTGGACAATGTCAGTACTGCCCAGTTCTCTCTGCCCAATTTCACCCCAACAAATTGGAGTTCTACATTTTCTTCCATATAACATCTGATAAGGTGGCATTCCAATGCTTGAGTGATAACTATTATTATAAGAAAACTCAACTAACGGTAAGTGAGTATCCCAGTTACCACCAAAATCAATGGCACATGCCCTCAACATGTCTTCTAGCGTTTGAATGGTTCTTTCACTCTGCCCGTCAGTTTGAGGATGGTATGCAGTACTCAAATGAACACGAGTACCTAGGTCTTCTTGAAATTTGTTCCAGAATCTAGAAGTAAATCGACTATCTCGATCAGAAACAATAGAAATAGGCATACCATGACGTGCTATAACTTCTGTAACATACAGGTCAGCAAGTGCCTCGGAAGTATAAGTTTCTTTAATTGGCAAGAATAATGCACTTTTTGTTAGTCGATCAACAATCACCCAAATGGTGTCATGATGACGTTGAGTTTTGGGTAATTTAGTGATAAGATCCATGGTAATGTGCTCCCATTTCCAAACAGGAACATCTAACGGTTGCATTTTTCCAAACGTCTTTTGATGTTCTGCTTTAACCTGCAAACATGTTAGACATTTCTCGACATATTTTACAATTTCACGCTTCATTCCCGGCCACCAGTAATCATTCTTCAAATCATGGTACATTTTTGTTGCACCAGGATGAATGGAATATCTGGACTTATGAGCTTCATCAAGTAACAACTTTTTCAGCTCAGGTGAATTGGGAATCCAGATTCTTCCATAACGTGTTTTTATTCCACGAGAATCATCCACAATGTTTGGAATTTGACCTTTTATACGTTCTGCTCTCCAAAGACCTTTTTGCCATGCATTTTGTTGAACTTCCTTAATTTGATCAAGTAAATCAGGAATGACAGTAATACGAAGAGATTTAACAATTAAAGCATGATGCATCGCTTTTCGGCTGAGAGCATCAGCTACAACGTTAGCCTTTCCTGGGTGATAAAGAATTTCACAATCATAATCCTTTACCAAATCAAGCCAACGTCACTGTCTCATGTTAAGGTCACGCTGATCAAAGAAATATTTGAGGCTTTTGTGATCTGTGTAAATGGTACACTTCACACCATATAAGTAATGCCTCCAAATTTTCAGAGCAAAGACAACCGCCGCCAATTCCATATCATGGGTGGGGTACCCTTTTTCGTGTTCCTTCAGCTGACGAGAAGCATAAGCAATCACTTTACCTCTTTGCATAAGAACACAACCAAGACCATTTCGAGAAGCATCACAATAAACAACCATGTCTTCAATACCATCAGGAAGTACTAAGACAGGAGCTTGACTGAGTTTTACTTTCAAAGTACGAAAAGCTTGTTCAGCGGCATCATTCCATTCATATTTGATATTCTTGCGAGTAAGCTTTGTAAGAGGAGTAGCAATCTTAGAGAAATCCTGGATAAAACGTCTGTAATAGCCAGCTAAACCCAGAAAACTTCAAACTTCAATTGCATTGGTTGGAGGTTCCCATTTCATCACCGCCTCCACCTTTGCAGGATCAACCATTATACCTTGATTGTTTACAACATGACCAAGAAATTGGACTTCACGAAGCCAAAATTCACACTTGGAGAACTTGGCATAGAGTTTCTCATTCCTTAGAGTTTGTAAAACCTGCCTTAAATGAACACCGTGATCTTCAGCAGATTTAGAATAGATAAGGATATCATCAATAAAAACAATTACAAACTTATCGAGCATAGGTCGGCACACTCGATTCATCAGATCCATAAAGGCTGCAGGAGCATTTGTCAGACCAAAAGGCATAACCACGAATTCATAATGGCCATACCTCGTCCTGAACGCGGTTTTAGAAACATCGTCTTCTCGAACTTTCAATTGGTGATAACCAGAACGTAAATCAATCTTTGAGAAGAAACTAGCACCCTGTAACCGATCGAATAAGTCATCAATCCTAGGAAAGGGATACCTATTCTTGATGGTAACCTTATTCAATTCCCTGTAATCGATGCACATTCTCATAGTGCCATCCTTCTTTTTAACAAATAGAATTGGTGCACCCCAAGGAGAACTACTTGGGCGAATAAAACCTTTGTCGAGTAATTCTTGCAATTGCTTCATTAACTCTTGCATTTCAGTGGGGGCCAGTCTGTAAGGTGTTTTTGCTATTGGTGTGGAACCTGGCACCAAATCAATACGAAACTCGACTTGTCTATCGGGTGGAATACCCGGTAGTTCATCAGGAAACACATCGGGGAATTCATTAACAATAGGAATTTCAGTAAGTTTGGGGGTTGATTTCTGAGTGTCAATCACATATGCCAAAAATGCCTGACAACCATGTGATAGATGATGTTTAGCACGGGCGAATGTACATATAGAAATGGAAGGTTTTCGCCTTTCCCCATAAATATCGATTACTCCCCCACTTGGTGAATTAACCCGGATAATGTTTTTCTCACACTGGATTATGGCATTGTGTTTACCTAGCCAATCCATACCCACTACTACATCAAATTCCCCCATTTGCATCGGGATTAAATTTATGAGAAAAGTTTCATTATTAATTACTAACTTACAACCCCTATATACATTCGTCACAAAGATAATCCTATCATCAGCAACCTCCACATCTAGTGGAGCATCTAACTCAGCAAGAGGGATTGAGAAATATCGACAAAACTTTTTAGATACGAATGATCGTGAGGCTCCCGAATCAAACAGTATGTATGCAGGTTTAAAATTTACAAAGAAGGTACCTGTCAGCACATCGGGGGCTCGTTGTGCTTCTTCTGCAGTAATTTGAAAGGAACGGTGTCTAGGCTTCGGTGGTTCCACCGTCTTCCTCTCAGTATTTCTGCGAGGTGCAGAAGAAGTAGGCTGAGATTTTAGATCAGGACAATCAGGGCGAATATGTCCTGGTTTCAGACAATGATGACAAACTTTGATCGGATTGGGACAATCTTTGCTAAAATGTCCCGGCCTTCCACAAGAAAAACAATTTAGAGTCCCGGCTCTACACTCCCCTCGATGCCTTTTATGGCATATCTTACATTCTGGAATATCAGTTCGATCATCTCTTCTAAAACTCCCACCAGTTCGAAACTTCTTAGATGAAGTAGAAGTGGGTTCAGCTTTTCTTTTAGAGGAACTCTTTTCATCTTTCTTCAACTCTATCTCATGAAATCGAGTCTCATCCACCAGCTCAGAAAAAGTGTTACATTTCTTAGGATTGACAAATTGGCGAATTTCCTTCTTTAAAATAGCATGAAAATGTTCCATTAGCAATTTAGGACTCGCCATATACTCCGGAAGAAATTGAGCTCTGTCCAGAAAAGTTCCCACCAGCTCATTAATCGTTTCAGTCGTTTGTTCCATAGAAAGGAACTCACGACGAATTCGACTTAGATCAGCATCTTGAGAAAAATTTTCCATAAACATCTTCTTAAATTCCTCCCAAGTCATAATTGTAATGGCTTCCTCTCCAAGAGTACGACATTGAACTTCCCACCAGAATTTGGCACGAGATTTAAGAAGATTAGAAACATATCGTACTTTCAATCGATTAGGGACTTCCGCTGTAGCAAATGCCCCTTCAACTTCAGATAACCATCTTTGACATTTAATTGGATCCATCTCGCCCTCAAAAACTGGAGGTTTACACACAGAAAAGTCTTTATAACTAAACTTTCGATCTTCGTCACGTGCTTGCAATACCCTTGGATGAATAGGACTTGGTGGTCGTTCCTCATTTCTTTCAGCATCCGGAGGTGGTCTTTCAAGATTAATTTCAGCTTCAGTAAATTGTTTATGAATTTCATCACTAACCGTTTCGCGAATCGTTTCAGAAACACGGCCCAATATGAGGGGAAGGGACTCCTCTTGAGCCTTAGCAACTTCAGCAGAAATTAGCCTTTTTAGATCAGTCAAAGATAATCTAACATCATCTGTTGAAGGTCTGTGTCTATCGTCCTCACCTCTAATTCTTTCGTTGTGGGCTTGGTCTCGTGGACGTGGCCCAAGTGTTAGTTCTACCTCTTGATCATCCATGTTAGTACTGAAAGTAGACACGATACATTCAATATACTAATTCAACAATTTTATGTCTACTTTACTTAAGCATATCACATAATAATCAACAATTGCTAAGACTTCATCATTTCAACACCTCGTGACTTCATTGGATCCGTACAATTACTATATGATAATTATTATGTTGGCCAGGCATAGGAATTATCATATACCAAATATACGCTTCCAAGGTCGTCACGCGACATCTCAAATCATAAATCTTAGCAAATAAATCAAGTATAGCAATCATAACAATTAACAATTCAATATCATGCTCAATGTAAATAATAATGGCTTAAGATCAAGTACCCACTAATGGTGAATACCCGAATCCCTTAAACCAAGCTCTGATACCAACTTGAAACACCCCGAAAATTTTTAGACTTTTTTTTTTTTAATACCTTATTATGCATGTTCATACATACTAAAATATGAAGTCCAAATGATCTAAGACATAACGGGTAATTATCGTGATCAACCAAGAATGGTTTCTAACAGCCATGACTTAGAGTTGCCATCAAATTTTATGGCACTGCCAAACCTGTCTCAACTCATAACAGCCCTTACTTGGCACTGCCATCAAATTTGATGGCATTGCTAAACCTGCTTCAATTCTTACATACAAAATACGAATTTCAAACGAGCATATCTCTTAAACAACAAACCCAATGACCATGAAAATTTGTAGACACGTGTAATATGGCATTATAAACATCCCCCAATTTTCACTTTTAGAAATTTCGCGTTCTAACCCGTTTTGGACTATTGACCCAATTATGGTCAATTTTAACACATTCCATTGACATACTAAGTTCATAACTAACATGACTTAGGCTCTAACATTTTTACCACATATTCAACACTATAATTAGGACCTAAAGCAATATTTACATTTGTTGTACCATAATCACAACTCATTTTGACCTCTAGACCCATTAGTGACCCATTTGGACACTTTAACGACCCGTTTGGATCTTTACACCTATAATCACTATTCTAATGACCATTCTACATGTAATTGACTTTTCTAAGTCAAACCAAATAACTTTTAGTATTAAACTTACACTAGAACCATATTTCACCACATTTCACATATAACCATAATTATATATCAAGAGTTCAACATACATTTCTCCAAAAAGGTCAACGACCATAAAATGAACCGTTGACTACGTTGACTTTTAAAGGCTACCAAGTCTGACTTTGACCATAATACCACATCTAACTTTGACTTTCAACATAAAGTGATAAAACATGTTTCTTGACCAAAAAGGGGTGTATGTACATATCAAGAGCATGATTTAAGAAGAAGTAGCTTGTTACCAACTATTTAACAAGCTCCACCACTAGTACTACGCGGGTCTCTTTCCCGAATCCCTGCCGGTCCCACTTGGCTCACCTATAAAACATGTAAACATAATAAAGTAAGCATAACGCTTAGTAAGTAATGGGCTATCTAATATCATCAATCAAACCATAAACATATCCAAGACTTATGAGCATCAAGAACATAAGCTCAATGAATATGAAATACTAAATCTTTTATACTCGTATTATGGATCCATAATTAATATGCTAACTCCTGCAGTAGTTAACATCTTCGGGCCTACACCCCGGTATATCATTCAACACATCAAATAAACATCACACCCATTACCGGTCCTTCCAAGTAATTGGGATATACATTACGTAATATGATATAGCATCGTCCATTGACTTACCTCGCGATAGCCCACTAATCAAATCACTTGTAACACCTTGCACACTTTTATCACCTAATCATGTTATCAAGTAGCCAAGTATTAATCACATATCACATAACATATCATTTTCACATAAGTGATTATCTATAAGTGGGTATTCACATACTCTATCATCATTCAACTTTACTAACACCAAAAGTATCACTATTTGGTGCATAATCATAATCAATACATATTAATTACCCACTTATTTTAATCATTCCATACATAATAATTATAATCACTTTCATTGATTTCCTTATAACTACATAATTATAAGGGCTTTATTACAACTAACATCATTTTCATGTAAAATTAAGCTCAAGAATACATATAAAACATCAATTACTCATTTACCCATTAAATTATCAAAACCCCCATAGCTAGGGTTTGATTCTACTAATCCAATTTCACTTAATATCATCATATGATTCATGTTCTAGGTTATAATATATCAATAACCTCATACCACTTAATTCACCAAATTAAAGATTCTAGGGTTTATACAATTAAGCTAGCTCATCAAATTAAACACAAAAGAGAGTTAGTAATACCCTTAGAATACTAAATTAGAAGCTATAAACTCTTTAGAATCAAAACCCTAGCTTTAATTTGATGATTCTTCTTCTTGTGTTAACTCCAAAATCGCCATTAGTAAAACTAGTACGTGTTTTCTGTTTTTGTGAAATAAGTATACTGTAGAATGTTACAGAACTTAATTATTTATACTGCTAATTTCAATTTAAACCTCCATCTTTCCACAATTGGCATAAATGATCCTTCAAACTAACTATGTAGTTAACTAGCAAGTCCTATGGCACAAAATATCTTTCATAGTTAGTCCTTCTAACGAAAATAACTAAAATAATATAATTTAAGTTTTTAGACTTACAAAAATTGGGATGTTACATTAAGAACGGTCGGACCTATGAGACGATACGCTACTGATTCATGCACCTCGGTATCAAGCCAAGATAGGTTGCTTGTCTTTCAACTAGATAAGTATTGGAAGTTTGCGTATTGCTCCGATCAGAATCACGATAACCTAGTTCCTAGTGACATGCCAATGGGAAATTTAGTTGGTAGGGTCCTAGAGTTTACACCTGATAGTTTAATTATTATATTAAGTATTGCCCATATTTATTCTGTCGTCCTGAAACATTAATTATCAAAGTCTCAGCAATCACATATTTATCTTTATCTGCTTTCCTGTATTTTAATTTCCTGCAATTTACTTTCCTGCATTTTAATTATTAGTCTTTAGTTTAAAAACCCCCAAACCTACCTACTTTGTCCCATCCTAAATACCTTCCTACTGAAAGCACCAGCTTTAATCACCCACACGTTTGGATTCACAGAACGATCTTGGGTCTTACTTACCGCTTGCTAACCAAAGTAGGTAGTACGTATAATTTAAGCCCAGCTAATTATAAATTTAAAACCCCTGTTGGCGCCCGATTAGTTACCATCAACGACACCGACGCTTTCGGGTGTCATCAAGTTTTTAGCGCCGCTGCCGGGGAATCACAAACGTACGATTCAAAGCCGCCTTAAGTAGTAGTATGTAGGAGATCCTTCCGATTGAAATCTTCTCAGATATCTTTCGAAAGTTAATTTAAGTAATTTAGTATTAATTATTATTTTATTGTTAATTTGTTAATTAGGATAATATTAGTTTAAACATGACATCTCAAAAACCCACTTCTTGGGAAGAATTGTACGCTACCCTAGAAGAATTTAGGATCCCACTTTCCATCCCAAAACATTGCCTGGACTTTAATGACACGGATCAGTTACCTGACCTTGCGTCATCTCCAGAAGATCACTCTCCAACTTTGCATTCGCCTAGTTTATCTAATTCTGTCCACTTCAATTATCTTTCCGAAGATGATTATGAAGTAAAACCTCCGAAATTTCATGATTCAATCACCCTCATTCCTGAGACAACAGTATATTTCCAAATCCTGTCCGATTCTCATAATGACGGCATCTTCCCATTCCTGTCAAAGAACCCAAATACACCATTTATTGAGTGGTGGATAAGGTTCCATCAGTCAAATCAGAACAACCTTGTTTTGAAGAACGCCACATCGGTGCTTCTTTCGCTTCTTCCGGTAGGGTAGACGTCTATAAGGCATTCATCAGGCAATTAACCTATGCCGACTGTCACACCCCGTCTAAAGCGGAAACAACGGGGTATAACGGTGATAGGATCATAACACATCATTATAAAGAATTCTATATGAAATACAATATCCAATGTATCATGATGCCATTAACATGAATGAAGGTTCATGTCGTGCATACATTTCAACAATGAATTCAAAATCTTACAAACAAACGTACACTACAACGTTAAGGCAAAACATGCCTTCACAAACAACCATGATGTAGCACAAGTCTTGAATAAACCTTAATGCAACCCTAAAGGTCCACTAAGTTCTCTTGTCCTCTGCTTTAAGTCCACTAATATAACCTGAAAAGATATGCTCAAAAACGTCAACACGAATGTTGGTGAGTTCCGTAGGTTTGAAACCAGACACCAGAAAGATAAAACATTTTTGCTGTGATAATAATAATTTAGGATAATGCATATAGAAAAGGTGCACATAGTGTAATAACATAATCCCAGCTGAACCACAACAACTGTCATCACCCCACGAAAGAGTATGACCCAAATCCGCATCGCAAATACAAAATGGCAGTAGCTACTCCAACAAAGAAATTTAATGCAAACACCAAAAGTAAGAATTAACCAATAAACCTTAATGCAAACACCAAAAGTAAGCATTAACCAATAAACCTTAATGCAAACACCAAAAGTAAGCATTAACCGATAAACCCTAATGTAAACACCAAAAGTAAGCATTAGCCAATAAAAGCTCAATCACATAGTGTCACACAATTCCGCATATATCCAAAAATAAAATACACAAGTTCACATCATGAAAAACCATTTATAAAACACGAGCATACTTTTCACCCAATTTGAAAATATGTAATTGAAAACGGGGCCACGAAAACTTACCTCAAGAAATGATGTAAGTATCGCCTTTAGGTGTAATCCACTAAACCACTCGCAATCTACAATATCATAATGCATATGGGTTACAACCTAGACATAACTAGGTCATTCCATTGTATCCCAAGTCCAAATCACCTCTACTAAGTTTCCTCACAACCAAACCTCATGTGTCTTTACAAAAATCAACCCCATTATGAAATTCAGATTCTTTCCATAATTTTGTACCACTTCACGAATTTTTAAACATGACTTAATGAAATCATTTGACTCTAAATATTTTACCAATGACACTTCAATGTGTTAAGAACAACCTGTAAATTTTCGAGAACTTATTTCAATAGTTTACTATGTTTAAAAATTCATCAAAGTAATCTGCTCTGTAACAATAACGATTCCTGAGTACACAAAAGTTACAATTTATTTAAAATACTTAAAAACTTACAAAGATTATAATATTATTACAGAAAATAATTAACACTTTAAAAATACCTCAGTAAAAATTTCAAGACTCAGTTATTAGTTTAACCTACGTTTCAAAAATTGACAAGTCAATCAAAATCAGGAACCGAAAAACTCAGAAATGACACTCGATCTTGTAAAATAGTTTTGACCGACTTATACTCATCATTTAGCCATGAAACCCATGCCATTTTAAAGTAGACTCAAAATACTTAAGTTTATACTCATGTTTCATCAAAATACCATGAAATGACCAAGTTACGAGCTTCACAAACCGAAATAAAAATCTGATCATATTAGGGTTTATGAACAAACCACCCTAATCACATATATAATTAATCCAAATCATCATCACAATCATATTTCTCGATTCTAGAAACTTATATACTGATTTGAATAACATCCTAACAATATCATAACCCGGAATACAATGGAATTGAACCGAAAATAAAACCGACAATACGAAACAATCGAAATACGTTTAAATGAAATAATCGGATAGAGATTATACCAACTAACGATCGAGAACGCGAGAGACCTTCTTAGAATCTGTGAATACATGTTTATAAGTCCCTTATCACGTTTTAAAAGAAGAAAATCAGTAGATATAGGTGTTTGATATCGAAAACTTACCAATGTTTCTGAAAATTCGTCACCAACACCAGCAGTTTACGAAATAATTTTTATAAAATAATATAATGCGTTTCAGAGGCCGAAACCTTGAGATTTATTGCAAAACATCGAGATCTACAACTGTTTAGTTTTGGCCGAAGCCTGAAAATGAACTTAAATGGGCTAAAACGGCCTCTGAAGTTGACTGCGAAATTAAATCGGCATAAACTAAGTTTTTCGGTTTAGTTTTTTATTTATAGTTCTAGGGTTACTTGAATTTGAATGGGTTTGGTTTTGGAACAAGGGTTGGGCTGGCCAGATCCTCCAAATCGCGTCGCTAAGTTTCAGCCCACATTTCGTTTACGTTTTGCTTCGTATCTTCTTCGTTACACGACGAATTGCGATGATTCTTTTTGCGTTAGTTTCAGTTTTCAAAAACGAAGACTTTAATGTAAATAAATCTATGTATTGAGTCTTAGTACAAAAAAATAATATTTTATGGTTTGATTTACGATACGGTTTGGTGACGGTTGTCACAGTATCCCCCAGTTGAGAGAATTTCGTCCCGAAATTCAGTCGGAACTATACTGTTAACACGCTCACTTAATAAGTACCAATGCTTAAGATTTGTTCACTCTTTTCTATCCCAAGTAAAATCGAATTCTCTCTAAGCGTTCTATCAGGCCATGACCAATTAAAACTTTCTGTGCTTCAACATTTTTACCTCACAATCCATGGTTTCTACCGTTTTCTCTACCCAATGTTATCTGTGATTACCTATAAATTCCATCTAGAAATACGTGTAAGACCTTATCAGTCAACACTTTCTTAGATTTGAAACATAAAATACTTCATGAACACCACTTCACTCTTGCGACAACTTCCAATCGATACATTATTGAACCCATATGTTCAATAATTTAGAAGGGTCCAACAAACACATATGCTAATATTTCAAACTTCCCAAAATGTATGACACTTTTCCAAATTAACACTTTAAACAATATATGATTCCCAACACAAAATTCTAACTGCTTTCGTCGTTTGTTTGCATAACTCTTTTGCCTAACTCGTACTGTTTCCAACCTCTCCTTGATTTGAATGATCTTGTCAATAGCTTCATAGACTATTTCAATCCAATCAACTGACTTTAATCCAACTTCAACCCACGCTACAATGAACGACTCCTACACTCCTGAAGTGCTTGAACTAGTGCACATTGAATACTAGAATGATAACTGTGTTGTATGAGAACTCGACTAGTGGTAAGTGGGTATCCCAACTTTCACCAAAATCGATAACACGCTCTAAGCATACTCTCAAATGTTTGAATAGTTTGCTCACTCCGTCCATCAGTACGAGAATGATAACCCGCCCTCATATCAAAACGCGTTCCCAAAGCTTTCCGTAACACTTGCCAAAATCGTAAAGTAAAGAAATTATCAAAATCGTATATAATTGATACAAACACTCTATGCCTTGCTGTAATAGACCTGAGAGTCTCGGGTATTTCCTAGGTCATGCATTGACTATTTGAATAATGTAGTTAACGATGTCCTTCTTCATTCCAGCTACCAATACAATTCCATAATATCAAGATACTTCTCGACGCATGGAATATTTTGGACTTATGTACTATATTCATACTAGTGTCCATCGACCACCTAGCAAGGAATCCATAACCTTCTCACAAGATGTAATAGCGCATCCACTTCGTGTTTCAACTGTTTGTCTAACCCGTGCAACTTTTTATTTTGTATAAGAGTATCCCTTAACGATTCATCATGTACTTTGAACATCTTATACTTAATGCCAGAGTGTATCGCCATACTTTGACTTGCACTCACCTTGGCTTTCCTTTTTCTTCCTACACAAAGCATCTGCCACAACATCCGTCTTCCCCAGATGGTATCGACATTTCACAATTGTAACCTCTAAATAATTCGAGCATTCTCATTTGCCTCGTGTTCAACTTCTTTTGAACATAGGTGTGTTAAAAACTCTTATGATCGGTATACATTAATTTCTTCATCCCATACAAGTAGTGTCTTCAACACATATGTACGAATGCTACCGCTTCAAGTTCCAAATCGTGGGTAATACAGTAATGCTTATGTATCTTGAGTTGTCGAGAGACGAATACGATTACACTTCCCATTTAATTAACACACAACTCAGACCTCGGTTTGATGCATCACAATACACAACGAAATCCTCTGATCCATCGGGAAGACTCCGAATTGATGCATTACTCAAGACGTCCTTCAATGTTTGAAAAGATTTTTCTCAGTTTCTACCCCAAAACAAACTTCTTATATTCATATATATATATATGAGTAGTTGAGCGATCTTTGTAAAAACTCTCGATAAAATGCCGATAATAACCTGTGAATCCCAAATGCTTTACGAACCTTCACGATAGCTGTGGGACCTTCCATCCCTTTACAGCTTCTATTTTTCTAAAATTCACCAGAATAATTTCCTTGTTCACAACGTGCCCAAGCAAAACAAACCTCTTGTAGTCAAATTTCGAACTCTGAATATATTGTATAGAGCTTTTCTTTCAAAAGAAACTCCAGGATTAGTCTTGAAGGAACTTCATGCTCTCCCTTGGTTTTAGAATAATTTAGAACATCGCAATTGAAAAGTATGATAAATTCGTCTAGATATGGTTTACATACGTGTTCGTTAAATATATGAATGTTATAGTCGCATTAGTAAGACTGAAAGACATAACAAGAACTTTTGAAATATTCGTAACGAGTGCTAAACGCATTCTTTGGTATATCCAATTCATGTACCCTCGATTGATGGTAACCAGAACGAAGATTGATTTTTGAAAACCACTGAACACCTTGAAGTTGATCAAACAGATCATCCATCCTTGGAAGAGGACAACGATTCTTGACCGTAAATTTGTTAAGTTCATGATAATCAATGCACAAATGAAAAGAACCATCTTTCTTATTGACAAATAAGACAGGTGCTCCCAAAGAAGAATGACTAGGGTGAATAAAACCCTTGTCGTGGAGCATCTCAAAGTGAATTAAATAACTCTTGCATTCAAATAATATTAAGCGATTTTGGAGCCTTTGCAACTGGGGTTGCTCCAAGAATAAGATCGATACAAAATTTTATGAGTCAAGAGGGATATAGTCCTTCTAAGTCTTCTGGGAAAACCTCGAGGAAAAATCGGTAATAATAGAATGTTTTGAAATTTTAACTCATCAGCCTTACGCTTATGAGTTGTTTTTGTTCGTCATCGGATTGTTCTATGAGAATCTCAAGTATTTCACCACCATTTAAGGGGTATACGAAATACTTTCTCAAACATACAATTTCTACCAAAATTTCGTCAATTAATCCATTCCCTCAACCACACCAAAACTTCCGAGTCCGAAGGGAAACAAGTCAATGCTAAAAGAGTATTCTTCTAGCACTAGAGTATACCCTTATGTAACGTCTTTTAGTCTCTATGTGTTCCCATTAATAAAATTGTTTCAAAGTCTCCCACCTAAAACAAGCCATCGAGTTTTCTACTGTGTTGATTGGTGCCACTTGACTAGCTGTCATCCACGTTCAATTGTAACATATTCTCTTCAGTTGAAGTCCGAATAAATATAACATGATGTAGATGTGTGATGATAGCGGTCACACCTTACTCACAGAAGATGTGAACCAGCGTAACCCTCTCTTCATGTGTTAGTATCAACGAATTTCTTAAGTACCCTCTCGTTCTTGGTACAGTTTCTACATTCCCAGCCTTAATGGTTTCACCGATTAAAAATCCATCCATCAGTATTGCGCCTTGGATAGGCTCAGTCACTTCTACCGTCCCGCGAGTTTCCAGAACAAATGTTGGTGTACTTCTCAATTCTCTTAGCTTCGAGTGCCACACGATAATGTCTAATTTGCTAACTAATGAAATTGTCCGATATATGTTGCATGGTTAACTCCCATTGTAGAGAAATTCCAAAACTTGATCACTAACTTCCTCACTTGATTATTGAAAAAATATTTCTCCTTAAACAGTGCCTTTATTTATTTTATTTATTTATTTAGTAATGTACTTATTATTATTACTATTATCGTTACTATTATTATTATTATTATTATTATTATTATTTATTTTTTCCGCGCCCTCACCACTTCATCATTTGAATTCTCGCTATTAGTTACGTTTTCACCTTCGGTGCCGCTAGCTCTACCATGATTCAATATGCTGTCACAAACCTTGCAAGACAATTTTATTTTAATATTAAGGCCCACCAATGTTGTGCAATGGTTGCAACAACATTGGAGTTCTTGCCTTCAATACCACAAATTCCTCCAGTTCAACCATCAGTTCAATCACCACTATCACTTGTATGACTACCACCCAGTGTTTCTCCTCCACGAGTAATATTTACGGGTAATGCGTCTTAGTAGTATGCTTGCTATAATTTCGAATTCATATGAGTTTAGAATAGAATGAATACTTTGGAGTTTGTCTAGGCATAAATGCACCAGACTCACAAAGATAAGAATAAGTCGGTAAGGAATATAATTAGGATTTTATTACAATACGACACGAAGATAGCACATGAGACACGCAAATATGGTCAGATAAGCACACATACGTCGGAACACCTTTGTCAATTACGTCTGCAGCCGTAATTGTGAAAGTATTCTTTCATACCCATACTTATCTTCCAAGTCTTTGTATCACAATGAGCTTTGTATTCACATAAAGAGATCAGATAGTTATAGAATCCTAAGTAACATGTAGACGAACCACATAAAGAGTCGTAAGATGATGAAGAAATGCTTACAACGTCCTTCTTACTTGAAATGGTTAAGATGAATGATCGACACTAACTACAACTAGCTTCACGGAATTGTATGCACACATAACTTCCTAACTCATGTTCTATATGAGGGTTCCTTATTTATAGTCTAGGCCAATCAACCTAGATCTCTATAAACAATGGCTCTGTTACCAATCTGTTACACCCCGTCTAGAGCAGAAACAACGGGGTATAACGGTGATAGGATCATAACACATCATTATAAAGAATTCTATATGAAATACAATATCCAATGTGTCATGATGCCATTAACATGAATAACGGTTTATGTCGTGCATACATTTCAACAATGAATTCAAAATCTTACAAACAAACGTACACTACAACGTTAAGGCAAAACATGCCTTCACAAACAACCATGATGTACCGCAAGTCTTGAATAAACCTTAATGCAACCCTAAAGGTCCACTAAGTTCTCTTGTCCTCTGCTTTAAGTCCACTAATATAACCTGAAAAGATATGCTCAAAAAAATGTCAACACGAATGTTGGTGAGTTCCGTAGGTTTGAAACCAGACACCAGAAAGATAAAACATTTTTGCTGTGATAATAATAATTTAGGATAATGCATATAGAAAATGTGCACATAGTGTAATAACATAATCCCAGCTGAACCACAACAACTGTCATCACCCTACGAAAGAGTATGACCCAAATCCGCATCGCAAATACAAAATGGCAGTAGCTACTCCAACAAAGAAATTTAATGCAAACATCAAAATTAAGCATTAACCAATAAACCTTAATGCAAACACCAAAAGTAAGCATTAACCAATAAACCTTAATGCAAACACCAAAAGTAAGCATTAACCAATAAACCCTAATGCAAACACCAAAAGTAAGCATTAGCCAATAAAAGCTCAATCACATAGTGTCAAACAATTCCGCATATATCCAAAAATAAAATACACAAGTTCACATCATGAAAAACCATTTATAAAACACGAGCATACTTTTCACCCAATTTGAAAATATGTAATTGAAAACGGGGCCACGAAAACTCACCTCAAGAAATGATGTAAGTATCGCCTTTAGGTGTAATCCACTAAACCACTCGCAATCTACAATATCATAATGCATATGGGTTACAACCTAGACATAACTAGGTCATTCCATTGTATCCCAAGTCCAAATCACCTCTACTAAGTTTCCTCACAACCAAACCTCATGTGTCTATACAAAAATCAACCCCATTATGAAATTCAGATTCTGTCCAGAATTTTGTACCATTTCACGAATTTTTAAACATGACTTAATGAAATCATTAGACTCTAAACATTTTACCAATGACACTTCAATGTGTTAAGAACAACCTGTAATTTTTAGAGAACTTATTTCAATAGTATACTATTTTTAAAAATTCATCAAAGTAATCTACTCTGTAACAATAACGATTTCTGAGTACACAAAAGTTACAATTTATTTAAAATACTTAAAAACTTACAAAGATTATAATATTATTACAGAAAATAACTAACACTTTAAAAATACCTCAGTAAAAATTTCAAGACTCAATTATTAGTTTAACCTACGTTTCAAAAATCGACAAGTCAATCAAAATCAGGAACCGAAAAACTCAGAAATGATACTCGATCTTGTAAAATAGTTTTGACTGACTTATACTCATCATTTAGCCATGAAACCAATTCCATTTGAAAGTAGACTCAAAGAACTTAAGTTTATACTCCTGTTTCATCAAAAATTACCATGAAATGACCAAGTTACTAGCTTCCCAAACCGAAATAAAAATCTGATCAGATTAGGGTTTATGAACAAACCACCCTAATCACATATATAATTAATCCAAATCATCATCACAATCATATTTCTCGATTCTAGCAACTTATATACTGATTTGAATAACATCCTAACAATATCATAACCCGGAATACAATGGAATTGAACCGAAAATAAAACCGACAATACGAAACAATCGAAATACGTTTAAATGAAATAATCGGATAGAGATTATACCAACTAACGATCGAGAACGCGAGAGACCTTCTTAGAATCTGTGAATACATGTTTATAAGTCCCTTGATCATGTTTTAAAAGAAAAAAATCAGTAGATATAGGTGTTTGATATCGAAAACTTACCAATGTTTCTGAAAATTCGTCACCAACAGCAGCAGTTTACGAAATAATTTTTATAAAATAATCCAAAGCGTTTCAGAGGCCGAAACCTTGAAACCCCCTAGTAAAACATCGAGATCTACAAATTTTTAGTTTTGGCCGAAGCCTGAAAATGAACTTAAATGGGTTAAAACGGCCTCTGAAGTTGACTGCGAAATTAAATCGGCATAAACTAAGTTTTTCGGTTTAGTTTTTTATTTATAGTTCTAGGGTTACTTGAATTTGAATGGGTTTGGGTTTGGAACAAGGGTTGGGCTGGCCAGATCCTCCAAATCGCGTAGCTAAGTTTCAGCCCACATTTCGTTTACGTTTTGCTTCGTATCTTCTTCGTTACACGACGAATTGCGATGATTCTTTTTGCGTTAGTTTTAGTTTTCAAAAACGAAGACTTTAATGTATACAAATCTATGTATTGAGTCTTAGCACAAAAAAATAATCTTTTATGGTTTGATTTACGATTACGGTTTGGTGACGGTTGTCACACCGACCTCCCATTTTCTTACGAACAACGAGAAACGATTGCCGAATTAGAGAAACAAGTAGAATTCCTGCTTCGCCTGTCAAGTCAAGAATGCGAAAACCCTTCCACAAATTTCAAAGATCAAGAACTAAAGTTTGTAGCAGATTTAGATCTACTCTTTAAATCATTTGCCGACATGGATTATCTTCCAATATCTATGATATTAATCAATCATAATGTCGCCGCAATGATCAACAAGCTTGAGTTCTGGATAGAATGAGATCCGATGATCCCCATCATTATTCCTGGTAAAATTTCATTCTTCGTTGATCCCGCCTCTTACTTTATCTCCAAATTACGAGACGTTTTTCCTGATTCCACAAAGCAAAGAATCGACACAGCTTTCTTCGCAAAAAGAAAAGACCTTCACGTCAAGCTTACTCGAATCTTTGCCTTTACCAAATACCCCTTCACTTCCGCACAAAAAGCCAAAATCAGTGAACTCTGTAGGATAGTTGAATCTACAACCAGAGAACCTGATTCACAGGAGGAGAATGCGTTTGTGGAAATCATGAATAAACTCACTCACGATCTGAATTACAAAGACCAAGGAGCACGTGACAGTTTGTCAAATCCCAAGAAGATAAGGAAAGCGTATAACAAGTTGATTGATGATCTCGTCAATTTAGGGTACGAGGAATGAGAGATCCTAGGGGTATTAGAGAATCGTCATTATTTAGTTTACAATGTCATTTGGGAACTTTCAAAATGTTTTATGCCAAAAAACGCTCGCTTAAGGGAGCAAATCTCGATCCTTTCCCTATGGAGGGATCAGAACGAATCTTAAAACAATTCCTTTCGAAAAAGGTCAAGACTCGTGACTTTAAATGAGCATATTTTAGTATAAATATAGTAATATAATAAAATTTTGAAAGTTTCCTTTAAAAGAAAAACGTTTTTAAAGTTTTTGCTTGAAAACACGTGCGCGACAAAAAGAACGTACAACGTTAAGCTTTTAGCCGAAACATGTACATTCAGCAAGTCCACATCAGACAAATAATTTTAAAACACCAAAAATAACTTAAATTTAATATTTCAGGTTGATTTTTATTATCCCGCAAAAATTTGCACCTTTCTTAAATTGTTTATAACGTAACGAGAAACTAACAAGTAACTAGTTACACTAAATACATTTAAGATTCGTAATCATTATTACTAGGACATTAGAAATTAACCTAGAACATTAGGCTTAGTACTAGATGTACATTAGGGACCATGTAAGGAATATGGTACTTAGTTTTAGGACAAATATTCTTAGGGACCGCTAAGAACCTTCCATGCACCCTTATAATTCAAAAACAAGGAAAAACTTCTTCTCCTTCCTTCCTCCTTCCAAAAACCGGCCACACCCTCACCACCATGAAATCACCATCAAATCTCCACCAAAACATGTAATCTTGTGTCCTTTTGAGCTCCTTGTTGCATCTTCTTCACGATTGTACGATCGTTTTAAGTTTTCTTCACTAAAACTAAGGTATGATCATGAAAAACCTACTTTGAACTTAAAATATCTTATTCTATGAAGTTAGCTAAGTTAGTAACTAGGAATTAAAACTTCTCTTGGTTAGATACTTAGGAACTACATGTTACTACCACTTACCCATGCTAATTCACACTAGTTTGACTCTTTCAAAATGATGTACTTTGACCTATTGATTAAGTCTAGAATCTTGCTTGATTAAGTGTTAGTTGTTAGATATCTAAGTGATTGTGGTGTTTTGAATGATTGCTCTATGTTAATTGCACAATGCGGATAAATTAGGATTAGCAAGTTTGACTTTTGAAAGTCAACAAAAAGTTAACTAGCATGCATGAATAAAATAGTTAATTATGATTACTTGACAATTCTTGTTTACTAGGATACTTGTACTTGCTTGACTAATTAAAATAGGCAATATAACTAGAGAATCATTATTGTGAAAACAAAAAGTCTTGAATAAAACCAAACACATGGGTGACATAACTCTTTATGCATGACCTAACTTGTTTACCAATTAGGAAATGTCTAAAATAATGTTTACATGTATAAGTTATAATTTTGGCATGCGGGTACTTAAAATTATCATTTGGAGTAACCTTTGACCTAAAAAGTCAACTTGGAGTATTGCATTTTTAAAACAAATCAATTGCAATTTTTATTCAAAAACCTTACTTCAATTTGGATTTTTAAAAAGTCAAAAACCTACCATGTGACTATAAATTGTGAAATAATGACGTTTCAAACTTGGCTAACACCAAACTTTGTAAACGACATTACTTCACAATAAGTTCACCGCCATTCCATGACTATATATTTTCGCACATTAATGATTGCCTTAGTATTGTTAAAACTGATTATTAGTCACTTGGGGACATTTGATATTTACTGTAATCTTTGGACTGTCAAGAATTTAAAGCCCTCATTTCGAATTTTCCTTTAGAAATTTCGAGAAGCGCTTTAAATTTTCCTCTTTCTTAAGACCTATTACTTTAAATCTCTCATGTTCTCAGGTACTATGTCGCCGAAGAAGAAAAAGCTAAACCCAGCACGTCCACTTACAGGATCTCTTGCCTATCTTAGTACCACTCCAGCATACAACCAGATGGCACGAATATGGAGAGACAAACCATTTGGCCGTTTTAGATATATAGATTGGGAAAAGCTGCAGACATTGGGATTTAGGCAGAGATTAGAGAGTCTACTCAGTAGAGGGTCAGCAGTTTGAGTCTTTCAAAAGACTGTTCAGCATTGACGAACCGGTGTATATGGAAATGATCACCGAGTTCATGACCACCTATACATTTGAGCCAGGGAGTAGAGTTGGAGATGGGGTGATCACATTTAGGTATATGGGGAGCTTATTCACCTTGTCATTAGCTCGGTTTGCACGTCACCTAGATCTCTATACTCCAGAAGAGATCGATTCACCTCTGTTTACTAGTGGAGTCACCACGGTTTCCCTCACGATTACTACCGCAGAGGCATGGAGTCATTGGTCACCAAAGCCGTATTTCTCGGGTATTAAAGCTACCCAGCTCACAGACCCAGTTCTGCAGATTTTGCACAAGCTACTGGCTTGTTCGCTTGATGGGAAACATACAACTAATGGTCGAGTCTCTGAGTTTGATGTTGTCATGATGACATGTATCCTCGAGAGGAGGAACATTCAGGTTGCCCATCTAGTTGCACAGCGGATTTTGGAAGAAAAAGACTTTGGTGCAAGAAGATCATTCCTGGGTCCAGTAATTACAAGGTTGATTCGAAAAATGGGATTGATTAGGACGACAGAGGTAGAGAGATTCAAGAGCCTACCAGAATGGAGTGCCCAACCGATAGACTACGATTTTCTGAGGAGCATTGATATACTTCGGATTCTGAGAGATGGCACTGTTTACATCAGGGCACGATCATCGGACCCTGATAGTATTGATACATTGGTAGCAGGTCTAGTTCTACCTAGGGAAGCAAAGAAGAGGAAACAACCCAAAGAGACCAGCGACTCAGAGTCAGATGAGGATGAGGATGCAGATGATCATTATGACCCAGTTGCACCGCCACAGCCTACTAGGCCAGGACCTTCTATCCCGGCTCCTAAAGCTCAGATGCCGGCTTACATATACCATTACGGGACAACTCCGGGGCCCGATTACTGGTACTGGCTGATGCAGATGCAGGTCAGATGCTATAGAGCTATGAGGCAGCAGTTCATAGGGATGCCAGTGAGCCCACTTCCAGACATACCATGTGGATTGGGCCGAGCACCACCACACTTATATACCCCTGCAGCTCCTACTCCAGCACCTCACCGACATCCATTCCGTGACCGTGGCCATGGTTTACCACCTCGCACAGTTCCACCTAGGCCACGAGCACCACCAGCACATGTTCCTACTCCAATACAGCATGTTCCCTCAACTGTTGGTTCAGTCCGGGGGCATACTTTGAGAAGCAGCAGGATATCCAGAGTCTCCACGCGGGCCACCATTGTTCAGAGTCATAGGATTCTCAGGAGTGTCGGCCCTGTAGCTGCACCGATTGATCCAGTATCCTCTCATAGACAGACTGATTTATTCAGAGGACACTCTCAGCAGAGGACACCCGAGATCCCACTGGACAGCTTTGACATGCCTGCAGGGGAATTTGTTGATCATTTGATACAGCATGGAGTATTCACTACAGGTACATCAGATGCAGAGGCTGATCGAGATGCGTCAGACGAAGGCACCCACTATCAGCATGATGATTCTTCATCAAATGAGACATCTCCTGAACCTATAGAGTCTTTAGCAGCAGTATCACCACCAGCCGAGCAATAGATTGTTCCACTTTCTGACTTCTTTCTATTTTCTATCAAGACTTTATTATTACTGTGTGTATTTGATGTACTGTGGATAGATTGCTCCGCCCTTGTGCTACATCTACAAAATTTTGTAATCACGATCTACTATCAGCCCTAGAGCTACACTTTAAGAACATAAGATCCACACATACTTACAGCACACTAGTGTTGCACTCACAGTACGTGGATACTACATAACGACACTTAGCGCCGCTTTTCATAGTACATTGGTACTACACTCATAGTACATTGGTACTACATTCATAGTACATTGGTACTACGTTACTGTGCATCTAGCACTACATTCACAGTACATTAGTACTGCACCCCAATACCTTGAGTACTACACTTTGACACCATAGGGCTACACATAGTACGAGGGTACTGCCTCATTGTCCGTTGTTCTACTATAATGATATCGTCTTGGTTAACTACATCGAACACACTACTCAGTCGTTACTCCGACTACACGATAAAACCAACAACTTCACTAACCACAACACTTGAAACGTGGTGAAACACGAAAACATGATCGGGGATCAACTCGACAGATTTACATACCATGTGCAACATCGAAGACTTCGACTCCACTAGGGATAGAATAATTCCGCCTCGCAGATTTTCTAGATCATAACAACTTCAACCATCCTTCATAAACCATGAAGTCTAAAATCTTGCAACTCATATCTTAAACGGTTTCTGATCTTTATCGTCGCACATCATCAAACTCCACATTGTACAGTTGTACATTACTTCTCGAATGCATCTACATAATATTCCTAACTTTGATTCAAATCTCATGTATTCCTTCATCCTTGTCATTAAGACTCTCATCATGTCGCCCCGACGATAATACTTCCGTCAAGCCGAGCTTGACCAATACTTTACCCAACGAGTGACTACTGTCTTAACTACTCATAGCTTGCAAACATTCGACGAGGAGACACCGAACAACATACCTCCAGTCCGACCACGTACGTACCAGGATTTTATGAAATACAAACCCCTAAACTTCGAAGGCACTGAAGGTGCCATCGTCTTGTTACACCACCCGATTCAATCAGTTGGCACTGTCGTGCCCATCCTTAGTTGATCCAAAATATAAAAGAATCGAACGTCACACCTGGGAATTTCCCCAACGCACTCAAAGTATGGTCACTGCCTCCAACTCTACAACCACTCTAGGTGTCGTTTGTATGGCACATAATCTTTCGGTACAAGTGGTTCGCCAAGTAACACCTGCTGCCAAAGACACTCCAAACCTGTCTAGAGATAACCAGTGTAAATGGAATGAGACCTCTAACCAACAAAAAGTCTGCCGCTACTAAGCCCTACTGTTGACTCTGACGAATTAAAATCAAACAAGGGGAGAAACCCTTCTGCTTCCGTGCTGCCTGCTTTGATAAATCTTTTCTTACTACTCGGAATTTCATTCGTTTCCTTAGATCCTAAATACACGATAGAGTTAAGAAACAACAGACCTTCTTCTGCCGTCAGTGCAGCCCCCTATTTCACGATAGAACTCCCTCCCGCTTATCTCATACTGTTGAGACCAGGAACATCGGAAATACCAGTAATACGCATCGACTGCCCTAACACTATACCGCGAACTTTCATTAAGAGAAACCATATACCTTCTTACCGTATTTTAGTAACGACCGTTGTACAGATTTGTGATGAATACAACCTCTTTAAATTGACGGTGTCTATCACGAAAACCTGTCTTTAAATTGACGGCGTCTATCACGAAAACCTGTCTTAACATGAAACAATCATTTCGTAGGAAATGACCGACCACTCCAGCAACAACCTCATATCGGACAACGATCAACCCCGCGAGGAACAGACGATGTTTCCTTATCTTCTCACTTTGGAAAACGACTCTGAATCCTTGAAAGATGAATCAATAGAGTAGATGGCAGCAGATGCACTGCCTACCGTTGAGAGAACTACTGAATCAACTCGAGCAAGTTCCACTCCCAACCTCACCACAACTGACCTTGCTACTGCTACTTTTGTCGCCCGTTCACTCACAAAAGGGTGCACTTTCTACTGATAACACCAACATCGAAAATACCCAACGTACTGACGTAACTCTTGACACCCTACGCAAACAACTAGCTGAGGCACAAGAGGAAATCGCTAACCTCCGTGACTACATTGAACAAAACACTGTACACCTTCTCAATCATGGCACTCACCTAATCTTTATGGAAAACACACTAGGAAAACTACTGCTACACCAGCCAATAGTTCAAAACACAAATCTTATGGTCGACAACACAACGGCACAGGCCGCCCGACCAAAAGTTCACACTAAAGCGGGCCCTGAGATTCAAGTTCCAAACCCTAAAAGGAACCCGGAAGAGAATCCCAACATTTACCTTACTCAGTCTGAGGCCAAAAGGGCAAAAACTATTCAAACCAACATTGTTGAAATCGAACCGAGGAACTACAAAGGACGCAAACCCTTTTGTTCACTATGCAATCGACATCATGATGGACCATGCGTACTACCTTGTAATCGATGCAAGGTCTATGGACACCAAGTTCAGGACTGCAATTTCCCTCCTACAGGCACTCTGACCTTAAAGGGTCGAGAGTTTGTTTCAAATGCGGAATCGCTGGGCACTACAAAATTGACTGTCCACTAGTAAATCTAAAAGATAACAACAACAAAGAGAGGAACATTCATGTTGAAACCTTCACAGACAACGCCTCTGAAACCGAACTTGACCCAAACAATGCTGCGGGTACATCTCTATACGATAATTTAATCTCATTACGACATCGATAGAATTTGGTTTACTCTACGACATTACCGACTATCACAGACTTTGTGAACATTATAGACTCCTTTAGGCTACTGGTACACCAAGTGGCTACACTACGAACACCGACTGACCAACTATCTGACCTTGTCCTTTGGACATCATGGTCAACCACACCTAAACCTTCCCTCCTCCTTTCACTATTAGACATCTGGGCTTTCGCCTTACAAGGGGAGGAAGGACACACAACTTAAAAGTTGCATCACGTGAAGCGATCATGCAGACCATCACTTCGAATAAACTTCGGGACGAAATTCTCTTAACAAGGGGAGAATGTGACACCCGACAAATTAGGGCAAATTATTAGATACTAATCACTTTGTAATACGTGTAATTAGTTTTGTAATAGGCTAATTATGTGAATCATTATATATATTTGAGAATATATACACGTACGCGATTTATTTGAATCGTGCATTTTCATATCGGGCGAATCCCGATAAAATAATACGGACGTTGGGGAACTCAATTCATTAAATTATATGAAATTATTTAATAAACATATGTGATTCTAAATATTATTTTGATAATATCACGAAAGTATTTCGTAGCGTATAAAATGCTCAGATACGACCGAAAATGCGTGAAACGCGCCCGACAATCGAATAAACGTCAAAATATATTTTATAAATTAAAATATATTATTTTGGATGAAAATCATTTATTTAAAACATCGTAATTCAAATCTTTAACAAAAACGTATAATTTAAATGTTACGCGACTAAACAACCAAAACTCAAAACCGCAAATCAATACCGACACCATAACCAAACATTTTTAGAAATGTCTTCCATGTATTATAAACAATACTTCAACTTAAAAAATATCGAAATTATGTACGTATAACGTATTATATATAAATGTACGATTAAATGATCGGGTAAACAAACACGGGTATAATGCCACTAATTGGGAGGCAAGATTTTATAAACCTCACCTCCAATTTCCATTAAAAAAATCGGCCCAAGACAAGGTGGATCTTGCCTTTGAATATTATACATACATGTGCATACATCAAGATCATAATCATCCTTATTTTTTTTAAAAAAAAACTTCTCTCCCATCTCTCTATCTAACTCGTCTCTTTCTCTCTCTAAAACACCCAAAACCACCACCTTAAGACCACCAAGAACTACCATCAAACACCTCCATTTGCAAAATGGTTAGGAGCTAAACGATCACCATGCAATCCTCTACGATTCTATCTTTTTGGTTTCCAAAACCGACACTTGTAAGTTAACGACACCTTAAAACTACTTTTAATACATTTATTTTACTTGTCTAGTTGATTATCTAGTTAGAAAATGTCCAAAACAAAGCTTAAAACACGTTTTTCTCAAACACATAAACAAGACAGTTTTCTTTCTCTAAAAATCGTCTCACGAAAACGACCATAACTTGAGTTCTAGGATGAATCAACACATGAATTTTATACCAAAATCTCCGTATGGATGTCCTCTACAAAAAGTTATTATTTGACCTTTTCCAGAAATACACGGTTTTTGGTGTAGGAGCTGATCTTTGAACTAGTGTCGGTTTCAGACTAAAACCGACCATTCTTCATATTTATTTTTGTTAAAAATAGTAAATGAATTTTTAAAAATACCATAAATTTCAGAAATAAACTAGACACATGGAAGTCCAATTTTGATTTTTGGTGAGACTTGGTTTGAATTAAAAAGTGTAGAAAACGAGAGGTTCGTCGAGATAAAGATCTGGAAAATATAACCCTAAGGGCTGTTTTGATAAGTTTACAAAACCGACACTTCGGGTGAACCCCGACACGAACCAAAAAATTTATTGAACTTATTGGAACATTTTAAGACTTTTGTAAAAGTCTCGGGTCAAACCGAGCACGTTTGACCATCAAACCGAAAGTAAAAACTTGATCAGCCGCTAGTGTCGCTAGAGGGACAAATCCTATAGCGACACTAGCCCAGTGACGCCTAACCCGATTAAGTGTCGCCTAGCGACACTCAACCTAGTGACGCTAAAAATCAATTTTGTCGCAGATAGCGACACTGACCGAATGACGCTACCTTATCCAGTGTCGCCTGTAGCGACACTAAGCCTAGTGTCGCCAAAATCAATTTGACGTCGCATATAGCGACACTAATCTAATGTCGCTAATTAATTACAAATCATGAATCCAGCGGCACTAAACCTAGTGTCGCCTAACTAGTGTCGCCTATAGCGACACTAGCCCAGTGTCGCCAAAAACAGAGTTGAATTATTTTCCTAAGTATGGGAATATGTTATACTAAATGAGGAACAATTACAATCGATTTTCATTGGAACGTACCAACACACATACTTAAATAAGTATACGATGAAACATATAATAATAATACTTTCAAAATTGTTGTTACAAACCTTATACGATGATAATCGTACATAATATACATATACTTTGGGAAGTATACATTTCACTTCAGAACTTATAAGCTTACACTCGAATCAATTATTATATATGCACACGAACTTACATTCAAATACACTATCGCGTCGCGATACAATGACAGACTTATGAATATACTTCACAAGTATACAACCCAATGAGATACATAATAATAATAGTTGAATTATTATTACACACCGTCACCAACGGGCCGTACACATTTTCAAAACACAAACAAACAAATCAAACCAAATCATTTGGACATTACTAGTTGGATGAACAACTAGCATAGGTGACCTCTCGAGACACCTACATATTATACTAACCTTGCGCGTTGTAAATGCCCGGCAGGTTACAGTCTTCGGACACCTCATCATACTACATCATACTTGCTTCATTGCAATACTTCAGACTCAGGTGAGTCTCATAGCCCTTCATTTTACTGTTTTAAAACCCAGGGGTGGGAATACATGCTCCATTTTATTTACATGTGAACACAAGTACTAAACCTCGATATATTGACTGCATGAGTTGTTTTTACTAATCATGAAGCCCTCCACATCATAGTTTGTTAGTATGGATTTAGCGCGAGTGTTAGTGTATGGTACCATATGGGATTGACAATCCCCGTCCGGGGTAGTCGCGTTACCACGACTGCGGTCGAACGGACGCATTATCATTTGTTCACACGTGTGTATGATTACGCACATGTAGGAGGCAAACTCGATCAGGCACGCGATTGTGATCCTGACACCTTAGTTAAGCTCAAACTATGAGCTCATGGCAGTAATATACATATTTATTTGATTAATTTCAAACCATTATACTAAATCTTGTGGTTCATACATTGTTGTTTCATCAATACACCTGTGAGCTCACCAACGTTAGCTGAACTTTTAGCATGTATTCTCAGGTACTCAGCAGCAGTAGATCTGCTTAGGATTATTAGCTCGAGTCGCATACAGACACCAAGAGATCCCCCTGCATTTCTACATTTTGTAAAATTAGATATGCATAGGATCTCTCACATTTGGCTTACGAGCTTTTGTAATTACTACAACTCTGTAAAACTTTTACATTATATTAATGTAACTTGTAAACGACACATATAGAGTCGTTCATTATATATCTGTGTGCTTTGATTATTGATTAGCCGCGCCCTGACCCGATTCGCCTCCGCAACTCGAAATTGGGGGTGCGACAATAAGTTAAAACTATTTAAGTTACTACACATCAACTACATAAAACGGGGTATTATATTGTTCCAAACTTAGATTATAACAAAACATGTCAAAGTAGCACGACAAGTCAAACATTCCCCGCTCCAGGAGCGTCAGCATCCTGCAACCCACATCCCAAAACATAATCTGCAGGAAGTAAAATGAGGGATGAGCACGAAGCTAAGTGAATGAATGCATCACACACCAACTAACTTAGCTTAACTACTTGTTTACACCAAACAACCGTAAACACACAAATCAACAATTCACTGAATGAGGATCGGTGGTTCTGGAGAATACCATAATACCCGGGTGGCTCCCCAAGAACACTTATCCAACCATATCCGTATGGCCAAAATGGACGAGACCGATATCTACCAGTTATTATAGTCAATCATAGGTTCTACACACAACGAATGAATCAAGTCCCTGTGAAATTCATATAATAACCAACCAGCTCAACCAACCAATTCAACTCGTTGACCTCATTTACAACTGATGCCCAAAGACCAAATAGCACGTAGATTCACAAGCAACAATATCAACTAAATAATTCAACAATTATATCTACGTTCACTTGTTGCAACCAAACAGTTACAACTAAATCAAAGGGTGAGTTCTAAATTCACTCACCGATACCTCAGTAGTCACCACACTCAGCTTCTAATCACTGAGTCTTTGGGGTATCTGAAACACCACAAAACAATACAAGTCAGTAACTTGTCATCAACGGCTAGTACTTAAGTAAATTACCACATTACATAAGTACCCACATTATTAATCAATCACAAATACACTTGAATTATACTAACACTGAAGTACTATGATGAACATTACATACATCAACAACATAACACAATGCAAGTATTAAAGCAAATCAAAGTGTGAACACAGGGTAAATGATCCGCCGGATAACACCTGGGATCCGCCGGATCTCCTTTGGATCCGCCGGATCCTTACCGGATCCAACCCCCTATCCGCCGGATCTAACAATGATCACCTTTTTGAAAAAAACTAATATTAAAGGTGCTTAATAAAAGTGTAGTACCGACCACGGAAGATCCGCCGGATCACATATTGGATCCACCGGATCCCACATAAACCACACTAAGATCCGCCGGATCACTGTCCAGATCCACTGGATCCACAAGTTTAGGTCGAAGATCCACCGGATCACCCAATTGATCTGCCGGATCAACTGGTTTTGCAGGCCGACTGTTCTTCCTAGCTACAGGATATCAACTTTCGAATTTAAACCATATAACTCACCAAATCTTGTTACATGATCAATAAAACATCCTCAGTAACTACAATAACAGTTTATAATTTTCCTACATCATCATGCATCAACTAATCACTGTTATTCCTATGATTTTTAACATACAATTCGATTGATAAGTTAATACAACTATAAAACTTACCACTAAGAATTGAAGAACAAGATGACTAGGATAGCAAGCTAGTTAGAATCAAGATCACAAACTCAAGATCAAGATCACAGCTTCAGTTTGATTCGAATTGGATATAAAGGTGATAGGTTTTAGGGTTTTATTTGATTTCTTAAGAAAGAACGTAATAACTTTCTAATTTAAGAAAGTTCTAAATATAGGTCGGCTACCGACCCCGTATCCACTTAAAACCAACCCCTTTCAAATCTATGGTCTGGAACCTAAAAACCATTTACGATTCCAATTACTTTATTTTACCGTCAACTATAGTAAATTAATACAAATAACAATTTGCTATTCATAATATGTCCTTGGACTTATTTATCTAAGTTTTACAGTAAAACAAATAATGTCAAGTAATTTCTAAAACAACTAAATAACAATTTATAATAAGAAATTACCAGACCACTGGAGAGGATGTTACAAATCTCCCCACCTTAAGAAGATTTCGTCCTCGAAATCTCATCACGACCAAACAATCCAGGATATCTGGATCTCATACTCTCCTCAGTTTCCCACGTTAAGTTCGAACCTAAAGTATGTTTCCATTTCACTAACACCATGGGGATCTGTTTCTTCCTAAGTTTAACAACTTTTCGGTCTAGAAGTTTAACATATTCTTCAACTAACTTCTGACTCCGATCAACTTTCAAATCTTGCAAAGGAAGAATCTGAGAATGGTCTTCAACATTGCACTTTCTCAAGTAACAAGTATTAAACGTATTATGAATACCAGCAAGCTCTGGAGGAAGATCAAGCGTAATTGAATGATCATTAACAACTTTACTAATTCTGAATGGACCAATATATCGAGGAGCCAATTTCCCCCGCTTTCCAAACTGAATAACTCCCTTCCAAGGAGAAACTTTCAAATAAACTACTTCACCTTCAACAAATGATACTGGTCGTCTACGTGGATCTGCATATTTCTTTTGTCTGTCACGTGCAGCTTTCAACTTTTCACGCGCAACTGCCACTTTGTCTGCCGTCATCTGAACAATGTCGGGCCCAGCAAACTGTTTCTCTCCAGCTTCTAACCAACATGTAGGCATTCTGCAACGTCAACCATTGATAAAACTCGAGATCGTTTAAGCTCAGATTGTTTAGATCTTGATCTAGGATAAAATAACATTGACAATAATATGCAGCGGAATAAGAACAAATCAATTTTATCACAACAAGTGTTGAGACATAGATTGTGACAACAGATCTAGCTTGAAATAGGACTGGTGTAATTATTATTACGTTTGTACATTGGTTTAGATTTGTAAATAAATATTTGTTTTGTTAGTAATATTCGTTAAACATATTATTGTGCTAAGTTAGACGAATGTTAAATACGAAATAAATATATAGACGTTTCATGCAAAGCGAGTCGAGATCTCAAGTCGCAGCGAGTTGAGCTATGAGGTGAGACCTGAACTCGACTGGCATTAGTCTGGCGAGCCGAGTCCTATACTGGGCTTGGGCTGCGAGTTGGGCTGAACTCGCAGGCCCATGCGAGCCGAGACGAACTGAACGTATATAATGTTTTTCATTCGGTGAAAAACATAACTTTTGGCATTTGATACTCTCAATCTGCGAACTCAGTAAAACCCAGAGAAAACTAAACCTATGGCTAGACTTTGACGTATTATTCGTTTAAAGTTAAGCTTTATATACGCAATTACGAACATATTCGTTGTTAGTAAGATAACACCGTATTGAGGGATTCCGCACCTTAATACTACAGATAACGAAGTTATCGATCCTAGAACTAGGGACTTACATCTGGTATCAGAGCTTTCGGGCTAAATACGAGTGTGTTCGTGAGTTTTAGTGATATTGCGTTTTTGATTCGGGTCGTTTTTACATGCTTTCTTGTAATACTAACGATCAAAATCACTCTCTGGACGTTTTAGGGTTTGTTTACGGTCGAAATTTCCTGTTTCAATCGTAAAAATACCTTAAATATTCGTTTTCGGGTTTAACAACCGTTTCGCGAGTCGAGATTAGGGTTCCAGCTTCGCCTGCGAACCGAGTTGAACTAGCGAGTCGAACTGAGACTTGCGAGTCGAACCGATATCCCTCGCGAATCCAAATCACTTGCGAATCGACATCTTTAGCGATCCGAACTGAGGCTTGCGAATTGACATATTCTGCGAGTCGAGCTGAGATTGCGAGTTGAACTGAGTCCTGCGAGTTGAGTTTTCTGAATTCGCTGAAACAGTTTTACCTTACGTTTTTTAAGATGTCTGACTTAAGTAGAATGATCGAAATGGACCACGAGGTGGGAAAATCAAACGTTCCACCTAAGTTGTTGAGGATCGAGGATTACTACAATTGGAAGGACAGATTTGAATCTTACTTTAGATTCCATGACCTGTCAATCTGGATGTGTATCAAGAGTGGATACACCGCACCTACTCAAACTGTTCAAAATGCCACTGTGGTTGTTACCTATCCGAACATGAGTGATCAACAGAAGGAAGCTTACAGAAATGAAAATAAAGCACATTCATGCATAAAGATGTGTCTTCCTAAAGAGATCGCTCATCAACTGAAGTCTTTTCATACTGCTAGAACGCTCTGGGAAGCTCTAGAGAAAAGAGGTGAGGGAAGTCCACAAGTGAGAGCTGGCAAGAGGAGTCTTCTCAAAAAGCAGTTTACTATGTTTAAAGCTATAAAAGGAGAAGATCTTGATGCCTATGTCACACGTTTCTACCATCTGCTAAGTGAACTGGAATACCATGAGATTGTTGAAGAAGAAGTAGCTAAAACCGACTAGTTTCTTGAGGGTTTGCCTTCTAAATGGGAAATGTATGGCGTTATGATTAAGGATAACGAAACTAGGTATTCTACTATGACCTTAGAGCAAGTCATTGACAAGCTGAAAGGTTATGATTTCTCCAGAAAGTCAAGAGATAGTGATTCTGATCAGGTTCAGAACCCTGGGTTATATCATGGAAAGACAAATCTCTCGACTGTGTCCTCTAGTTCGACAACTGCACTGTTAGTTGGTGATACTGGTGAAAATGGAGAAATGATTTCTGAAGATCTGTGCTTTATTTCCTCTTCTAGTGATGAGACAAAGGGAAAGAATTCCGAGAAGTCACCTCAAGAGCATCAGAAGATGCCGATGAGTGTGAAATCTGCTGAACAGCAACTGTCTGTTCTTGCTTCCTTTGTGGCATCATATGAGAATTATATAGAGGGAAAGATCAATGATCCTGTTCTATTTGACGAGGATTATGAACAGATAGATCCGGATTATGTTGAGGAATTGGAACTTCAAGAGATGTTAGCATTAGTTTCAAGAAAAGTTAAAAATTTCCTCAAGAGAACTGGTAGAAAGGTGTTGGGCAATAGATCAGGGTTTGATAAAACCAAGGTCAGATGCTTTAACTGTCATGGTATTGGTCATTTTGCTAGAGAATGCCAAAGACCTAAAGTAGAAGCACAAGGAAAACAAGGTTCGGGAAGTACTCTTGCTTCTAAAGCCTTAGTGGTAAAGCAGTTGGATGGCTCTTATGATTGGCAAGCTCATTCTGAGGAAGCCTTGATGGCCGAGATTGAAGAGACAGCTGCTGGATCAGTGTCCTACATGCCCACTGATATGGAACAGAGAGTAGAGGTGCCTGAGTCTGAAATGAAGGCAAGTGATGATGACGTGCTATATATGGATTCAACTCCAGATATGAGTCCTGAAGAATTCGTGGCACGCATGGCTGAAGTACAAACTGACAAGAAGAAGGTATGTTTAGATATTCTTAATCTTGCTGATGTTTGTTACTTGGTTACTGATTTACAATCTCAGAATAGTGTTTTAACTGTGTCAAATAGCAATCTGTCATCACAATTGAATGTGGATAAGGAATCCTATAAGACTGTTAGATCTGAACTTGATCAAGCCATTATGGATATTCGTAGATTAAGTGATGATAAACAGGCCTTAAAAGATAAAATTAAGTCTGATGCTTCAGATAGAACAAAACTTAGAGATACCATAAGTGAAAAATCTGTTATTATAGATGGTCTCTATATGAACATTGATGACTTAAATCGAACAATAGCTGATCGGGATAGAGAGTTAGCTGAGCTGAAGCATAAGTTAGTAGAACAAAATCGTAAGATTGAGTCCTACAGAACTTTAGAAATGGATAAAATGCTAGATGTTCAACCTAGTGTAAAGGACAAGACTGGGATAGGATACAATGATGTACCTCATCCTTTTAATGCCAATTACACTAGTAACTCGATAGATTCTGAAATGACAGATGCTAATCCTGAGATTTCAGTAACTAATGACCAGGAAAAGTTAGAGGTGCAGAAGGAGGTAGTTAAGAACGTATCATTAGATAATAGCAAGGCGTCTCATTTCACCAAAATACAGTTTGTATCTGGTGGAGTGATTAACGATGCTAAGACTGATGATAAGGTTAATAAGGAACAAATACCTGAACCTTTAGTGCCTAAAACTCCGAGTAGTAATGCAAAAGTTCCTAAATCACGCAAGCAGATGTCATGTTTCAAGTGTCGCCAAAAGGGACACGTGGCTTCGTGTTGTCCTAACAAAAAGCCTGAAACACCACATAAGTTTGTGATTGATGAAAAGACACAGATCGACTCTAGTATGACTGTAGATAGGTTAGATACCAAACCTAAGTTAGGTAATAAACCTGTTAACATTCTTAAAAGAGACGGTAAACATAGTGTCTCCCCACCTAAACCTAAACGGCCATATACTCAAAGTGATAATTCTGTCTATAAGTCTAGGGATGTGACACCGTCGAGGTTTAGAACTCCAAGTAGAGGCCATAGTCATTATGAGAGTGGTACTACTTCGCGATCACATGAGTTTAATTATAGTTATCATAATAGAGCTCATAATTATGTGCCTAGGAGGTTATCCTCAAATTCACCTCTTAAGGCTGATCATCCACAAACTCAAGCTACTTCGAAAGTAACCAAAGCTCCTGATGGGAAGGATGGTTATTTTAAAGAGCTTAAGTTTGTTGATGATAAGGGACAAACCAAGACCGTAATGGCTTGGGTCCCTCTTGATAACTGATTGTGTTTTGTGTTATGTGCAGGAGCATGCTGTGAACAAGGACAGCTGGTGGTATGTAGACAGTGGATGCTCGAGGCACATGACTGGAGAAAGAAGTCTACTGAAGGACTTCAAGGAGAGTCTCAAGCAAAAAGTAAATTTTGCAGGAGATAAAGGAGGAGTAATTTCGGGAAAAAGGAAAAGTTTCAAATGGAACTTTGACTCTTGAGGATGTGAACTATGTTGAAGAACTAACTCACAACCTAGTGAGTGTTTCCCAAGTCTGTGATAAAGGTCATCCAGTTTATTTTAATGAAAAAGAGGCCTTAGTCCTGAAGCCAGGTTTCAAAATTCCTGATGAATGGATATTGATGAGGGCGCCAAGGAAGAAGGACATCTATGCTATCAACATGGGTGTTCCTAATTCTTCAATGGTGTCTACATGTTTATTATCCAAGGCTTCGGAAACAGACGTATTATTATGGCATAGGAGAATGGCACACCTAAACTGGAGAAAGATGAATTATATAACCAAAAATGGTTTGGTTCTAGGTGTACCACAAAAACGTTTCGAGTCTGAGGATAAGTGTGTTCCTTGCATGAAAGGAAAGCAGCACAAGAAACCACACAGACCTAAGACTGAAAACTCTATCTCCTCGCCATTTGAATTGCTACATATGGATCTCTTTGGCCCTATAAGCAAGAGAAGTCTAGGTGGCAAATGGTACTGTTTGGTTGTCACAGATGATTATTCTAGATTCTCATGGGTATTCTTTTTGGGATCAAAGGATGAAACTCCTGGAATTCTAATTGAGTTCTTTGATCTAGTAGAGAATGTCTATAAAAAGAGAGTGAAGCGTATTCGTAGTGACAATGGAACAGAATTTAAGAATTCAACGTTGAATATCTATTGCTTAAGCAAAGGGATATTACATCAATTCAGTGCACCTTATGAACCTCAACAGAATGGTGTTGCTGAAAGGAAAAATAGAACGTTGATTGAAGTTGCAAGAACAATGCTTGCTGATTCAAAGCTTCCGGTCATCTTTTGGGCAGAAGCAGCGAATACAGCATGTTATGTTCTTAATAGAGTTCTTACGGTTAAAAGACATAACAAGACTTGTTATGAGCTTTTAAACAATAAGAAACCAAACTTAAAAGGGTTTGAACCCTTTGGAGTTTCATGCACCATATTAAAGACTGGACATCAAGCAAAATTTGGTGAGAAGGCTGACGAAGGATTTTTCCTAGGTTATATGCCCAATTCACCAAACAAGAGAGTCTTTAATAAAGTCACAGGACGTTTGGAGGTAGTTTATAATATTGAGGTTACGAGCTACTCACCTGATGTTCATAAGGGCTTAGATTGGCAATTTGATTATTCTGATCTTTTTGCGTCATTTAAAGTTCCTATTATTGACTATGTCAGTGATTCAGAGATAGCTGAACATTTAGTGTCTGAAGATGTTGATACTGGTCATGCTTCAACATCAAGTGTTAAACAGTCTGGAATTAAGACTACTGTTGACTTAGATAAAGCTTCTACAAGTGAGTCACAACAACCTTCAGAGGATAAGTCTCAAGAAACAGAAGATCTTGATGATCTTCCGACAAAGTTTGATGATACACTTACTCCTTTGAAACATTTAAGGATCTCTTCTGCTCGTACGGAAGATGTACCTTCATTGGAAGAGATTGGTACTAACTTAGAAGATGAGATTCCAGTTGAGCCTGTTGCTTCAACTAGAACGAGTAAGAATCATCCCGCTGAAAACATCATCGGTGATATTAATACTCCGGTTCAAACTAGGCATCAATCCAGAGCTAGTACGTCTGAGAATTTAGAATACCAAAGCTTGTATACTGCAATGAAAGAGACAGGGATTCCTAATCAATGTCTATATTCATGCTTTATCTCACAAGTCGAGCCTAAAAATGTTCAGATGGCTTTAAAAGAAAGCTCGTGGGTAGAAGCAATGCAAGAGGAACTATCACAGTTCACAAAATTACAAGTATGGGAGTTGGTTGACCTACCAAAGGGAGAATATCCAATTGGAACTAGATGGGTATTTAAGTGCAAGAGAGATGATAAAGGAATCGTTACTCGCAATAAAGCTCGTCTGGTGGTTCAAGGTTTTAATCAACAAGAAGGTATAGATTACAATGAAGTGTTTGCACCAGTTGCTAGGCTAGAAGCAATTAGAGTATTCTTAGCATTCGCATCATATTTTGGTATAAAAGTGTATCAGTTGGATGTTAAGAGTGCCTTTTTGTATGGCAAAGTGGAAGAATTGGTGTATGTTTCACAACCGCCAGGGTTTGCTGATCCTGAGTATCCAGATAGAGTATATCGTTTGAATAAGGCTCTATATGGATTACATCAAGCACCTAGGGCATGGTATGGAACACTATCAACGTATCTACTTGAGAATGGATTTACAAGAGGATCGATAGATAGTACACTGTTTGTGAAGTGGAAAAAGAAAGACTTTCTTCTCGTACAAGTTTATGTTGATGACATTATCTTTGGATCGTCTGATGAAAAGATGTGTCAAGAATTTGAGAAAGTCATGAGAAAAAGATTTGAAATGTCTGCAATGGGAGAGTTGAATTTCTTCTTAGGATTACAAGTTGATCAAAAGAAGGATGGATTCTTTATTCATCAATCTAAATATACATATGAGCTATTAGAACGCTTTAAGATTGATGAAAGTAAGGTCTACAATACTCCAATTCCAGTCAATCATGGACTAGGTCCAGATACATCGAGTGATAGCGATGTGGATCCAACTCTTTATAGAGCCATGATCGGATCACTAATGTATCTCACAGCCTCTAGGCCTGACATAATGTTTGTTGTCTGTTTATGCGCAAGATATCAGGCTAATCCGAAAGAGTCACATATGCAAGCTGTTAAACGAATCTTTCGTTACCTCAAAGGGAAACCTAAGCTGGGTCTTTGGTATCCGATTGATGGAGACTTAGATCTCGTAGCTTATACTGATTCGGATTACGGAGGATGCAATCAGAATAGGAAATCAACGACCGGAGGATGTCAATTCCTAGGAGGTAGATTAATATCCTGGCAGTGCAAGAAGCAAACCTCGGTAGCCATTTCTACATGTGAAGCTGAGTATGTTGCAGCTGGCAGCTGTTGCTCGCAAGTACTTTGGATTCAACAGCAACTGCGGGATTACGGGTTAAATTAACCAATACTCCTATGATGATTGATAATGAATCTACTATGTCGATCACCAATAATCCTGTGAAGCACAGTTAAACTAAGCATATTGATATTCGACATCATTTTATTAGAGATTGTGCTGAGAAGAAGTTGATAAAGTTAGTTAATGTGACACCCGACCAATTAGGGCTACTGTTAGTTCCTAATCATTGTGCTAATACATGTAATTAGGGTGAATTATGTGTATCATTATGTGTATTAATATATGTTATTATATTTGCACACATTTGCGATTTGTTTAAATCGTACACTTTATTATCGGATGGAGTCCGACACAGTTTAAATACGACGTTGGTGAAAACATTTCTATAAATAACTTTAATCTATTTTTAGAAGTTGTTTATCATTATCTATTATTTTGCTAAAATAATACTCGAAAAACCTAGACGTTTCGGTTAAAACGTCTCAAACGCAACGATAACGCGCGAATTTATTTCGACAACCAAACGAACGTCAATAATTAAATTGACAACCTAAATTAAGTATTTTAAATAATACTTCAATGGAAAATTATCCAAATTATATCGTTAACCTAAACGACTCAAAATAACGTTACGCGATTAAACCGCCGTAGAACAAACACGCAAATCGAGGCCGACGAATTAACGGGACATTTTTATAAATGTTTTCAAGTATTTCAATAAACGTCTCAATCAAAAATATCGAAATTTATGTCGTCACTTAAAAACGCGTATAAAACGTTTAACATATAAATAAACGTTTAAACAATCGGGTAAACGAACGTAAAACGCAACGATTTAAGCTTGAAATGTGAAATGACCAAAATACCCCTTGTGGGACCACATGGGGGCCGGCCACCCCATGTGCCACCACCCTTCTTCCTCCTCTCTTATTACATGCAAAGTCATGATGATGTTCATCACCACTTACACACACTTCACTCCCATTTTCATTTCACACTCAACTCCTTTCCCCAAGTTTCTCTCAAAACTCTCTCTCATTTTCTGGAGAAAAACACAGCCCAAACACCTCCATAAACCACCATTGATCACCACCATTAATCAAGAACAAGGAAGAAGAAGAAACAAGAATCAAGCTCCATTTCATCACCACCATTTTTTCTTCATCATTTGCTTGGTATAAATCATCAAACCTTTTACTTAGCTTACTTTTAATCTACTGATTATGATGTTATAGTGTTCATCTATCATGATTATGTCCAAACTTGGTGTTGAAAATCGTTTTTATAAAGCAAACAAGAACATGCATGAAATCTGCCTAGAAATCGACAGTTCACAAAAATATTCGTATAAAATCAAATACTGAGAGTTAGAAGATGCATTTTTTTTTAAAATTTGCGTATTGAAAAGATCTACAACTTTCATGTTTTACACTTTTTCCAGAAACGTACTCATTTTTCTCTACGATCCGATTTATAAGACTGACCAGGAAGTTTTTCGATAAAATGTGTTCGGTTGTTACGCGGCTTTATTTAACTATGTTAATGGACTTGTTAGAAGCTGAAAATTTGATATGTTAGTCAAGACACTTAGTAAATCAGTTGGTAAAAATTTGGAAGTTTGATTTGGACTATAGATAGGTGAAATCAGTTGGCGTAATGACCCGACATAAACCGAAAACATTAAATCTTGAAGTTTAAGGTGTAAACTTAAAAACCGACATCTCGAAACGACCCCGACTCGAACCAAAATTTCTGGAGACTCTTTGAACATATCTAAGGCTTCCCTAAAAATTTCGGGTCAAACCGAGCCCGTTTGACCATGTTTACAAAGCAAAAACACAACAGTTTGACTTTGCGAGTTGACTTTGACTTGCGAGTTCAGTTTGACTTGCGAGTTCAGTTGACTTGCGAGTTCAGTTTGACTTTGCGAGTTCAGTTTGACTTGCGAGTTCAGTTTGACTTTGCGAGTTCAGTTTGACTTGCGAGTTCAGTTTGACTTTGCGAGTTCAGTTTGACTTGCGAACTGAAGACTTGCGAGTTCAGTTTGACTTGCGAACTGAAGACTTCCGAGTTGACTTTGACTTAGGAGTTGACCTTTTTCAGTTGACTTTTTGACCTTGAGAGTTGACTTTTTAACCCTTAGTTAATTCTCATAAAATCACATTTTAGACTCTAAATTCCGAGCCTTAACACATTCGGACATATATAAAAGCAATAAACACCTACAAAGATCAAACCTTTATGATGTAGATTCATATATGAAACACAGGTGCTTCGAGAAGTATACAACACGATGAACTTAACAATAATAATACTTTGAATTATTATTACAAACTTTCACCAACGGGTCGTACACATTTTTAGTAAACGAACTTGAACAACTTATATGGACATACTAGTTAGATGAACTAGCTCTAGGTGGACATTAACCCTCCACCTACATTGTGAATTAAGTGGACATTAACCATCCACTTACATAGATGATCTTTTAAGACATCTACTCATACAACCTTATACGTTTAGGACGTTAAAAGGCTACACATTGGATCACACTTTGCTTGCTAATTGATATTGCTTGCTTGCTATTTGCTAGAACTCAGGTGAGTTTCATAGCCCCTCTTTTTACAGTTTTATAACTATTTTGGGGGAGAATACATACTACAACTGTTTTATACAATTGCTTTGCAACTGCTTTGTATACATTTGATTTACACAACTGCTTTTATGAACACAAGTACCATAAACAACGCTATACGGATTGCATGAGTTAACACACTAATCCACAAAGGCCCTACACATCATAGTTTGTTAGTTTTGCTAAAGCGTGAATATTAGTAAATAGATCTATTTGGGACTGACAATCCCCGTCCGGGTTAGTCGCGCTAACCAGTCAAACGGACGTATTAATATTTGTTCATAACGAGTGTACCGGATTAGACACTTGCATTGGGGCACCCACGATCGTGTACTCGAAAGAGGCACGGCACACATTGTTAAGCTTCGGACTATGAGCTCATGGCAAATGGTATACATATTTTTGCATTCGTGCAACTACATATTTACTTATCGTTTGTTAACGATACATTTACTTGACATATTTACCTATCGTTTGTTAACGATACATTTACTCAACACATTTACTTATCGTTTGTTAACGATACATTTACTTATCATTGTTGAATGATACAACGATTAAAATCTTGTGTTTCATAACTCGTGTTTCATACTATTGGGTTTTATACCAACATTTAAACAACTCTATGAACTCACCAACTTTATGTTGACCTTTTAGTATGTATTTCTCAGGTAACCCGCCGCAGTAGGAAGCTATGGATAGCTTAACTCGAGTCGCATATTTTTCAACATCTCAGGATCTAGATTGCATTTTACTATATTTAGTAACTTTGTAATTCAACTTATATTATGCGAACTCCAAATGTTTTGTACAACTATTGTAAACAAATTTGAATTATGGAATGTAATATTTTCAAACGTCTCATATAGAGGTCGTTTGCTTTAATCTTTGTGTAATGATATTTGATTTGGTCGGCGCCCCCATGACACCTCATGTTTCCGCTGCCACGTGTTTTGGGGGTGCGACAGATTGGTATCAGAGCCTAAGGTTATAGCGAACTAGGATTGCATTAGTGACCTAGACTATAACCGTTAGGTTAGTATTCCTCATTTGTTATGACTGGTTCAGCAATTGCATCATTTGAATTTAATTTAACATAGCTTGATCAACTATGTACAATTAAACAAGAATCGATGCAAGACCTGAAATGGTTATGGTGGATGGGAATGCATTAGAAGGCTTTGACCGAGGATAGAACGGGACCAACCTTATACGTGCTTATGTGCTAGGTTATTGTATCTATATAACCTTAACCTTACGTATACTAAAACTCCTTGCCACAGAAAATGGCAACCACTCCCACCGCTACGTCTCCCAACTCTGAGAACGAAGCCCAAACACGACCCGCTACTGAGGAAATCGTTACTATGTCTTCAGCACCAAACTCTCCTGAACGACTTCACTACATCACTGGCGAAGCCCGAGTGTTACGTACTCACCCAAGGGGTACCAGATCATCTCGAGCCAACCCTTACTCAAACTCCATTGCTAATACCACCCGCCGTCCATCATACCCTCGTAGATGGGACTGGCTACCCACAACTCTAAATACTTGGAGGTCTGAGGAAAACATGGAGGTTTTCGATGATTCCATGGACATCTCTCTATACACCCAGGAACCAATACACCACACTGTACCCGTGTTAGCTGCTCGACTTCACCGCCATGAGGCAAGACTTGAAAACCTGGAACGAGAACAATACATAGTGCAAATGTACTGGCTGCGCCAATCACATGACCGCATTGCACAACTGTTTCAAGACCAAGAAAACATGACAAACACTCTAGAAATGATGCACCAACACGTCATTGACGACAGAGGCGCGGTTGACCTTCTTCAAGCAAGGTTAGAAGAATGTGAACAACGTTCACGGGAAGCTGAAGAGTACACCCGAGTACTAGAGCAACGATTAACCTTGGCTGAGGATAACGCCCGACAAGCTGGTAGACTTGCAAGAAACGTGGACCGACTTGTCACACTAATGGAACGAATAAACTTGCGTTAGAACTAGTTTGATCTTTATCTTGTAACCTATCGAGGCGGGATATGCCCGACTAATCTATCTTATGTTGTCTTTTGTAAACTCTAGTAATAAGGCCGGTAGTAACAATTCCCGGCATGTTTTGTGAAATTCCTAAATTTTGTAACCGTTTAAACTTGCGCCTCGGTGTGGTTATAAAAATTTGCTTCCTTGTTTTATTGAATATCTTGCTGTACATACTTGTTTTATTTTCTTGTGTACACCTGCAAAGATTTTAAGATCTTACTCACTGAAATCTTATGTACCTCGTATTCTCTTTATCTCAGAATCATGGCACCAAAACGTCAAATGAACTCCGCTGACATCGAGCAACTCGTTAATTAGAGGGTCCAAGCAGCTCTAGAAGCTGCCAGAAACAATCCCAATCCGAACCAAGGAAACCCTGGAGGGACAGGCAACAACCCACCTGTGCCAAAGCCCTGCACCCACAAAGATTTCATGAATTGTAAACCTCTCCATTTCAAAGGAACCGAAGGAGCCGTCGGTCTTATGCGATGGATTGAGAAAATGGAGTCAGTCTTCCGAATAAGTAACTGTCAAGAAGAGAACAAAGTCAAATTCTCTACCTACACTCTAGCTGAGGGTGCACTCACTTTCTGGAACACATACGCCCAAACTCAGGGTATTGATGCTGCTTATCAAATATCTTGGGACGAACTTAAGAACTTGTTGAGGGAAGAATACTGTCCGCGCGAGCAACTCCAACAGCTCGAACATGAATTCTGGAACCTCACAGTTCAAGGAAATGATATTACTGGCTACACAACCAGATTTCACCAGCTTGCTCTTCTTTGTCCATCTATGGTGGACCCTGAATCCAAACGTGTCGAAAGATACATTTGGGGACTACCTGATTCCATCCAAGGCAATGTCATCTCTTCCAAACCCGGGACCATCCAGAGTGCCGTCCGCATGGCACACGAGCTTATGGCTCAAATTGTCCGCCGTGGGGCACCCACCGTGAAAACCACAGGGGACAACAAAAGAAAATGGTCTGGGAACAACAGCAACCAACAACAAACCAACAAAAAGGCCGAGACTGTAAAGGCCTACACTTCTGGTTCAGGATCTGGGGATAAGAAAGCATACGTAGGAAAGAAACCTTACTGTTCCTCTTGCAATCGACACCATGATGGTCCGTGTGGTAACCAATGCGGTAACTGCAAACGCTACGGACATCTAACCAAAGATTGCCGAACTCAACCCACAAATGCCAACCCAAACAACCAACCCAACGCACCAAAAGCTTGTTTCGAGTGTGGCAGCACTGCCCATTTTAGAAACACCTGCCCGAAACGCAACAACAACGCCAACAGAAACAACAACAATAACAACAACCCCCGCGGTCGCGCTTTCGTCATCAACGCAGGAGAAGCCCGCCAGGATCCCAATGTGGTAACCGGTATGTTTCTCCTCAATGATTTAACCGTTACTGTTTTGTTTGATACCGGAGCTGATAAAAGCTTCATATCTGATGAATTCATTTCACTTCTCAACATAACACCCATTGCCCTAGATGCTAAGTACACTGTAGAGTTAGCTAACGGCAAACTGATCGAGGCCGATAGTGTGATACCTAATTGCACTTTAAACCTCGCCAATGAATTGTTTCCCATAGACCTTATCCCTGTTGAAATCGGGAGCTTCGATGTCATCGTAGGCATGGACTGGTTGTCCAAGCATCATGCTGAAATTGTCTGTTTTGAAAAGATTGTACGTATACCTCTCGCTACCGGTGGAACCTTGATCATACAGGGGGAGACTGGTAGGCGAAACTTAAACATCATCTCGTGTATGAAAACCCAAAAGTACCTGAGGAAAGGCTACCCAGCAATCCTTGCTCATGTAACCGAAAAGAAGTCGGCTGAAAAGCGACTCGAAGATGTACCCATTGTACGAGACTTTCCTGAAGTCTTTCCCGAAGACTTGCCAGGCCTTCCCCCGCCTAGACAAGTCGAGTTCCAAATCGACCTTGTGCCCGGTGCTGCACCCGTGGCACGAGCCCCATACAGATTAGCCCCATCCGAGTTGCAGGAGTTATCCACCCAATTACAGGAACTCCTGGACAAGGGATTTATTCGACCAAGTTCCTCACCTTGGGGAGCTCCGGTCCTATTCGTTAAAAAGAAGGATGGATCCTTCCGCATGTGTATCGATTACCGTGAACTAAACAAACTCACTATCAAAAACCGATACCCACTTCCTAGAATCGACGACCTGTTTGACCAACTTCAAGGTTCGAGCTTTTACTCAAAGATCGACCTTCGGTCTGGTTATCACCAACTTCGCGTTCGAGACGCCGACATCCCGAAAACCGCTTTCCGAACCCGCTACGGGCATTACGAATTTCAAGTGATGCCTTTTGGTCTAACTAACGCACCGGCTGTATTCATGGATCTTATGAATCGGGTGTGCAAACCATATCTAGATAAGTTTGTCATTGTATTCATTGATGACATCTTGATCTACTCTCGCAACGAAACAGAACATGGCCAACACCTCAAAACTATCTTGGAATTACTCAAACACGAGGAGCTATACGCCAAGTACTCCAAGTGTGAGTTCTGGATGCGAACAGTACAATTCCTAGGGCATGTCGTTGACAGCCAAGGGATACGTGTTGATCCAGCAAAAATCGAGGCCATCAAGTGCTGGAAAGCACCAACCACTCCAACCGAGGTCCGACAATTCTTAGGTCTCGCCGGGTATTATCGGCGATTCATCGAGAATTTTTCCCGAATTGCTCAACCATTAACCTCCTTGACTCAGAAAGACAAGAAATTCGACTGGACCGACAAACAGGAGTCGGCTTTTCAACTCCTTAAACAGAAACTCTGCAGTGCACCAATCCTATCCTTACCCGAAGGCGCCGATGATTTCGTAGTTTACTGCGACGCCTCACATCAAGGACTAGGCTGTGTGTTAATGCAACGTGATAAGGTCATCGCTTACGCCTCCCGGCAACTGAAAATCCATGAGAAAAACTATACCACTCACGATCTCGAATTAGGAGCCGTTGTTTTTGCGCTCAAAATTTGGAGACACTACCTATATGGTACCAAGTGCACTATCTTCACTGACCACAAAAGCCTTCAACATATCTTTGATCAGAAGGACCTAAACATGAGACAACGTCGTTGGGTCGAGTTACTTAGTGGCTACGACTGTGAAATCCGATACCACCCGGGTAAGGCTAACGTTGTTGCCGATGCCCTAAGCCGTAAAGAACGAGTGAAACCCCTTCGAGTTCGAGCCCTTGGTTTAACCATCCACAACGATCTTATTGCTCAAATTCATTCCACTCAACTCGAAGCACTCAACGAGAAAAATATCAAAAATGAGGCCTTGCGAGGCATGGAAAAACAATTCGAAATCAAATCCGATGGAACCCGATACTTCTCCAACCGAATTTGGTTACCTAACTTTGGGAACCTACGAGAATTGGTCATGGACGAAGCTCACAAATCCCGGTACTCCATACATCCTGGTTCTGACAAGATGTATCATGACGTCAAACAACGGTATTGGTGGCCCAACATGAAAGCTGACATAGCCACGTATGTTAGTAAGTGTCTAACCTGTGCCAAGGTTAAGGCCGAATACCAGAAACCTTCTGGGTTACTCCAACAACCCGAGATACCTCAATGGAAATGGGAAAACATAACCATGGACTTCATCAACAAGCTACCAAAAACACCGAGCGGTTGCGATACCATTTGGGTGATCGTAGATCGTCTCACAAAATCCGCCCATTTCCTAGCCATCAAAGAAAACGACAAGATGGAGCGATTGGCTCGCATCTACATCAAAGAGGTTGTAGCACGACACCCGACCAATTAGGGCTACTGTTAGTTCCTAATCATTGTGCTAATACATGTAATTAGGGTGAATTATGTGTATCATTATGTGTATTAATATATGTTATTATATTTGCACACATTTGCGATTTGTTTAAATCGTACACTTTATTATCGGATGGAGTCCGACACAGTTTAAATACGACGTTGGTGAAAACATTTCTATAAATAACTTTAATCTATTTTTAGAAGTTGTTTATCATTATCTATTATTTTGCTAAAATAATACTCGAAAAACCTAGACGTTTCGGTTAAAACGTCTCAAACGCAACGATAACGCGCGAATTTATTTCGACAACCAAACGAACGTCAATAATTAAATTGACAACCTAAATTAAGTATTTTAAATAATACTTCAATGGAAAATTATCCAAATTATATCGTTAACCTAAACGACTCAAAATAACGTTACGCGATTAAACCGCCGTAGAACAAACACGCAAATCGAGACCGACGAATTAACGGGACATTTTTATAAATGTTTTCAAGTATTTCAATAAACGTCTCAATCAAAAATATCGAAATTTATGTCGTCACTTAAAAACGCGTATAAAACGTTTAACATATAAATAAACGTTTAAACAATCGGGTAAACGAACGTAAAACGCAACGATTTAAGCTTGAAATGTGAAATGACCAAAATACCCCTTGTGGGACCACATGGGGGCCGGCCACCCCATGTGCCACCACCCTTCTTCCTCCTCTCTTATTACATGCAAAGTCATGATGATGTTCATCACCACTTACACACACTTCACTCCCATTTTCATTTCACACTCAACTCCTTTCCCCAAGTTTCTCTCAAAACTCTCTCTCATTTTCTGGAGAAAAACACAGCCCAAACACCTCCATAAACCACCATTGATCACCACCATTAATCAAGAACAAGGAAGAAGAAGAAACAAGAATCAAGCTCCATTTCATCACCACCATTTTTTCTTCATCATTTGCTTGGTATAAATCATCAAACCTTTTACTTATCTTACTTTTAATCTACTGATTATGATGTTATAGTGTTCATCTATCATGATTATGTCCAAACTTGGTGTTGAAAATCGTTTTTATAAAGCAAACAAGAACATGCATGAAATCTGCCTAGAAATCGACAGTTCACAAAAATATTCGTATAAAATCAAATACTGAGAGTTAGAAGATGCATTTTTTTTTTAAAATTTGCGTATTGAAAAGATCTACAACTTTCATGTTTTACACTTTTTCCAGAAACGTACTCATTTTTCTCTACGATCCGATTTATAAGACTGACCAGGAAGTTTTTCGATAAAATGTGTTCGGTTGTTACGCGGCTTTATTTAACTATGTTAATGGACTTGTTAGAAGCTGAAAATTTGATATGTTAGTCAAGACACTTAGTAAATCAGTTGGTAAAAATTTGGAAGTTTGATTTGGACTATAGATAGGTGAAATCAGTTGGCGTAATGACCCGACATAAACCGAAAACATTAAATCTTGAAGTTTAAGGTGTAAACTTAAAAACCGACATCTCGAAACGACCCCGACTCGAACCAAAATTTCTGGAGACTCTTTGAACATATCTAAGGCTTCCCTAAAAATTTCGGGTCAAACCGAGCCCGTTTGACCATGTTTACAAAGCAAAAACACAACAGTTTGACTTTGCGAGTTGACTTTGACTTGCGAGTTCAGTTTGACTTGCGAGTTCAGTTGACTTGCGAGTTCAGTTTGACTTTGCGAGTTCAGTTTGACTTGCGAGTTCAGTTTGACTTTGCGAGTTCAGTTTGACTTGCGAGTTCAGTTTGACTTTGCGAGTTCAGTTTGACTTGCGAACTGAAGACTTGCGAGTTCAGTTTGACTTGCGAACTGAAGACTTCCGAGTTGACTTTGACTTAGGAGTTGACCTTTTTCAGTTGACTTTTTGACCTTGAGAGTTGACTTTTTAACCCTTAGTTAATTCTCATAAAATCACATTTTAGACTCTAAATTCCGAGCCTTAACACATTCGGACATATATAAAAGCAATAAACACCTACAAAGATCAAACCTTTATGATGTAGATTCATATATGAAACACAGGTGCTTCGAGAAGTATACAACACGATGAACTTAACAATAATAATACTTTGAATTATTATTACAAACTTTCACCAACGGGTCGTACACATTTTTAGTAAACGAACTTGAACAACTTATATGGACATACTAGTTAGATGAACTAGCTCTAGGTGGACATTAACCCTCCACCTACATTGTGAATTAAGTGGACATTAACCATCCACTTACATAGATGATCTTTTAAGACATCTACTCATACAACCTTATACGTTTAGGACGTTAAAAGGCTACACATTGGATCACACTTTGCTTGCTAATTGATATTGCTTGCTTGCTATTTGCTAGAACTCAGGTGAGTTTCATAGCCCCTCTTTTTACAGTTTTATAACTATTTTGGGGGAGAATACATACTACAACTGTTTTATACAATTGCTTTGCAACTGCTTTGTATACATTTGATTTACACAACTGCTTTTATGAACACAAGTACCATAAACAACGCTATACGGATTGCATGAGTTAACACACTAATCCACAAAGGCCCTACACATCATAGTTTGTTAGTTTTGCTAAAGCGTGAATATTAGTAAATAGATCTATTTGGGACTGACAATCCCCGTCCGGGTTAGTCGCGCTAACCAGTCAAACGGACGTATTAATATTTGTTCATAACGAGTGTACCGGATTAGACACTTGCATTGGGGCACCCACGATCGTGTACTCGAAAGAGGCACGGCACACATTGTTAAGCTTCGGACTATGAGCTCATGGCAAATGGTATACATATTTTTGCATTCGTGCAACTACATATTTACTTATCGTTTGTTAACGATACATTTACTTGACATATTTACCTATCGTTTGTTAACGATACATTTACTCAACACATTTACTTATCGTTTGTTAACGATACATTTACTTATCATTGTTGAATGATACAACGATTAAAATCTTGTGTTTCATAACTCGTGTTTCATACTATTGGGTTTTATACCAACATTTAAACAACTCTATGAACTCACCAACTTTATGTTGACCTTTTAGTATGTATTTCTCAGGTAACCCGCCGCAGTAGGAAGCTATGGATAGCTTAACTCGAGTCGCATATTTTTCAACATCTCAGGATCTAGATTGCATTTTACTATATTTAGTAACTTTGTAATTCAACTTATATTATGCGAACTCCAAATGTTTTGTACAACTATTGTAAACAAATTTGAATTATGGAATGTAATATTTTCAAACGTCTCATATAGAGGTCGTTTGCTTTAATCTTTGTGTAATGATATTTGATTTGGTCGGCGCCCCCATGACACCTCATGTTTCCGCTGCCACGTGTTTTGGGGGTGCGACAGTTAAGGTTCCATCATTGGATAACTTAGCAGACTTATACACAAAGGCGTTCGACAGAGCAAGATTTGAGACGTTGGTTCAACTAAACGGACTGAGAAATCCAGAGTGATTAGTCTTCCAAGGGTATTTTTGTAATAGTTAGTATTTCTGTGTTCATTAAAAAAAAAGGCGTATGGCATTCATTTGCTTGTTACCTAAGGGGAATCGCCTTCATATAAGTTTTTATTTGCAAAAACTAAGGGAAATGATAGTACATTAGGAGAATAAGCTTCACAATAATAAAGCTTAAGTCCTAAGTATGATATGGTAGTAGGTTCAAATAAAGTTGCTTTAGAACTACAGCAGTTCTATCAGGTATGTGTTTATATTTATTTGATTATACACCTATATCCACAAGTTATAATTTGTCTATTTTTAGTGAAAACTTTAGATGGCTTCATCATATGATGTACTGGTAGGCAAATTATATGAAATTTTCTAAGCCTTAAGAAGTTAATTAACTACTTGTTTATTATCTTGTGTTACTATTCTATGATGTATGACATTAAGTCTTAATTGTTGAATGATGGTATTGCCATACACTGTTATCATGCTTTTTAATGAAGTGACAAATAGTAGCAATATGGGTATTAACTTAATTACTGGTAACTTTGTTGTACTAAGTACAGAACTGAAACCTTTAATTAAATTAATATTCTCAAATATATTTTGAATTATGCTAGAAGGGATCTTCTGTTGTACTATGTACAGACTTGGATAACATAGCATATTCAAAGTATGTCTGATATTTGTCTAACCTTAAAATTCAAGTGTATGTTATATGTTTCGAAAAGATACATCATTTAGTAACCGCTACCTTGAAACTTAATGATGCAGTGTTATGAGTTTTACTTGAAATTATTCAGTATGTCATATAATAGGAAGCACTTGATAATATTCATACTAACAATAAAGTGCTTGCTTAGAAAATTGAGTATAATTTGTTTATGTGGATCATAATACTGGTAATCGTCTTGAACTGTCTATATTTAAAATATTCACTTTATGTGAGTAATGCATTTATTATTTATGCTTTGTGGATAAAGGTACCTAAGATATAGTTTTCTAAATATAAATGTATCAATGATGAATTTAGTTGTGATTCTATTGTAATTTATTTGAATTTCATGAGGTATGTATACTAACAATCTACTTAGACTTTTTAATATATACTTAATTGCTTATTCTTTCTAATATGATTCCTAAGCAGATAAATTCTTATTCATTTTTTTTATGTATTTTGTTTTGTTCAAGTGTTTAATAAACTGGTAATTGATACCAAAGTTTATATAATTGTGTTTTTATCTTATTTTAATTTATGTTTAATTTAAGTTTTTGTGTTTATTAGGTTTTACCCTTCGGAATTTAATTACACTGAATACTTTTGAGTTGAACAAACGTAACAAATACAAGTGAAAATTAATTGTAATTTAGACTTGTGAAATATATGGGTTTTTAATTTATATTAAGTATTTAATTCGCGTTTTTATTCCTGCGAGTCGACTTAGTCAACTTGCGAATCCACTTGAAATCTCGCGAATCGGATACAAGGCATAAAGGGGGTCAAACGAGTCAAGCCAACCCACCGAACCCACAGACTTCGTGAGTTCACTTAAACTTGGCGAATCCGCTTACAGGCGAAACGAGGCGAAACTTATTTTTCGTTTGATTTTGATTTTGCGAGTAAGGAAACGAGTTTTTGAATCCGTAGATTATATTCAAGACTTCTTTGCGAACATTTTGAGGTATAATACAACGGATTTCACCGTGTAATTAACTCGAAATCGACAATTCTAAAAACTTAGGGTTTCGGTTTGAAGTTTAAACGATTCACATAGATTTAAGATGTTATTGGACATGGATCATTATGGTTTATGTTAAATGAACATCAATGAACGTAAAACAATCGTTAGATCACATTAAAATCAACGGATTAATTGATTTTGAAAATAAACTCGCGACGGCTGTTCGTCGAACGAGTTGACACTTCGACTCAACTCGCAGCGAGTTGACTAGCGGATCGAATTGATCTGCGGATAGACAAGATTAGCGAGTTCACTTCAATAGCGAGTTGATAAGTGAAGCGAGTTGATAAGCGAACGAGTTGACCTCGATTCGCAAGGCCAGTTTATGCGAGTCCAGTACTTAGATAAATTTTATTTTTAAGTAGTTATATAAATGTTAAGATTTTTTAAGTAATAACTTTTATATAATGGATTTAAATTAGACTTAAAACTTATTAGTTATAAGTTAAATTTTTATATACGACTTGAGACTATTTTGTAACAAGTTATATATAATTTCAATTTTAAACTAAGATGTTTGATGAATCCCGATTCATAATACGTTATAGTTTAAAGTCTTTTAATTGTGCATTAAAATTATATCTGTTGTTTGTGTTTATTTTACAGATATGGCGAGAGCATTTGACAAGGGCCACAATATTTTGGTGGATCTGAACCTTGAAGCCAAGCGGGCTGATAGGGTTGCTGATATTCTTAGATTTCTAGCACGATCACGTATTCGATACGCCATTATGGCCAATCCACCTATTTCTCAAGTGATTCTGAATGATTTCTGGACGGATATTGCATATGACGAATCTGTCAATCCACCAGAGATTAGGACAACGGTTAATGGACAACCGGTTGTATTTACTGCTGGATATCTACGTGAGGTATTGCAGCTAGGGATAGTAGAACAAGAGAATGGGGATACCAAGTATCCTATGGATTTTATCGAGGGTGCTATAGACCGTATGGGTTATACAGGTGATAGGCGCGGACGTCAGTTCCAGAAACCTCTGGTTATTGGTCAGTGGAGGTTTCTATGGCACGTGATGAATATAGTTTTTGTAGCGAAGAAGGGTGGCTTTGATGAGTTAAGCCCTGCTATTCTATCGGCTGCACTATCACTGGTTTATAATAAACCATACAGTTTCTGTAATTATCTTTTCGGTGAGATTGCGAAACAGATATCGGGTTCTGTTAGATCAAGGTTTTTAGTTTACCCGAGGTTTTGTATGTTGATTATCCGTGCGCGTCTACCGGATTTGGCTATACCTGAACCACATCTAGTGGTTAATACGATTGATCATCGAGGGTATAACGCCATGTTTATGCAGACAGTGAGGAAAGAGGGAGTGGTAAAACCTGAGGTAAGACCACTCTTTGGATATATTATTGATCCAAACTACGTTGCACCACCAAATCATGGTTGGTTGGATGTGGTTGCTCCTACTGCTGCTGTTCCAGATCCTGCTACTGCTGCTGATGTTGTACCTGATCCTGTAGCTGAGGAGGTTCAACCTGAAGATCCACAAGGGCTCCTTGAGGATGTTCTTATTCAGGTTGGTCAGGTTGATCAGCAGGTGAACCAAGAGGTTGCTGCACAAGTTGTGCAAGAGGTTTTGGTTCAGAATGATGATGCTACTGATCCCTTGCTACGGGATATTGATAGTTATTTTGCACCACCTGAGGTAATATTATTTTATTTATATAATGTTATAGATACTTAGTTGATAGATTATCTTGTTTAATCATGAAGTATAATATTCTTATATAACTATACTGATATTAGATATTTAGTTAATCGTATATTATTTCTGATTTTAAAATATAAATATCATTGAACGAACAGGAAGCTGAAGCTGAGGCTGCAAACCCAGAGGTTGTAATACCTGAGGGGGAGCAGATACAGCTAGATAGATCAGTTGTTGTACCGGCTGAGGTATTATATCTGATTATTCTTAAATATATAGAACTTGTATGATAGAGCTTTATGCTAATCATAAATGTTAAATATATTCAACATTTAGGATCCTGTTAGATCATCTGGAGGTCGTGATGGTGAGACGGCTTCAGATGAGGATTCTGAGAATACACCTTCTCCTCCTCCGCCTATTTCAGAAAAGAAGAGAAAAGGTAAGGGTATTCTGGAGGAAGGTTCTGAGGAGGTTGAAACTCCTTTGAGGAAGAGGTCGAGAAATTTGACTATTAGAGAAGGTTAGTATTATACAATGTTAGATAATCTTAACTTGTTGCTTATCAAGAGTTAAACTGAGACAGTTAATTCTGTGACAGTTGCTCAAGATACACCGCAGGTCGAGACGGTGATATTGGTAGAGTCTGAACAGATGTCTGTACCTGCTAAGGTATGAGATTTAAGTTTAGTACTACAAGTATTGCAAAATTAATTAGAGATTGAGACAGAGTAATCTGTAACAATTACTTATTTAATTTTTGTCTAATATTTTAGGAGATTGTTGACTTAGTACGTTCGGAGCAGATTCCGACTACTACAGCAAGCACATTTACAGCTGATCTTCTGAAGACAGCTTTGACTCAGCCACTTCCACCGTGTACATTTGAGTCACATGTTGCTTCGCTGACACCACCTGGACAGACGATCAGTCCTATTACTCCTGTGATTGATACTGAAAGGATTACATCCTTGGAGTCGAAAGTGAAGGAGTTAGAGAAGGTTGTTGCTAGGATTCCAGAGTTGGTTGTGAACAATCTTACTCTTGGCCAACAAGTGCTTGAACAGAGTCAAGCTTACAATACACTGCTGAAGACTCACAATACGTTACTTGATGATTTCAATACCCAGCGACTGAAGCTTGATAACTTAGAACGTTTGGTGTTAAGAGTTAATTCAGGACAGTCTGCTCAGGGGGAGGTATTGGTATATCTGGATTCGTGTAAGTAGGATGAGCTGAGAAGGAAAAGAGACTCTGACAGAGACGATGATCCCAATGCACCGAAAGGTGGTGAGCAGACCGGTCCTTCAAAGACTGGTGAGCAAACTACGATTCAGGGGGAGTCTGGTGGTCATGTTGGTGCAAGCGGTTCGGGAGCTGGTACAAGTGCAGATAAGACTGTACCGGGTGATATTAAAGCTGGTAAGATAGCTTAGTATTATCATAGTACTGTAATATTTGTAATAGTTTGTAGTGAACAAATGTAAACTTAATTTTATTGTGTAAATATATTCGGCTTAAGGTTATTATTATTTTAAGTAAAATATGTTTGATGTAATTTAAGTTTATATAATTATATGTTAAGATAAAATAGTGATCGAAAGTCTTCAGACTCATTGAGTAGTCGAGCGGCGTGTTCCGAATAATATCGGCGGTCAAAATTTTATAATAACATATGCATTTTAGACTTGAGAGTTTGTATACTGACAAGTTAAAAATGTATTAGTATTAACTAGACAAATGATATATAATTTAAAGGTTAAATTGATAATGAATTAGATCAATTAACACTTGGAAATTATATAAGGTAATTAATAGTAAATTTAAATGTTTGGTGATTATTCACAATGCATTAGAATTTAAAATTAATTATTATTTGTTAAGTAGGTTAATAAGACTTAAGAGATTTTGGATTGATTCAGGGTAATCAATAAAAGATTTTATAAGTTATTTGTAAATTGCATTAAAATATACAAAAGAATTAATAAAGAAATTCTTAGGTTGATTCAGGGAAATCGATAAGAGAGTTTTAATTATTAATATTGATTTGTATTTGTGGTTTTCTCTTAGGACTGGAAATGCTTGATCTATCTGATTCGGAAGATGATATTTTTGATGAGATAGATGAAGACATTGATTTTGATCTTGAGGATGGAGAATTTCTACCACCTACTGATTGGACTGCTGTACCTGAGATTGTGCAAGACATTGGTGTAGATCCTGATGCAAATATTGATGAACACCATGTGAGCCCATCTAGGACAGAAGTTATTATTGAAAATGAACAAGGTCCAATGGTTGTCGATGTAGATGAAGAAATCGATGACTCAACCGATTCAGAAGATGATGAAACTTTGATTCCTACCAAGAATCCTGCTGTTTTTCTTAGGAAACTTCCAAAACAGAAAAAGAAGGTTGGAGTTTCAGAAGTTGATATTACGGGAAAACGTGTTCCTCGTAAAGGGATTGTTGGATGGTACTTTGACTCTGAACTGAAGCTTTTTGCTATTAAAAGGTTTGATGGAGTTCAATATTTTGAGCGAAAGCTTGCAGTATTTAGTTCCTTACCACGTTATGAGATACGTGACTTGGCTAGATTGGAGATAAATAATCCAAGTAATGATGATTATGCTAATCGTGTTGAACGAATAATCAGAACTGAAGTTGGTACAAATAAGTTTGTACAGATTAAGCCAAGAAAAGGAAAGACTGTGAAACTACAAGAGAAAAGTCAAAGAACTGGAAGAAGAAGAAGGAAAAAGATATATCCAGCTGTTAGATGCATACAGCAGATTCCACTGAAGACAATGCCACAAGATATTTTGGGAAATATGAAGAGTTGGCACGTGGATTCAAGAACTGGAGAAGCTGTTATGGTTGAAGCTGATGATGAGGTTGAAGGTGGTGAGAGAGAAATCTTCAGAGTTTATGATCATCGACACCTGATGAATATGTCGAGAAAGGATCTGTTAAATTTAAACGATAACAGAATTTTGACGACTATTGAATGGGCTGATTTAGCAAGAGATTATCAGTTGATGGTTAAAACTTGTATCAAGATGAAGATTTACGCAGGTAGTAAAATTTACAAATGAAGACCAAAGACAAGCGTGAAGATAAAGACGCTAGAGCTATTGTCAATGGGGAGTCTGTTGAGACATAGATTGTGACAACAGATCTAGCTTGAAATAGGACTGGTGTAATTATTATTACGTTTGTACATTGGTTTAGATTTGTAAATAAATATTTGTTTTGTTAGTAATATTCGTTAAACATATTATTGTGCTAAGTTAGACGAATGTTAAATACGAAATAAATATATAGACGTTTCATGCAAAGCGAGTCGAGATCTCAAGTCGCAGCGAGTTGAGCTGTGAGGTGAGACCTGAACTCGACTGGCATTAGTCTGGCGAGCCGAGTCCTATACTGGGCTTGGGCTGCGAGTTGGGCTGAACTCGCAGGCCCATGCGAGCCGAGACGAACTGAACGTATATAATGTTTTTCATTCGGTGAAAAACATAACTTTTGGCATTTGATACTCTCAATCTGCGAACTCAGTAAAACCCATAGAAAACTAAACCTATGGCTAGACTTTGACGTATTATTCGTTTAAAGTTAAGCTTTATATACGCAATTACGAACATATTCGTTGTTAGTAAGATAACACCGTATTGAGGGATTCCGCACCTTAATACTACAGATAACGAAGTTATCGATCCTAGAACTAGGGACTTACAACAAGCCCCAATTTTATTTGATCAAAATAAAACGGTTATACAACTATAACAGGATCAAGAATACCTTGATCTTGAGGCTAAACCAAAACCCTAGACGTCTACATATTTGTGCACACTTTTTCCTACACCCAATATCTCTTTATATACTAGAGATACTAGGTTTACAAGAAACCCTAATTGTATAAGGAAACTAATTTAACAATCTTCACCTTTAGTCCCTCATCTTTAAATATTTTGTAACATCAAATCAATAATTCCTTACAATCTTCCCCTATTTGATGATGACAAAATAAACATCTTCTCGCACAAACTTCCCCTTGATTCTTGATTTCTTGTAAACATGTCATGTCATGCATAATAAGCTGCAGATCTTGATCTTTAATTCTTCTTCCCCTTTTTGTCATAATCCAATAGGGATCTTCATGAAGATAAGCAACTTGAATCTTTAAAACTACATGCTATATAGTACACCACTAATCCAATCTTCTAATGTCTCAAATTACCCTCCATGACGCATCCTAAGAATAATGAATTTGAGCAGTAGAAAATTACACTAGTAATAGTAATATACAACTAGCAGTAGTAATGAAACCTTTTTCCTCAAACAATGCATGAACATATCCTGATGATTAAATACTTTGTCGATAAGCTTCCCCTCAAATCAAAATGTTAACCATCTCTTGAATCTCGAACTTTTATTAGCTCTATGTAATGATCACTGATGAAGAAAATAGAGTATAACAAACTTAATGAAGAAGTTAAATCTTTCAAACTTGTACTTTATATCTTGTACTAACCGCGACGTTGAACTTATATTCCAATGTATAAGTAGATCGCAATCTCTTTGACAAAAATCCTTATTCTCCATTATAAGTCACTGAGCATCCCCACTCTTCCAAGTGATAGCAAATGTGAGCATTGAGCACCATAAGTTTATAAATCACACACGTTTGCTAGATTTGTCAAGTCTTCGTCGTCACTATACAAACCAAACAAGTTATCTTCAAAGTTTATCATCCCCCACTTTGAGATATGATAAGATACATACCCGTCAAACTCACCTCCAATATCAAATAAGCTATAATCAATCTTTTTCGTAATCACATCTTTAAATAATCTTCAAAAACGAGCCATAAAATCAATAAAGATAAATTGTTATGAAAAACAATTTCATTCGAGATCCAAAGCTATCAGTGGTAACTGTTTAATTCTAACAGTTTTAACCTCTTCAAACTATCAATTTTAACTGTTTTTGCACTAATAGTTTTAACTGTTTTGTACTAACAGTTTTAACTTCCTTTCAAGTCCACGAACAGTTGTAACTTCACTTTTCACTAACAGTGATAACTGTTTTTCCACTAACAGTGATAACTGTTTTTCCACTAACAGTTTTAACTGCTTTCAACTAACAGTTTTAACTGATTTAGTCGTCATTGCACTAACAGTTTTAACAGCCTTCAAATCCAAGAGCAACAATAACTTATATGGTTAATTATTTCGTTATGTATTTAACTTTACCTCTTTTACTATTGTATGCAACCAACTTTCAAACGTTCTATTGTATGTATCGATCTTTTCAAAAATGTCTATTGTATGTATTGGATGACCTTTTTGCTGACGTGGCACCGGTCATGCTAACGTGGTGCTGATTTGTCATCCTACGTGGCGCTGATTTGTCAGCAAAAATGTCACCCAATACATACAATAGACATTTTTGAAAAGTTCGATACATACAATAGAACGTTTGAAAGTTGGTTGCATACAATAGTAAAAGAGGTAAAGTTAAATACATAACGAAACAATTAACCCTAACTTATATTCAAACCCAAATAGTATTAACTTCAAACATAAATAATACTCCAAAGGATAATAATATCCAAATGGATTCACTAACCAATGCTTGATCCCTTGCTTCCTTTTCTGGTTCATCTTTTTCTTTGCTTCCTGTTTTGACAATTTGCAGCAGATTCAAAAATTATGTATCTCATTGTAGACAAATCTGATCATGCTCAAATTTTTACAGAACGTACATCTATGTGTCGTGAACCCCATATCCAAAAATCAAGTCGATCCAACGGTTAACGAACACACAACGGTTAATTTACACTAGCTGCACAAACAGAAACCACAAACATACTGCAGTAACTTCGAAAATATGTATCTCTACGTAGACACATCCGATCACAATAAAATTTTTACACGACTTAGAAACCTGTGTATTGAATCACATATCCAAAAATCATGAACTTTCGTTGAATAACGAAGACACATTGATCGATTTACTACAGCTGTCCAGAAAAACCATACGGTTTCTGCAGCAGATTTAGAGTTCTAATATCTCTCAATCCAAACGTTAGATCGAAAATTCCTTTAGTCAGAATGTGCGTCTATATGTTGAGAACCTACAGTCCAAATTTCACGACGATTGAAAGGTTAACGAATGAGATATGACCTTTTTACCACGACTGTGCAGAAAGTGACGAACAGAAAATTAAAAACCCTAATTTTCAAAATCTTCTTTGTAAGACTTGAAAACCTTGTAGATCCTAGATCATGAGCCACCATGGCTCTGATACCACCTGATAAAACTTGAGATCGTTTAAGCTCAGATTGTTTAGATCTTGATCTAGGATAAAATAACATTGACAATAATATGCAGCGGAATAAGAACAAATCAATTTTATCACAACAAGCCCCAATTTTATTTGATCAAAATAAAACGGTTATACAACTATAACATGATCAAAAATACCTTGATCTTGAGGCTAAACCAAAATCTTAGACGTCTACATATTTGTGCACACTTTTTCCTACACCCAATATCTCTTTATATACTAGAGATACTAGGTTTACAAGAAACCCTAATTGTATAAGGAAACTAATTTAACAATCTTCACTTTTGGTCCCTCATCTTTAAATATTTTGTAACATCAAATCAATAATTCCTTACAATCATACAACATCTCATATGGAGGCATACCAATACTGGAATGATAGGAATTATTATAAGCAAATTCAACCAACGGAAAATGAGAATCCCAAGAACCTCCATATTCCAAAACACAAGCCCGCAACATATCCTCAAGTGTCTGAATCGTACGCTTTGACTGACCATCTATTTGAGGATGATAAGCTGTAGTGAGATTAACTCTGGTACCTAACTCTTGCTGTAAACTCTGCCAGAAATGGGAAATAAACCGAGAATCCCTATCCGATACAATCGATAATGGAATACCATGTCGGGAAACAATCTCATTAACATACAACTGGGCAAGCTTACTAAGAGATGCAGTTTAACTAGTAGCCTGAAATGTGCACTTTTGATCAACCGGTCAACAATAACCCAAATCATATCATTTCCTCGAGATATACGCGGAAGTTTAGTCACAAAATCCATAGTTAAGTGTTCCCACTTCCATTCTGGAATCTCCAACTGTTTCAGTGACCCATACGGCTTCTGGTGTTCAGCTTTAACTTGAGCACAAATATGACAAGCTCCAACAAACCGAGCTATATCAGTTTTCATAGTAGGCCACCAATACAAAGATTTCAAATCATTATACATTCGAGTACTACCGGGATGAACAGATAATCTAGACTTATGAGCTTCAGTCAAAATCATATCCCGAATACCACCAATAAGAGGAATCCACACACGAGACTGAAAAGTATTCAATCCTCTAGAATCATCAACCAATAAATCTTTCCTTTTTAACATAACTTCTGACTTTAGATTAGGATCTAATAAGGCTTCCAACTGTGCATCTTTAATTTTATCCACTAAATCAGAAGAAACATCAACTTTCAAATAATAAACTCTGGTACCTTTTCGACTCAAAGCATCAGCAACCACGTTAGCTTTGCCTGGATGGTAACGAATGTCACAATCATAATATTTGATTAACTCTAACTATCGTCTCTGACGCATATTCAACTCTTTCTGAGAAAACATATACTGAAGACTCTTGTGATCTGTACAAATAATACACCTTGTACCATAAAGATAATGTCTCCAGATTTTTAATGCAAACACAACAGTTGCCAACTCTAAGTCATGAGTAGGGTAATTTCTTTCATGCTGTTTCAACTGCCGAGAAGCATATGCAATAACTCTGTCTCTCTGCATAAGAACACCACCCAGCCAAGCATAAGATGCATCACAATAAACAACAAAATCTTCAGACCCATCTGGTAATGCCAACACAGGTGCCTGACACAATAGCTGTTTCAAAGTCTGAAAAGCTAATTCTTGCTGTTCAGTCCACACAAATTTCTCATCCTTACGGGTTAATTTAGTCAACGAACCGGCAATTTTAGAAAAATCCTTAATGAACTTCCAGTAATAACCCGCCAAACCAAGAAAACTCTTTATCTCTGAAGCAGACTTTGGAGCTTTCCAATTCATCACAGCCTCAATTTTAGAAGGATCAACTTTAACACCATCATTACAGATAATATGACCCAAAAATTGCACCTCCCGAATCCAGAATTCACATTTAGAAAACTTTGCATATAAGTGTTCTCTTTTCAAGGTTTCCAACACTAACCTCAAATGCATTTCATGTTCTGATTCGGATTTCGAATATACCAGAATATCATCAATAAAAACAATTACAAATTTATCGAGAAAAGGCCGACAAACCCGATTCATCAAATCCATAAAAACTGCTGGAGCATTTGTCAAACCAAACGGCATAACTAGGAATTCAAAATGACCATACCTGGTACGAAAAGCAGTTTTAGGAATATCATATTCACGAACGCAAACTTGGTGATAACCCGACCTCAAATCAATTTTAGAATAAAACGAAGATCCCTACAACTGATCAAACAAATCATCTATTCGAGGTAGTGGATATTTATTCTTTACCGTTCGTTTATTCAATTCCCGATAATCAATACACATTCTAAAAAACCCATCCTTCTTTTTCACAAACAAAACTGGTGCACCCCAAGGAGAAGAACTAGGTCTAATGAACCCTTTGTTCAACAACTCATGTATCTGATTCATCATTTCACGTATTTCAAAAAGAGCTAATCTATAGGGAGCTTTGGCTACTGGCGACGAGCCAGGAACAAGATCAATCTGATATTCAACTTCCCTAACCGGTGGTAAACCAGGTAACTCGTCGGGAAACACTTCTGGATATTCAGAAACTACCCGGACATCAGAAACAGATTTCTTTTCTACTTTAACATCAATCACATAAGCTAGGTACGACTCACAACCTTTAGACAACGACTTCCTAGCTTTCATCATGGAAATCAAAGGTATATGCCCATTATCTCGTTCTCCTCGAGCCACAACGTATGACTCTTCAGAGATTGGGATTCTAATCAACTTATGGTGGCAATCTATACTTGCTTTATACTGGCTTAACCAATCCATGCCAATAATCACATCAAAACTAGGAATCGGCATCAACAGAAATGAAATTGGGAAAGCCTGGCCATCTATCACAATACTAGCTCCAGTCACCGAGGTGGTAACAGGAACTAACTTGCCACTAACAATTTCTACTTCAACAGGTCTAGTAATCAAAGTAGAGTTCAATTTCAACTTATCACAAAAACACACAGATATAAAAGAGCAATTCGCTCCAAAATCAAACAACACACGTGCTGGTACAGAGTTTATAAGAAAAGTACCAGTGATAACATCCTCTGTGTGAAGAGCCTCATCGACAGTCATCTGAAATGCCCTACTTGCAGCTGGCGGAGGATTCTTCCGCTTTTGCCCGGAAGATGACGAACTCCCGACCGAAACTGAACCCTGTTTCCCCGCCTCCGGACACTGACCAACCCTATGTCCTTCTTTCTTACAAGTCCAACACACAAAATTAGGATACTTGCAATTCTTGATTTCATGCCCAAGTTCACCACATTTGAGACATTTATTCATCTGAGGAGTACACTGCCCAGAATGTCGTGACTTACAATAATTACACCAATTAGCACCTCCAGATGAACCACTTTTACTACCAGATCGTTGACCCTGTCGATTACTCTGCCACCTCGACTTTCCTTTTCCTGAAGAATCACTTCTAGACTTCTGAGAAGAAGTATCCCTAGCTTGATAACCTGTAGCTCTCATATCACTATCAACCGAATGTGCAAGGTTAAAAGCTTGAGATAAAGTACTCGCTAATCTCACAGTGGTACGATAATTAGAAGGTAAAGCATCCTCAAAATTTTCAATTCTAGTTTTCTCATCAGGAACCCACTGCTGAACAAACCGCAGCTTCTCAGAAAACTGTGCTATCAACTCATCAATAGTCATTTTATCAGTCAACTGCAAATTCACAAACTCTCGTCTAATTCGAGCCATATCAAAGTCTGAACAATACAGATTACAAACTGCTTGATGAAAATCAGGCCATCTAATAGCTTCCTTTTGTTGTTGAGTCAAATGACCAGTGATGGAGTCCCACCAAACCATAGCTTCATCTTTAAGACATTGAACTGCATAGGAAACTTTAGATTCTTCTTCACAATGGGTAACATAAAATTTCCTTTCCATGTCTCTCAACCAGTTTAAAGTTACATACGGATTTGTGCTTCCATGAAACTCTGGTGGTTTACTAGCCATAAACGTGTTAAAAGAACACACTTTACCCAACTGAGATGGTAGAACAAAACACATGTATTTGTTGTTGAAACCGTTGCTGAGATGACACAGCTTCAGTTTGTCTTTTAAACTCCCTGAGATTAATCACCTCATCTTCTAATTCATACATATAATCATCTCTGTTTGATTCTTCACCAACGGGAACAGAAGTACCATCATGACCTTGTTGTTCACCAGGAATCTGCAAAGGAGGAACATCGGTTCTTGAGGCATTGTTAGGGTTCACAGTCGGTTGCTCGTTATCTGCCATATCTGTATTCAACACAACAACTCAACAATTGTTAATCGTTAGCACCTAACTACTAACCGATTCCCATCTAATGCTAAATCCCATACCCAGGAATGTTTGACATAACACGCTCCAGAATTGGGATTGAACACTTTATAATGCTCAATTAGCCCAAAACGATGCTCTGATACCAACTTATAACACCCCTCATTATTTACAACAATATTATATTATTACCACGGAAGCGTATATTTTAAAACATCTTTTAACACTGTACATTAAGATAATGTACATAAACTGATTACATGTTCAACACACTATAAGTTAAAACTATTTAAGTTACTACACATCAACTACATAAAACGGGGTATTATATTGTTCCAAACTTAGTTTATAACAAAACATGTCAGAGTAGCACGACAAGTCAAACATTCCCCGCTCCAGGAGCGTCAGCATCCTGCAACCCACATCCCAAAACATAATCTGCAGGAAGTAAAATGAGGGATTAGCACGAAGCTAAGTGAATGAATGCATCACACACCAATTAACTTAGCTTAACTACTTGTTTACACCAAACAACCGAAAACACACAAATCAACAATTCACTGAATGAGGATCGGTGGTTCTGGAGAATACCATAATACCCGGGTGGCTCCCCAAGAACACTTATCCAACCATATCCGTATGGCTAAAACGGACGATACCGATAGCTACCAGTTATTATAGTCAATCACAGGTTCTACACACAACGAATGAATCAAGTCCCTGTGAAATTCATATAATAACCAACCAGCTCAACCAACCAATTCAACTCGTTGACCTCATTTACAATTGATGCCCAAAGACCAAATAGAACGTAGATTCACAAGCAACAATATCAACTAAATAATTCAACAATTATATCTACGTTCACTTGTTGCAACCAAACAGTTACAACTAAATCAAAGGGTGAGTTCTAAATTCACTCACCGATACCTCAGTAGTCACCACACTCAGCTTCTAATCACTGAGTCTTTGGGGTATCTGAAACACCACAAAACAATACAAGTCAGTAACTTGTCATCAACGGCTAGTACTTAAGTAAATTACCACATTACATAAGTACCCACATTATTAATCACTCACAAATACACTTGAATTATACTAACACTGAAGTACTATGATGAACATTACATACATCAACAACATAGCACAACGCAAGTATTAAAGCAAATCAAAGTGTGAACACAGGGTAAATGATCTGCCGGATAACACCTGGGATCCGTCGGATCTCCTTTGGATCCGCCGGATCCTTACCGGATCCAACCCCCTATCCGCCGGATCTAACAATGATCCGTCGGAACCTTTTTGAAAAAAAACTAATATTAAAGGTGCTTAAAAAAAGTGTAGTACCGACCACGGAAGATCCGCTGGATCACATATTGGATCCACCGGATCCCACACAAACCACACTAAGATCCGCCGGATCACTGTCCGGATCCACCGGATCCACAAGTTTAGGTCGAAGATCCGCCGGATCACCCAATTGATCTGCCGGATCAACTGGTTTTGCAGACCGACTGTTCTTCCTAGCTACAGGATATCAACTTTCGAATTTAAATCATATATCTCACCAAATCTTGTTACATTAACAATATAACATCCCCAATAACAACAATAACAGTTTATAACTTTCCTACATCATCATGCATCAACTAATCATTGTTATTCCTATGATTTCTACCATACAATTCGATTGATAAGTTAATACAACTATAAAACTTACCACTAAGAATTGAAGAACAAGATGATTAGGATAGCAAGCAAGTTAGAATCAAGATCACAAACTCAAGATCAAGATCACAGCTTCAGTTTGATTCGAATTGGATATAAAGGTGATAGGTTTTAGGGTTTTATTTGATTTCTTAAGAAAGAACGTAATAACTTTCTAATTTAAGAAAGTTCTAAATATAGTTCGGCCACCGACCCCGTATCCACTTAAAACCAACCCCTTTCAAATCTATGGTCTGGAACCTAAAAACCATTTACGATTCCAATTACTTTATTTTACCGTCAACTATAGTAAATTAAAACAAACAACAATTTACTATTCACAATAAGTCCTTGGACTTATTTATCTGAGTTTCACAGTAAAACAAATAATGTCAAGTAATTTCTAAAACAATTAAATTACAATTTAAAATAAGAAATTACTAGACCACTAGAGAGGATGTTACACAAAAGCAGTAAAAGTACAATCCCTAACTGGATGTCCCAACTCACCACATAATACACCGAGCCGTTTGAGGAGTACAAGGACCCATATGTCGAGCTTTACACCTAACACACCAATTGGACTTCTCAGTTGCACTTTCACTAGTATCCTTTCCTTTATTCTGTTGATGACCCTGCCATCTCTGTTTTCCACGTCCCGAAGTATCACTTTTTGACCTTTGTAAAGATTTTTCTTTATTTTGTACGATTCGTGCTCTTATATCATTATCAACGGCACGAGCCAGATTAAAAGCTTGGGGAAGAGTGCCCACCAATCTCACTGTAGTGCGATAATGAGAAGGCAATGTTCCAACAAAATGGTCAATTTTAGTTCGATCATCAGGAACCTATTGTTGAACAAATCGTAACTTTTCAGTGAATTGATTTATAAGATCATTCATTGACATCTGATCCGTTAAGTGCAAATCCATAAATTCTATTCTGATTCTGGAGATATCAAATTCTGAGCAAAACTGCTTACATAACTCATTACGAAATTCAGTCCATCGAATCAATTCTTTTTGTTGTGGAGTCAAAGTAGCAGTAACGGAATCCCACCAAACCATGGCTTGCCCATTTAATTGTTGAGTTAGATAAGGCACTTTCAACTCCTCTTCACATTGCGAAACTTCAAATTTTCTCTCCATATCACGCAACCAATCAAGAGTTACAGAAGGGTTACTACTTCCAGAATATTCAGATGGCTTAGTAGACAAAAATGTTTTAAAAGAACATCCTTTTTTCTGTTGTGTAGGTATTGGAGGAAACAACGGCAACTGATAACCATAAGGACCCGAAGTAAATATTGGAGCTGAAGACATACCATGAGGTTGTTGAGAAATAAAAGGTAAAGATGTCACAGCCTGAGAAGATGATACAACTGGAGGAGTAGTAGTACTTGTAACCGGATGTGACTGTGAAACATGTTGAGGAAATCCCGCTTGTTCAGCTACATTTCTATAATTCCTCAATGTCTGCAATTCATCCTCTAGTTGATAAATGTAATTATCTCTTTCAGATTCCTCCTCAGCTGTAAAAGAAGTACTGGACTGTCCATGTCTTTCATTACGGTTTTCAGGAGGAACATCAGTTCGAGAGGCATCATTGAGAGTATGGGTCGGATTTTCATTGTCTGTCATATCTGCATTCACAACAACAACTCACAACTTGTTAATCGTTAGTACCTAAAATACTAACATTTCTCACACAGTAACTAATCCCACAATCGAAATGTTTGACTTAACAACTCTAAGTTTGGGACTGAACAATTTACCAATGTTCAATTCACCCAAACCTATGCTCTGATACCAACTTATAACACCCCTTAATTTCAAGAAATTTTTTTTTTATATAATACATATCGGAAGCAAAAGTCACAAACTTATAATATTTACATATCCATATAATGTACAAACTACAAACACATTAAAATTCTAGCGTTATATGAAATAAAACATAACATATTTATTTCATAATATCAGAGTTATCGCACGTCAAACATTCCAGTAGCATAACTGAAGAATGCGTATAAGTACTATATTTAAGTAGTATTTTACCCCTTTTCTTGAATGTTATTATTGCAATTAATTAAGTTTTGGTACTTATTTTGTTCATATTTGCAATTAGGGGTGGAAATTAAGCTTATTGGAGAAAAGGACGGAAAACAGTTAATAAATACGTTAGATGATACGTTTTTGGGGAATCAAGCGAACCCGAAGATCAAAGGAAGAAAAATATCAAAATCGGCTGAAAAATCATTCCATACGCCGTATGGAATATCCATACGCCGTATGGAATGAGGTGGTGGAGACCCAAGTAACGCGGAGCTGGGCCGGGCTTTTAATCAATCCATACGCCGTATGGATCAACTTTCCAGAATAGTATAAAATGCGATTTTTAACCCTAAAAGCGAAGAATCGGCTAGGGTTTTGTTCATTCGACTCCAGAAGACGATTTTCAACTTATTGAAGAGTTTTGGAGGCATTAGAGGCTAAGGTTGAAGCTAATTAACCTTATCTTTTAATGATTTGTCGTTTCGGTTTGTAATTACAATTATCTATTTTGATTTCATTATGTTTTTGAGATTGAATAAATATGTTTTTACTGATCTGATGATAAATTGAACTATTGAGTAGTTGTGTAGTAATGAAACTTGGATAATGATTGTTGAATGATTATAATTGCACGTTTACGAAGTTGTTGATTGAAGATGATTATGTTATCCGTTGAACCTTATTCATTGGTGTTTCTTTAGTTATTTCTTACCGTGATTAGTAATGTTATTGAGATTGATTTCCTTTAATATTATTAATTATCGATGATTAGAATTTAGGTTTTGATCATTGCTGAACATATTGAGTTTGACAGGTTAAGAGTATAATGATTGAATAATCTAAAATGAATAACCTAATAAGTAATTATTAGTTGGTATTGTTGATTCATACCGCCAGGATTAATCGTAATCTATCGTGAATATTTAATGCATGACATAGGGTAAAGCACACAATAGAAAAGTACAATTCTTGTGACATCGGATCGATGTTTAATGTGGAACCCTAGATTATAGAAATTAGTTGGACCAGGACAGTTGGCTAATTTACTTTCAATTTGGATTCTTTGATTAGTATTTAAATTGATATAAAAGAAATCACAATCAACAATGAACGTGCAATAAATCAGAATACATGAATTTGAGTGGAGTTATTTACACAATTACTTGTTCCTTCCTATTGTTTCCTCTTTATTATTTAATTTAAGTATTTTTATTGTTTATTTGTTTCTTTCAACTTAATATTCGCACGGAACTAAAACGCCCCCTTATTTACTATTTTCTTATATAATTATTATTTTATATTTATTTAAATAAACCTCCGTTTCTTGAGATCGATCAGACTTGCCTAGTTGTGTGATAGTATTAATTAGGTATTTCCATTTATAAATTACAAAACTAGACGCTTTCACACGCTATCAAGTTTTTGGCGCCGCTGTCGGGGAACGGTTGCGTTTGTTTATTTAAATAGGAATTAGTAATTGTAAAACTTTTTACCTTTAAATTTTGTTAATAAAATTTTTGTAAAGTTGTTAAATTAGTTAACTTAATTGTAATACTAAGCTTTTGTTGATAAATTGGTTGAAACAAGTTACTTTTTACTTGGTTAAATCTTTGGGGAATTAGTTTCAACCGGCGGTACTAACCGCCGGTTGGACTTTTGCAATAAATTTTTGTATATGTTAGTTTATTTTGTATAATTTTATTAATTGTTATTTTTCGTCTAACTTGTTTTTGTTAGTTGTGTTTTGTATTTCAGATTTAATTGTTATTTAGGTTTTTATCCGATGGCTAAGAGTTACAAAAGTGATGCGAATGATAATTACATGGTTAAGAGAGATGATTCTACTAGTTCGGGACCGAGTTCCACCGAGACTGTTCCTTCTACTACATACTTGGGCCGTAGGCCAGGTCCCTGTTTTTTCATCTTGTCTAGGGCTGCTGAATGCCATGGAAGAATTTAAGGGGGATATACCGTTTACTGCTGAAATACTGAGGGGATCGACAGTTGATTTTGCTGATAATCAGCGGGTATTGATAAATGATGTGTTGGAAGCAGCTGAGATAGAGAGTAAGTATGGATTTGATCGACAATTCTACGTTGCTGTAACTGCGTTAGGGGAATCTTTGGACTTGAGGATTACAGAGGAAAAGGCATTTCTCTTTCAGCAGAAGATGCGTTACACGGAGATTTATGAGATTCTGAGACATTCTTCTTTTCCATACTCGGCTAAGCAGGCCGACTGTCTTTATCGTATGCTTAGAGCAGTGTATGTAGTTACTGGCCATCCTAATTCTGAAGCAGACAAGGATTTTGTGTCGGGGATGAGAGATTTGGTCCGATTGTTGAATTCGGATGACCATCTTCGAGACCCTACACCTCATCGAGTAATAGTGACTGACACCATCCATTTCTACCTTCAAAGGATGGTGACCCAGTTGGATCGTTTGGCTAAGGAGGAAGCAAAAAGACTTCACCCTGATTTCATTCACCCACATTGCGAGATTGACTATGCTAGCTATTTGGTGGTGAATTTGGATGCTTTGATTGATCGAGGTAAAGTTTTAACCCCAATGAAGCATTTCCACAATGGAATGGTGGAGCTCTACACTAGATTCGTGGAGATATTAATAACTCAGGATTGGATTTTAGTAATGTTCAGGAGATAGTCATCCAAAAGATAGAGAGAAGGGTAGGGGACTTGAAGAGAAATCCGCAAGTAGGAAGGCATCAGGGGATAGTAGAGGCTTGTTTGGAGTTCATGAGCGAGTTGGAAGAAAATAATCCAGACCGGGAGGTTACTTTAGATGGTGATAAAGTAGTTTGGGCTCCGGAAGGACCGGTTAATAAGATCGTAAGGGAAATCGCTTGGAATTTGGTTTATCTTCAACTGGTGGTTAATGAGCATTTGTCTAACTTCCCGTGTTTTGGGCATGGTGTGGTTAATGTCATAGCACAAATCATGGAGCGATTCCTTGCCCTTTACCCCTTGCATTGAGCTTCATATATTTTTTTTATAACTTTCATTTCATTGGATTTATGTTATTTTGTTTTTCTAGACTTTATTATTTTATTTGCATGCTTGAGTGTTGAACAATTTTTGTTTTATGCGTGAATGAATAATTTTTTTGAATATTATTTAATTGTTTCGTTAATTATTGTTTGAATTTAGTTGTTATTTGTATAGTTTGGAATTAAGAAGCTTTGAAGGCATTGTGATCCTCCAAGTATGTGTTTAGTTCTAAAATTGGTGTCGAGTAAGTGGCAAAGAGGTGGTATTAATTTTTCAAAAAGTTTCTGTTTTTCAATCCATATGCCGTATGGAACATCCACACACTGTATGGATTGAAGTTGGGCTGCGGGACGTGTTGACTGGGTTAAAATTGGTTTGACCTGGGCCTTTTTAATCCATACGCCGTATGGATCAAAAGTGCATAAACCGTATGCAGCCCTCCTTCTCTTTCATTTTTGAAACACCAAAAACCACCACCACCCACTGCCGCCGCTGTCCACCTTCAACCACCACTTTCCGGCTACTCTCTCAACCTCATTTTCTTATTTTCTTGTTACGCAACCCTTCCTCTACAAGGTATGACTCGCAGTTTTTAATTTCGTTGGTTAAATTGAGCGATTGATAATTAGGGTTTGTGTATGTGAAACTGGTATTTCAAATTTGAGCATGTTTTTAGGCATTAATGACTTGTGTTATGTTTGCTATGGGTTATGTGATGTAATGCCATGTTCATTTTTGTAATGTATTGCATATTAACCATTATTCGAATTATTCGTTTGTGTTTATATAATGTGGTTATTATGTTTACTCAATTGCTATGGTTTTGGTTTAAACTTACTAATTTTCTGATCACATGATGATTAATGCGAATATTTGTTTGGTACACAAGTGTTTGTGATTACGGTTGTGTGATAAATTGTTGTTTCTCGAATTTGTTCAAAAATGCGATTATGATAATTCATGTTGAATGGTATGAATAATTACTAGTTACTAAGACTAGGTTTTAGTGATTGTGAGAGTGGTTTATTCATTTATTCATATTGGTACCAAATTGTTATAATTCATTTTGAATCGACAATTGTCATGAATATTAATTAAGTATATATATTTTTTAGCAATTTGAGTAATCTTGTGTTCAATTGCAATTAGGGTAGATAAGTTTTGATTGTTGTGGTAGTTTAGGCTCAACCTTAATGGTGGATTATTCCATAATTAGCCGAAATGCTGCCGAAATTTCTTTTAGCACCTTATTTGCGTTTCATGTTTTACTAATGGTTATTATTCTTAGCAGTTTAATGGCTAGCAGGAGAACTAGAGGTGGTCAGGCATTGGGCAATCCATTGATCAGAACCCACAGATATCTTACTTTTCATGATTCTTACTCGGAGACTACAAGATATCAGTTTAGAGAACGTTTGGCTGCGAATATCGACTAGCCAATTGAGGTTTTTCATTCTTTGGATTGGAATGCACTAGAGCATGTGGTTGAGAGAGACGGGTTTGCTACAGGGCACGAGAGGATTAGGAATTTACTTGCTATTCCGTATAGACTTGAGGATGGCAACATTGGATTTGTTTCTTATGCTTGGTATAGGATGTTCAGCATTCGGGAGCATATATAGAGAGCTTGTGGTGGAGTTTTATAGCACATTTTGGTTCGATCACAGGTCGACCGACTGGACAGCAGAGACTATTTCATTTCAGCTTGGGGGTTAGCCGAGACGGATGTCTCTTGTTGAGTTTGCTCTTGGAGTTGGATTGTATGAGCCAAACGAGATTCACAACCCACATTTTATGGCTCATATTTTAGCTGGTACAGTGACAAAGCTTACAGATTTAGAGATTGAGTAGGAGTGGCAGTTTATTAGCCAGGGTAGCTATGGGGATACAACCCCTTCTTACGTAGCTATTCGAGATGCCCGTCACCGTCTCATTCACCGTTTATTGATATTTACCATTGTTGGCCGACGAGAGGGACCTGAAAAGGTCTCCAAGCCTCATTTATTCTATCTTAGTTCGATTGTCAGGAAGAGACTGGTTAATGTGCCTTGGAGATTGTCTAGGTGGATGTCTAAGAGGGCCACTGATACTAGGAATTCGAGTAGTTTATGTGGTGGTCATTTTGTTACGAGATTGGCTAGACATTTTGGGTTGGAGACTCCGGATGAGATGGGGACGTGAACTGTTGTTCAGCCTGGTATGGAATGGTTGACAGTACGGAGATTAGAGGCCCTGGATCTCATTGAGTCGTGTAGTATTTATGGTGGTGATGCCGAGATGTATTAGTGGGTTGCTACTACTCCTTTGGGACAGAGTCTACAGCCTAGGCAGGCTAGGGTTGCTGCGGCTAGAGGAGATGCAGCAGGTAGAGGAGCGACACGAGGCCGAAAAAGAGGATATGCTGCAGAGTTCGATCAGTTACAGCAGCAGTTGACGCAGATGGACCTCAGCCATACTCGTCGGTTTGACCAGATTGAGCTCATGCAGAGGCAGCACTTTCATCATATGAGTGCTCATATGGATTATCAGGATAGCCTGTTTGAGCAGTTGTTTGATCCAGCTCATCTTCCCTACCAGCCTTTCCAGTATCATATGCCACAGGAGTTTATGCGACCACCACCACCACAGCCAGATCAGGGAGGACCATCTCACCAGTACCGGAGTATGGATGAAGAGGAGGACAGTGATTAGGATGATATGCATCCTATTTAGTTATTGATTCCAGACATTATTATTATTTTTATTATCTTTATTTGTAGTAGTTAATATTGTTCGGATATTATCGTACTTTGCATTAGGTTTAGTTGTGTTTGTGTTTAATTGGGATGTTTTAATATTTGGTATTGTTTAATATTGTTTGTTGATGATCCCTCAGAATTTTATTGTGTGCACGTGCGATGCTGGCAGTAAGTTCAGCGAAATGAATCAAGACATTGTGATGCATATCCTTTCGGCCTTGTTTTATCAATAACTCACACACTATTCCAGGAGAGTTTTTCTGTTCTAAATCTTTTCTATTTTTCCCGTTTTGAGTATTTCAACTTTTATACAATGAGGACATTGTACATTTTTAAGTGGGGGATGTGAGAGAAAAGAGTTAAGTTTCCACATACTTGTTCCGGTTGGAGTAAGTAGATAATGTTGTAATGGATTAACTTTTATCCCATTAAACTATGTAACTAGGAGGTGATAAGTTACCCATTTTTCAAGCAAATTTTTAAATTTAAAATTTTTGTTTTTCTAAGGATGATTTATTTTGTAATAATGTAGGTTGAATTAAAATTTTTCTACACTTTTAATAATTGTAAATAATGAAAGATGTTATTTAGCTTCATGATATGATGTATTGATAGGCAATTTATATAAGAATTTTTGAGCTTTTAAGAAATGTCAATAAAGGAGTAGATGATACTTTTAGATGAACTTTGGTTATGTATGACGTATGTCTTAATTTTCATATGAGTAGTGTGCGATATGTCACATTTTTGGGAATTCAATTAATATAATTTGGGGATATACTGGGTGTTGTTTCCTCTGTTGTACGAAAGTACAGACCTGGTCTCCGTCAGTATATCTAATAAAAAAAAGAGCAAAAAGAGTTTAAATAAACTCGTGATTTAAAAAGTGTAGTCAAACTATGTCGCTTTTTTGTACTAAGCTACAGACCTGCCACCAATGATTTGACTAAAAATATATTATTGCTAAACCAAAATCAAGTTATGTCGCTTTGTTGTGTTGAGGCGCAGACCTGTCACCTATGTCTTGATTTGAAAGATGATTAATTAAATTGAATTTCCATAATATGTAATATTGGTGTGCTATGAATATGAGAGTATATAACTATTGGAAATTTGAGGGGACATCTACATAATAATAATAGATTAAGCTCAGTTATTTGAATATAGATTGTTTAAGTGGATAACAATATTAATAATCATTGTGAACTAGTTAATGTTTTAAGAATAATAAGTTTATGTGTAGATTATTTTTGCGACCTCATAATTTCTTAATACTTGTTTTTAGAATTAACAGGATTTTAAATATAAGAATTTGAGTTGAAAGTGGGTGATGATGTGTAATTCATTTGTTAGTTATTTAGTCTACTGGAGATGACTGTTTTCTGTTTAAAATTTGATTTTCGAATCGATAGTCTACTTGAGGACAAGTAAGATTCAAGTGGGGAATGTTTGATGAACGCGTATAAGTACTATATTTAAGTAGTATTTTACCCCTTCTCTTGAATGTTATTATTGCAATTAATTAAGTTTTGGGACTTATTTTGTTCATATTTGCAATTAGGGGTAGAAATTAAACTTATTGGAGAAAAGAACGGAAAAGAGTCAATAAATACGTTAGATGATACGTTTTTGAGGAATCAAGCGAAGCCGAAGATCAAAGGAAGAAAAATATCAAAATCATTCCATACGTCGTATGGAATATCCATACGCCGTATGGAATGAGGTGGTGGAGACCCAAGTAACGCGGAGCTGGGCCGGGCTTTTAATCAATCCATACGCCGTATGGAAATTCCATACGCCGTATGGATCAACTTTCCAGAATAGTATAAAATGCGATTTTTACCCTAAAAGCGAAGAATCGGCTAGGGTTTTGTTCATTCGACTCCAGAAGACGATTTTCAACTTATTGAAGAGTTTTGGAGGCATTAGAGGCTAAGGTTGAAGCTAATTAACCTTATCTTTTAATGATTTGTCATTTCGGTTTGTAATTACAATTATCTATTTTGATTTCATTATGTTTTTGAGATTGAATAAATCTGTTTTTACTGATCTGATGATAAATTGAACTATTGAGTAGTTGTGTAGTAATGAAACTTGGATAATGATTGTTGAATGATTATAATTGCACGTTTACGAAGTTGTTGATTGAAGATGATTATGTTATCCGTTGAACCTTATTTATTGGTGTTTATTTAGTTATTTCTTAACGTGATTAGTAATGTTATTGAGATTGATTTCCTTTAATATTATTAATTATTGATGATTAGAATTTAGGTTTTGATCATTGCTGAACATATTGAGTTTGACAGGTTAAGAGTATAATGATTGAATAATCTAAAATGAATAACCTAATAAGTAATTATTAGTTGGTATTGTTGATTCATACCGTCATGATTAATCGCAATCTATCGTGAATATTTAATGCATGATTTAGGGTAAAGCACACAATAGAAAAGTACAATTCTTGTGACATCGGATCAATGTTTAATGTGGAACCCTAAATTATAGAAATTAGTTGGACCCGGACAGTTGGCTAATTTACTTTCAATTTAGATTCTTTGATTAGTATTTAAAATGATATAAAAGAAATCACAATCAACAATGAACGTGTAATAAATCAGAATACATGAATCTGAGTGGAGTTATTTACACAATTACTTGTTCTTTCCTATTGTTTCCTCTTTATTATTTAATTTAAGTATTTTTATTGTTTATTTGTTTATTTCAACTTAATGTTCGCACGGAACTAAAACGCCCCCTTATTTACTGTTTTCTTATATAATTATTATTTTATATTTATTTAAATAAACCTCCGTTCCCTGAGATCGACTCGGACTTACCAAGTATATACTTACATTCGATCAGGTATTCTTGTCTGGTTGTGTGATAGTATTAATTAGGTATTTCCATTTATAAATAACTTCTTGTTTCCCAGCCCAAAATAATCAACATGACCTGTAAGAAGTTAAATGGTGGAATTAGCACGAAGCTAAGTGAGTAAATCAATAATCACAGTCTAACATGGCACAACAGATCAGTTTATAACCAATAAACATAACATAAATCAACAATGAGGATCGGTGGTTCTTGAGAAACTGTCGCACCCCCAATTTCGGGTTGCGGAAGCGAATCGGGTCGGGGTGCAACTAATCAAATATTAAGCACACAAGGTATACAATAAACGACTCTATATGTGTCGTTTACAAATACATTGATATCATAAAAGGTTTACACTGTTATAATATAGGTTACAAAAGCTCGAGATTTGTGAAAGAGATTCTATGGCATAACTAAATTATACAAAATATAATAATGCATGACAATCTCTTGATGTCTGAATGCGACTCGAGCTAATGGGCATCCTGAGTGGCAGTCCTACTACTGCTGAGTACCTGAGAATACACGCTAAAATGATCAGCTAAAAGCTGGTAAGCTCACAGGTTTAATGATAAAGTGTAATGTATGAACCGCAAGATTTAAGTATGAATATTTGTAATTAAACAAATAAGTAATTGATAAATGATGTATATAACTGCCATGAGCACATAGTCTGAGCTTAACTGAGGTGTCAGGATCACATTCAAGTGCCTGAGCGAGGGTGTCTCTCTGCGAGTGCCTAATCTACACTCGTATGAACAAATGATAATGCGTCCGTTTGACCAGTCAGCGCTTGCTGACCCGGACGGGGATTGTCAGTCCCATATGGTACCATACACTAATATTCACGCTATAAAGTATACCAAACTATGCTATTGAGGATTTATGATGATTAGATGAATAAACTCATTCAGAATATAGCGATATTTGATACTTGCGTTCACATGTAAAACAAAACAGGCATGTATTCTCACCCCTAGTGTAAAAACAGTAAAATAGGGGCTATGAGACTCACCTGAGCCTAATGAGATGCTATCAAGCACTAATGATTGTACACAAGGAAAATGATGTCGTCTTCAACGACTAAAACCTGCAGGGTGTATTAAACGCGCAAGGTTTAATGATTAAATGTTGAAACCTGCTGGGCGTATTAAACGCGCAAGGCTTTAATGATTAGATGTCTCAACAAATCATCTATGCTAGTTGATCCCTCAACTAGTTATGTCCAATGAATTGATTTGATTAGTTATGATTGGAAAACAAGTACGGCCCGTTGGTGAGTTTAAATAATAATTCCAACATATTATTATTATGTTGTACAATGATATACTTATAAAGTATATTTGAAGTAATTAAATGCCGTATCGTATAAGTATTAAGGGTTTAGAGAGGTTGGATACTTAGTGTAAAAATTTGTTACAATTTTCTAAAGAACGGGGGTCCGGGAGCAGCGCCCCTGGTTAGCGGGGTCCCAGGGGTGGCAACCCCTGGCGGGGTCCAAAGGGCTTCAGCTCGAAAAAATTTTATTTCTACTAATATTGCTTTGGTAAAAATGTCTTCGAGATTCAATTTTTAACAAAATACACTGTTATAAAATCATCACACGATCGTGTACTTTTACAGAATAAAAACACACTGAGTTGGGTTGTATCCGCCGGATCCGTATTGGATCCGCCGGATTCTTTGTATTTGAAATGGATCCGCCGGATCAGGAAAACAATCCGCCAGATCAGAGGTCCAATCCGCCGGATCCTAGATGGATCCGCCGGATCCGTGTGGTTTGAGGGTGATCCGCCGGATCGTGAGGTTTTTAAACGGGTCCGCATATATCAATGAATGATCCGCCGGATCCAATGGATGATCCGCCGGATCCTGGTACTTTTTTAGGGCCTGTTCGAGCAACAATTTAAATACAAAGATTTGGGTTCGATTTGGGGACATAATCAGTTTGTGGAACACTAAAGCATGATATTATATGTAATATAAACATGTAGATTTAATGAAAAAGCATTTGATTCCTTTCAATTAAATTGATGAACGGATGATGATGATGATAATGGAGACGAAGAAGATGAAGATGGTAATGATGATGAAGCTTGTTACTTCCACTGATTCTTGTTGTTAAATTTTAGAGATAGAGAGAAAGAGAGCCGAGAGATAGAGCAGAGAAGAGATTGAGAACTGAAGAAATGAAAATGGAAGAAGAAGGGTGCGTGTGGTATAGCCGGCCAGCTCCAATTATTGGAGTTGGTTGGCTCTCACTCGTAGTACAAAATACCCGTGTTTTTGTACCCGATCGAAAAGTAGTATAATGTTTTCAAATGGTAAATTTCTAAAAATGAAGTCGTTTATATTTCTAATCGAAGTATTTCATAAAAATACTATTTTTGAGATATAAAAACATATCTTTATTTTAAGTTTGAATGACCGATATGATTCGAATGGTTTCGTCGCGTTTGAGTAAATTTGAATAAAACGAAATATTTTTTATTTTCATCCAAGTAAATAATTATTATTATTTTCAATAATAATAAATTATTTATGAGTTTTGTCATGAATGTTTTAATTTGTACGATACAAAATATTTTATATATTATCAAAATAATATATAATAGATAATGAGTGTATTAAATAATAATTCTATATTACTTAATATTTGAGTTCACCAACGCCCGTATAAATGAATCGGAATTTAGCCGATTTAAAAATGAACGATTAAATTTAATCGCGTACTGATATATATATTAATCTATATACATATTGATACAAACAATTAGCCTAATACATAGCACTAATTACATGTATTACAAAATGATTAGGAACTAATAACTAGTCCTAATTTGACGGGTGTCACATAAACCCTAATGCCGCGGAGGCCTCAAGAACTCTTATCATCAAACTGTATTGGCCTGTACAGAATCTACCGATAGTTTGAATACTATTGCTACACTCAACACAGATTCTCATAAACAACACATGTATAAAGCTCCTGTGTTGGTCCACTAATAGTAATCCAAACCCAGTTATCAACTGACCTCAGTAACAACTTAAATCAGAAGATTTATACCACATAATCAACAACAATTTATCAATATTAAACACGTTTACTTGTTGTAACCCAATATGTCACAACCAAATCAAACTGAGAGTTATAATCCACTCACCTTTCTCTAGCAACTCCAACTCAAAGATCTTATCTTATTGAGTCTTCGGTGTATCTGGAAATACCACAAAACAATTTGAGTTAGTAACTCATTATATTAACACACTTCATCTCGAACATGCATCTTTATTTCGTATTCATATGTACTAAATTAATAATAATAATAATAATAACATCATAATTTTACTGCATCATTTCTCAGTCTAATATATATATATATATATATATATATATATATATATATATATATATATATATATATATATATATATATATATATATATATATATATATGAATACATAGGAAATTATAGCATGAATTTAAACTGGTTCTAGTTCCTGCTTCTGTGCCCTACCCGATCGGTTATCCCCACAGCCGATCGGCTGTTATTCTTGTACCCGATCGGCTCACTCATAACCGATCGGCTAGGTTGAAGTTTTTCAAGACTTTTGTTCCGACGCAATGTTCTGTAACCATTTTGTACTAAGTTAACCATTCGGCTTAAAACAGCCGTTCGGCTATATAGCCTTACCTGATCGGCTCAGATAGTATAGCCGATCGCCTATGAAAGTTAAATACAGAACCCAACAATCTGCAATACCCTGCTGTACGAACTCTAACCCCGAAATTTAATCCAACACAGTTTCAAACTCAGATTTTAACCATTTTAAGGCTACAATTATATCATATAACATCAAACCAACATCAACAACAACTTCAAACACTAGATTCATACCAAATTACTTATTAATCTAACTTAACTTCAATCAAGCTCATATATATAAATAAAGCATCAAAACACTTACAACTTAAGAGTATGAAGAAGATGATGATACAAAAGCTTATGATGATCTTGAGTTAAATTTACAGAAACTTGTTTGATTCAATTTGGGTTAAGTGTTCTTGTAATTGAGTTAAGAGACTCACAAGTGAAAGCATAGATTTAAGATAAAGAAAGTAAGTCGGCCCAATCTCAAAACCCGACCTATATCCCTTTTATTTTAATCCCTTCCAAATCTATTGTCTGGAATCATAAAAACATTTGCGAGACCAACGGTTTTATTTTACCGTCAACTACAATTATTTAAAACAAATAATAATTTACTAATCACAATAAATCCTAAGACTTATTTACCTACTCTTTTTGCAACCAAACATATACAATAATTTAAATTACATATTTAAATTTAAGAAAAATACCTGTTACCACTAGGCCCAATTTAAGGATGTTACATGCGAGCTTATTCACGGTAATCACTTTCAACTCCATTCGTTCCGATTTAAAGGACGACACTCGAGTTATACTTACTGCTTAGTCTTAAAAAGTAGGTAGTACTTATAGTTTGAGCCCCAGCTCTTACAAATTTAAAAACTACAGCTGAAGCTCAAGACGAGGCTGAGCCCAACCCTAACCCGAAGACAAGAAACAAAAAACAAAAATGAAAAAAAACAAAAAAAAAAAAAAACAAGTGAGATGGACGGACGAGGAGTCAGTTACATTGTCAGGACGGTGGATCCACGTATCCAAAGAAAGTCCGGAAGGAATTTCACAAACCTTTGATAACTTCAGGAACAAAGTACAAAACGACTATGATTCAACTATTCAAGAAAAACATACTTTGAGTCAACTACAAGTAGGGATGGCAATGTTCACCCGATCCAGTGGATATCCACCCGATCCATCTACTTAATGATGGATACGGACGATCTAAATGGATGAATAGTGGATATGGATATGGATGTGGATGAATAGTGGATCGGATATGGATGACAAGTTATCACCAATGAATTTATACATTAACCTGAAATACATATACATATACATATACATATAGGTATATACACATATATATTTACATATCCATATACATATAAACCATAAACTATTAATGTGTTACTGAATATATAAAGTCGTAAATTAAAAAAAATTAATGTATATTTGAGGGGTTTTTTTTTGTATGATTGATTTATAAAGCAAATTGAAATGCATAAATCTATCGCGTTGAGCCAAGTTTTACTTCCGACCATATAGTGAAGTCACAATCCACGATAGATGATAATCAAAACATGTATGATTAACCGATAAACATAGAGATATATTTGTTAAAATATATGTTTACTTATAATTGTAACCAATTATGCTTCATTGACGACAATTGTAACACGCTCTTGTGAATAGATTTCAGTATGTTACATTATATTTATTTTTTTGTTACAATATTTGTTGGTTTCATTTCATAATTAAGAAAAATTTTAACGTTTTTTTGAATATCCAACAGACATCCATTAACCGCCTTAATCCATCGGATATGGATATGAATGGATGAATTGAAATTAAATGGATATGGATATAGATATGGATATGGATATGGGCGAAAATATTTAAATGGATATGGATGTAGATATGGCATCATCCGATCCATATCTGATCCATTGCCATCCCTAACTACAAGGCAAGTGGAATAAAATTTTTAAAGACGTCGAAGCTTTCAATGGGATCTACAACCGTCTTATCGACCCTTGTTCAAGCGGTGCACGAGACGAAGACACAATGATCACATGTCGTGACCTCTTTTTGTCCCAACAAAAACGGAAGTCCATCTACAAAAAATATTGGGACGTACTCAAACATCATCCCGAAGTTCCTTTTTTTGAGATGGGGTCATGGGCAACAAACGTACATTTGAAGCTGGCCCAGATTCAGTCAATCTTGGTGATGACATCCCAAACTCCAACCCGACCTCCGACCCTCTTACGTCTAATATGGAAAGTTTATTCAAAAACAAACCGATTCTTCATCCGTCATGTCGTACTTCTTATCAGATGCGGCTACTTCGTCAAGAAGTTTGAAGGATCGAGAACGTTTGTCAAATATAAAATCCGCGAAAGCGTAACAAACCGCAATGCATTTAATTACCGAGAATTCAAACAAAAAGTTAGTTATCAAAGCGGGGAACTTGCTTTATAAAAAATACTGAAAGGTATTAAAAAATGAGAAAAAATTCTCAAAGAAATTCGAAAAAATGTGGTTAATACGTATGAGTCGTGTTTTGCAAAGGTCTGAAGTTCACGACAATAAGAAGACGACGATTCGGACGAAAACGAAGACCAAGACCACGATTCGGAGTAGACTAGTATTTTAGTTTTTTTGTCTTATTTTAATAAATGTAATTGTTTTTAGTTATTGTAACGCTTTTTTTTTTTAATTATTGGAATGTTTTTAATTATCGTAATGAAATTGTTTAATTTAATATTGTGTTTTAAATATAGAAAGTAAATAATGTGTGAGGTTCAAAAAAGATGAGTGATGTGTCATGGTTGACAGTGTTCAGTTAATTGTCAGTCAGTTTTGAGAACTGATCACGTGACGTTGATGTGACACCAACTAATACATCAGTTTGCATCAAAGTGGTCTTAGAACTCTTAGCTACAAACACGCAACTTTTAATTTCAATTAGAACTACTTTTGTAAATATACTTTAAACGGAAGATTGTATTTCTCAAAGGAAGGACTATATTCTCTCACTTAAGATATAAAGTAAAAAATAACACAAACATATATTACTACAGTTTTCTTGCAAAATGTTAACAATTGATAACGTTGACCATCTCACACATCCCATCTCCGGAACAATATATAAAATACAATGTTGTTCCAGCAACTAACCCATGCCTACCAAGAATCTCCGCCGTGTTGAAAAAATGGCATTTTGTTACGTCATATTTTCTAAAACACGCATAAATATAGTAACTTTCTTCTTCTTTCTTACATCAGTACCATCACGTTAGACAAATCACACCAAAGCCATTCTTCTATCATCTATATATGGCAGGGGCGGATCCAACTAGTAATGAGGGGGGTCCAGGGCCCCCCATGACTCTGGCCCAAGTAATATAAAATACCAACTACTTAATGGTTATATAAGCCCAAATATAGAGAGGCCCCCAAGTGAAAATTAAGTTGGCACCCTACAAACAACATTTTTAGCTGAGCCTCCTTTTATATTATAATAGATTTTCTCTCATCATTTTTTTCTCCTTCCTCGATGTGGGACTCTTCACTTATTGTGTTTTTGTAACTTCTCTTGCATGCCAACTTAAAATAGACCACATAAAAGTAATACTATATTGTCTTTTGTTAACTATATATCGTATTTACTTCAGAAACGTAACAATTGTCAGGAAAATATAATAAAGTTGTAGCATCGTACGATACGTTATCATTTGGCCAAACAAATTATGACCTGCACTCATTAATCATGCTAGAAACCCGCTCATATTACAGCCTTAGATTATTTTTGCCCCCCACGAAGTATTTTTCTAGATCCGCCACTGATATATGGATGAAAAATCGTTAACCATCTACTCTTATTAAAATACCATTGTCAATTTTATACTGATATAATGCTAGTTGCTACTTTTAACACCGTCTTTCGAAAATACACATAATTGAATAAATAAATGTATAACCATTACTCTGTGGATTCATAAAATATCACATTTACCTTTTACAAAGTTTTTTAATCTATTGTAATATGAAAGTTGATACTTTTGTTTGCAAATTGTCACCACTTACTAATTAATGATGGAAGATTTCTCATTAGTTAGTTTAACTAGGTTCATTTTTGGAATATATTATTACCATTAAATCATTAATTAATCATTTTACCCTTAATTAAAAATTATCAACTATATCTTTTATAAAATTAAAATGACAATGTACGTACGTACGTTTTATGTATAAACAATCATGATTAGCATACAATTAAAGAGATACGAAACAACCCAATTGAGAAAATAGACAACATCACACAACATTATATATACATAAAAAGATAACAAGTTGACTTAATAATAATCACAAAAAAACCTAAGCCTTACATTGCCCCCTCATTCCAGTTGCCTCTTCCCATCCTTTAACAGCCAACACAAGTTACACAATCACTGAATCACACATTCACAAAAACACATGTCCTCTCTCTTGTCAGCCCACTATTTTCCCCTTTTTAAACACACACATAAATACCCTCTTTAATTTCACCTCGTTAACAACAAAAATATCCATCTCTCATGGCTACACTTTCTTCAACTTCCTCTTTATATATCTCTCAAAAAAGTAATAATCTTGTAAAGATCGCCCATGAATACCACCATGCATTGCGGTTACGACTGCCGTCAAGTGTCGCCTTAGCTAACGTTGATTCAGGCAACAAAAGAAGAAGATCAGTTTTTAGTATTAAAGCTGTTGGGAAGTTGGCACCTAATTGGGACGCTAATTGGAAACCTGATCTGGGTTCTAAGGCTCCTTCTCTTAGTGATGTATTTTGGCCCTCTGCAGGTTTGATCAATCAAATTGTTAGGCATATATTTAGGCAGGTATATTAGGCAGGCAGATGATGAGAATTTACTAAAAGTATTATGCATTTTGTGATGAATAAATAGGTGCATTTGCAGCCATGGCTGTTTTGGGGAAAATGGATCATATGTTGGCTAAAAAAGGGGTTTCGATGACAATCGCACCACTTGGAGCTGTTTGTGCGGTCCTCTTTGCCACCCCTTCAACCCCTGGTGCTAGGGTAATCCTCTTTTTTGTTACTCTATATAAAAATATTTTATCAATAATAAATATGTCTAAAATTGAGTAATGCTAAGTAGGACTTAGATTTAAATATATGTTTAAATGTATAATGAAGGTCACATGTCAACCATCCCAATGTTGTGGATGAAAGTGACCCGTTTACAAAAATCAAAATTACTCGATGATTGATGTACATATTAATAATAAATATGTCTAAAATGTGAGTAATCCTAAATAGGACTTAGATTTAAACATACGTTTAAATATATAATGAATAAGAATTTGAACCGTTGATCACTTAAGACAACGACTGAGATTGTTTATACTTCCTTCCCCTCAAAATGCAGTCGAATCTTAAAACCTTACCCTGTGTTTAAATATATATGTTGTTTAACACATAAATTTCATTTATTCTATCTCCTTATATTCATCAAGTCCTTCTAACGTTTGCACCGAACAAAAATGGAGTTATTGTTTCGTTATGTATTAAACTTTACACTTTTTACTATTGTATCCGATATACTTTCATTTGTTCTATTGTACGTAGTGAATTTGTAAATATAGTCTATTGCATGTATTATTTCCTTTTTTGGTAAGGCCAAAAAAGGAAACTTTCCTATTTAAACCTTACCCAAAAAGGAAATTTTACATGCAATAGACCATATTCACAAGTTCAATACATACCACAGAAGTTTTTAAAATTAAACTCATACGATAGTAAAAAGTGTAAAGTTCAATACATAACGAAACAATAAACCCAAAAAAAATTAATGCATCTTCATGTATACATTTTAGGTACACGAGGTATTAATTTGTCCTAATGTGCATAGAGATATTTTGACATAACTTATTTTATTATGTATATTATTAATAATAAAATTATAATCATATCATTAGGCAAATATTTGGATCTAAGAAGTTGACCTAAAACTTGACCGAAGGGATAACATCAGTACATCACATGTCAATCATCCGAATGTTGTGGATGAAACCCAATTACAAAAATCAAAAATTACTCGATGATTGATGTACGTGTGATGTTTTATAAAGTTAACCAAACTTTTTAGGCGTGATTAACGTTTTTCTCCCTCTTCTACTTCATTTCCATTTCCATTATATTAATTTGAAACAATTACAACTTACTATTATTATTATTTTTTAAGCACACAACTTAATTTTACATATCATTTTTCTATTTTTTGTGTTGGTATATACTAGTTACGATTCTAATTTTCATTTTATTTTTGAGATAAAATAATTATTATAAAGATTAATAAACATAGATGTTACTCTATTTTGTGAAAGGGAGCTGATTTTGGCAAGTAAGCTTTTACTTATCACAAGGAAATAGTATAACTGTTTATGCTTATAGTACAACTGGTTAATGCACTGCTTTTTTATAACAAGTAAAAGTTTACTTGCCAAAATCAGCTCCCTTTGTGAAAATGTTCAATTAAGCTACTGAACTATTAATTTGTTCGGTTGAATTAACAAACTAAATTCATAAGTGAAATAACATTATAAAATATGATAAGTTCAATAACCTAATTAAATTAATAAGCTAAGTAAACTGATCTACGTGCATAACATTTATAGTTGAATAACGTACATAACGTGATCTATTAAGTTCAGTAATTTTTTTCTAAAAAGTTAATAGTTCAGTTACTTATTTGAACATTTTCGTCAGATAAATTAAACAATAATTTGTGATATTAGTTCAACATAAAAAATAGCATGTCATTTTCTACACTTTTTATTCTAGTTAGTATAAAATTTTAAAGTAATCTACACACAAATGTTATGTTTTGTAATAAATAAATTTGTTACAGTCGCTAATATCAGCATTCTAATTATTTAATTAATATTAATTAATCACTTTTAAACCACTAGTCCTATTTCTAGCTTTATAATGTTTTTTGTGTGTGGTCCACAAACACAACATATTAATTTATCTTACACCTGAGATTTACAAAAGCGAATAAATAATCTACGAACGAATATGCGAATTAGACACCGTCTGACCAAACTATAATATTGTACTTACGAATGAAGATTTTGATTGGATAAATTATTTATTCATATAATAAATATATTTGAATGAATTTTAATATAAAAAGAAATCTAAGTTTAGATCTAAAATAGGTGTATGTCAATGCTAGAATCCGCTAGACCCAAACATGTCACATGTTTATAATTAAAATTATGTACTACTATGAAAAAACTAAAAGGTTATAACGTGTTCAAATCCGAGTTGTTATGAAACTTTTTTAAGAAAAGAAGAATTTTCATTTCCCCTTCTATAAAATTGAAAACTACTCTATATAATTCTTCAGTATTCTATCCTCGCTCTTTCTGAGAAAGGAATTATTCACATTTGAACGCACTTTCTAAATTTTCATTGTTTTTCTAGAAGCGTAAAACACTCATGTTCTCTAAAAAAAAATGGGAAAAGAAATATGGGAATAAAATTTGTAACTATCAATTTTTTGCTTGTGTAAATAGACTTTCTGTTTTTGTGATACATAGTCTTTTTGTGATACACTGGCACGTGAATCAGCAGATTCTATAGTTATGAAAAATACGCAAGGGAAAAAATAAAACTCAGACACATTTCCTTTTTGTGAATGCAAATCTGCAGAAGTACAATATGTTTATGGCTCAAATGGGTTGTGCAGCAATTGGTGTCTTAGCATTCTCAATTTTTGGGCCTGGTTGGCTTGCAAGGAGCACCGCCCTCTCGGCATCACTAGCCTTCATGATCTATACTCGAGCTATTCATCCACCAGGTACGTATTACGAACTATGAAGGGAAGTTCCAAAACACTTTTTGTATCTTAATTATGAATTACTTAATTCATGTGCCAATGCAGCTGCAAGCTTGCCATTGTTATTTATCGACGGGGCAAAGTTTCACCAATTAAAGTTTTGGTATGTTTTGTTCCCGGGTGCAGCTGGTTGTCTTCTTCTCTGTATGATCGTAAGTTTCTTCTTTGAAAACAAAAGTACAAAACATAGAGATGGTAAAATAGACGCGGTGGGTAATGGACTAATTGGGTGGTCAAAACGGGTCATTTTGGTACTTGTTGAAATGGGTCGAGTTGTATATACTAAAAAACACTTTTCTTAGGTACCATATGTTTAGTAATTATCAAAAACTATATCATTACATTATTAACTTATTACTATTTTTTTTGGAATAAAACTCGGCTTTAATGCATTACAAAATTACAAACTATGAGTGACTACCCATTTGACCAGTTTCGTTTTAGTTTCTAATGTTTTTGTTTTTAAATCGGACGATATTTGCAGCAAGAAGTGGTATGTTACTTGAAAGACAATGTCAAGTTCTAAATAAGAGTTACGGAAATCGCAATTTTGGACCAACTGGATTCATGTTGAAAAGGGGAAGAAAACATATGCAAATTCAAGCATGTAGTTTGTTCTTAACCCTTCTGAAGTTCTTTTTATTTTCATCTCAAATGAGATTGAATTTGGGTGAATCATTCTTCAAGCTGCATAATTGTAAATGATGTACATTATCATAAAAGTGTCCAATTTTGACTTGTGTTTAAATGTCTCCAATGAAGAAGAGGGAAAGTCTTGTATTTAAATTTTGTTTATGATTCGAAAAATCGAAATGATAAAAAGTAGTAAGTGAAGATTAAAAACAAGTATCAAAGGAGTGTATTAAACGGTTTTGGACTCTGTTTTTTCCTTTCACATCATCCGTCAAACAATTGTAACTTTGTAGAGTAGGAGACGACTATAGGAGGCCGATTACAATCATGTTGTTGACAGTTTGGTTTAACATGAGGTCTAATACTCTAATGTGAATTAATAACAATCGTGTTGTTTAATACTAGGATTAACAAACAGATACGTTTCTACGAGTAAAAGACGTAACCAACAACAAGAGATAAAAAAAAATAGGCGAAGTGAAGGGCGCGTTTAGTTACGGAAAACTATCTCCATTTTTCCTTTTCCATTTTTCTAGAGTTTTGAGTCCCTTGAAAAACTAAGGGTGTTTAGAAAACGCGTTCAAATGTAAAGGATGGAGTTTTCATTTTCCAAAATAGGAAATGGAGGGAACCATAAATCATTAGATTCATTTTTCTTAGAAAACTTCTTTAGAAAATCACAATTTGAACACGTTTTCTAATTTTTTTGATTTTCTTAGAAAATTTTCCAGAAAAATGGAGGAGTTTTCTGTAACTAAACGTAGCCTAAGTGTTTTTGGCATATTGAGTCTCTCAATTTGCTACAACAAATTATTATTTCTTCTAAAGGACAGGAATGGCCCATAAGTGAAAAGGTTGGCCCATATAAGATTTGAATACGGGCTTCTAAGATTTACGTCTGCCTAAAGGTTATATAATATAAATATATATGGTATTATGGTAATGGCGCAAAATGCAAATGAAGCCATTAAGAATGTAAGATTTACAGAGAATGCTAAATATAGCCCTTATGCTAGTCTTGGTTAAGGTTTCTATATTTAGCATTTTAAATATGTTGAACTAATAACAAAGTATGATATTTCCTTTTTAATACTGATTTTCGTTATTTAAATTTGGTAAGAATTTATTCATGGTAACTTTGAGTTATAAATATTTAATTAAGATAAATATGATATATAATGGGAAAGGTTATTGTAAGATCACTTATTATCGTAGGAAGGAATGACTTTTTTCACTTTTAAATTCAATGTATGTACATTTTGCCAAAAAAGTTATGCTAAAATTATTAAAATTGTATCCTCTTTAATATAGGTTAATTAAAAAAATAAAAGAAAATATATGATACACAAATTAAAGTTGTGTATCACACAGCCTTTTATGTGTGATACTTTGATACACAAAAAAAAAATGATGTGTCACATTTTTTAAAAAAAAAAAATTCTCATACTAAAGTACACATAATTCTTAAGAATTTTGATATATATTTTTCATCAAAAACGTAATTTAATCTTAAATTTTAAAGTAAAAATGTCCGTTTCTACCGTTCCCACCATAATAAGCGTTCTTATTTGAACCTTACCCATAATAAACATAGCCCTAAGAGCTATAGTTAGCATTTTCCTAATTTTTATTATTAATCTCAAATAATTTTATGCACATAATAGGGAAAACAATTACATATAAAACAATTACATATGTGTCCATTAATTAACGCAAAATAATAAATAAATATCTTCATTTGAGAAAATAAAATCATCGACAAAAGAATAATTTACAGTTTCAATTGTTATCGTGATTTCATGACTCGGTACACAGGATCAAGTCTGAACTTGGTAAAACCTAAGAATCGTGCACGAATCATGAGCAATGAAATAACACATGTTTTCTTATACTACTCGCATTATTTTGACAATCAGTATAATTCTACATATGCTCACGCACTCATCTTGATTGATACGGATTTACAAAAGTGGTTCCAACTTCTTCTTTTTTTTTTGCATTTTCACTCCAATAACGATCATTTTGTTTCATGAATGGTCCATCGTCCACCTAAAATGATTAAAATACTCTTATTTAAATATAATTTAATAAATTAAAGAAAATAAGGAGAAAGGGTATATTAATCATTTTAGGTGGACGTGGTCCAAGAACAGCAGTAAATCGGATCATAACTGAACTGGATCACGAACCAATATATGAAAAATCAAGGACTATGAACCGCACCATGTTATATTATTCTGGTCCAGTTTGGTACTGGTTCGGTTCTTGCGGTTTTGGTTCAAAACCGCAAACCGAATAGTATACATTCAAATATGTTATAAAGAGAAAAATGTCTAAAAACACATATTATCAAATTATATATAAAACTAAAAAGCGTCTAATAATCAAAAACAATAACATTGTTGCAGATCAAACGTAAGATTATATATCTATGTTTTTTTTTCAAACATAACAAAAAGTGTATGAAGACCTTTCACATATTCAATAATCGACGTCATAAAAGATGAAAACCTAAATAAACATAAATATATAATTAAAATTACATTTTAATAATATAATTTAATCTTTATCAATATTAAAACCTATGCGTATCAAAAAAGTAAATTCAATGCAATGAACTTACACACCACCACGGATATATGCATATGTCCACTCATGGACTTGAACCCACAACCTCATGGTTGAAGGGTCACCTCGATACTGTTAGGAAATATCTAATCTCATTGAGTCGCATCTGACGGTCCAAACCATTTCACTATTCCTAGAACCGAATCGAACCGGACCGTGAACCATTAAGGATAAAAGATATAACCGAGAACCAGACCATTGTGCTTCGGGTTGGTTCAATTTTGATCTGATCACCAGTTCTAGATCATTTATGTACACCCATTCGTGAGACCATCCATGAAATAAAACTGTAAGGTTGGACTTAAAATGCAAAAAAATAAATGTTGTGGGATAGTTGGGCAAATGGTCCGTAAATGTATTCAACTTTTACAAAAATGTTTTTGTATGCATCCAATTCTTAAAAGTGCTATCGTATGTATCGAACTTACTAATTATTGCTATTGTATGTAGTCATTAACACTAATGACGTTTTTGCCATGTCAGCCTCCACGTAGGTGAGACGTTAGATTTAATAATGTTCTAAACTTATGTAAAATGTATGAAACTTGTATCTATATCCCCTAACTCATTTCATTTTCAAAAACCGTCATTTTCAACCCCATCAAAATCAACATGTCTTCGTCATCTTCTCGATTGTCGTTTACCAATTGGCCTTGATTTTGTGATTAAGATGGTGTAAATTAGTTGTGGCGAAGTCGCCGGAAAAAATGGTGTCGCTGGAAAAAATGGTGGAGATGCCAATGTTTTGGAGATAGTGAAGAGGTAGATATGCTAGGGGTAGGTGGTTAGGGGGTGTAAATTGGTTGTGATGATGTCACCGGAAAAAATGGTGTCACCGGAAAAAATAGTGGATATGGTAGTGATGCCGGAGATGGTAATGTTTTGGAGATGGCGGTGAGTTGGAGATTATATAGTTTGTTGGTTATAGATGTGTAAATTGGTTGTTGTGAGGTCGTCGGAAAAGATGGTGTCGCTGGAAAAATAGTGGAGATGGTGGTGATTCCGGAGATGATAATGTTTTGGAGATGATGGTGAGTTGGAGATGATATAGTTTGGTAGTTAGAGATGTGTAAATTGGTTGTGGTGGTGTCGCCGGAAAAAATAGTGTGTCGGAAAAAATGATGGTGACGTTTGAGATAGTGATGTTTTAGAGATGGTGGTGAGGTGGAGATGATAAGGTTGGTGGTTAGGAGGTGTATATTAGCTGTGGTGGTACCGGCGGAAAAATGATGTCGCCGGAAAAATGATATCGTCGAAAAAAATGACGTTGCCGAAAACTCGAAGTTTATAAAGTTGATGTAGATGATGACTTGAAAAATGTATTGAACTTTAGAGTGACATGGCGCTGACTTTGCAATGTCACATCATATACACATGCCACGTATGCTAATTATGACCGGTCAAACATCATTAGTGTTAATACAATAGCAATAATTAGCAAGTTTGATACGTACAATATCACTTTTAAAAATTGGATATATACAAAAGCATTTTTGAGAAACTTGAATACATTTACATACCATTTGTCCGAATAGTTTTATAAATTTGTGTAAATCACATGAATCGTTTTCAGTAATCTACTTTTCGAATAATATCAAAATATACATTTTCGAAGAAATAAGCAAATAATGAGTGCCATAAAAAATATCGGTATGTAAACTTTTTCATGATTTATTTAATTTACTCATTGTTGATAGATTAAAATATAAAACCTTACATGAATACAGTACTTGATAAGCTATTTGCTATCCAGAATGAGTTGAAACCCATTTTGCAACGGATGTCAACGTTATGCAATGAAACGTGGGTCGCATCTTCTTCACAAGCTACAAATATTTAGTATCCAATAATCCAAATACCAAATGGATGTTGACTTTGACTTTGTCATTTGAGATTATTATCCCCTTTCAAATTCGTATTCTTGTTTTGCATAATTTTAAAACTGTGTTATCGACACACGATGCCTAATCGACGAGGTTTACGGATGTAACATTTTAAGAAAATCGATCAAATTTGTTTTTAACATTCTCCTTAAAGCATCTCCAGCGACAGAACTTCTATACAAAAACGTTTTCGAGAAAACCTTAAAAAGAAAAAATGCTAAAATAATTCAATTGGAGTAAAAGGTAAGAAAATTACTGATCGAGATAGTGTGTTTTTTTAAATGGTAACTTATAAAATCTTAAATGACTGCGGTATGGAACCTTTGTCTCTTCTTTGATTTGCGAATATGAGTTCTCGCTTGGGTTTAGCATGGAGCAACTGGATTTTAAATCTCACGGGCTTAGACACATGATTTTGATTTTTACTTTTTGATTCCTGTTGGGTTCATGTATCTTGGTTTTTTCGTGCTCTGTCTTAGAACATGTACTTTTGTTCTCCTTTTGTCTTTTAAACCTTTTTAATGAAATCCGTTGCCTTTAAAAAAACAAAAAATTTTGCCCCGTAATGAGAAAAAACTTTTACAAAGGGTTCTCTAAATAGTAAACTTTTTTAGAGAACTCTTACTGGAGTAGAGATGCTCTTAAATAGTTATGCAATATATAATTTTGGATTATGTAAATCAGTTTTTTATCTAAACGTAGTTTCTTATGTGAGAGTCCCTGATCAACTATTTGTTAGTGGATTGGAATTACAATAAGTAGAGTTTAATTGTAGAAGGAAAGTTGAATACAATTAAAAACTTTTTCAGATTTTATTTAAGTTAATTATTCCAAGTTTTTAATTGTAAGTGATTGACAAGTTAAACAGAGTATATCGATTAAGATCAACAGATAAGTAAATGAAGTAATAGTAGCTGAACAATGAACTTATATTAGATACAAATTACACTGAGTGTTGATTGCGAAATGATTTAGCCCAAGCTAAATCAAATCAAACACTTAAGCTAAAACTATTACAAATGAGATAAACGGTAGCTGACAAACATCGTACACTGTTCACTCGCTGCTCGCTATCCGTGCTTAGACAAACTACTCACTGACTAACAAGTGATTAACACGAAAATGGCAAGTTTCAAAGTACAAAGTACTACTCTATTTATAGCCTAAATGATTCGTAAATATCTCCTATAAAATAGGATCTGGAATGACACGTGTCGCTGTTTGATTGGCTCTGATCTCCCTGAAATGTGGCTAACAGACATTCTGTGGGCCCTGATTCTGTTACCGGGAATATCTCTTTTCTCTTCTATCCAATCACTTGCTGCCACGTCATTCCGCAGATATTTGAAGTACAAGGAAACACTTGCTGACGTATAAGTGATGAGCGACTTGTACTTGTAAGAAACTTTATTCAAATGAGTCACTGAAGATGTAATAAATCTCCTCACTCATTGCGAGCTAACGTGCTCTTGTAGAATGACTTGATTAATTTATCTTCAGTAACTTTTCTTTATTGGGGCAGTGACTTTTGCCTTTATTTCTTCATAGATGTAAAACTTTTGCTATCATTCGCTTGGAACAGCGACACACAAAGTTGAGCTTTAATTAACTTCATCAGATCATTCTCCTTGAAGAGAATGAATAAGAACAGCGAGTACTTACTTCAGCAACAGCAACTTTGACTTAATCATTTCCATCATCGAGAACATCTTCATTGAGTTGGTCAGCGACCAGTGATTTAACATTATGAATTTCAAATTAGCTGGAAATTTCCTGTGCCCTTGCCTTGCCCGAGCTTGATAGTTTCCACCGCTTGTTCAAAGTTAAGCCCTGGGATTTGAGTATTTGACTAGGGCGGTTAACGAACCGAGTCAATCTGAATATTACGATATTTGACTCGTGTCGTTTAACAATTAATCGGTTCGAGCTCAAACCGAACTCAATTAATTTTTTAAACTATCTTCGAGTTCGAGTTCATATTTGACCTTGAATAATAAACTGCTGTTCGAGCTCGAGATCGATACTCATTTAAGTTTTCGACAAGTTACAAATAGCTAGTTTTTGAGTTCAATATGTTTGTTTAGAAGCTAAAGCTCGATAAACTCGTTTATAAGCACAAATAAGCTCATTGTCAAATATACAAATTTTTATAAAAAAAACTTTAAATAAAGTTTATAAAATACATTCTACACTTAATTAAACTTAAAGTGTGCGAGTTTAATACGCAAGTATACAATTAGATACTCAACCTTCGTACTTGTAAGGTTATTATCATATTCTATTTGTTTCATACATCCAATGTGAGATGGAAAGATAAAAAGTAGTTGTCTCACATAGGAAAAATGAAACAATGTTAAGAATATAAAAGTATTATAAAAACAAAGCGTCATAGACAAGAATGTAGTGAAAGATTATGTGCTTAATATTAACATAATAAATGTCAAATCCAGCTTCACATGAACACCGCAGGGTCACACCGATGAGCACAACCGAACAAGTAGTGTGATACAATAATTAGATATTTGATATCGTTCATTTATGTGAAATGAATTAATGGTCGAGAACGATTGAAACATTTATTAGTATAAATAGTTAATGTAATTATTTATTTAATAAAATGATTTATTTATAACTAGTTTTATAAATAAATTAACTAGTTTAATTATTATTAAACTTGAAGGTTTTAATTGTAAATTAATTAGTTTGGGATCAATTTAATAGTTTATTAAATTAGAGGGATTAGAAGAGTAATTAGTAACTTGTTGGACAAGTTGGATTACAACTATAAATAGAGGCCTTAGGCTTCATTTGTTAGTTGATCAAACCCTAATTCTCTTTCTCTCCTCTCTCCCATTCGGCCTCCCTCACTCTCTCCCTTGAGCCGAAATCGGCCAACCCCTATAGGGGTTCTCGAGTTCGTGATTTGATCGCAACTTGCTTGATTTCGCTAAGGGTTATTAGTATACACACTTAGGATACTACCGTCCGTTCAACCGTGGATCAAAGGTGGATACCTAACGTATCCCGTGGTTAGCCGAATTCAAGAAGAAGAAAAAGAAGATCAAGATAAGTCGACTCGTACTTTGGCAACGAGTAGAAGACTAGATATCTTGCCGAGCACTCGATGTAAGTTTGTTTTAATTAAAGTGTTAATTAATTTTGTACATGTTTTATTATGAAAATTATAGATCTTGACTAAGGGTTTAATTTAATGAGATTAAATATTTTTATAACGCTTCCGCATATTAATTATATTAATTGTTAATAATGATTAAAGTTTTATAACGTATAATTCTATGAAAAACCCTTCAGTGGTATCAGAGCCATGTAATTTTCTAATAAAACTGTAAATTAGTTTTCTTGTATGCTTCTTTCAATTGAGTTTTAATTTATCAATCTCTTCTTCTACCTTTCTTGTAATCGGTTAAACTGTGTAGTTGGTTAAATATTTAAACAACGTGCATAAATTGGTTATTCGCGATTAATACAAAATAGGTATGATTTGGTTATACTAAAATTGCTCCAAGGTTTATGTGAAGCCTTGTTTGATCGATTTTAGTATATGGTGTTTAACACCATAACCAGAGTCATACTAAGTTTTGTTGATTAATGGTTTAAATATTTTAACCCGAAAACTAACGGTTAAACTTTCTTGTATTTAGTTAATGTTGATTGTATTAATATGAACTATGCTAAAATCGATTTTAGGGTTTATTCAAAACCCCTAGGAAAATCGACTTGAGCAAAGGGTTAGGTATTTGATATCCTAACTAAATCTAATACAATTAATATTAACTTGGCAAGAAAGAATTCGATACACGGGTTAATATTAACCTCTTGTCTTGGCCGATTTTTATAAGGGTTTTTCGAACCCAAGAAAATCGATTTCTTAATCCATTTGATTTGATCAACTAAAGTTTGTGAATCTCTATGTACAAACTGATTTTTGCTAAGGTATGTGACTTTTAGCAAAAGTCAATTTAGGGTTTTAATTAAACCCATGGATTACTTGATCTTTGGCTAGGATATTTTTATCTTTTAGCAAGAATCGAGACCGAGGTTATTTAACCCAAGAATATTGATTTTGGAATTACGAAGGAATTGTTAGAAGAATTGAGATAAGGTCCGTAAAACATGCGTCTAATTAAAATCTAGGGTTTATGAAACTTTATGTTACCTGGACGTTTTGATTATACAAATTAGGTTTTATGTGAAATCCTAGTTTTGTATAAATTATTGTTTTAAGTAAACCTAATTAAAACTAATGTCATTAAAACGAGTTAGTAATTTTTGAAATCACTAAAGTAATGTTTTAAAAGGGTTTAAGTAAGATTGACATGTTTTTAAATTAAAATTGTTTAAAAGGTTTGTTTAAAAGAAAATGTAATTTTCGGTCAAACGTGTTAATTTTATTTAAAAGTTGAGTCAAAGAAGCAATAAATCAAGAAACTAGTTGTTAGATAATTGTTAGTTTATAATTCATTAGAATTGTAAATGGACAATTATTAATTGTTGTATTTGATACAAAGATAATATAGATATAATGGAACTCGTAGTTTGTATGTTTTGAATAGGTGCGTTTATTAGATAATGCATGTGTCCAATAAAACGCCCTAAGCAAACTATAGTTTAAGCTTCCATTATAGTTTTATAATTTGATTATAATTGTTGTATGTATTGTGACCATAGCCGAGCCAAACTTTGACCTAATATATGAACTGCGTGGTTGTGTTTATTTTGGTTGTACCGTAATTTTTCTTTTGGTTTAAGGGGAGACCTGCGTGTCACTTACAACCCCATTTATTTTGTAATTTTGTTTTATGTAAACGGTAGTTTTAGTTTTTATATAAAAGGTAGTTTACATTTTACTTGTAAAATGTAAATACAAAAGTAGATGGAGTCCAAAAGGAAAAAGGAGCAACCACAAGGAGTCTTTGCTTTCCATGAAGTGACGAGGAGTCGTTGGAGCTAGTGGGAGCACGAATATCAAGATTGCCAACCATGTGTGTTGTTTATCCCTTAGGTTGACCCTTGGTTTCCGTAATGGCTCACGGAAATCAAAATTAGATTATGGCAAGGCTATGGCACTATGTTTTGTATGTTTTATTTTTGTCTATGCATGTTTAATTATTTGAATGATTCATGAATTATTAGATTAATAATTAGGACATAAATAAAACATTTGGCAATGTGATTTATCGAGTGAACACATTTTTGAAATGTTGATTCCTCTAGGATGAACACATTACTAAGAAGTTTAGTAAAACACTTGTTTTTAATGATAGATAAAAAACTAGGAAATGGTTTAAACTTGATGATTTCTTAATGGTCGTGTTTTATTAAAATTATGGTATGTAAACTTATGCATAGTTTATATACTGTTTGTCCCTAACCTTGGATCTAGTACGAACCGAGTCACTCAATCGTTTGCGGAATCAACGATTAAGTTATACACTAAACACACGAACAATCAATACGCAATGAATATCAAACGAAACGTATTATATTGTATTATAATCGGTCAGATTACAGAGATTTCGACTAATTGCGTTTAGGGTTTCGTCAACCCTAAAACAGAAAACATAAAACGAATTTATACAAAATCTGGCACCTGCGACGTCGCACGCTACGTCGCAGGCCCAAGCCCATGCGACGTAGACTACGTCGCAGGCCCAAAACCTGACGTCGCACCTGCGACGTTACACGCTACGTCGCAGGAGTCAGGAAACGCAAACCCAAATACAAACTACGAGCTAGACCAACTGACAGACACTAAACATGTACTAACAAACTCCCCCGTGTCTTCAGCTTGGTCTTCAAAAATCTTCTTTAAACCTAGCCCGCAGGAAATTGGTCGTCGGCATGAATTCCATTAGCCACACAAACAGTAACAACATTGTAAAACTGCTGTGCTAAACGTCTGTTGAATTCATTCTTCTGACCAACACGAATCCGATTATCATAGAGTTTTCTTAAATCTTTTTCATGAAAATTAATCAAACTCATCGGATCATACAGTCTAAACGTTGCTTGCCTCAGATTCCATATACCTCCAACTTCTGGCCACGGTTCAGAATCTGGAACGAAAGTAATGACCGCTTCGCCAGTCTGTGGATCAAGTTCCCATTTTACAAGTCTTCTCAGAAAATAATAAGGAACTGATTCCAGAGGTATCTCAGTCAAACAGTTAGCAGGCGAATAGTGAACTTTAACCAAAGGCTTCCTGGTGACTGGATCAATCTTCTTTTTCCACGTATACCGAGTTCCCAACGTCGGCTTCAATTTCGAATAAGTCTTCGATAACACTTCCCGACGTAAATTTCTCTGAATGAACTCAGCATAATCATTCTCGAACGGATTAATCAATTTAAGCTGAGCTAATCGATTAATATCTCCTTTTGGCAACGTACTTAATCTATCAAAACGCATTCTGAAGTACTGAACTCCATCTTCTCTCTTTATCATAAACAGATTCCTCTGACACTTCCAGCTTTTAATAACACCGGTATAATTTCGACTAACCCGGTACACTTGACATTTAACTGGAATAGGAACTGGATTTCGTCCCTTAGGCCACCATTTCTTGTTTCTCTCTCTCTTTTCTTCAGCAGTTAATTTCTTCGCTGCTGAGTCCGGTGCCTGTGTCTCTGAAGCTGGAGTTGCAGCAGAACTTGATTCTCCATGTTGAGCTTTATCAGGACTCTCGTCTTCACTTGAATCAGATTCTATAATTGGTGCACCATCGTAAGCTTCCCCAGATTGTGCATCATCATACGTTTCATCTGCATTCAACTGCTCTTCTTCAATCGAAACATCCTCATTCATCTCAAAAACATTCTCTGTTTCTTCCTCAGAGCCAACTCCACTGGCCATCCTCTGAATAAATGATAAGTCAGCGAATGAGTAATCAACTGCCAGCGGTCTCGGTTGCCCTGGAATATCATCAACACAAAAATAATCCAAAAGAGAAATATTTTCATTAACATTTTCAATTACTGGGTTGGGATTTACAGACGCAGGTTCACTTGACTCTAAAGTGGGTATCCCAGACCAGACTCCCCCGAGGCAAGTAACCTGCCTTCCAAAATATTAACCCTAAGCTTCGTTTCCTCAAGCTCCTTAGACTGAACCTCAATCAACGCAGCTTGTTCAGCAATCTTCTCGTCTTGAGCCTCCAGCTTTTGCGTCATCTTCTGCATATCTTCCATAATCTTTTGCAAGAATGCTGGAGTCGGTTGAATCTCAAAATCAGCTTGCTGCTGTGGATTGACTGAGCTCTGGCTGATGAAGAACGACGAACACGACGACGAGGACGATAAGTTTCATCAGCAGAATCATCACCGTCTCGTGTACGTTTCCCAGTATCCCTTGGAGGTACATATTTGCGTCCTGCCCGGATCCGACACTGAATTCTTAGATATCTGAATGAATCGGAAAGCCTGATACGTTCCATCTCAGAGGGATGCGGAACAGTACCATCCGAATGCTCAGGCGTCGGACCCCCATCCTGAGGACCTACATTGGCCGGTTCTTCAGAATCAGAACTCTCGACCGTGTCGTGAGATGCTGGATTGTCTGAGTCAACGTGCCCGAACTGCTCGATGTTCTCCAAAATAGCATCCACATGCTCCCCCGCAGCCTGAACAGGAACATTCATAAGCGGTTGCTGCGGTTGCTGTGGTGCTGGAATATCCATATACTGAGGATCTGGAGGTGGTACATAATTTTCATCCACAATAGCACCGAATAAGGGAACATCCCTTGGTGCCTCGACCCCTTTCTCATACCCTGCACAAATAGTGAAAATCCGACTCATCATTGGTGAAATCTTGAGCGGCTGATCGATATCACCCTGTGCCTGAAGCTCCGGATGATGACGATTGATGTGCAGCTGTACAAATCTCAGATATAAAATCCATTTCTGATCCCCGGCATTCGCATTATCAACCATAGCCTTGAAGATAAATCCCGAGAAGTTGAACGGCTTGTTGTATACCAGTGCTAACATAGCAGAAGCCAGACTTCGGCTCATCCCATCCGTTCCACCTTTCCTATTCCCCAAGCAAACAATAATCACATGCATCAAATATCTCCAGACGCGTGTGAGATTCGAATTCTATACTGATCAGAGGGAATCCCGGGATATCCTATCCGTTGCATAGCTCCAGTAACAAAAATATGATCAAAACCGATAGGCATATCCGGTTGATCATTCAGCTGTAAAAGTTCCCGAATACTCTGTTCTGTAATAGTGATCTCCGTACCCAGAACGGTAGAGACCAATCGTCTAACGTCGTTATCAGTAACAACAGTCGCATTTCTCCAAAAAGGGTTGATCAGATTTCCAAACGCCATAGTGTTATCGGAAATGGCGTGGAATACCCTTGAACGTCTCAAAAACGCGATCATCTGATGATACGGTGCAGCTTTATCAGAAGTGTCAGTAAGGTAAGCAGCCGTATTGTGACGAGCTTCAAAAATCAAAGCCATATCTGCAAAAACAGAAACAGATTGCAACTCGAAAAAAGTTAGCAAAAATAATGTTACATTTTTACAAACTTCCTGGAACTAGCGACGTAGCCACTTACGTCGCATTAACACAGAGCGACGTAGAACTGTACGTCGCCTAAAATCAGAATAAATTGAAAAGCGACGTAAGGCCGGACGTCGCATTTTGCAATTTATTGTGAATTTAATCACTTTATTAAAATAGCGACGTAGAGTGGTACGTCGCATCGGACGTCGCAGTGAAAGCGACGTAGGGAAGGGCGACGTAGGAAATTAATAATAATTAAATAAAGCGACGTAAGGTGGTACGTCGCATCGTACGTCGCATCGTACGTCGCACTGACGAACAGGCGCCCCAACCCAGAAACCCTAACCTTTGATTTTAGGGGTTTTCAAAATCAAACGCACTACAAGGTGCGGCTAACGATGGTGATCACGAAAACATAAGTTATAATAGTTACAACATCCAATTAACCATCGAATTTAACCCAAAACCGAAACCCTTTTAACCCGTATCACATATATAGCAATTAAACGTAATATACACGGTGAAAAAGGTGAATATGGTACCTAAGTGTGCGGAATAACGAGTAGATCAAAACTACGTAAGTGAATCGGAATGAAAACGGCTACAAATCACGAAAAATGCTCGAAAATTGCTATGTCGCAAATCGCCAATGCTACGTCGCAGGGTACGTCGCACGTGAATAGTGTGACATGTTACGTCGCAGTTGAGACTATATATAGTCTAACCCTACATGCGACGTAGACTGGGACGTCGCAGGCGACGTAGAGTGGGACGTCGCATAGAGCATTTTTTTGATCCAATTTTGAATTTTTTCAAACCGTTTACTCGTTATTTTAGCAAATAATTTCAAATAACTCGTGACTTTGGAAAAATAACTCAGAATAAAAATAAAGCATAAAACTAAAAAATCTTTTTGGTATTTTCTTTAATTTTACAAAAAGTAAAAAATGAACAAAATAAAAATACTAACACTCTATTTTTGGTGACGGAGTTGAGTTGTCTGATTAGGGATCATATCGGAATAACATGCATTTATTAGGAATAGTAAGTGTTATTTCGATCATCAGTATATTTGTCCACTTTAAATTTACGTGGCACATTTAAAACACCTTTTATAAAAATTATTTCAAGACAATTATTGGTATTGTTTGTCCACCTAAACACGTTACATCCGTGTCTGTGAGTTAACCTTTTATTGTTAGTATGAATATTAATTTTGAGAGACCTATTATATGATATACTGATAAACTTCAGTAAAACAAACACTGCATATTCACACAAGGTAGAGATTACAAGACCAAGTTTATCTCGGTTTTCTCGTAACATACACTTGATATTTATATTTAGGCATACATCAAACCGACTATGAAGATACTAGTGGCCCCAGATCTGTACAAAGTACAACAGAGGGTCCCTTAGTATGAACATAACAAGTTTGAGACTATTTGCATAACTAATGGATTCAGGTCTGTACGTGAGTACAACAATAGTCACCATTAGTTAGGCGAATAATCATATTATCACTATATGCCCATTTTACATTTACATAATTATGACAGTGTATGATAGTACTTCCATTTATCAATTAAGACTTATGTCATACATCATATAACATTTTTCTCAAAGTAATAGACAAGTATTTAAATTACTTCTTAATATCTCAGAGACCAGTGTGTACCATGCCTACCAATACATCGTATGATGAAGATAATTTAGATAAAAACTGTTTTAAGTGTGTCAAATAAACCTACTGACACATCCAAGATAAATCTTAAAATTCCATTTTGTGCATGTCACCCGATGTACTATCATATCCCAAGTTGTTTACAGACACAACTTCAACGTCTATTTTAAAAATGTAGCAACTTTGCGTTTTCTTTAATACTAAAGAGTATAAAGAATGGCTGTTGCGTTTTTTTTTTTTTTTTTTTTTTTTTTTTTTAAATTGAATTTTAAAAACTTAAAAATCCAAGTCACAAATCATTTCTTTGACTGAAAGAACCTTAAACCTATCAGATTGACCAGTTCTATAAAACGTGATCGCAAAAAGGCTTTTGTGAAAAGGTCCGCACACTGCTTAAGGGTATCTATATGTACGACATCTATAAGGTGTTTCTCAAAGCAATCCCTTATGAAGTGGAACCTAAGTTCAATATGTTTGGTCTTAGAGTGTTGTACGGGATTGTGTGTTATAGATATAGCAGCTGTATTATCAATGTAAATAGGAGTCATAGAGAGATTGAACCCGTAATCACGCAGCTGATGCTGAATCCAGAGAACTTGAGAACAGCAACTTGCAGCAGCAACATACTCGGCTTCAGCTGTGGAAATAGCAACCGCAGTCTGCTTTTTGCACTGCCAAGAAACTAAGCGCGATCCAAGGAACTGACATCCTCCAGTAGTTGACTTCATATCTATCTTGCAGCCACCAAGATCCGAATCCGAATAGGCAGTTAACTCGAAGTTTTTCTCGTTTGAATACCATAGACCCAGAGATGGCCTAAAAGTGAGATATCCAAAAATGCGTTTTACTGCCTTCATATGAGACACCTTCGGATTTGCTTGAAATCGTGAGCAGAGAGAAACAGCAAACACTATATCTGGTCTTGAGGCAGTCAGGTACATGAGAGAGCCTATCATTGAGCGATAGTCTTTCTCCTTGCAATCTTCATCGTCCTCATTAGGTCCAAGATTGTGTCTTGCTTCAATTGGAGTGCCGTAGTGTTTACAGTTGAGCAATTCATATCGCTTTAACATGTCAGTGACATATTTTGACTGGTGGATATAAATTCCATTGTCAGATTGCTCAACCTGTAGTCCCAGAAAGAACGTGAGTTCCCCCATAGCACTCATTTCAAACTCAGATTTCATCAATCTTTCAAAATCCTTGCACAACTGATCATTAGTTGATCCAAAGATTATGTCGTCCACATAGACCTGCACAAGTAACAAATCCGCTCCTTCCCGTTTGATGAAAAGCGTGCTATCAATCTGTCCTCTGTCAAAACCATTCTTCAGCAAGTACTTGGCAAGTCGCTCATACCAAAGTCGAGGAGATTGATGAAGACCATACAAAGCTTTCTTCAGTTTGCAAACATGATTAGGATGCTTTGGGTCTTCAAAACCGGGAGGTTGACACACATAAATCACTGCGTCGACATCTCCGTATAGAAAAGCACACTTTACGTCAAGTTGATACACGCGGAATCCTTTAAATGAAGCATAGGCTAGAAAAATCCGAATAGATTCCAAACGAGCAACAGGAGCGAAAACTTCATCATAGTCAATACCTTCTAATTGACTATATCCTTGAACTACCAGACGGGCTTTATTTCGAATAACAGCCCCACGATCATCCATTTTGTTACGGAAAACCCAACGAGTACCCGTCAAGTGAGCACCCTTGGGTAGAGGAACAATTTCCCAAACATTCATCTTGTTTATTTGCTGTAGTTCCTCCTGCATAGCCTCGACCCAAGATGGATCCTTTAAGGCTTGTTCAACCTTTTTAGGTTCAATTTGAGACAAATGACATGAATCGATATGAGCTATAAGTCCCAAAAGTTGCTGAGCTGAAGTCTGCTTTGCTTGCTGTCGTGTTTGAACAGATGTATGAGGATCACCAATGATATTATCAATGGGGTGATCCTTATGTATACGAGTTTCTGGTATGGCACCTGGCACAAGATCCACACCCAGATTGTTCAAATCTCCCTCAGTTTCAGGAGTAGCAGCAGACTCAGGAGAGGCTAACTCTTCTTCTTCTCCTTCATCTTCATGAGAAAATAAGTGAGAGTAGGCCATTGTTTCTTCCAATTCATCTTCTTCTTGAGGTTCCTCTAAAGGAGGCATATTTGGATCATATGGAAGCTCCTTTGTGTAGGTATAAACTGTTTTAGAAGGAGCAGCCGAAGATGATGGAGTAGGAGATGGTGTTGATGGTGGTGATTTGGTAGTTGTTTGTGGTTGTGTGGGTGGTTGTGTGGGTGGCTGTGTGGGTGGTGGTGAAGGTGTAGGTGTAGTTTGTGGAGGTGTAGGATTAGTCGGTGGAGGTGCGGGTGTTGCATTGGGATTTGGGTTGGATGGTTTATTATTAACAGGTGTATCTTGAGTAAGATCAAGCTCATGAAGTATAGAAACCAATTCTTCCGTTTCATCTTCTTCCGGAATATTGAAAGAGTTGAAGAGGTTTCCATAGTTGAAAAACCAATCCGGACCCGTTCCTTGAGGAGGTTCCGTATACCTTAAACATTTCACTTCAAAATGCTCCTCAATCTGATTCGTTGATTTGTTAAAGACTCTTTTGTTCGGAGAGTTGACTGAATATCCAAGAAAAATCCCTTCAACAGCTTTATCACCAAACTTAGAGACCTTATCTTTTGTTATCATGATCAGGCATGGACACCCAAATGGTTCTAGGAACTGCAAATTTGGCTTACGGTTATTGAAAAGTTCATAACACGTCTTGTTCTTTTTCTTAACCGTGAGTACTCTGTTGAGAACATAACAGGCAGTATTAACTGCCTCAGCCCAGAAGATGATTGGTAACTTGGAGTCAGCTAACATAGTCCGAGCTGTCTCGATAATTGTCCTGTTCTTTCTTTCTGCAACTCCATTCTGTTGTGGAGTCCTCGGAGCACTAAATTGATGCTCAATACCTCTTGTAGCACAAAACAATTCGAGAGTTGAGTTCTTGAATTCAGTTCCATTGTCGCTTCGTATCCTTTTCACCTTCAAGTTGCACAGATTTGCCAACTTGTCCAACAAATACACCAGAATCTCAGGAGTTTCCCCCTTTGTGGTCAAAAAATAAACCCACGAAAACCTTGAGTAGTCATCAGTAACTACCAAGCAGTAAGACCGACCACCAATGCTCTTTGTAGAAACTGGACCAAAAAGATCCATATGTAGTAGTTCCAATGGAGCATTTATAGAATTCACCTGCTTAGACTTATGGGACTTCTTACGTAGCTTTCCTTTTTGGCAGGAGATACAGTCATCCTTTAGAGCAAATGACTGTTTCGGAACTCCTAGCACTAGGTCATTTTTAGTCAAGAAATTCATTTTTCGGAAATGAATATGTCCCATTCGTCTGTGCCAAAGCAGTGATTCCCTTTCTGAAGCCTTAGACAAGAGACACGTATACTCGTTCGAGGTCTCAACAGTTCTCATGTTCAGAATGTATGTGTCATTCTTTCTTGGTGCTCTCAGTAACACCCATTCTTCCGGAATGACATACCCAGGCTTCAGTATCACACACTCTGTCTTTGTGAACGCAGAGGTATAATCCTTATCACAGACCTGTGAAACACTTAGCAAGTTGTGCGTAAGCTGTTCCACGTAGTTCACATTTTCAAAACTAACATTGCCGTTAGTTAACGTTCCTCTTCCAGAAATGGTTCCCCCAGTATCTCCAGCAAAAGCAACATATCCTCCTGCGTATGGTTTAATATCCACAAGAAGAGATACATCGCCTGTCATATGTCGCGAGCAGCCGCTATCCAAATACCATTCACTATCTTTAACACGTTCTGACTGCTGCAACACACAAATGAAGGAGATTAGTGAGAAACGGTGACCCAAGCCTTTACAGACTTAGGTCGACCGTGGTCATCAACAATAATCACGTCAGATAGGATTTTATCTTTAAACAAATTAGAATTTTTATCTGATGTGTTATTGTTGACGACTGAAGAGTCAACATCAGACTCTTTACGTTTCCAAACTTTTGAAAATTAGGAATTGGTAATCGAAGTAATGTTGGGCTTTTGAATTGGCAAAGATTTTTGCTCAACATTACTTGGTTTCGAAACAGGCTTGGGAGAGTTTGAGTAACGCCTAGGTGGAGATTTAGAAAAAGAGTTTCTATAAACAGATGTCCTAGGCATCTCTCTCCCATATCGCTGATTTGACAGCTTTGGACATTCACGGATTAAATGTCCTTGTTTCTTGCAGTAGAAACAAGAACGAGTCTCAACAAACTGTTGAGGCGGAGGAATTACCACAGGAGGTGGAGAAACATTTCTAGAACATGAACAATGCGTACATGTTTTAGAAAGTGTTTGTTTTGGTTGAGAGGTTGAAGTTGAAGGTTTATCATACGAAACTCTTTCATTTACTATTTTATTTTGCAAAATCTTTACAGGTGACTGTAAAGTTTGTTGTTTCGAATTAAAAACCTTGGCTTTTCCCTTATTTGGTTGAACCTTAATTTCAGGTTCAATCTTTGAAATCACTTTTTCAGGTTTAACCACAACCTTCTTAACCTCAGGATACTCCTGATCCGTAATGTCCTCAATCTCAACAATCTCCTCAATAATAACAGAAGATTCATTCTTTAACTCAACACTCTCCTTAACACTAACAGGAGATTCATGCACAGACTTAACAAACGTTGGCAAGGGGTACTCTGGCCGCTTGGTTTTCTCCTTTGCCGGTTTGTTATGTTTGGTCTCTTTAGCATCTTTAGCTTTTATACCATAAAGCTTGGACCAATCAACTGGAATCTCTTCAAAGCCTTCCTTAACAGGCAGGGGACAGTGAGTAGTAGGAGGAGGGACTGAGTTGTATCCCAATCCCTCATTCTTCTTCCCTTTAGTACCATGCTTGCTAAGAATTTCATTAAAAACAACCGTTGAGGAATTTGAACCTAAGATTTTACTCTTATAATTCTCATACTCAGCTTTTAAATCTGTAAGTTCTTTATTTAGTAATTCAATTTCAACAAGATAGCTTTTAATGGCATCTTCTTGACTAAAAACCTTAGATTTATATTTCTGAGTATCTAACCGATGAGCCTCAAGATGTTTTTCATAAAGTTTCTCATTAGCTTTTAAGAAATTATTTGACTCGGTTAGTTTTTCATTCTTTTTCCTCAACTCTACAGTTTCGTTCTGAAATGCCTTTAGAGATTCAGTTAACTTAATACATGAGATACAATTTAATGGTTCATCAGGTACCTCATTCACGATGTGAGCCATCAAACACTGTTGGTAATGCTGGGAGACTGGCGTCCAATCTTGACTTGTAGGCTCAAAGGCAATCAGGGCATTATCAGCAAGCCCTTTCTTAGAAACTTCCATTTCTTTGGCCTTTGGAGGAGTAGAAGGTGTTGTGAATCCCGATGCTGGCATTTTGGGTTTCTCGCACTCCCTGGCGAAGTGACCCAAATTTTGACAATTGTAACATCGGACCTTACTCTTGTCAAATCCGAAGCCAGTCTTTCCATCACCTTCCAAGCTTTTACGCCCTGTCCTCTGCAAGAACTTTTGAATTCTTCGGGTGATCATCGCCACATTCCAAGTTAAATCCATTTGTTCCAGATCATCTTCATCAAGCTGAGCATAGTCTTCCTTAGTCAGCTCCAAAGTAAGATTTGGTTGAGTAACCAAATCCTTGTATGAGCTTAAGAAAGCTGTATAAATTGCAGCTTGTTCCTGAATAGCAGGTGAGACCTGAACCTGTTGTTGATTTGAAGAAGGTCCAGTCATGAAAACAGAATGAATCCCATCGGAAGAAGAAGAAGTCGATGAAGCATTTGTATTTGTTACAAAAGCGACTCCAGATCCATAAGTCTTCCCAGAGTTGATCTGAACACCATACACACTAGGATTCTGAACAGCAGCACCAGACCTAGTTTCTTTCTTCTTAATCTCCATCGCGTGAGCTTGAAGATCCCCTATCAGCGTATCCAAAGACATGTTTGCAAGTTCTTCATTTTCCTTTAAAAATTGAACTTTAACATCCCAAGAACTTGGCAACACATCCAGTAGCTTCTTATTTACTTCAATTGAAGGAAAAGTATAACCCCCTTCAAACAACTCACCAACTAACCGTGAGTACCTAGTGAATAACGAAGTCGTGTCTTCATTTGGAAGGATGTCAAAGATATCGTACTGTTTCTTAATCAGTTCGAGCTTGGCTTCCTTGTACTTATAATTTCCTCCACAACGAGTTTCAATTGCCTTCCACAGATCAAAGGCTGTTTCATGAGTTCTGAAAAGCCAAAGAACATCCTTGGTTAGACACATTTTAATCATTGAAAAAGATTTTCTTTCAGTATCAAAATCTTTCTTCTCCTCGGGAGACATCGCTTTATAGGTCTTAGCAGGACGAATATTACGGTATTCTCCTTCAGCTAATGGAGGTACATAACGTTCGCGTAATGGTCCCCATAATTCTGGACAATGAAAATCAATGTATTGTTCAACTCGGTCTCTCCAGTATACATAATCCATGTCCGCAGTAAATAATGGAGGTTTATTACTTGAACCTATGTCATTACTTTGTTTAATCATTTCTCTTAGACCTCTAATATCCTCTTTATCAACTGCCATTGTAATTACTTAATCGAAAAACAAACTTCTGATCTTAGCGACGTAGGTGAGTACGTCGCACCAAGATTATGCGACGTTGATAGGTACGTCGCAAAAGCAAAGGATTCAATTAAGAATCAGAAATATGCGACGTTGAGAGGTACGTCGCAGATGACGTCGCAGAATCACACTATGCGACGTTGAGAGGTACGTCGCAGATGACGTCGCAGAGGACGTCGCACAGACTAATTAAAGTCCAAATTACTACGTCGCACACGACGTCGCAGCTGACGTCGCAATGGTACGTCGCAAAACGCGCTGAGCAGCAGCCACAAACCCTAAAAACGAATTTTTTTTAACCCTAAACGAAAACCACGAATGTTGAACGACGGAAACCTTCAATAATCCCAGTAATACTGATCGAAAACCTGTAAAAACACAAAACAAACGTGATAAACACAAAAACACGCGAATATCACGTCCTTTTAAATCCCAAACTCGATCCGAATCGCCAAAACGAGCACTTTCTGCTCTGATACAAGTTGTTTGTCCCTAACCTTGGATCTAGTACGAACCGAGTCACTCAATCGTTTGCGGAATCAACGATTAAGTTATACACTAAACACACGAACAATCAATACGCAATGAATATCAAACGAAACGTATTATATTGTATTATAATCGGTCAGATTACAGAGATTTCGACTAATTGCGTTTAGGGTTTCGTCAACCCTAAAACAGAAAACATAAAACGAATTTATACAAAATCTGGCACCTGCGACGTCGCACGCTACGTCGCAGGCCCAAGCCCATGCGACGTAGACTACGTCGCAGGCCCAAAACCTGACGTCGCACCTGCGACGTTACACGCTACGTCGCAGGAGTCAGGAAACGCAAACCCAAATACAAACTACGAGCTAGACCAACTGACAGACACTAAACATGTACTAACATATACATGTTTTAAAAGTAATTTTTGAAATTAGTTTAAACTAAGAAAAATACCGAAGTAGGTTTAATTAGAGAATTAAGACCTAAAACCCCATTTAATCTAAGACCGTAAGCACCCTCCATTTGTGGACATTCATACCGAACCCGACTCCGTGTCCTTTGCCGCCTCCGCGGGTGGGCATGGTTGCACTCGATTAGGGTGAAGTGAAAGGGCCGCGATATCCACTTGAGAAGATGGCCGGTTCCCCACAGTTAGCAAATGGTCTGGTCTATTGGTGATTCCAAGTGAGACTTGGCCCAAGGTGTAAGTTGGGAATAAATATACCCAAATAAGAAAATTTGAAATCTCAAATGTCTAGGAGCTGTATATGTGATGCAATTGATAGGTGATCTACCTAAAAAGCTATTGTGTGTCATTGCAGCCTTCGTTGAGGGCACACTTTAGAGTGAATGTCGGATCCTAGCTTAATAGTTCTATTGGGGTTTATGAATTATTAAGAGTTTAAATCGGAATAACTAAAGTTTGTTTGTTTTAATATAGATGACTAATAACATTAACGCTAATAACACTATGAACTTGTCGCTTCATTCGATCCTTGATAAGGATAAATTGACCGGGCCTAAACTTTTGTAATTGGGAAAGGAATCTTTAGATTGTCCTTCACCATGAACGAATGTGGTATGTGCTCGAGACACCTCTTGGTCCCGTGCCACCAAACGATGCTGCCGAGAAGGTTAGAAATGCTCACACTAAGCATGAGAACGACTTTCTCGATGTGCAATGTTTGATGCTTGCTACTATGTCTCCCGAGCTCCAAGTTAATTATATGGAGACATCGGCTTATGATTTGATTCGCCGATTGAGAGAGACATTTCAATCCACTGCTAGAACTGAAAGGTTCGACGCCACTAAGGATTTGAATAGTTGTAAGATGGCCGAGGGATCTGATGTGAGTGCCCATGTTGTGAAAATGATTGGGTATCTTAACCGTCTTGAAAGACTTGGACATGCCTTTCCACAAGAATTAGCTATTGATATAATTCTTGCTTCATTGAGTAAGGAGTACAAGCAATTTGTATCTAATTACAATATGAACAACACGGAAAGGTCCATACATGAGTTGCATCAAATGTTGAAAATTGCACAAAGGGATATGGAACCTGTCAAGTTTAAAGATGTGTTGATGGGGTGTTAAGAAGAAGCATAAGTTCTGTGGCAACAAAGGAAAGAAGAAGAATAGTGATTCAACTTCAAAGCCAGCACCAAAAGCCCAAGTGTCCAAAGCCGAGCGTCATTGCTTTCATTTTAATAAGCTTGGACAATGGAGGAGGAACTGTCCCGATTATCTTAACGATAGGAGGAATGGTACCGAGAGTTCTGGTTAGTATTGATATACTATAAAGGATTGTTTATTACTTCATATGACTACATTAGATGGTTGATCTAATGTGTACAATCTATGATTATAGGAGTCAAGAAGTAATGAAGCACTTGAATTGGAGCTATGGAGATAGCATCGTTCAAGAAGCTTGAGTGTGGAGAGTAAGTGCTCTAGGCACATAAGTTAATTTATTTTACAATTTTGGGATATTATTTCATACATTAGTTTTTCACAAAATGGTTTGCTCATTATGAGCTTGGTTATTAGTTTTTGAATATTTAAATATTTTGGTTATTTAATATTAAAATTTTGTTTTGTGAAATAATGTTTGAAATATGTGAAAAAGTTTTTGAAATATTTTTATTTAAAACTTATGATTAAATCCCAAATAAAATCCACATGTAACAATCCCATTGTGTGACTCATTTAGAATTTATCTTTCTAAGATATGAGTTCATGCGTAATGTATTGATAATTGTGAATTATTGAAAGTGTAAGTTGCCAAAGTTATGAGTTAGATGTATATTGAACTTAACACTAAATAAATACTACTTCAAAGATTATTGTATCTATTATATGCATGGAAATGTATGAATAAGTTGGGTGAACTTATTAGATACACTTAATTGAAGTGTCAATTAATAATAATAAACTTGTTATGGTTTGATTTATTCTTGTATATGAGAATTAAATTGGTAATGTGTTTCCGTAACACATCATGAAACCAAAACGTTAGTTTATTTGTTAGCATATAATGAAGAGAATCATTTAAAAAATGAATCATGGGATTTATTTTGTAGAAATTGGATTCATTAGTATTGTTAGATTTAGTGGGAGCGTTAAAAGGAAATTTTAAAATCTCATAAGAATATTAAATTGTTAATATTATTGTTGGAGAATTAAAATTTATTGTTGGATTGACTTAAAAATATTTGATGTTGGTTTTAAAGAAATTTTAAATTCCAAGCATTTGGAAACATCAAATTCATTGTAAAGTCAATTTCATTAAGTTGAATTAATGGTTAGTCATAGTGAATACTTTGTATAAATGATATCATGATCTAATATGTTTTACTTCGGTGTACATATTAAATGATTATTGGATAACATTAATAAAGATTCGTATTATAGCTATAACAAATAAAGTCTAAAATCTTTGTATTTATTAGATTGGTGGGTCGATATTTGTTAAGATATCTTTGGAGAAATGCATCTTAATAAATATAGTTAATATGAATTGATTAAAATTAGTTTTGATTATATTCATATACGACAACCCGATTCCGAAACCATGAACTGTAGCATGTTAAGGTTGGATGACTCATTGAGATATGACGAGGCCTTCATGTTGTTCATATTTAGTATATTTTAGTATCCATGAATGAATGCAAGATTATTCTAAAGTGTATGAGACATATATCCATAACCGCTTATTGTCGTGGGAACTACAATAGGGCGATCGGTTATAGTGAAAGATGGTATGTTACAGCTTTAAGTAGCAACTTGTCCTGCAGATAAGGTACAGTCACTGTTAATTTGTGATGCCTGATCACTAGCACTTAATGCGATTAAATGTTGGATTGACCCACATATTGAGTGAATACTTCGTGGACCATAGTCATGGGTATTCTCAATCGTGGCGCACTATCCTCTGACCTGAGCAGGCTAGATTTTCGCATGTGAACCTAGTTGGTGTCTAATGAGACCTAACGGTGTTCGTAAATGAGCATCCATAACGGTTATTCGTTGGCTGACGAAGAACACATGTTGTGATTTCTAGTTTAACTCGCAAGATGGGACTTTGCAACTCTTGAATAAAAGCAAGAGAGATATCTCCTAGGCCGTCGATGATTTGGACTGAAGAAATGTATGGCCATACTCGAGTGATAAGTCACTTGCTTAGTCGGTACAAATCTGTAATCGAAAATAGGAATTGAGTATTGTAAGGTTGATACGGTCCATGCCTTATACTCTAAAATATCTTAAGAAATTGCAAAAGGATAATAGCCACACCCTCACCGTTTGAATTTTATTTCAGCTTGGCTGTGTAGCTACGAGGAGTGATTGCTTCATTGATCTGGTTAACCTAAGTGTCCTGGTAGGGACCGCCTTAGGTACATGATATTTAGCATATGCTAATATTTCGCACAAGTGGGAGTCTGAAAGATTATGTGCTTAATATTAACATAATAAATGTCAAATCCAGCTTAACATGAACACCGCAGGGTCACACCGATGAGCACAACCGAACAAGTAGTGTGATACAATAATTAGATATTTGATATCGTTCATTTATGTGAAATGAATTAATGGTCGAGAACGATTGAAACATTTATTAGTATAAATAGTTAATGTAATTATTTATTTAATAAAAGGATTTATTTATAACTAGTTTTATAAATAAATTAACTAGTTTAATTATTATTAAACTTGAAGGTTTTAATTGTAAATTAATTAGTTTGGGATCAATTTAATAGTTTATTAAATTAGAGGGATTAGAAGAGTAATTAGTAACTTGTTGGACAAGTTGGATTACAACTATAAATAGAGGCTTTAGGCTTCATTTGTTAGTTGATCAAACCCTAATTCTCTTTCTCTCCTCTCTCCCATTCGGCCTCCCTCTCTCTCTCCCTTGAGCCGAAATCGGCCAACCCCTATAGGGGTTCTCGAGTTCGTGATTTGATCGCAACTTGCTTGATTTCGCTAAGGGTTATTAGTATACACACTTAGGATACTACCGTCCGTTCAACCGTGGATCAAAGGTGGATACCTAACGTATCCCGTGGTTAGCCGAATTCAAGAAGAAGAAAAAGAATATCAAGATAAGTCGACTCGTACTTTGGCAACGAGTAGAAGACTAGATATCTTGCCGAGCACTCGATGTAAGTTTGTTTTAATTAAAGTGTTAATTAATTTTGTACATGTTTTATTATGAAAATTATAGATCTTGACTAAGGGTTTAATTTAATGAGATTAAATATTTTTATAACGCTTCCGCATATTAATTATATTAATTGTTAATAATGATTAAAGTTTTATAACGTACTCCCTCCGTCCCATTTCTATTGTCCATTATTTCCATTTTAGGGTGTACCAAATTAATTGTCCACTTTCATAAATAGAAATTTTAAGGAAATAAAGTTCTTTTTTACCCCTAGTGTATATATATAAGACAAAAAAATAGGTAAAAAGTAGAGGGTAAAACTGTCATTTTATCAAAAAGTAAGAGAGATAGTTATATTTTCTTAAACTGCGTGTCTTTTTGTCTGGTGACAATAAAATTGGGACGGAGGGAGTATAATTCTATGAAAAACCCTTCATGTAGAACCAACTTATGTATTTTATACACTATATGGTGTTAGTACAATATTTGTGTTTCTAGATATTGTATTAAGTAAAAATCTTATTACTAACATATTTTTTATGATTATAATGATAGATATTATCGTTTAGGTCGTTCGACTCGGCAAACTCGACTTGCTTGTTGGGCTCGAGATTATTATACGAAATTTTGAATGGATCAAGCCGAATTTATTGTTTCAAAGCTCGATTCTTGAAACTAATCGAGTAGTCCTTTATATTCAAACTCGACTCGAACTCGAGTAGCTCGTTAATTACTCGTTTGGTTAATAGCTGACGTCAAACTTACAATATGGACGCATTTCTGCTATGGTATATTACGTAGCATTAGGTTTTGTACTATTTCCCCTTGAATTTCTTGTAAGTTTATAATCACCGTACAAAATTTGCTTCGATTTTAGTAGTAAAATGTTTTTCTTCTTTTTTTTTAAAGAAACTAGTTTAGGATCCGTGAAATTTGCGGAATCGTGCTTGAGAAATACTTAAGATGTCTCATATATATTTACGTTTGCCTAAATAACATTATCAATTTACATTAACGGATAACCGTGCAAAGCATAGAAAGAAGGCTTATTGAAATATAATCGAAATTGAAATCTAAATCGTAAATTACGTAATAATTTATTGTATTCAAAACACTTCTTTATCATGAATTCAGAATTCAGGTTTGCCTCATTGATCAAAGAATAAAGAATTTAAAAAAAGGCAATCGTATACGAATTTAGATAATTGGGTGATAAAATGAAGCCATGAATTTCTTGAAACTGAAAAATAACGTATTGAGGCTTTTTTCAAGAAAAAAAATGAAGAAGATTGAAGGAAGAGTTTGAATAGTAGTTATTTAATTAAAGTTCTGCTAAAATATTTGAAAGGGTGATCTACAATTAAGGAAATAATAAAGGATTTATATTGTAAATATAGAAGTGTGTATATTGTAAATATATAATGGTATATTAGTCTTTTAATTCCATAAAATAGAATTAAGTATGTCATTAATTAAATTACGTACTAGAGTTTTATTGTGGATCTCTGTCTTATGACTATTACCATTTACTACGGAGTAGTATTTTTTTATAGAAAATAGAAATAGAATAGATAGATGGTGCGTGGGTAGTGAGGTAAGGCGTAACATCAACTGGTCCATTGTGAACAGTATAGACCACAAAACACGAACCTACGTTTCCCAAATTATAGAACTTAGATGGCTCGATAACGACACAATTCATTTGACGTGCGCTAAACGACGCCCAACTCTTGTCACACCCTACCTCCCATCGCAATCTTATGACTTTTTTTTTTCCCAGTTTTTATCTTTATTTTCTTTGTTAAATGCTGTATACTCTCTTAATCTTAAAATAAGTATTTACCCTTTTCATATCAATTTGATCTATAGTAAATGTTCACTACAAGAAGTAAAAAAAAAACTAACCTTACCTCTTTACCATTTGTTATGTATTTTGACAAAAAGCGAAACCCGTAAAATAAGGGTAAATTTGATATTTGACTCTTACTATAATTCTAAAGCATTTGTGTCACTCTTCTGGTTAGAGAAATGCTAAACTTACATAAATTTTACAAACAAAAGTTTACATAATGATATGGCACTAATGTTTGACCAATCAAATATATCATTTTTTTTTCTCTCTGTTGATTCTCTTTCATCATATGATTGGTCCACCTCTTATTTTTTTACAAATTCGTTCTAAGAGAAAGAAACTTATAACATCGTAGCCATTCATAGGGGTTGATATTTTTTTATCATTCGTTTTTGATAAATCCGCCGTAAATATATATCCGTAAGTTACATGTACACGTATTCATTCATTATGTATTTCAAGTGAATTCCAAAAAAAAATTGATGCATCTATTTGATCTATCAAAATTTGATGCTTCTATATGATTTACCTACACGTGAGAATTTTTGGATTTAGTTAAATAAGTTATCATTTTCAGATGATGATCAGACTTTTTTATTATTATTTATTATTTTATATTATAGTAATAGTAATGGATTTAGAAACACTTGTTGCACATTGCAAGGTTTAGTCGATACGAGACATGTATGATATCGCTTAACGTTGCGATCGGTTTGTCTGTTTTTTTATTTTAGTTCCCACATCAACCATATTATAATCTGACACGTTCTCATTTACCATTGGTCCGTCTTTTGTTCTCTTGATTTCTCGAATAATAAAATGTATTGTTTAATAGTTTATGGAACTTTATATTTTTTACAAGTATATGCATTCAACTATGAAATTTCCGATTGAATTTAAGTTTCGAAATCAATTTCTTTTATAAGTTCTTGACATACTGTACACGGTTTAAAAGTTGTATAACATAGTTAAATACAATAAGTTGTTTTAAAGTTAGAAGTATACAAATACAATAGCGAAAGCTTTAAGGTTCGATACGCTCACAAATTATAAATTCTTAGTAATGTTTATAGTTTTAAATTGTATCGAATTTCAAACTTTTTAGTTCTGTGTATGTTCAACTTTGAAATTTCATATTGTTTGTATTCTGGTTTTGAAACCATATATTTATATGTTTTAATGTGTTTTATAGAGCTTCTATATAAAGTAGTAAGTTAAGTAAGTTAGATGTATGTATACAATAGACATTTTTAAAGGTGGAAGGAATGAGAAATCAAAGTTCAAGTGTTTAACATAGACGGTAGTCCAACTATCTAGGGTGTTGATATTTTTAACATTAAAATTGATAAATTCACAAATACTGTTCATTACTTGCATGTACAGTACAAGTACTTAATGCAATGTTATGATGGATCTATAAATTTAAATGGTGGAAATATCACCACCCACCTATAAAACTCCAAGAAAAACATGAAATCTTTGCATTTTTTATCCCTAGTCTTTTACTATAAGACATATTAACCCTTCAACTATAAGGAATTTGTTTAATGTAGATTATGTATCTTTTTGGACATTCAAAGAAGGGTTTAGTGCGAGCAAATGTAGCAAACTATAGTCTGATATTCATAGTATGTAACAAACTACTCGGGCTTCCATTGTATATAACGAACTTGTAATTTCTTTACATTGTATGTAATTTATGGTACTTTTTCCACATGTCGACTTTATACGCTGTCATGTGGCGTCCCTTAGAACCGTTAATCTAACGAAAATACATACAATGTAAATAAATTACAAGTTCGTTACATACAATGTAACTTTGAATAGTTCGCTACATACTACGAATGTCAGACTATACTTTGTTACATTTGTGCGCACTAAACCCTCTAAAGAAAGTCAAAAGAATTCATCGTCATCATGATAATAATAATAACGTCTAATATTACACAAAAGCGACGTTAGAGAATTTATAACTTTTGGGATATCATCATACATTGGACCATAACTAACCACATGTTTTGTTTTAATAGTACCCTTTTGTAGCAAGTCTTGCATAAACAATCACTTTTCTTATTTAAAAAACCTTTTATTTTATTTTTATTTTAGTTAAACGTATTAAAAAATGGGACACGTAGTAGTTAAAAGGACTATATAAAACATTAATTAGAGTTAGAGTTATCTAAATAAAACAAGATTGTGTCACGCTTGAAACTTATACTTTGATAATATTATTTGTTTCTAGAAATAATTAGAAACGCAAATCCTTAAAAAAACACTTGTACTATTCGTCGATCTTACCTGGTAAAGTTTACTCACGTGTTAATTAATTAGGATGTTTTTAACTCTCTAAAGAGATAATATGTTATACTGTTTAGATTCAGAGCGATAAAAGAATGCTAAGCTTCATATCAGTGAATAAAACCGAAATGAAAGAAGAGATCTTTCTCGTTCGACGCCTTAAACGCACTATGCTCCACTTCAACAAATGTGAGTTCCAACTTCCAAGGGAGTGAACATAAAAAGGAAGGAGGAAAGAGGCCCTGTCGAGCCTTCATAAATTGTGTTTGAAACTTTACTCTTTTAGCAATTTGTCGCGCCTGGCGTGAAGGCGATATTAATACCACTCCGGCCCCTGCAAGCCAAACAAGACCACCTATTAATAATTAATGACACCAAAATCAGAGCTAGAGGCTGCAGCCATGTAAAAGGTAAGAGTAGCAATTACTACGGGTCCATCTGTTATATGTAGTGTAAATCTTGTATAAAAATGCATTTTTAGCTACATTCTTTGTTTTTGCTACGGATTCACATAGATTGAAGTACCTACGAGTCACCTTAAATTTTAGATACACTACGAAACTACATCCAACAATTAGAATATCAACAACCAAATGAACTAGAAATCCAATCACACCAATCGCAAGAAATTTTAAGTGATTAGAAATTTATAAAAGATAAACTCTTTGAAGCTAATTATTAAAGGGGTTAGTGTCTAGAAATGCATCTAACTTGTGCCCAATGTCTATTGTGTGCACTCAACTTATATTTGCTATTTTTAATGCATCCAACTTTCAAAAATGGTGTTTTGATGTATTTTGCTGATGTGTCGCTCGTATAAGGTGCCATGTCGCATCTGGAGAGTGTGACACATTATCAAAACGTCACCAAAATACATTAAAACGCACTCTCTGAAAGTTTGATGCGTTAAAAATAGCATATGTAAGTTGCGTACATACAATAGATATCGGGTACAAGTTTGATGCATTTCCAGACATTAACCCATTATTAAAATCTGTCATATATAGGTTCTAAAATAAGCTAGTCGAAAGTTAAAAGTTGTGAGAGGGTCGATATAGACATCGATAACCTAGTCACTAATGAGTGTCACTCGCTAATTAGTGTTGCTAATCACAATCACTTACCCCACAAACTCCCATCTTTTGCAACTTAATTACATGTCACAAATTATTATAATATTGTAATACTAGTATATTTATATTTATATGTCATTTTACACGATACTATTTAAGACAGGTGTTTATGTGAATCCATTACGCCTAGATTGGTTAGAATATATTTAGTTTGAAAGTTGCTCTTAATCGTAAGTCTTTATCTGTTCTAATATAAGATAGCTTAGATTCTCAAAACTCTAAAAACATCTAATCAAGAATACTAGATTTCAACATAGAACAATCAAATTCCACCAAAAAAAAATTTTACAACTTCACGAATCGATTTCTAAAGTTCGAAACGTCGAGTCATGACTAGCCAAATCTTATTTTGCAAGTTCACGAATCGATTACAAGATTTTTTGGTTTGAAACGTTGAGTAATGACCAGTCAGATTTTACTTTTGGAAATTCATGAATCGATTACAAGATTCTATGGTTCGAAATGTTGATGATCAGTCACGATTAGCCATTTCGACACCGATTACATGTAGTTGTCCCCACACTCATCATGTATCGCTATGTCGATATAACTTGTACGTGTAGACATGATTCTAATGACAAAAATATCGATGTCAAGTTACAAACTTGTGTGTTTGTACATATAATTAAGATCATAAAAACAGTACACGTGGGTCTTCAAGTGTATACATGTGAAATGATATGATATTTTGTCTTATTAATTTTATAAAAATAAAAAATAAAAACATTATAGGACTGAAAACTTGTATCAAGATTGAAAGGAACCTGTTTTATTTGAGACCCACCAATTTATTTGTGAACAGATTGTTACTTCAACAAAAGGTTTACATATTTTGGATTATTTTTATTTTTATTTTTGTTCTTAAGCGATATTTAAATAAAATGTTTACCAAGATTAGGTAATTTTAAGTATACGTAAAGGTTTTCACTGTTAAGGCCATTCCCATCGGCATTCGTCACTTCCCGTCGGTTGGAAGTGACGAAACCGACACCGATATTTCCACTTCGTCACTTGGATTCGTCGGTTGGACTCGTCGCCAAACCGACGTGTATGACTTTTTTTTTTTGTTTTTTTCCTTTTTCGTTTGTGTGTATAAAACTAAAGGTAAATTGGTAAATGCGGGACCCAAAAATTAAAGTGACGAGTTATTGATGGCAGGGGTCCGTCAGTTTCAGTCAGTTTGAGGAAAAAGCTGATGTGGCGCTGACATGGCTCCGTCAGTTTCAATCACTGATGGGAGTGGTCTAAGACGATTTCTTCCATCTTGAAATTCATCCACCTCCGTCTCGATAGGGAGCAACACGTTTTGCGTCGTCTCTAGTGATTTCCCTCTCAACCGGGACGCTCGTTTTGGAGGTGAGGATGGGCACAGGTGCATTTCTTTGGTTTTTCTAATGTATGTCAATGGTGAAATCCAAAAAAGTTGTGTTTATCGTGTCCTGATTTAGAGTGAAAAGGTGAAAAAATGTTGATATGTCTTTGTAACGTGGTGTTAATGTGGCTCCGTCCTCCGTTTCTTTCGTGTCTCGATAGTGCATGCTCTAGGTAGGTTTATCGTTACTCAATGATGGTAGAAAAAACTCTCGAATAGGGAGAAAAACCGTTAAAATAAACAAACCGTTTATATAATTTACCGTACCACATAAGTATTTTTTGTATTGTATACCCACATATTTTCACTTGAAATTATATGTACTATACACAATGACAAACTTAATTTATGACCATCAAACATAGTTTACAAACAAATTTCGGAAGGAAAGTACTTACAGTAAAGTTTATCAACATATTTATTTTTAAGTTAATAGCATAAACCTTAAAAAATGAGGGAAAAAGAAAAACCGAACATGTAAAACACAAACCAGCACCATCACTGAGTTTAGAACCTCAACTGATTTATGTGCCACTGAGTTGACTCAGTAAGACCAAAACCCAAATGCTTGATCATCTCCCGGGAGTCCAAGATAGTAAGAGTTCACTGAATGTGGGTCGGTGTACTCATCGTTTTCGATCTTTGGTGCAACGTAATCTTCAACCGAAGGTAAAAACATGGTATTGAAGTTATTTTCTTCATCCAATGATCCTTCACTTTGTTCTTGTTCAAAAACATAAGATGAATCAACTCGTTCTATGAGCGATGTGTGAGCCCCATTGTCAAATTCGACACATTTTTCACCGTTTTGCCCATATTCCGTGTTCGTGTTTTTGGATACATCTTCTTCACACCCATGATCAAGAATTTGTTTGCATAGTTGTGGCTGAGATAGGCTTTTAGTACTTGATGAATCTGACGTTCCCTTTTCTTGTAGGATCAACTTATCACTTAACTCGTCAACCTATTTAAAAAATTCACCAAATTTAGCATACATGAAAGATCATATTTAAGGTAAAACATGAAAGTATTCATGATACTTTTGGTAAAATTGTGCACTTTTTGTGGCTAATTTTGTGCAACTATTGCAATTTTGTTACCTCAGATTTCAGTTTCTCCTTTTCTTTAACAAGATTCTCATAGTTGGCTTTGAGTTTGTTGTAACACTCTTGCAAATCATCAAAGTCTTTTTCGAGTTGCTTATTCTTCCAACGTGCACGGCGATTTTGAAACCAGATTGCAACTTGTCTAGGCTGCAACCCAATGTCTTTGGCTAGCTGAATCTTTCGGTCTGGCTCGAGCTTATTATCTAATTCAAAACTTTTCTCCAAGAACCGAACTTGATCGCCCGTGAGCCGCCTTTTCTTCTCGGGCTGATGAAAGTAATCATCATATTCGTCATCACCATTGTCATCATGATCAAATGACTGAAAAAATTGCCCCCCTGATCCATTCCCTCTACCTTCAAAACTAACCATAGATCGAGAACCTAAAAGATCCAAAAACAAGACAATTTCTTGAATTATCAACACCAAAAGTCCTAATTTGTGCTTGTAAAGCCTCATTTTATCTCAAATTAGTAAAAGGGGTTCCATTGCCATGAAAAAAGATGATCAACTAATTAAGTTTTTTAGTCAAATTAATCATTAGTCACCAAAAGTCAACCACCAAGATTCAAGATTTCTGTTTTTCTAGTAGATCATACTCTGACCCATGGTGTCTTTCATAATGAAAAAACAGTTTTTAGTTTTTACTGTTATATGATTATTAAAAGAACTAATAAACATAAATCATCATCTAAATAAAGAACCAAATACACCAACAGCTGTCTACTAATTGCACAAGAGTGAGTCAAATATCAATTTACTTATTAATTTTTTTTATCTAAAAAAAAATAAAAATAAAGAAATGGGGCACAGATAGAATCATCATCATGAAACAATCAAACAACTTTTGAACATCCAACTAGATCTACAAGCAATAAGCACATAATCCAAAGTCAACAAAAAAAAGTCAACAACATATACTCCGTAAAAGATAACATAATTACCCTGAAAAGTAGATGATCGGGGAACAAAAACTGAATCAACCGGATTAAAAGAAGTAGATGAAGAATGAACCCTTTTATTAGTCAGCACAACAGAACTACCGCCGCCGCCGGTGTCACCACCACCGTAGAGAAAACTTCGAGCTGCCATGGTAAAATATATAACACCACCACCCACTAAACAACTTTATATCTTCAATACTTAATCAACCATATATAAAGATCTGTGGGTTCTTAATAAAAACTTAAACTTTTTACTGAATTATGAAAAAAAAAAACAACTTTTTTAAATCTTCTTGTGGCGGAAAAAGCTGGTGATGATGATTTCGGTGATATGAGAAGTATGGGAACACCTGCTCACCCCCATCACACTCAAAACTTGTTAATTGGAAGCCGGAAACCGGCAAAAGGAAGGTGAATTATGAAACCTGTTTAATGGGAAAGAAAAAAAGATGATTTTGGTTTTTTTGTTTTTGTGCAGATAGATTGAGAAATTGTGCAAGGAAGAAAGAGGAGGAGGAGAAGAGTTTGATTGATTCCTTTTGGTTGGTTGGATGGGAGTGTTGAAGAGCCACTTAATGTTGATTTTTATAATATGCGGATCTTAAACAAAAATATAAATTTAATTGTATATTAAAATAATCCGTAACGTTGAACTTGAAAGATAATGTTAATGTTAATACGTGGGATCCATATAAATATAAAAAACTTGAATGGATAAAAAATGTAAAATATTTATTTTGTTATTGGTTAATATTACAATTAATTGTAATGTCAATATTACAAATGATATCCCCTTTGTATTGTTGGTGTATTCTTAATTTCTAAGGGTGGGATTTTAAGGATTTTGGGGATTGGATTATAATTAGTAGATGGTCCGTGCGAAGTAACGGGTTATTCATTTTTATAATTTAAATATATATTTCTAAACTTGGTTTACATGTTTTTTGAATTTTCGAGTTAGTATTATGACTTCTTACTTTTATTTAAAATTACAAAATTGAAACGTACAATAAAGAAGTTTATAGTATGATATAGATAAAACAAATTTATAGCTTAATAATTAAACACATAAACTTCCTAAGATTGTCACATGTCCTAAAAAAATACTCCCTCCGTCCCAAATTGTTTGTCCACCTTACTATTTATATTTGTCCCAAAATTATTGCCCACTTTTAAAATTTAATATGCATTAATGATTAGATTTCTCATATTACCCTTAACTTTAAAACTACACATACTTCAAAGAAAATAATTTAATTAATGATTAGGGGTTAAATTTGTCATTATACTAAGGTCAAAACTGTATTTAATGTTATTTTCTTAATATATGTGTTTTCAACTTGGTGACAAACAATTTGGGACGGAAGGAGTATAAAATACAAAAAAAGATGGTTATCCTACTGTTGGCATATAAAAAAACATGTATGTTCATATATATATATATACTAGTAAATACTCGGGTTGTGCGATGCATAACCCCCGCCCAACAACGTTAATTTTGATTTTTTAAATGTTATACGTATATTATCTTTACAAGTGACGTTTGATTTGTAGAGATAAAGTTATTAAAAGAAGAAGATAAAAATGTTACTAAAAAGATTAAATAATAATTCACAAACAACGATATCTTGAAAAACTAAATAGAAAATGTTCTTGGAATCAATGAAATTTTGATACAAATGACAAAATCGTCCTAAATTATATGCGCTATAAATTATATGAGGGAATGAGATAATAAATTAATTTATCAAGTATATCATCGATGCTATATCAAATTAAATCAAAATTATAGATTTTACAATAATACGTATAGATGATTTTTGAAAATTATTACACAAATGAAAGATTATTGAAGACCTAATATATAATTTTTAAATATTTTTTTGTTTTTTATATATATTTTTTTAACATTTGAAATGCTTAACTTTAAGGTTAAGATGCATATTAATGTTAATTTTAAGTTTAAAATATGAAAATGATTAAGAATAAGCTATTAAAATGTATTCATATTTTAGGTTAAGTTATGTTATATATTAGTGCTAATTGTAAGGAAATTAACAATAAAAAAGTAAGAAGATTAATATTGAAATATTATGACACATAACACCTTATTATATAATTTTAAGATAGAAAGATTTCTTTACAAGAATATGGGTAAGTAATGTAGGACAATAAGAATTGCAAAGAGTTAGATTAGCAATAAGTTGTTGTAAGCTTAAGCTCAATGAGTTGTCTAAGTTTTAAGAAGTTGATGTGTCCTATTTTAAAGATTTTGAATAATTTTGCATTAGGAATTTAATTTTAGTATTTAAGCATTTAACCTATACATTATTGTTCTTATTAAAGTATCCACATGTCCACAAATAGGCATTAGGATGGTTTGAGCTTTCTTTATATAATACTTAAAGATTAAAGATATATATATATATATATATATATATATATATATATATATATATATATATATATATAATAGGTTATTGTTTGATTATGCGCTCAACTTTACACTAATTACTATTGTATGCTTCCAACTTTCGTACCCTCTATTGTATGAGGTTAACTTTTTAAAAGTTCTATTGTATGCTCAAAACTTTCACTCTCTATTGTATGAGATGAACTAGTCAAATAAAGTTCTTATAACGTCTAATTTATATCATATTACTTAAAGTTTTTGAAAAGTTCACCTCATACAATAGAGGCTATGAAAGTTGAGAACATACAATAGAGTTTTTAGAAAATTAACCTCATACAATAGAAAGTATAAAAGTTGAGTGCATACAATAGTAATGAGTGTAAAGTTGAGCGCATAACTAAACAATAAACCCTATAAGGTTCACATTTTGACATATTTACCTTTTCAATTTATATTTTTTTCAATTGAAAAATGTATGGTTCTTTTAAATGTTCACTTGAATTATTAAACTCTTTCAATACGTCTACATCTTCTTTAACAAGCGAGATTTTTAAATTGTAAAACATGAATTTCTGGTTGCACAACTAAATTACTCTTTCCGTACATGTTAATATATATTTATAAAGTGACCAATAATTTTCCCACAACAACCTAATATCTTTACATTAAGATAAGTAACATCAAAAATCATATTAGTTAAACTTTATATGATATTACGACATATATCAAATAAATGATTAAAAGAGCTAATATGTTAGTTTCTTAGGGCGGAGGGTGTTATAAGATATCAAAATAAGTTAAATAAAAATAGGTACTTTCAATTAAAAATTATACGAAAAACTTAATGGTTATTTCATGGGGGTAGATTTTTGATGTTATTACAAGTCTTTAAATGATTAAGTTTAATTCATTTTATTTAATTTTATATAGTGTTTTCTGTTTATTAATATTTCGTAGATTTTTTCCCAACGATTAGAGACTTGATAATATGTTTTAAATAATATATATGTAACATTGTAGAAATTCGATATTAACATGGGCCGTACATCGTACGGCCTAAAAATTTACTAGTATTAAAATAAATTCTGTAAGTCCCTAGTTCTTAGGATCGATAACTTCGTTATCTGTAGCTATTAAGGTGCGGAATCCCTTAATACGGTGTTATCTTACTAACAACGAATAAGTTCGCGTTTTAGGTTTACTAATACTTTGCTTAAACGTACAAACGTCAAATCCTAGCCGTTAGGTTATTTTTCTCTTGGTATATTGAATTCGCAGATCTTGATAGAAACGAGAGTAGCAAAAAGTGTTATGTTTTTCACGGCTTGAAAAACATCTTATACGTCCAGCTCGTCTCGACTCGCATGGGCCTCGCGAGTCCAGTCCAACTCACCTTGCAGCCCAAGCCCAACAATACTCGACTCGCCAGAACCATTATGATCCTCGTGATCTTCGCGAGTTCAGTTCTCATCTCGCTACTCAACTCGCAGTGACTTGAGAACTCGACTCGCAGCAAACGTATATATATTTATTTCGTTTACGATATTCGTCTAACACTTTGACATGCTAATATATTTAACGAATATTATTAACAAAACAAATATCCATTTACAAATCTAAACCAATGTACAAACATGATAATAATTACACCTGTCCTATTTCAAGCTAGATCTGTTGTCACAAACTATGTTCCAACAGACTCCCCCTTGACAATAGCTCTAGCGTCTTTATCTTCACGCTGTCTTTGATTTTCAAGAGTAAATCTTACTACCTGCAAGAATTTTAAGCTTGATGCATGTTTTAACCATCCTATTATAATATCGTGCTAAATCACCCCATTCAAAAGTAGAAATGATCTTGTTCTTGTACATCAGATCTTCCTTTGATAAATTCATAAGATGTCGGTGATCATAAACACGAAGAATCTCTTTTTCGCCATTAGGATAATCATCACCAGCTTCAATCATAAATACTTCTCCTGATCCAGCATCTACCCCCCAATATTTCAACTTTCCAAAAATATTCTGAGGCATAGTCTTCATAGGTATTTGCTTAATGCATTTGACCGCTGGATAAACCTTCTTCCTTCTTCTTCTTCCTGTCCTTTGACTGAGTTCGTTCAGTTTTATCGTTTTTCCTTTCCTTGGCTTAATCTTTGAGAATTTCATAGATAATCCCTCAGTCCTAATGATACGCTCAACATACTTAGCATAGTCATCATCACTTGGATTTATCATATCTAATCTAGCCAAGTCTCGAATCTCATATCGAGGCAACGAACTAAACACTGCAAGCTTCTTCTCAAAATATTGAACCCCGTCAAACCTTTTGATTGCGAAGAGCTTCAGGTCAGAGTCATAATACCATCCAATGATGCCAGTTTTAAGGACACGCTTTCCAGTAATATCAACTTCTTTCAAAATGCGTGGCTTATTTTCCTTTTTCTTCTTTAGCATTTCTTGGATAAACATAGGATTACCAACCATATGTTTGTATTTATCCTCTATTTCTTCAACTTCAGTATCTGAATCTTCAGAAGCATTCTCAAAAGCTTCTAAATCAATAACTGATTCTCCTTGTTCATTTACAAAAACAAATTCAGTCGTTGATGGATTCACAACATGTTTATCTACATTTGCATCCAGATCAACACCTTCATCTATCACAGATTCAAATACCGCAGTCCAGTCTTCAGGAAGTTTGAACTCTCCTTCTTCAATATCATAATCAATATCTTCATCTATCTCATCCAAAATATCATCTTCTGAATCTGATAGATCTAGCATTTCCATTCCTAGAGAAAAATATAAATACAAATATGTCAAAAATTCAAATTCTTCATTGATTTCCCTGAACCAATCTAAGAATTTCTTTATTAATCCTTTTGTATCATTAAACCTAATAAAAATGCATTCCATATTACTCTTTAAATCTTTTATTGATTACCCTGAATCAAACTAAGATTTCTAAAGTCTTATCTCAAACACTTAGTAAATATTAATTAAATTTAAACTCTAATGTCTTGTGAACAATCACCAAACATTTATGTTTACAATTAATTAACTTATATAATTTTCAAGACTTAATTGAACTGTTATATTTTCCAAAAAAAAAAAAAAAAAACTTAACTTTCAATTATATCTTTAAATTATATATCATTTACCTAGTTATCACATTTTTAACTTGTCAGTTATACAAAATCTCAAGTCTAAAATGCATATGTCATAAAAAAAATTTTGACCGCCGATATTAATCGGAACACGCCGCTCGACTACTCAATGAGTCGAAAGACTTTCGATCACTATTTTAACTTAACATATATAAAATCAAATAACTTAATAATATCTAATACATTTAACTTGTAATTACAATCTCAAGCCGAATATATTACCAAAATATTAAGTTACAATTATTCTGTACAAATTAACACCAATAATTACTACACTATGCTAATACTAAGCTATCTTACCAGCTTCTGTATCAACCTGTGCAGTCTTATCAGCACTTGTACCAGCTCCAGCAACACCTGCATCACCACCAGACTCCCCCTGAATCATAGCTTGCTCACCAGTCTTTGAAGGACCAGTCTGCTCACCACTCGGTGCATTGGGATCATCGTCTTTGTCAGAGTCTCTCTTCCTCTTCAGCTCATCTTCTTTGCAAGACTCCAGATATACCAATATCTCCCCCTGAGTAGACTGTCCTGAATGCGCTCTCAAGACCAATCGCTCCAAGGAAGATATCTTCAGTCTCTGAACATTGAAGTCCGCAAGCAAAGTCTCATGAGTCTTCAGCAGTAGATTGTAAGATTCACTCTGTTTGAGCATCTGCTGACCAAGAAGAAGATTATTCGACACCAGCTCTGGAATCTGAGAAGTAAGCTTCTCTAAATCTTTTACTCGCGACTCTAAGGACGTAATCCTTTCAGCATCAGTCGTCGGAGTAACAGGTATCGTTCTTGGTCCAGGCAGTGTAAGAGACTCAATATGCCAGTCTCTTGTCAGTGGTGTATGCGGTTGAGACAAAGCATGCGTAAGCAAGTTTGCCGCAAATCTAGCTCCTTTATTCGTCGGAAAGTTTGCCGCACGAACTAGATCAGCAATCTCATGCTGTAAAGTTAAACACAACTAAAATCAGTTATTGTTACAGATTACTCTGTCTCAAACTCTAATTAATTGCATAACACTTATAGTTATAGAACTTATATCTCTTACCTGAAGCGGTAAAGATATCTGTTAAGAAACCACCGGTGTATCCTTCTCCACCTGTGGTGTATCTTGAGCAACTGTATACAGAATTAACTGTCTCAGTTTAACTCCTGATAAACAACAAGTTAAGATTATTTAACTACATAATAAACACTAACCTTCTCTAATAGTCAGCGTTCTCGGACGCTTCATCAACGGAGTATCAATCTCCTCAATACCTTCCTCCATAATACTCTTACCCTTCCTCTTCTTTTCAGAAGTAGATGGAGGAGGAGAAGGTGTATTCTCAGAATCATCATCAGAAGCCGTCTCACCATCATGACCTCCAGATGATTTAACAGGATCCTAAATTTTGAATATATTAAACATTTATGATTAGCGTAAGCTCTATCATACAAGTTCTATATATTTAAGATTAATCAGATATAATACCTCAGCCGGTACTACAACTGATCTATCTAGCTGTATCTGCTCCCCCTCAAGTATTACAACCTCTGGGTTCACAGCCTCAGCTTCAGCTTCCTGTTTGTTTAATGATATTTATATTTTAAAATCAGAAATAATATCCAATTAACTAAATATCTAATATCAGTATAGTTATATAATAATATTATACTTCATGATTAATAAAAATAATCTATCAACTAAGTATCTATAACATTATATACTAATTAAAATATTACCTCAGGTGGTGCAAAATAACTATCAATATCCCGTAGCAAGGGATCAGTAGCATCATCATGCTCAACCAGCACCTCCTGTATCACCTGGGCAGCAACATCTGGGTTCACCTGTTCCCCATCACGTCCAGGTTGTTCCAATACGTCTTCCAAAAGCTCTTGTGGACCTTCAGCAGGTTCCACATCAGCTAGAGGCTCTGGAACAGCAGCAACAGGAGCAACAACATCTAACCAACCATGATTTGGTGGCGTCACGTAGTTTGGGTCGACAATATACCCAAAAAGATCTCGCTCCTCAGGCTTCACAAGCCCTTCCCTTCTCACCGTCTGCTGATAGAAAGCATTATACCCTCTGAGCCCAATAGTATCTACACGCAAGTGTGGCTCAGGAATAGCAAGCTCTGGCAGACGAGCTCTAATAATCAGCATACAAAAACGCGGGTAAACCATAAATCGTGATCTGACAGAACCCGATATCTGTCTCACAATCTCTCCAAAAATGTAATCACAGAAACTGTATGGTTTATTGTAAACCAGGGACAGTGCAGCTGATAGAATAGCAGGGCTTAACTCATCAAAACCGCCCTTCTTTGGTGCAAAAACGGTATTCATCACGTGCCACAGAAACCTCCACTGACCAATAACCAGAGGCTTATGGAATTGACGTCCGCGTCTATCTCCCGTATAACCCATACGTCCGATAGCTCCCTCTATAAAATCCATGGGATACTCCACATCCCCATTCTCCTGTTCCTCTGTACCCAGCTGCAAAATCTCACGGAGATTTCCAGCCGAAAACGTAACAGGTTGGCCGTTAACCGTTGCTCGGATCTCTGGTGGATTGGTAGATTCGTCATGCACTATATCCGTCCAGAAATCATTCAGAATCGCCTGAGAAATAGGTGGAGATGCTGTAACAGCATATCGAATACGGGAACGTGCCAAAAATGTAAGCACCTGAGCTACTTTGCTAGCTCCCTTCGCACGTATATCCAGATCAACCAGGATGTTGTGACCTTTGTCGAATTGTCGAGCCATATCTGTAAAAACACAAATGACAACAACAATTTAAAGCATGTTAACTATTATGTATTATGAAGATGTATTCATCAAACATCTTAATTTAATATATATAACTTGTTACATAATTGTCTCAAGTCGTATATATATATAACATGTATAACTTATAACTAATAAGTCGTAAGTCCAATATGTAATTTCCATTAATTACTTGTAACTTTAAAAATCTCAAGTCGTTAATGTTATATAAATAAATATATATAATATACCGCTAATATAAAATTAGAACACGCCACTCGATTACGTTTTTAATCGGTAGACTTTCGATATATATATATATATATACATTGTCATAGAAATCCAAAAATATACTAGTTATTACTAAAAAAGTCGTAACTCTTATAAAAAAATTTTTAAAAAAATATTTCTAAGTACTGGACTCGCAAAAAGACACCTAAGCGAATTGAGTTCAACTCGTTTTGCTTATCAACTCGCAATTGGATCTGCAGCCAAGTGAACTCGCTAATCATGTCGATCCGCTAGTCAACTCGCTGCGAGTTGAATCTAAGGCTCAACTCGTTCGATGAACATCCGTCGCGACTTTAAACTTAAAATCGATGATTTTGTAAGTTTTAACACAATCAAACGATACATTCACGTTTATTAAGGTTTGTTTAACATTAATTCTAAGGATTCTTGTTCTAACAAGCCTTTAATTTATATGAATCGATCAAAAGTGAAACCGAAACCGTAATTTCATAAAAACTTCGATTTCTCATTAATTAAACGGTGAAATCCGTTTTATTTTACCTCAAAGTGTTCGCAATCTAAAGATGAATAAAAACTACGGATCAAAAACTCGTTCCTCGTACACGTAAAATCGAAATCAAACAAAATTAACTGTTCGTTTCGTTTTCGCCAGGAAGCGGATTCGCAAAGTAGAAGTGAACTCGCGAATGTTGTGGATCCGGTGGTCTGGTTGACTCGTTTGACCTTCCCTTTTATACTCTGTATCCAATTCGCGAGATTTCAAGTGGATCCGCCAGTTTGACTAGTCAAACTCGCAGAATGAAATAAAAACGCAAATTAAATACTAAGTATAAATTAAAAATCCATCATTTGTACAAGTCTAAAATAAAATTATTTTTCACTTGTATTTGTTACGATTGTTCAACTCAAAATAGAAAAATATTCAGCATAATTTAATTCCAAAGGGTAAATTCTAATAAATACAAAAACTTTAATTAATCATAAAGATAAAAATAAAATAAGATAAAAACACAATTATATAAACATAAGTACCATTTTATTAATCACTTGAACAAAACAAAATACATAGACAAAATGAATAAGAATTTATCTGCTTAGGGATCATATTAGTAAAAATAAGCAATTAATTATATATTTAAAAGTCTAAGCAGATTGGTAGTATACATACCTCATGAAATTCAAGTAAATTACTATAAAAGTACAACCAAATTCATCATTTATACATTTATAAAACTATATCTTAGGTACCTTTATCCACAAAGCATAATTAATAAATGCATTACTCACATAAAGTGAATATTTTAATTATAGACAGTTCAAGACGATTACCTGTATTATGATCCACACAAACAAATTATACTCAATTTTCTAAGCAAGCACTTTATTGTTAGTATGAATATTATCAAGTGCTTCCTATTATATGACATATTGAAGAATTTCAAGTAAAACTCATAACACTGCATCATTAAATTTTCAAGGTAGTGGTTACTAAATGATGTATCTTTTCGAAACATATAACATACACTTGAATTTTAAGGTTAGACAAATATCAGACATACCTTGAATATGCTATGTTATCCAAGTCTGTACCTAGTACAACAGAGGATCCCTTCTAGCATAATTCAAAATATATTTGAGAATATTAATTTAATTAAAGGCTTCAGATCTGTACTTAGTACAACAAAGTTACCAGTAATTAAGTTAATACCCATATTGCTACTATTTGTCAATCAAATTAAAATGCATGATAACAGTGTATGGCAATACCATCATTCAACAATTAAGACTAATGTCATACATCATAGAATAGTAACACAAGATAATAAACAAGGAGATAATTAACTTCTTAAGGCTTAGAAAATTTCATATAATTTGCCTACCAGTACATCATATGATGAAGCCATTTAATTTTCAATAAAATAGACAAATTATCACTTGTGGATATAGGTGTATAATCAAATAAATATAAACACATACCTGATAGAACCGATGTAGTTCTAAAGTAACTTTATTTGAACCTACTACCATATCATACTTAGGACTTAAGCTTATTATTGTGAAGCTTATTCTCCTAATGTACTATCATTTCCCTTGTTTTTGCAGATATAAATTAAAAAGTTTTAAGCGTTAATAAAAGCGATTCCCCTTAGGTAACAGGCAAATGAATGCCATACGCCTTTTTTTTTTTTTTTTAACTTATAGAAATACTAACTATTACAAAAATACCCTTGGAAGACTAATCACTCTGGATTTCTCATTCAGTTTAGTTGAACCAACGTCTCAAATCTTGCTCTGTCGAACGCCTTTGTGTAGAGGTCTGCTAAGTTATCCGCAGTCGGAACCTTAACTAACCTTATCATTTTCTTTTCAGCACAATCTCTAATAAAATGATGTCGAATATCAATATGCTTAGTTTTACTGTGCTCCACCGGATTATTAGTGATCGACATAGTAGATTCGTTATCAATCATCATAGGAGTATTGGTTATATTTAACCCATAATCCCGCAGTTGCTGTTGAATCCAAAGTACTTGAGAGCAACAGCTGCCAGCTGCAACATACTCAGCTTCACATGTAGAAATGGCTACCGATGTTTGCTTCTTGCACTGCCAGGATACTAATCTACCTCCTAGGAATTGACATCCTCCGGTTGTAGATTTCCTATTCTGATTGCATCCTCCATAGTCCGAATCAGTATAAGCTACGAGATCTAAGTTTCCATCAATCGGATACCAAAGACCTAGCTTAGGTTTCCCTTTGAGGTAACGAAAGATTCGTTTAACAGCGTGCATATGTGACTCTTTCGGATTAGCCTGATATCTTGCACATAAACAAACAACAAACATTATGTCAGGCCTAGAGGCTGTAAGATACATTAGTGATCCGATCATGGCTCTATAAAGAGTTGGATCCACATTGCTATCACTCGATGTATCTGGACCTAGTCCATGATTGACTGGAATTGAAGTATTGTAGACCTTACATTCATCCATCTTAAAGCGTTCTAATAGCTCATATGTATATTTAGATTGATGAATAAAGAATCCATCCTTCTTTTGATCAACTTGTAATCCTAAGAAGAAATTCAACTCTCCCATTGCAGACATTTCAAACCTTTTTCTCATAACTTGTTCGAATTCTTGACACATCTTTTCATCAGATGATCCAAAGATAATGTCATCAACATAAACTTGCACTAGAAGAAAGTCTTTCTTTTTCCACTTCACAAACAGTGTACTATCAATTGATCCTCTTGTAAATCCATTCTCAAGTAGATACGTTGATAGTGTTCCATACCATGCCCTAGGTGCTTGATGTAATCCATATAGAGCCTTATTTAAACGATATACTCTATCTGGATACTCAGGATCAGCAAACCCTGGCAGTTGTGAAACATACACCAATTCTTCCACTTTGCCATACAAAAAGGCACTCTTAACATCCAACTGATACACTTTTATACCAAAATATGATGCGAATGCTAAGAATACTCTAATTGCTTCTAGCTTAGCAACTGGTGCAAACACTTCATTGTAATCTATACCTTCTTGTTGATTAAAACCTTGAACCACTAGACGAGCTTTATTGCGAGTAATGATTCCCTTATCATCTCTCTTGCACTTAAATACCCATCTAGTTCCAATTGGATATTCTCCCTTTGGTAGGTCAACCAACTCCCATACTTGTAATTTAGTGAACTGTGATAGTTCCTCTTGCATTGCTTCTACCCACGAGCTTTCTTTTAAAGCCATTTGAACATTTTTAGGCTCGACTTGTGAGATAAAGCATGAATATAGACATTGATTAGGAATCCCTGTCTCTTTCATTGCAGTATACAAGCTTTGGTATTCTAAATTTTCAGACGTACTAGCTTTTGATTGAGTCCTTGTTTGAACCGGAGTATTAATATCACCGATGATATTTTCAACGGGGTGATTCTTACTTGTTCTAGTTGAAGCAACTGGCTCAACCGGAATCTCATCTTCTAAGTTATTACCGATTTCTTCAAGAACACTGTGTTGTTCAGGAATGTCTTCCAAATCTGGTACACCCTCTCTAGTTAGCTGTGAGTTGTCAATACCCATAGATATTCTTAACTCTCTCAGTGGTGTGAGTATTTCATCCACTAATTTATCAGTCAGCTCTTCTTCATTTAGAGATGTATTTACTTTGGATTTTTGAGATCCACTAGTAGATGTTTGATTTAGATCAACATTTGTCTTGATTCCAGAATTCGGAATACTCGGTGTTGAAGTATGTCTAGTATCCACATCTTCAGACAATAAATGTTCAGCTATCTCTGAATCACTGACATAGTCACTAATAGGAACTTTAAATGATGCAAAAAGATCAGAATAATCAAATTGCCAATCTAATCCCTTATGAACATCCGGTGAGTAGCTCGTAACCTCAATATTATAAACTACCTCCAAACGTCCTGTGACTTTATTAAAGACTCTCTTGTTTGGCGAATTGGGCATATAACCTAGGAAAAATCCTTCGTCAGCCTTCTCACCAAATTTTGCTTGATGTCCAGTCTTTTATATGGTGCATGAAACTCCAAAGGGTTCAAACCCTTTTAAGTTTGGTTTCTTATTGTTTAAAAGCTCATAACAAGTCTTGTTATATCTTTTAACCGTAAGAACTCTATTGAGAACATAACATGCTGTATTCACTGCTTCTGCCCAAAAGATGACCGGAAGCTTTGAATCAGCAAGCATTGTTCTAGCAGCTTCAATCAACGTTCTATTCTTCCTTTCAGCAACACCATTCTGTTGAGGTTCATAAGGTGCACTGAATTGATGTAATATCCCTTTGCTTAAGCAATAGATATTCAACGTTGAATTTTTAAATTCTGTTCCATTGTCACTACGAATACGCTTCACTCTCTTTTTATAGACATTCTCTACTAGATCATAGAACTCAATTAGAATTCCTGGAGTTTCATCCTTTGATCCCAAAAAGAATACCCACGAGAATCTAGAATAATCATCTGTGACAACCAAATAGTACCATTTGCCACCTAGACTTCTCTTGCTTATAGGGCCGAAGAGATCCATATGTAGCAATTCAAATGGCGAGGAGATTGAGTTTTCAGTCTTAGATCTGTGTGGTTTCTTATGTTGCTTTCCTTTCATGCAAGGAACACACTTATCTTCAGACTCGAAACGTTTTTGTGGTACACCTAGAACCAAACCATTTTTGGTTATATAATTCATCTTTCTCCAGTTCGGGTGTACCATTCTCCTATGCCATAACAAAGCGTCTGTTTCTGAAGCCTTGGATAATAAACAAGTAGACACCATTGAAGAGTTAGGAACACCCATATTGATAGCATAGATGTCCTTCTTCCTTGGCGCCCTCATTAATATCCATTCATCAGGAATTTTGAAACCTGGCTTCAGGACTAAGGCCTCCTTTTCATTAAAATAAACTGGATGACCTTTATCACAGACTTGGGAAACACTCACTAGGTTGTGAGTTAGTTCTTCAACATAGTTCACATCCTCAAGAGTCAAAGTTCCATTTGAAACTTTTCCTTTTCCCGAAATTACTCCTCCTTTATCTCCTGCAAAATTGACTTTTTGCTTGAGACTTTCCTTGAAGTCCTTCAGTAGACTTCGTTCTCCTGTCATGTGTCTTGAGCATCCACTGTCTACATACCACCAGCTATCCTTGTTCACAGCATGCTCCTGCACATAACACAAAACACGATCAGTTATCAAGAGGGACCCAAGCCATTACGGTCTTGGTTTGTCCCTTATCATCAACAAACTTAAGCTCTTTAAAATAACTATCCTTCCCATCAGGAGCTCTGGTTACTTTCGAAGTAGCTTGAGTTTATGGACGATCAGCCTTAAGAGGTGAATTTGAGGATAACATCTTGGGCACATAATTATGAGCTCTATTATAATTAAACTCATGTGATCGCGAAGTAGTACCATTCTCATAATGACTATGGCCTCTACTTGGAGTTCTAAACCTCGACGGTGTCACATCCCTAGGCTTATAGACAGAATTATCACTTTGAGTATATGGCCGTTTAGGTTTAGGTGGGGAGATACTATGTTTACCGTCTCTTTTAAGAATGTTAACAGGTTTAATACCTAACTTAGGTTTGGTATCTAACCTATCTACAGTCATACTAGAGTCAGTCTGTGTCTTTTCATCAATCACAAGCTTATGTGGTGTTTCAGGCTTTTTGTTAGGATAACACGAAGCCACGTGTCCCTTTGATGACACTTAAAACATGACATCTGCTTGCGTGATTTAGGAACTTTTGCATTACCACTCGGAGTCTTAGGCACTAAAGGTTCAAGTATTTGTTCCTTATTAACCTTATCATCAGTCTTAGCATCGTTAATCACTCCACCCGATACAAACTGTATTTTGGTAAAATGAGACACCTTACTATTATCTGATGATTGGTTCTTAATAACATCCTTCTGTGCCTCTAGCTTTTCAGGGTCATTAGTTACTAAAATCTCAGGATTAGCATCTGTCATTTCAGAATCTATCGAGTTACTAGTGTAATTGGCATTAAAAGGATGAGGTACATCATTGTATCCTATCCCAGTCTTGTCCTTTACACTACGTTGAACATCTAGCATTTTATCCATTTCTAAAGTTCTGTAGGACTCAATCTTACGATTTTGTTCTACTAACTTATGCTTAAGCTCAGCTAACTCTCTATCCCTATCATCTATTGTTTGATTTAAGTCATCAATGTTCATATAGAGACCATCTATGATTATTGCCTTTCATTTATGGTATCTCTAAGTGCAATCTTATCAGAACTATCAGACTTAATCTTATTCTTAAGATCTACCTTATCTGTACTTAACCTAAGAACATCACTTTTAGCTTGTTCAAGTTCAGATATTATAGTCTTATTAGAATCATTAAAAGTGCTAACTTGGGATGACAAATTTTGATTAGACACACTTAATACACTTAATTGAGATTGTAGATCAGTAACTAGATAACAAACATCAGCAAGAGTAAGAATATCCAAACATACCCTTTTCTTGTCAGTTTGTACTTCAACCATGCGTGCTACAAAGTCATCTGGACTCATATTAGCAGTTGAATCCATATACAGCACGTCATCATCACCTGCTTTCTCATGAATCTCCGGCACCTTTATTTCAACATCAATAGGCATATAGCTATTGGACTCAGCAGCTATCTCTTGATCTTCAATCTCAGCCATGAGAGCTTCCTCAGACTGAGCTTGCCAATCATAAGATCCATCCAACTGTTTCACAACTAAGGCTTTGGAAGCTAAGGTACTTCCCGAACCTTGTTTGCTATTGCCAGTTTCAACCTTAGGTCTTTGACACTCACGAGCAAAGTGTCCATAACCTTGACAGTTGAAACACTTGATCGTGGTTTTATCAAACCCTGATCGATTTTCCACCACTTTTCTACCAGTTCTCTCTAAGAAATTTTTAACTCTCCTTGATAACATTGCAAGTTGATCCTGGAGATCTATTTCCTCAAGATAATCAGGGTCTATCTGATCATAGTCTTCATCAAACATAATCGGATCATTGATTTTACCCTGAATGTAGTTTTCATAAGAAGCAACAAAGGATGCAAGGACAGATAACTGTTGCTCAGCAGATTTCACACTCATTGGCATCTTTTGATGTCCTTGAGTTGACTTCTCAGTAGGTGTACCTTTAGTTTCATTACCTGATGAGGTAAGAAGGCACACGTCATCCATTATCATTTCACCATTTTCATCAGTATTACCCACTAAAAGTGCAGTGGTCGAACTAGATGAAGAAGTTGAGAGATTTGTTTTCCCATGATATAGCCCAGGATTCTAAACCTGATCAGAATCAGTTTCTCTCGATTTCTTTGTGAAATCATAACCTTTTAGCTTGTCAATGACCTGCTCTAAGGTCATGGTTGCATACCTTTCATCGTTGTCTTTGAGCATTACTCCATACATTTCCCACTTAGACGGCAAACCCTCAATAAACTTGTCGGTTCTATTAGTCTCAGTAGTAACAATATCATGGTTATCAAACTCACTTAACAAGTGGTAGAATCTAGTGATATAAGCATCTAGATCTTCTCCTTTTAAAGCTTTTATAACAGTAAACTGTTTCTTAAGAAGATTCTTCCTGCTTGCCTTCACTTGAGGACTTCCCTCACATCTTTTCTCTAACGCTTCCCAGAGCGTTCTAGCAGTTTGAAAAGACTTGAGTTGATGGTTTATTTCCTTTAGTAAACTCATCTTAATTGCAGAATGGGATTTATTCTCCAATTCATAGTCCTTCTTTTGTTGATCGCTCATCCGGTTATAAGCAAGAGTAACAGTTGCATTATTAACCATTTGAGTAGGTGCAGTGTATCCATTCTTGATACACATCCAGATCGACAAATTATGAAATCTAAAATAAGATTCAAATATGTCCTTCCAGTTATAGTAATCTTCGATCTTCAACAACTTAGGTGGAACATTTGATTTTCCCACCTCATGTTCCATCTCGATCATTCTACTAAGATCAAACATCTTAAAAACGTAAAGTAAAAACTGTTTCGCGAATTCAGAAGTACTCGATTCGCAAGACTCAGTTCAACTCGCAATCTCAGCTCGACTCGCAAGTCTCAGTTCGTATTGCTATGATGTCGATTCGCAAGCGATTTCGATTCGCGAGAGATCTCGGTTCAACTCGCAAGTCTCAGTTCGACTCGCAAGTTCAACTCGGTTCGCAGACTACGCTGAAACCCTAATCTCGACTCGCGAAACGGCTGAAAAAACCCGAAAACGAAAATTTAAGGTATTTTTACGATTGAAACAGGAAATTTCGACCGTGAACTAACCCTAAATCGTCCAGAGAATGATTTTGATCGTTAATATGTACTTATGCACACAAAAACAATCCGAATCAAACGCGATTATCCTAAAACTTCAAACTTTACTCGTATTTAGCCCGAAAGCTCTGATACCAGATGTAAGTCCCTAGTTCTTAGGATCGATAACTTCGTTATCTGTAGGTATTAAGGTGCGGAATCCCTTAATACGGTGTTATCTTACTAACAACGAATAAGTTCGCGTTTTAGGTTTACTAATACTTTGCTTAAACGTATAAACGTCAAAGCCTAGCCGTTAGGTTATTTTTCTCTGGGTATATTGAATTCGCAGATCTTGATAGAAATGAGAGTAGCAAAAAGTGTTATGTTTTTCACGGCTTGAAAAACATCTTATACGTCCAGCTCGTCTCGACTCGCATGGGCCTCGCGAGTCCAGTCCAACTCACCTTGCAGCCCAAGCCCAACAATACTCGACTCGCCAGAACCATTATGATCCTCGTGATCTTCGCGAGTTCAGTTCTCATCTCGCTACTCAACTCGCAGCGACTTGAGAACTCGACTCGCAGCAAACGTATATATATTTATTTCGTTTACGATATTCGTCTAACACTTTAACATGCTAATATATTTAACGAATATTATTAACAAAACAAATATCCATTTACAAATCTAAACCAATGTACAAACATGATAATAATTACACCAGTCCTATTTCAAGCTAGATCTGTTGTCACAAACTATGTTCCAACAAATTCAAGTAAAGTAAAAGAAATATTTTTAAAAAGATGAAAGCAAGTTAAAAGGGGAAAGAAAAAAAAAGAAATGAAAAAAGCTTTTAAACAACAAAAGTAAATTTTGGTTGCCGAAATCCAGCGGCCAATAATGGTGGTAGCGGGCGGTGATGGGTTGGGGTAGGGCCGTAGGGGAACAACGAAAGAAAGTCGAAGGGTAGAGAATGAAAAGAAAGAGTATGTAGAGGGGTGCAAATGAAATTTGGTGTTACTATTTTTTTTTTTCCTCTTAGCATCATTTTTCAATTTAATTATCCAAACGTCACATTTATAGGTAACTAGGTATGGAGCCCGTGCGATGCACGGTCATTTTAAAAATACATAGTATCATTTGTAAATATAATGTTGTCAATTTAATTGTGCAATTATTATTAAAAATGAATATGATTAATAAGATAAGCAAACTATAAAGGAAGAAACAAATTTTGAAGTGTTAATAAAAAATATATATCAATAATAAAAGTTTAGACTTTGACGTACAATAATCAACATAAAGATACATTAGATGAAGATGCAATAAACATATGTATGAGTTTAAATTTTAAAAAATAAATGACAAAATATATTTTTCATGAGGTTAATTGTCATAATCTCCTAAGATATATACATAAAATATGTGACAAGCTTTCTAATTATATATTCATTTATTGTTTGTGTTTGATAAAAAATTAACAATATCGTTACAATCGCAATTGAAATATGGTTTTAATATCGTTGAACTAACATTAGGCAATATAATTATAATTTAAAACTTCAATTCGTAATTTGCACTTAATAGTCACATCAAATATAAATTCAATAATCCATACATACGATTTGTATACTATATTACAGGTATGCATATACTTTTGAGATTTATTTTAAATTAATGAACTAATTTTATATAAGCATTTAAAATCATTAATTTTTTATTTATTTTATAACGTTATTCAAAGTAACAATCGATCCATGTGACATGTATAAATTTTTTTTTCAATTGTTAACATATTGTTATTTAAGGATATAAGTGATGTGGCATATGTAAAATTTGGTTTAACAACGTGTTTCATATATAGATCATGCTTTAAGCTCGTGCGACGCACGATCTTTTAAAAAAAATACAATCATACGATTATTTGTAAGTAGCCTAATGAATTAGTATCATTTAAAGATTACAATTATATGATTATTTGTAAGTAGCCTAATGAATTAGTAATGTTAACTTATAATGTACAATTATAATTGAAAATGAAATAAGTAATAACATAAACCAAACTATATAGAAAAATAACAACGAATTTCTAAGTTTTAAACAAAGTAATAATTAAATAGTATAAGTCATTATGCTAGGTTTTACATTTGTTAGCCCGTACATTTGAAAAATATAATTAATCATACAATTTTCATGTTTTCAATTGCATTAATATCGTTGAAAGTTGAAAATTTATTAATGAAACTCATTAGTAACGTATACCGGAAATCACAAAATAAAAAAATAAGTAGACATTAAAATGAAAATACAATAAACAATGGTATAATTTGACAAAATATGATTTAGTAAGGTTAAATAAAGGAAAATTTGAGGTTAAATAAAGTAATAAATGAGTTGACATATGTCAAAAAATTTGTAAATGGTGAAAATTTTATTATAATGCCACATCATTTAGGAGGGTTAATATGCTGCCACATAAGCAAAAAAAATCTTTGTTTTATATATATGAATAGATAGATGATATATCTACCATCAAAATTGATAAATCCACAAAAAACATGCATTAACAGATTGTAAATCCACCAAAAACATACATTAACTGATTGTACAGTACAATCAGTTAATGCATATTTTTGGTGAATTTATCAATTTTGATGGCGGATATATCACCACCCTTTTTATACCATCATGATCCAATTCCCTATAATCTCTTCGGTTCAATCTTCTCAAAACAACTACACCTAATATTTATCGTTGTCTTTCATGAAAAACAAAGAGGAAAAAAAAACTCTCGTTTGTGAAATAAGTAATTTAACAAGAACTACTAAATCATATTTAAAGTGATTACTGGTTATCCTTTATGAGGTGACTCTTTTTTAAAAGGGAGAATTACATATATGTCCCTAAAAAACTTCAAAATTACATATATATTCATCCAAATTTAATAATTGCATATATATATCCTTTCAAAACTTTCAAATTCTCATATATATCCTTTTCATTAAATAATCATAATTAGAGATACAAAAACTCATAAATACATTCAAATTCATATATTATAAGACATTTCTACCATTTCTTTCCCTATCAAACATTACCCAAGTTTTTTTTTTTTTTTTTTTTTTTTTTTTTTTTTTTAATAACAGAATATCTCTTACAATTCATGTAGTGTTAAAAAATATACAACATATGAGATTTTTCTTTTGAGATGATACACAAATATGTTACTGTACTTTACGAAAATAATCATTTGGGATACTAAACTTTAAAAATGTTCAGATGGATCACTATACTTGTTGATTGGTGTCATCCCGCCTATTTTGCTTAATTTCGGTTAAAAAAATAGTGACCAAATTGAACGTTTTTAAGTTTAGTAAACAGCGTCATCTTGACTATAGCAACTATCTCTAAAGTTTGGTAACCTAAGTGAACATTTTTACACGTACAGTAACCCAATTAAACATTTTTAAAATTTAGTAACCCAGATGAACATTTTCATAAAGTATTGTGACCTATTTGTGTACTATCCCTTTTCTTTTTGTTCAATTGTCTTTAATTTTCTTGTGTATTTTTATAGTTTTACTCATTGCATCGACTATCATGTATTCAAGTGGTACCATTAGTGTTATTTAATAGCATGTTTTCATATTAAGTGGTTCATGCATCTGAGTGAATTGACGTCAATTCACAAACTTATATAGATCATGCATCCGATACGATCTACTTTAACTCCAAACTACTTTAATTTAATCATAAAATAGGCAAAATAAGTATCAAGTGACACTCATTAACAAAATGTAAATTATGTGTTTTCTTTATGTCGTGTATCATATGTAGCAAGGGGCAGTTGTTCTTGGTTGACTTTGGTGTACTAAGAAAGGTAATATGGGTATTTGTTAGTTAATAAGGGAAATAGATAAATTTGAGAGTTTTAATATATTAAGAGGATATATGTGTAATTATGAACTTTAGATGATAATATATGTAGTTTTGAATATTCAAATTAAGAGACATATATATGTAATTCTCCCTTTTTAAAAAATAAACTAACTTCAAAGACAATTAATCGTAACATAATTTGTTGCCAGAGTTGTTTCGTTTGCTTTTCACAGACCTTCTTCGAACAGAATTTTGGCTTGTAACCATGGCAAATAAAAGAGTTAATTACACTGGTCGTCCATGTGGTTTGTCCAAAATTTCACTGGTCGTCCTTGTAAGTTTTTTTTTTGCACTAGTCATCCCTGTGGTTGCTAGTTGTTGCACTCGTAGTCCTTGTCACTAACAGCCGTTAGTTTTCTTCGTTAAAGGACCATCCGTGTAATTTTTTTTAAAAAATTGTATGTTTATTTTAATTTAATATTAATCAACTTTTTTAGTTACAGTTATTCAGTTAATTTATTCTATTTTTTAAAGTGTCCCGATCTATATAAACCCACTAAAAATATAATAGTTTAAAAATATAATAGTTTTTTTTAATAATTTATACTCTTAATTTTGCATATCATCGTCGATTTCATGACTCCGTATAGATAATTCTACATGCCTACATATATATTGCTAATAGTTTTGTATATTCTCAAATTGCACATTATCAACATGTAACATTTGTTTTTGAGTTAATTGAAGAAAAAATTGTAAGATACTAAATTGCAATAACTACGTAGCGTATAGTATTAAATAACTGTATTTAGTTAATTTTCTTTTTTAGTAACGGTTATTTTATTTTTGACAATTAAAATGATTAATTTAAATATTTCTTTATTCTAAATTTTGTAAGTGTCATAATCTACATCGACCCATTAAGAATACTATAATTTTAAAAAAAAAAACAATGTAAAAAATTATCAGGTACTATCCGTATAATTTTTCTACTAATTTACATAATTTAATATGTGTCGGTTATTTGAAAGAAAAAAACACATAATGTTCAACATATGGAGTATAAAATTTGAAAAAAAAAATTACACAGATGGTCCTTTAACGAAGAAAACTAATGGTCGTTAGTGACAAGGACTACAAGTGCAACAACTAGCAACCACATGGACGACCAGTGCAAAAAAAAACTTACAAGGACGACCAATGTAATTTTGGACAAATCACAAGGTCGAAGAGTGTAATTAACTCCAAATAAAAAGGGGTGGTAATTTATACACTACCAAAAATCATCCATTCACCACTTTTATGTATTATTGTACTTTACTGAACACCACCCTAAAGCATAATTAGTGTTGTTAAGCTAATTTTTGACGGTGTATAAATCACCACCCAATAAAAAAAGTCTGACGAAGATGATAGCTAATGAGGTATCATAGTAATAGGTTTTACAATATTGAATATATATACACGTCCTACAATTTCCTTCTACAAGGTATCGTCTACAATATTGAATATATATACACGTCCTACAATTTACCTTCTACAAGGTATCATCTACAATATTGAATATATATACACGTCCTACAATTTACCTTCTACAAGGTATCATCTATAATATTGAACGTATACACCTTCTACGAAATACCTTCTACATGGTATTCCATATAATGGTACACGAGTGTCGATCCATATTAGAATATATCGAAACTTGGCAACTTAGTTCATAAAGCTAATATAAAGTGTTATGTTGAAATAAAGAGTTGTCCACATCAATAGTGGTGTAGGTCGGCCAAGTCACCAGCAAGTAAGTCAAACATGTCAGCGGTTCCAGAAGGATACACCAAAATGGACAACTCCAACTCTGACAAGGTAAGATGAGTCGAACCTGATTACCCAAATTAGATTAAGGTGAAACTCAAGCTGCTATAAATACTTCACAACTACTTCAAGGTTGGGAGCTAATTTTCCTTCTCATTATTACTTTACTTTCTCTCACTAAAAATACAAATACTTACTCTCACGCCGGATGGTGGTCAAAGGGGAAATCCTCTCCTTTGGCGAGTCTAACGGCGTTCTTTTCTTAGCATTAGGTTCAATTACAAGACAAAGAGTGGATCTACATCATCACACGCACTGTTGCAAGATCATTGCAGCAACATTTGGCGCCATCCGTGGAACTCGAACATAAACAAATCATATAAATTCGACAAGTATTGTGACACTCCCCAAATTTCAGTATGATTTCGTACATTAAATACGTGCATGTCTTAGGCTAATTCCCTACTTAGTGAATTCAAACTATTTTTAACGAGATAAGTCTAACAAAGTCCTCTATTTTAATACGTGAGGTATTACGAATTTCGTAGTTATTTATAATTACGCACGAAACATTCGGAACGAGTCCGACAAAAACATACGTACGTTGGTGATACAAAAATTTATTGATAACGTAAAACTATTTTAATAGTAGTTATTTATTTGGAAATATTATGCTAAACGAGAAAGTATAACGATTGAACGCAAACAATTATACGTTTCATTATAAAACCTAACGTACGCGTCGAAAACGCGCAAAACGAACCTCACAACCAAACGAAGCAAAAATTATATTTTTAAAACTCAAAATAAATTGTTTAAAATAATACTTTAAAATATATTAACGTATATAAGACGTTAATGAATTAAACGAAATAAACGCGTATTAACGTACGATTAACGATTAACCGACAACTGGGCGTAACACGAATTTGAGGAACGGAACATCGTAAGACCGAGACCCGTTGGGATCGGCTCAGGCCCAGCCCAGGTGGCCCACGAGCCCAGCCCACATAAAAACAAGCCCTAAGTATATATGTGTGTGTGTGTGTGTATATATATATATATATATATATATATATATATATATATATATATATATATATATATGATACTTCCATTGATATCCTCATTTACTTCAAACAACCACCAACCATATCATCTATCTCTCTCTTTTCTCTGCATTCCCAGCCAAGAAACCCACACCCAAACCCTCTCCCACGTTTTCCAAGCCTCAGCAAACAACCTCATTATAATCTAGCATCATCTAGTTCGAGTTTTTGCAAGAAGGAGCAAGTATAGCACAGCAGCAGCACCTCCATCGTGTTCCAGCTCTAGACCCACGACTTTGAGGTAGATCTACCCCCTTCTTCTTTAGATATGTGACAACCGTCAATTTAGGACTATAATTTAGTGCCTAATAAAGTTTTAATACATGTAATTAGTTCTGTGTTAGGCTAATTAATGTATCAATTATTATATATATATTGTTGAATATATATCTACAATTATGCGGTTTGTTTAAATCGTACGAATCTCAAATCGAATGAATTTCGATACAATAAATACGGACGTTGGTGACCAACTTTTATTAAATAACGATTTTATGTCAAAAGTATTATTATTATAATACTTCGTATTCATTCGTACCGTACAATCAGAAAGTTACACAATTTAAAATGTAAAACGCGCAAACAAATTAACTTACCTTTTTATAATTCAAATATAATGTGATTAGTAAAATATCTAAATAAAATATGGCGTAATAAATTGTATTTTAAAATGTTCCAATCAATATTTAAAATAATTATTTAACGTTTAAACGACGGAGCAAACGAACACCGCACGGAGCGGGAACGCGGGGCGAAAATGGGGATTTAACCCCCACTTCCACCCACTTTCTTTCATTTCTCTTTTTCTCTACCTCTCTCCTCTCTTATTTCTCTCAACTAAACCAACACCAAAATCAACGAAAAACGCAAAATAAACCTACTAAACGACCTCGGATCTTCAAGCCCCTTTTGAATAAACGACCACCACGCGACGATCTACACTTCTATCTTTCCGGAATTTCATTTCGGCGATTTGTAAGTTTCCGACACAACTCCGAAAACTCTCGTTTTTAAGTTTTATAACTTGCTAGTTGTTTGTATAACCTTGTAATGTCCTAAAATGGGTTGGGTAAAAAATATTATGCCGATCGATGGCCGGAAAACGCGTTTTTGGAGTTGAAACTTCGATCAGACTCCGTACGTCGCATTTGGCCTGGAGCAAATGCGACGTAGCGACCTACGTCGCACTATATCCCCAACGTCGCATATAGCGACGCAGCGACCTACGTCGCACTATAACCCCAACGTCGCACTTAGCGACGCAGACCCTTACGTCGCAGAAATCAACTACGTCGCCTATAGCGACGTCACGTACAACGTCGCATTAAATTGCGAAAGTCGCACATAGCGACGTCATGCCCAACGTCGCAGTCCGGATCTGCGACGTATCACCCTACGTCGCACAAAACAGAATCTTCAAACCTCAAAATTTTGAAGTCAAAGTTACTGTTCAAAAAAAGTCAAATTTACTGTAGCAGTACTGTAGCAGTACTGTAGCAAAGTCAACATTTTAGAATTATTATTATTTCAACTAAATCACCAACGGGCCGTACACATTTTCAAATACACAATTGAATCAACTAAGTCATAGTAACTTAGATAATTTATTCAAACAAGTCGTTGTAACTTGTGTCAATTCAATCAAACAAGTCGTAGTAACTTGTAACAATACAATCAACCAAATCGGGGTAATTTGGACATTAAGTTAGACAAACAATTTCAATGGTAGTCTTTCGAGATACCAATACAATTAATAACAATTCAAGTGTCGTGGACACATTCAGGTTTCAAGTCTTTGGACACCAACACACTGCTAATTACTTCAAGTTTAATTGCTTAACATTCCAAGACTCAGGTGAGTTTCATAGCCCCATTTTCACTGCTTTACAACTAGGGGTGTGATATTACTACTCGATTTTGTTTTACAAGTAGAACGCAAGTGCCAAACTTCAAATACTACATGAGTTTCAAGCTAATCAATTTAAAGTCCTCCATAAGCATAGTCTCTAGTATTTTATAGCGTGAATGTTAGTATATGATATCATATGGGATTGACAATCCTCATCCGGGTTAGCACGCACTAACCGGTCAAACGGATGTATTAGCATTTGGGAAGACGAGTGTTGATTAGGCACTCGTAGGAGGCACTCCAAGTTAGGTTTCCTTAATTGGGCCTGACAAATCAGTTAAGCTCAGACTATGTGCTCATGGACAGTATAACTTTTATTTTGCTTAATTGCATTTTAAATTCATTATAAATCTTGCGGTTCTGACAACTATACATTGACATACAAACCTGTGAGCTCACCAGCGTTTTCGCTGACCCATTTTAGTATTTATCACAGGTACCCAGCAGTAGTTTGGCTGCACAAGCAGGAATTATTAGCTCGAGTCAGCATACATACAATTAGAGATTGGACTGCATTATTATATTTTGTAAAAGTAATTATGCTATGTAATCTCTCAATTTCAGGAATCGAGCTAATGTAACTATATTTTGATGTAAACATTTACATTATCTATACAAGTTTAAACGACGCATATAGTGGTCGTTCATTATATCTTATGTGCTTTGTATATTGATTAGTGACACCCAAATCAAGCTTCCGCAAATCATTAAAATTTTGGGGGTGTGACAAGATATGCTAGGATAAAGTATATAAACATGTTTGTGGTTCACTCGTGTTGATTATTGACCAAAACCTTAGCCGAAAACTCTTTCGAAACACGATTAACCATTGGGTAAAGCTTTTAGCCACTGGACAATAATTAACCTTGACTTTGAAACGCGATATCTAACTCGATTCTTAACGAAATCACACGTTTCTTGAAGGTAAAATCAAGTTTAGTGAAAGACCTTTCATTTCAGGGTAGTCATGTATTTTTTTGAGGCCAAATACTTAGTCAAAACGAATTTATGAACTGAGATGTACAATCTGACATGAATGAACAGATTTTGGTCAATATTTGAAATGTCATATCTTGAGTTGTGTGTAATAAAAACGTGTGAAACCAGTGGGAAAATCTTGTTAATTTAGTTAACTTCAATTACTATTTAGACATTATTCCCTGAAAATACACCGAACTCGAGTTATAAACCGATAAGTGCACATATGCACTGAAATAGGGCTGCTGGACATGTCGTTGTTTGTGAATTTATTGAACGAGTTTTACTTAGCTAAAAATTTCATAAAAATATATTTTGGAAATCTAAAACATAGGGGAATAATGTATATTTTTCTCGGATTTTTTTTCGGAAGTATACATAGTTAAAACGAGCTCGGAAAAAGGCGTAATACGTGCTACATAATATAACGTCTCAGTTCGCAGCCCATCTTGGCTTGCGAACTGACTCAGTTCACCAGCCTCCTTTGCGAACCCAACTCAGTTCGCAGCCCATCTTGGCCTTGCGAACTGACTCAATTCGCTAGCTTCTTACGCGAAATCAAACTCGGTTCGCAGCCCGCCTTGGCCTTGCAAACAAACTCAGTTTGCTAGTTTTTCCTGCGAACTCAAAACTCAACTCGCACCGCAATACTCTTTGCAACTTGAAATCTCAGTTCGCGGTCAATTACGGTCAACACTTATTTTCACCAAGTGTCTATTCGCGTAACCACAATTTAACTATATGCTATACTACTCGTACACGCAACATATATATACTTTTACAAAGTATTCAACGAAACGAAACATAATAACAATATCACTTATAATTATTATTACGAAAACATCACCAACGAACCGTACGTACTTTTAACACAAACGACCTTTTCGAAACGAGTGAACAACTAACATAGTTTAGCCGTTAGCCAGATACTTATACAAAATATCTCTTACGTTTAAGACGTTTAGAGATTTTACTCGGGAAACCACTTTGCTACCTCTCATACACCTAAGCTCACGAGGTGAGTTCACAACCCCTACTTTTACTGTTTTAATGATTTCAAACTAGGGGTGAAAAACATAGCAACTGTTTTGCTACTTTATGCGAAAACTTTATATGAAATCTTTCATACGAATACTTGAACTGTTTATTTATGAAATGATTTTCATACTATTTTGGGAAATGACAACGAATCTTGCTACGGACCTAGGTTTACATGAGGTAGTTGTAGTGCACGAAAGTCCCGGTGCTTGCAACCTATAACCATTAGCTAGGTGACTCTAGCCACTGAATATACGGATAGTACTATCGAGTTGACAGCCCTCCCACTATTATAACTTGTTGGTCATGCCAACCACACGACAACAGTCGTAACGAGGAGTGTATATTTACCTGTTACAGAGGCAAAAGCAATACATAAGTCGTGGATTGATTATAGCACTAGGGGTCGTTACTTTAACCTGCAAGGTTTAGCTCACCTTCAGGGGATCACCGTCTATGTCTCCCCACAAATCATAAATTGGATGTTTATCCTTCAAACAACTATATTGGAAATGTTTTCCACATACTATATTTGGAATAACTTATATGTTTTCCTACAACTTATTAGGATTGTTTTCCTACGATAACGATAACGGTTTATTGGATTACTGGAAATGTTTTCCAACTACTACTTATTGGATCACCGATGGGTTATCCACAACTACATTTTAGATCACCTACGGGTCATCTACAAACTACTCAATAAATCACCCGCGGGTCATTTACAAACAATATATTAGATTACATTAAGTGTTTTTCAACGACTTCTTTTTGGAAGATTTTCCAACTATTACTTTTGGATTGCGATCCAACGAAAGACAAACGATTACTTATTCATGTTTTGATTACTATTTGACAGGATGTCAACAATTTACTAACAACATGGTTTGACTACTATATACTAAACATGTGAATTCACTCAATAATTTTGTTGACTTTTTACTGTGTTTTTCAGGGAATTAGCCATTCAAGTAAGACTGCATGTATCTTGGAACTAAGCTACCCACGACGAATTAGGATGCCATTTTTTGGGACGACTGAGATTTCTTTAGTATAACTAATACAATTTAGTCATACTTATGAAATCTCCTTATAAACATTGTATTTACAAACGGTTGTATTTCATCAACACTACTATTCCTGTGACTTTGATAAGTCGTAGCCTTTTGTAACGACTACTTATTTATGGCATCTTAATTTACTTGTTCTGCAATAATCATATGCTCTGCGAATGTATGATCCGATATGACGTCATGACCCCACTGTACACACAAATGCTTTCGCTAATCACTTGATAACTACGATTACCGTTTTAGGGTGTGACAAGTATTATAATAAGTCAATTTGTAAGTATATATAATGTACATATGTAAAAAAACAGAATATATAACATAAAACTTGTTTTACAAATCCTTTTGATTATCATAACCTCTCTGTGTTGTTAGCATAACTTTTATAAATTTTTTAACTAATCCAAGAATCAAAAATTATAGTTGGTAGGCATATAGTACTCCAATATCTAGGCTTCCTCCTTGTTGTATACCTTTATCTCACGAAGAAATTAACTCACACACTACTATAGATAGCAGTAGATCAGATGTAGATAGGATTACGTCATATCCATATCAATATCCATATCTATATTCATTTATTTTTTCGTTATCCATATCCATTAAAATGACAAATCATCCGTTCAAATCCATATCCGTAGGATAGAGCGAGTTAATGGATATCCATTAGATATTAAAAAATTATTAACCATTGCGATAATTATAACATAATTTGTTGCAAAATATATGTAAAATATAATTTCCGAAGATATAAAACACTTGTTTGTTGTTTATTAATTAAAGAGATATGTCTTAATCATTGTTTATCATCTATTAGGGACCACCAAGGTGTAGTAGGAATTAAATTTTACATCCGGTATACGTGTTAACCTATAAATGAAGATGTAAGAATTTTGATTTACTAAAAATAAATAATGAAAAAATACTAGAGAAAGATAAATACTCCGTATTTAATAAGGATAATAAGATATAAGAGCGATCCACTTGTGTAATTATAATTTTATATAACGCATAAGTCTATAGTGTAGGTATATCTATGTGTATTTATATATTTCGAATGATAATGGTTGAATCCATGGACATCCACATCAGGGGCGGAACTTGAACGTGATATTTGAGTGGGCTAAAATTATTTGACCTAAAAAATGTACTTGGAAATATAAAACATTATTTTTATTATACTAAACAATTTATACATATGCTTAGCTATTCATTTAAGTAAATAAATAAATCCACTTAAATAATTTTTTTTATGCTGTTTAAATCTTTAGTATCGTGTATTTAAAAATATAAAATAGAGCTAAAAAGTGAAATATAAAAAAAATAAAAAAATCACAAAGGAATGATTTGAGCATTTCGCTCTGAAATGGCAACTTAAGTGTGGCACACTGGCACCTACCAACTACATCAAGTAAACACATGGAAAATTCTTGAAACTATTAAATATATACAGTAGCAATTTGGATTTTAGGGGGCACCCTCCCCGCTCTAAGGAAGCTCCGCCTTTGATCCACATTCAATATACTAATCATCCACATCCATTTAGACCGTTCATATTCATCACTAGTGAATTGGATGGATGGATATCCATTGGATCGGATGTTGATTGTCATCCCTACACACAACAACACGAATTTATACTAATATACATTAATTCACAGATATATACAGCCGTGCAACTGAAGAACTTGAATTCTGAACCTTATAGTTGAATGATCACCTCCAAACGAGCACACAAATGACCATTTGATCGTATAACCTTTATAAAAGGTTAGTGGATAATTAAAGCAAGTGTTGCCAACTCAAAAATCAACTCTTCCTCCTCGAAGCACCTACGAAAGCGAAATAAAGAAAGTTGGATTAAAAGTGGAAAATGTTGCTAATAAAATAATCGAAATACGTGAAAGGTATTAATGATTATAGAGGAAAGCTTAAGAAATATGATTCAAAATAGTATATAACTAAGCTTTTGCATTTCAACTTAAATATGGCATATATTTCTTTATAATTATATATATCATACACGTTACAATCACTTAAAGTTGTTATATATATATTTTTTATTTTACTTAACTAAGTTATATAGTTTTAAGCTTTATGAAAATTTACATGTTTTACGATTGTGTGTGTCAACTTTAGAATATACTATTTGTTATATTCAAGTTCTAGAAACATGTATCTCCATGTTTTTGGCTCATAAAAATACAATTGTTTTTCTAAGTAATATATATATAATAAACGTAATAAAACTTGAATGCATACAATAAGAAACCTCAAAAGTGATAACACACGCAATAATACAACGTATAAATATGTATAAACTTTAAAAACTATAAACTGTAACAAGTTTTCTTAAATCGTTTAGTTCTTGCACATAGATCTTTTATAATTGTATTATTCTGAAGAACTTAAAACACAACATATTTTATTTTACTTACTTTTTTACTAACAAGTTTTAGAAATGTTATATTTAAGAGTAATGCTATACAGGACTACTTACGTAGACCCACAAAAAGACCAACATGATTTTTCTATATTTAATTTGGGAGTATACTTTCGGGGAGTGATAAATACAACATGATTTTTGTTCCATACAACAAAACTGTGCATTAAAGAATTGTACTGTATGCATCAATATTGAAATTTTTGGTGTATACATCACAATTTTTTTTTTTTGGTATATATCAAGACGCTATACTTTCATATTCATTCTTTCAAGTTAAATGGATCTAAAAATCCAATTGGGCTGAGGGTTTATTTGTTTTTTATTGGGCTGAAGGCATCCTTTAGCAGGCTAAATAAACTATACTATTTAGGCAATAAGTTGGGTAATTTATATTGTCATCTGTTATATTTTTGGTTAAGAGGACAAGTTGAGATATTTTATACAAGTTGAGATATTTAGGCAATAAGTTGGGTAATTTAAATAAGTAATAGGGAGTATGAAACATTATATGATATTTTGAGGTGAAATTTATTGGTTTTGTTGATATGGATTTTGGCATTTTGCTGATGTAGGAATTGGGCTTTTGATTTAATAATCAATTATGGGCCTAGTGGATAACTACTTAAACCAAACGTGTTTACATTTGAAGTACATTGATCATTGATGGGATACATTTAGGCATGAATAAAAAACCCGAACCCGGAACCGAACCCGAAAAAAAACCCGAAACCGAACCCGGAAAAAACCGGTTTTTTTGAACCCGGTTCGGGTTTTTTTCGTACCCGCCGGGTACGGAACCGGTTTGGGTTTTCGGATCTCACAATCGGGTTGGGACCGGGTAGGAAGCGGGTCGGGTTGGAAAATCCGGTATAAAACCCGGAAAAACCCGGTTTAAAAACCGGTATTCGTGGGTCAAAAACCCGGTTCGGGTCGGGTCGGGTAGGTCAACAAACCGGTTTTTCTCCCTTTGACTAAAACCCGGTTCGGGTTCCGGGTACGGGTCGGGTAGGCCCGAAACCCGGTTTTGTTCACGACTAGATACATTAATAAAACTTTTTTTTTTTTGTTTTATCGCACACACCTTGATATAAAACTATTAAAAATAAATTTCGAGAACACTGTAAATAAAATGTCACCACTCCTCATGCTTTTACAAAGCTATCAAATTCCCTTTTAACGATTTTCAAATATCTATTTTAATGCATTTGCGTGGAAATATGATATTTAGGTAGCTTTTAAGAGGGCTTCTAAATTGCTCTTTTTCGAGCTTTATGCCGATACCGAATTCTTTTGCTGAAGAAACTAAATTCACGAGAATTACATCGATCAACATTAATCATGAATATGAAAGTTGGAGTTCACAAATACAGTTCACTTCTAAAAATTCTACTAACCATATTTTAGAACGGAACAATATTAAATAGGAAAAGGATACACTTTATAGAAACATATAAATTTCATAATAACTTCTTAATTGTAACCTAAATAAAATCAACTCACGCAAGCATCATGTGGTCCACCAATATCAGTCGCCTTCCTAGAGGGTGTTTGGCTGGGCGTTACGATTTTGGCTTGTGCGTTAGCTTACCACCCCCAAAATCCGGCTTTTAGCTTTTTAGCTTTTTAACCCTTTAAAATAGTTAAAAGCTTCTCCATCCAAACACTAAAAAAGAGCTTTTCTGCGTTATGATAACACAAAAGCTAAAAAGCCCTCTACTAACGCTCCCCCAAACACAGTGCTACTACATAAGCCACTTGATTCAGGACCATTTTAAAGGTATTTGCATAAAATGAGATATTTTCTTCTCTCACTATGTTTTAAAGCTCACAAAGTCTTTAAAATGGTTAATGAAAGTTGAACACTGGTATATGATGCTTGTCATCCAATACGTCTACAGTTCTACAAGTTCTAACGCGTTCATAACCGAAATGAAATATTTGAAAACAAGATTTTGTGAACGACAGACCGTACCAAAGTATGTCTGGACCGGACGAAACCAATCTAACGATGACAAAATCTTTCTTGTTTTTCTCTCAATTTGATCTATTTCCTAGTAAAACTAGGTACCTAACTAGCTCTCTTAATTAATTAACATTTTAATAGAATCAAGGTTTACAAAGTCGGGGGTGTAACTAGATACCTCAACAACGATATTTAGTTTTATAATCATATGGATGGATGTGAATACAAAATTAGCCTCTTGGAAAGCATCTTTCTATCAATATCGATTACCACAAATATGCATACATACAATCAATGTTATATTATAGTAAAAATCGCAATCGGCAATGTTGATCGATTGACACTCTCAACCTAGTTAATAATTAATAATGTATGAAAGATTATATCTAGCACCTAGAGACGAAATTAAGATATTTTTATTTAACGCGTAATTAACTTTTATTTTTAGATGGCAAAAACTATATAAATGATAGGGTTTATTGTTTCGTTATGTATTAAACTTTACACTTTTTACTATTGTATAAGTCGAACTTTGAAAACTTATATTGTATGTATTGAACTTGTAAATATGATCTATTGTATGTAAAATTTCCTTTTTGGGTAAGGCCCAAAAAGGAAGCTTTCCTTTTTTGGCCTTACCCAAAAAGGAAATAATACATACAATAGGCCATATTTACAAGTTCACTACATACAATATAACAAATGAAAGTATGTCGCAAAAAGTGTAAAGTTTAATACATAACGAAACAATAAACCCTAAATAATATTAATATATGATTTAAATATTTTATTTTTAATCTTTAGTAAAATGTCACTTGAAGTTACCACGATCATTAATAACAACGGCTATGTGGGGCCGTCTCGAGTGCGGACGAAGCAGTCGACCGTCTAGGGCTTTAAATTTATAGGAGCCTCAAAAATATGTGTGTATGCACATATAGTATATATAATATTTGATAAATAGTTTGATTGTTAATTACTCCGTAATAATTTAAAAATGGACCTAGTTGTGTTCAAAATGATTGAACCATAAAAGAAGATTTCGCTAATTTCCATACTACACTTCATAAACTATAATTTATCTTGTGTTATAGGGCCTCATTTTGATGGTTAACACACTCGTGTCTAGAGCTTTCGAAAACTCAAATTGTAGATAACATGCTATCTATCAAGTGCAACGAGTTATTATATGGAGTATAGCTGTATAGATAACGGTTTATCTACGTTAAGGAAGGATCAACCCTATATGTTGAATATTATTATTATTTTATATTATTCCAACCCATTGTAATCATCTACTAGTATTTATCTAGGGATTTGCTAACATGTACGTGTCTCGTGACACATGTTAAAAGTGCATTTAATGAATCTGTAATTTTCTTAAATAACAGAACTTTTAATTAATATATGCATAAAAAGGAAAAATATAAAATTGAATTAATTAGTATTAAATGTAAATTCTAATATTTAAGAAAATTTCGACTTCATTAAGCACACCTTAAAGTGTGCCACGGAGCACACGTTAGCAAAATCCGTCTATCTATATCCTTATTAATAATTAGTTTGGACCTTTGTTGTTTTGTCAACTTGTTCATACTTATTATCGGCGTAGGTCCCAACACCTTTTGCAAATACGATCACAAAATTCAATTGGCGCATGAGTGCTTTAATAGAAATATAGTCAAAGGAATTAATATACGCAATTTCTTCTAGGGTTTATTTCTTAACGATATGCTACGAACCGTTCATCTTTTAATAACTTGTGGCACGACCATCACCACTTGTGGCATTTATTTGGGTCTACAATACACTTAATTAATTGTGACATCATAGAAAACCATATATTGCAAACTAGGGAGGGTGTTTTTTTGAAAGTCGGTATATTATAAATATTCGACTACTAGCAAGATACTAGAAGTCTCATTTGTACAAATATTACATACACCATCGAAACACTCCCTTAATGCTAATACACCCTAACTCTAGATTCGAACTGAGAGGGCACTAAAAAGGATGAAAAAAACCTGAACACCCCGAAAATAAGGGCCGAGCCACCGGCTTTCACCTTATATCGTTTTTGATAGTACCCCGTATGGATCCAGAGACTGTTCAACCAATAAAAATACCAATTTCTAGTGAGTATTATACACAACAATACACCTCCAGTTACAATTTTCCTTACTAATTAAATAATCACTTCTTGGTTGCCATCTTCAGATCGTGCCTTGGTATTTTGAATTCGACCCATTGCTCCCAAGTCAGCAGATGCCACTTAGCTCGATTCTTGATCCATAAGTAACTTGAGCTTTGAACTTCTTCTTTTACCCAATGCCATGATGGTATGTTCCTATTAAAACATGCTTCATTTCTTGCTTTCCAAATACACCAACAAGCAGTCAATATAATCGCATGGATCACCTTGTTATTTTCACCAAGCTCCTTGTCCGCGTAACAAATGATATCTCATACATTAAAGGCAAAAATAGGTGCAATTTTGCACCATGAACTTATAAAACACCACAACAAATTAGTGTATTCACAAGAAATTAATAGATGTTCAATAGTTTCTTCAAATTGATTGCATAAGGAACAAAGGGATGAAGAAACCTAGATTTGCCTTTTGATCAAAGCAGCCTTAGTAGGTACACGGTCCATTTCCGCACGTCAAGCAAAGATATTGACTTTTCCGGGCACCCATTTACTCCAACTAAAATGAAACTCTTTGGCCCGAGAGAAAGAGTTAACAATATTCCTTCTAGCTGATGCTACCAAAAATTTACCTGAAGCTTCACCCTTCCATGTCCATTTACCATTTTCCGAAACTATTAAATGCGACACCTCTATGTTGAAAAACCGAAGCTCTTTTTCCACTTTACAGATATAAACCATGTACTTGCAAAGCCTTTCTTGATAGGCACCAATGAGTAATTATTCCTGCTCGAGTGGATCGCACTAACAGCTTGTTTCCATACCGAGTTTGACTCCTGTAAAAATCTCCAGTACCATTTTAACAGTAAACTCATGTTAATATGTTTCAGGGAGCCGATCCCAAGACCCCCCCCTCATCTTTTGGGGCAATCACCTTTGACCACGAGACCCAATTAATTTTAGATTTACTTTCCGTTCCTCCCCATAAAAAATTTCTCCTTATTTTCTCCAGTGTATCAATAACTTTTGCATGAGCTTTAAATAAAGAGAAATAATATACCGGTAAGCTATCAAGTACAGACTTAACTAGTATCAATCTACAAGCCAAGGATAATCTATTTGCTTTCCAAGATGATAATCTGCATTTAAATACCTCAATCACATTCGACCAATTTTTGCAACGATTCATATTTGCCCCCATTTTAAGCCCGAGATATTCAAAAGGAAAATTACCAACTTTGCACCCAATCCGACTAGCAATACCTGTGAAACTTTCCTGATCAACATTAATTCCAAAAATATTACTTTTGGCTACGTTCATTTCCAGCCCAGATATTAATGAAAAACACCTCATAATTCGAGTGATATTCATTACATTCATATCCGACCATTCCCCTAAAACAATTAAATCATCCGCAAACATAAAATGGGTTATGATAGGGCCTTGGTTCGGAAGACGTATACCCCTTAATATGCCCAAATTCCTGGCTTTCACAAAGATGCAATTCAGGGCTTCCGTTGCAATAATGAAAAGAAAGGGAGATAATGGATCCCCTTGTCGAACACCTCTAGAGCAATTAAACACATTTGTTGGAGAACCATTAATTAATACAGAGGCCGAAGTAGAAGATAAAGTTCCAGATATCCATTGGTTTCATCATTAGAGACGGTGAGGAGGGTTTCAAGACAGTCCGATCTGATCAGAATCTTGACAGCCTAATACTTAGTGACATACCGATCGGTTTATCTGATCAGTAGGGTATTAGTGTTTACACCACAAGGTATCTACGTGAACGCAAGACACAAATCTTAAAAGACGTTTTCAAATATAAAACCCCAATACAGCATCACCCTACGTAAAAGCTAACGAAGTTATAACAAACACAAGTCCCCTTATATTAATTCAACCTACCGCTTTTATTTACTGCTTTAATTAGTTTTAATTTTAATTACGGACCTAAGTATAAAACCCCCACTCAAAATTATTTTCAAACCATCGCTAATTTGAACTTTCGTCTCGACAAGTCGTTTCACAATACGGTTAACTCTTTAGAACGACCCTAGGTCATACTCCAGCTATACAGCTCTAGTAGAACTTAGGTCCCCAGCTAAATATAAAATTTAAAACTTCCACCGACGTGCTGCCATACGGTCGCATTGACGACGCGTGACGGTTGGGGGCGCGTCATGTTTTTGGCGCCGCTGCCGGGGAAGTTAATCGTAAGATTCTGAGGCGTCCCGACGAACTTTCTCTTTAGTGATACCCGTAGATTAGATTTCTCTCTCGTAACCACCAAAATTTCTTTCCCACAATCCACAACGATATTCGACCATATCATCCGGATCTGACCCACTCATTTTCGTACCCGATCCTGAGTCGATTATCCCTACCATCCGCAAAGAAAGACGTTCTCATTTTCCACCAATGGCCGCTCGTGTTACTCTCGCCGATAGTACCAAACCATCCGTCGAAGGACGAGGAGGACCGATTAGCTATCCAGTGATCGACGGACCATCTTTCGAACTCAAATACCACATCGTCCAACTCATCAAGGACAACTGCCAATTCCACGGACTACCTCGTGAAGATCCCAACGCTCACATCAACAAATTCATTCAAATCTCCAACTCGTATAAGCAGAATGGGGTCGATCAGGACATAGTTCGCCTACACCTGTTCCCCTTTTTTCTCGCCTTACATGCTTTGAGCTGGTTTGAGGGACTTGACACCGGATCAATCACCTCATGGGAGGACATGGGAAACAAATTCCTTACGAAATATTTCCCTCCATCCAAACAAACTAAAGCCAAGAATGACATCGTGAACTTTTCACAAGCTCACGACGAGTCAATCTACTCAGCATGGGAGCGATTCAAGAGTTTGGTGAGGAGATGTCCCAACTACCAGATGACCAAAACTGATAAACTCTATACTTTCTATAATGGTCTCAATCCTATCCATCGCATCACGCTTGACGCAGCTGCTCAAGGCAACCTCATGAAGTTAACCGACGATGAAGCATGGCCTTAATCGAAGACATGACGATGCATCACCACGACTGGAAGTCCGATGAGCAATCCTCATCCCTGCCTATTGCAAGCACCGCGCAAGCTGAAGCAATCAACTCTCTAAGCGAACAGATCGAAACTCTAACGAAGCAGATTGGAGAACTAAAGAAGCAACCACAGCAGGTTCACCAAGTTCAGGCTTGCCAGAACTGTGCCCATCATCCTACCGTGGAATACGCTGTGGAATATGAAAACCCTACTAACGGAACTGTCTACTATGCCCAATTCCCAACCAGACAACAAAATCCACCTGGCTTCGCTAGAACTTCTCCGCTAAGAGCACGAGGAACCCAGTTTCCTCCACGGAACAATCAACCACCCAGGTTTCAGCCTCGATATCCGATGTACCCACAACAACCACAACTTCCATACAATCAACCACTTCCATTAACCGCCACTGAGGATACCCAACCTGCTGAAACGGTGAAGACAATCTTCTCAGTCACGAGCACTGATGAACGCGCATAAATACTATATTTAAGTAGTATTTCACCCCTATTCTTGAATGTTTTTATTGCAATTAATTAAGTTTAGGTATTTATTTCGTTCATATTTGCAATTAGATGTGGAAATGAAGCTTTTTGAAGAAAAGGACGAAAAACAGTCAATAAATGTGTTAAATGATACATTGTTGAGGAATCAAGTGAAGCCGGAAGATCAAATGAAGAAAAATATAAAAATCGGCTGGAAACTCAATCCATACGCCGTATGGAATATCCATACGCCGTATGTAATGAGGCGGTGGAAGCCCAGTGAACGCGTAGCTGGGCTGGGCTTAGAATCAATTCATACGCCGTATGGATCAACTTTCCAGAAACTATAAAAACGCGTTTTTAACCCTAATTAAAGGGATCGGCTGGGATTTTCGACCGAGGGTTTTTCCAGGTGACTTTGGTGTTTTAATTACGAATATTAAGGGTATTTTGGAGGCATAAAGAGCAAAGGTTGATTCTAATTCGCTTTAGTTCTTTGTGGTTTATTATTTCGGTTTGTAATTACTCGTATTATTTCAGTTTCATTGATGAATTTGAACTTGAATGATCTGAGTTTTACTTATTTAATGATGAATTGAATATTTGAAGTAGTTGTGTAATTGATTAAACTCGGATTATGATTATTGAAAGATTGTAGTTGCATATTGAATAAGTTATTTAATTGAAAACAATTATATTACTCGTGGAATCTTGTTTATTGATAATTAGTAATTGTTATTGCTCAACGTGGTTAATGATGTTGATGAGATTGATTTCCTTTGATGTTATTAATTATTGATGGTTAAGGCTTTAAGGTTTTAACCATTGCTAGATATATTGAGTTTGATAGGTTGAGAAAGTAATAATTATATAATTTAAAATGAATGAGACAATGAGAAATTATTGGGTATTGTTGATTCATACCACTAGAGTCAATTATAATGAGTTGTGAATGTTTAATGCATGATTTAGGGAAAAGCACACAATAGACTGATCATCTTGTGACATTGGATTGATGTTTAATGTTGGACCCTAAGTTGTAGGAATTAGTTGGACTCGAGCCGTTGGCTAATTCACATTCAATTTGGAATCTTTGATTAGTGACTAAATTGATATAAAAGAAATCACAATTAGATAATCAATATGCAATGAATCTGGGAATATGAATCTGAGTAAAGTTGATTATATAATTACTTATTCCTTCCTATTATTTCCTATCTGTTCTTTATTTTAAGTATTTTTATTGTTTTACTTATTATTTTAATTATTATGTTCGCACGGAACTAAAACGCCCCCTATTTACTGCTTTTCTAGTTAATTAGTACTTTCTATTTATATAAATACCACCGTTCCCTGTGATCGACTCGGACTTACCAAGTCTATACTTACATTCGATCAGGTATTCTTGCCTGGTTGTGTGAAACGTATTCATTAGGTATTTCCATTTTTAAATTATAAAACGAGACGTTTCACAACACATCAAGTTTTTGGCGCCGCTGCCGGGGAACGGTTGCGTTGTTTATTTAAGTAGGAATTAGTAATTATAAACTTTTATACTTTAAATATTTGTTAATTAGATTTTTGTAGAGTTGTTAAATTAGTTTACTAAATTGTAATAATAAATTTTGTTAATAAATTAGTTGAAACGAATTACTTTTAGTTGGTTAAGCCTTTTGGTAATTAGTTTCAACCGGCGGATGGAAGTTCATCTGCCGGTTGGAGTTTTAGTTGTTAAAATGTGTATATGTTATTAATTTTTATTTATTTATTTTGTGTGAACTAACTTTCTTTTCGTTAGTTATGTTTGTATTTCAGATTTATTTCTTATTTAGGTTTTGATCCGATGGCTCGAAGTTATGAAAGCGATGCAAATTACAAAGATATGGTCAAGAGGACCGATTCAGCCAGTTCAGGTCCGCATTCAACCAAAACAGTGCCGTCTTATACGTATTTAGGACGTAGGCCGGTTCCGATCACTACTTCTTGTCAGGGGTTGCTAGCTGCACTAGAAGAGTTTAGAGGGGATATCTCTTTCACTGCTGAAATAATAAGGAGGTCCACAGTTGATTTCACTGATAATCAACTAGTAATGATTAATGATGTGTTTGAAGTAGCTGTGATTGAGAGTGAGTATGGGTTCGATCGGCAATTTAATGTTGCCCTTACTACTTTTGGAGAATCTTTGGATACTAGGATTGTTGAAGAAAAGAAGTTTTTCACCGCTCAGAAGAAGAGATGCACTGAGATTTACGAGATATTGAGACAGTCCGCGTTCCCTTATTCAGCACACAGGCATCGTGTCTTAATCGCATGTTGACAACATTATATCAGATTACAGGGCATCCTAATTTCGAGGCAGACAAAGAATTTATGTCAGGTTTAAGGGATTTGATTCGATTGTTGCATTCAGATGACCACCTGAGAGATCCGACACCTCACCGATTCATAGTGACTCACACTCTTCACTACTATCTTCATGGGATGTTAACAAAAGTGGATGATCTTGCTAAGGAAGAAAGAGAGAGAAAACACCATGATTTTATTCATCCTCACAGTCAAATTGATTTAGCTAGTTATCTGGCGATTCATTTAGATACTCTAATTGATATGAGTAAGGTTCTAACTATGATGAAACATTTCCACTATGGAATGGTGGAAATCTACACTAGGTTTGTGGAAATATTCAAGAACTCAGGGTTAGAGTTTAGTACTGTTCAGGATGAAGTCATCCGAGGGATTGAGAATAGGGTGAGGGATTTGAAGGAAGAGCCACTGATGAGAAAGTACTATGGGATAGTGGAGGCATTTTTTGAGTTTATTAGTGAGCTGGAAGAAAATAACCCTGATTATGAAGTTAAGTTAGATGGTGATAAGGTAGTTTGGGCTGAAGAAGGTGAAGTGAATAAGGCAGTACAGGAAATAGGTTGGAAGCTGATTTATCTTTAGCCGGTAGCTACTGAGCACTTGTCTAGCTTCTTCTGCTTTGGAAACGGCGTGGTGAATGTTATTGCGAAAGTCACTGAGCGTTTCTTAGCTCTCTATCATATGCACTAGTTCTTCCATCCTTTAACTTTTATGTCATTGGATCTATTATTATTTTGTTTCTCTAGACTTTGTTTATTGGTTTGCATGCTTGAGTGTTAAACTGATTTTATTTTATGCGTGAATGAGTAATTTTTTGTGAATTTTATTTATTTGTTTCGTTAATTATTGTTTAAATTTAGTTGTTATTTGTATAGTTTGGAATTAGAAGTTTTGAAGTCATTGTACTCCTCCAGGTATGTGGTTTAAATTATTAAATTCGTGGCATTTTAGTAGCAAGTGGTGAAAATCGATTTTTAAAAGTTTCTGTTTTTCAATCCATACGCCGTATGGATTGCTTTGGGCCACTGGCCGGTGTTGACTGGGTTAAAATGGTTTGACCTGGGCCTGTTTAATCCATACGCCGTATGGAATTTCCATACGCCGTATGGATCAAAAATGCATAAACCGTATAACAGCCGCTTTTTCTTCATTAAAAAAAAAAAAAAGAAACCAAAAACCCTAACCACCACTTACGGCTAGCACCTGCCACCATCCGACCACCCCCATTCCGGCCACGCTTCACTAGTATTTTTGGCATATTCTTCATTCTCGCAACTCCCCCTACAAAGGTATACTCATATTTTACGATTTCGTTGGTTACATTGCGAGATTTGTAATTAGGGTTTATGTATGCGATTTGGGTAATTTGTGATCTCGTATGATTGTTGAGAATTATTAGTTGGATTAAGCTTGCCATGAACTATAAAATGAAATGCCATGATTCGAATTGCAAGGTTTTGAATTGTATGCATTATTCGAATTTATGCATTTATATATAATATGTGGTTGGTTCATTTTACTCGTATGCTATGGTTTGAATTGAGCTCGTTAATATTCTGGCCACACAATGATTAATGCAAATATTTGTTTGGTACACGTGTGTTTGTGATTACGGTTGTGTGATAAATTGTCGTTTTTCGAATTTATATCAAAGTGCATTTTATAATAATTCATTGTGATATGGTATGGATGATTGCTAGTTACTAATGCTCTCGTTTGAGTATTTATGTGAAGTTAATTGTTTGTATGATTCATAATGGTACCAAATTGTTATGTTGCATTTGATTCGGCAATGGGCATGAATATTTAATAAGTATATATATTTTAGCAGTTTGAGTAATTTTTGGTTCATAATTCAATTTAAGGTATATGAAATTGTGTTTGTTGCGGTAGTTTAGGCTAAACCTTAATGGTGGATTATTCCATATTAAGCCGAAATGCTGCCGAAATTTCTTTTAGTACATTATTTGCATTTCCTGCTTTATTAATGATTTTTTTTCTTAGCAGTAATGGCTAGCAGGAGAACTAGAGGTGGTCAGGCATTGGGCAATCCATTGATCAGAACCCACAGCTTACTTTTCATGGTTCATATTCGGAGACTATCAGATATCAGTTTACTGAGCGTTTGGCTGAGAATATTGATCAGCCAATTGAGGTTTTTCAGGCTGTGGATTGGAATGCTTTGGAGCATGTTGTTGAGAGAAACGGGTTTGCCACTGGGCACGAGACGATTAGGAACTTACTTTCTGTCCCGTATAGACTTCAGGATGGTAACATTGGGTTTGTTTCTTATGCCTGGTACAGGATGTTCAGCATTAAGGAGCAGATATATAGAGTTGGTGGAGGAGTTTTATAGTACATTTAGGTTCAATCACAGGTCGACCGACTAGACTACTGATACGATTTCATTCCAGCTTGGGGGTCAGCCGAGACAGATGTCCCTTGTTGGGTTTGCTCTTGGAATTGGACTGTATGAGCCTAATGAGGTCCACAACCCAAACGTTTTGGATCATATTTCAGCTGGTGCTGTAGCGAAGCTTACTGACTAGGAGATTGAGGAGGAATGGCAGTTTATTGCCCAGGGTCACTATGGGGATACCACTCCTTCTTACCGAGCTATTCGAGATCCTCGTGACCGTCTTATTCACCGTTTGTTGACATTTACCATTGTTGGCCATCGAGAGGGACCCGAAAAGGTTTCTAAACCTGATCTATTCTATTTGAGTGCGATTATCAGGAAGAGGCTAGTTAATGTTCCTTAGAGATTGGCTAGGTGGATGTCTAAGAGAGCCACTGGTACTAGGAGTTCGAGTAGTTTATGTGGTGGTCATTTCGTTACGAGATTGGCTAGATATTTTGGGTTGGAGACTCAGGATGAGATGGGTACGTGTACTATTGTGCAGCCTGGTATGGAGTGGTTGACAGCACGGAGATTAGAGGCTTTGGATCTTATTGAGCCGTGCAGTATATATGGTGGTGATGCTGAGCTATATTATTGGGTTCCCACCACTCCGATGGGGCAGGTCTTGCAGCCCAGACACGCTAGGGTTGCAGCAGCTAGAGGTGATGCAGGTAGAGGTCGAGAAGCGGCTCGAGGCTGCAATAGAGGTTATGCTGCCAAGTTTGATCAGTTACAGCAGCAGCTTGCGCAGATGGACCTCAGCCATACTCGCCGGTTTGACCAGATTGAGCTCATGCAGAGGCAGCACTTTCATCAGATGAGTGCTCATATGGATTATCAGGATAGACTGTTTGAGCAGTTGTTTGGTCCAGCTCATCTTCCCTATCAGCCTTTTCAGTATCATATGCCGCAGGAGTTTATGCGACCACCATCACCACAGCCAGATCAGGCCGGACCGTGTTACACATATCAGCAGCCTGAGCCATCCCATCAGTACCGGATCATGGATGAGGAGGAGGAGGACAGTGATTAGGTTGATGTGCATCCTGTTTGGTTATGGATTTCAGACAATTTTATTATTATTATTTCCTTTATTTTTAGTAGTTTAATTTGGTTTGGATATTATGGTATTTTAGATTCTGTTTATTTATGTTTGTGTTTAATTAGGATGTTTTAATATTTGGTATTGTTTAATCTTGTTTGTTGATGATCCCTCAGAATTTTGTTGTGTGCACGTGAGATGCTGGCAGTAAGTTCAGCGAAAATGAATCAAGGAATTGTGATGAATATCGTTCAGCCTTGTTTTAAACAATAATTCACACACTATTCCAGGGGAGTTTTTCTGTCTACTTTCTTTTCTCTTTTTCCATTTTTAGCAATTCATCATTTATACAATGAGGGCATTGTACATCTTTAAGTGGGGGGTGAGAGAGAAAAGAGTTAAGTTTCCACATACTTGTCCTGTTAAGTGAGTAGAGAATGTTGTAATTTGGATTAACTTTTATCTCATTAAGATACGTAACTAGGAGGTTATGATTTGCCTATTTTTCAACCAAATTTTTAAATTAAAATTTTTGTTTTCTAGAGATAATTATTTTGTAACAATGTAGGTTAATTTTAAAATTTTCTACACTTTTAATATTAAATTTTGGAAAATGTTATTTAGCTTCATTATATGATGTATTGATAGGCAATTTATATAAGAATTTTTGAGCTTTTAAATGAAAATAAAGGAGTAGATGATACTTTTAAATGAACTTTAGTTATGTATGATGTATGTCTTAATTTTCATATGATTAGTATGTGATATGCCATAATTTTGGAATTTAATTAATATCATTTAGGGATATACTGGGTGTTGTTTCCTCTGTTGTACGAAAGTACAGACCTGGTCTCCGCCAGTATATTTAATGAAAAAGAGCAAAAAGAGTTTAAATGAACTCAAGATTCTAAAATGTAGTCAAATTAAGTCGCTCTGTTGTACTAAGGTACAGACCTGTCACCAATGGTTTGACTAAAAATTTTATATTGCTAAACCAAAATCAAGTTATGTCGCTTTGTTGTGTTGAGGCACAGACCTGTCACCTATGTCTTGATTTGAAAATTGATTGTTTTGATTAAAACTTCAAAATATGTAATATTGGCATGTTATGAGTATGGGAGTATATAGCTATTGGGAATTTAAGGGAACATCTACGTGAATAATAATGAGTTGAGCTCAATTATTTTGATATAGATTGTTTAAGTGGATAACAATATCAGTAATCATCGTGAACTATTTGATGTTTTTAAGAATAATAACTTCGTGTGTAGATTATTTTTGTAATCTCATAGTTTCTTAATAATTATTTTTATAATTAACGGATTTTTAAATTTAAATGTTTGAGTTGAAGGTGGGTGATGTTGTGTAATTCCTTTGTTAGTTATTTAGTTTAATGGTGATGACCGTTTTCTATTTAAATTTGATTTTTGAATCGATAGTCTACTTGATGACAAGTAGGATTCAAGTGGGGGATGTTTGATGAACGTGCATAAATACTATATTTAAGTAGTATTTCACCCCTATTCTTGAATGTTTTTATTGCAATTAATTAAGTTTAGGTATTTATTTCGTTCATATTTGCAATTAGATGTGGAAATGAAGCTTTTTGAAGAAAAGGACAGAAAACAGTCAATAAATGTGTTAAATGATACATTGTTGAGGAATCAAGTGAAGCCAGAAGATCAAATGAAGAAAAATATAAAAATCGGCTGGATACTCAATCCATACGCCATATGGAATGAGGCGGTGGCAGCCCAGTGAACGCGTAGCTGGGCCGGGCTTAGAATCAATCCATACGCCGTATGGAAAATTCATACGCCGTATGGATCAACTTTCCAAAAACTATAAAAACGCGTTTTTAACCTTAATTAAAGGGATCGGCTGGGATTTTCGACAGAGGGTTTTTCCAGGCGACTTTGGTGTTTTAATTACGAATATTAGGGGTATTTTGGAGGCACAAAGAGCAAAGGTTGATTCTAATTCGCTTTAGTTCTTTGTGGTTTATTATTTCGGTTTGTAATTACTCGTATTATTTCAGTTTCAATGATGAATTTGAACTTGAATGATTTGAGTTTTACTTATTTAATGATGAATTGAATATTTGAAGTAGTTGTGTAATTGATTAAACTCGGATTATGATTATTGAACGATTGTAGTTGCATATTGAATAAGTTATTTAATTGAAAACGATTATATTACTCGTGGAACCTTGTTTATTGGTAATTAGTAATTGTTATTGCTCAACGTGGTTAATGATGTTGATGAGATTGATTTCCTTTGATGTTATTAATTATTGATGGTTAATGCTTTAAGGTTTTAACCATTGCTAGATATATTGAGTTTGATAGGTTGAGAAAGTAATAATTATATAATTTAAAATGAATGAGACAATGAGAAATTATTGGGTATTGTTGATTCATACCACTAGAGTCAATTATAATGAGTTATGAATGTTTAATGCATGATTTAGGGAAAAAGCACACAATAGACTGATCATCTTCTGACATTGGATTGATGTTTAATGTTGGACCCTAAGTTGTAGGAATTAGTTGGACTCGAGCCGTTGGCTAATTCACATTCAATTTGGAATCTTTGATTAGTGACTAAATTGATATAAAAGAAATCACAATTAGATAACCAATATGCAATGAATCGGTAAATATGAATCTGAGTAAAGTTGATTATACAATTACTTATTCCCTTCTATTATTTCCTATCTGTTCTTTATTTTAAGTATTTTTATTGTTTTACTTATTATTTTAATTATTATGTTCGCACGGAACTAAAACGCCCCCTATTTACTGCTTTTCTAGTTAATTAGTACTTTCTATTTATATAAATACCACCGTTCCCTGTGATCGACTCGGACTTACCAAGTCTATACTTACATTCGATCGGGTATTTTTGCCTGGTTGTGTGAAAATATTCATCAGGTATTTCCATTTTTAAATTATAAAACGAGACGTTTCACAACACATCAAGCACTGATGACAACCTGAACAAGTTTATCCAGGGGCAGAACGCTTTCATTCAGAAGACGACGGCTAGACAAGATCAAACCGACCTATTCCTTCGAAATCAACTCTCGGTTCTCAAGAGCCTCGAGAATCAAATTGGTCAGTTAGCCCACCGTCTTGACACTCGACCCCAAGGATCGCTACCGAGCAATACTGTTCACAACCCCCACGTTGAGGAGGCCAAGACTCTGAACTCTACGGATAACCAGAAGGCACCGAGCCATTCTGAAGCTTCTTCTCCGATGAAGAACCCTACTCCTGTCCCAACGACAGTTGAGACCAAACCCGTACCTACTCCTATTCAGGAAGTTCGAGTCCCCTTCCCACATCGTATCGGAAAAAGATACAACGCTAAATCTTTCTAACTCGACGGAAAATTCTTAGACACCGTGTCTAGAATCCCTTCCGGCTCTAAGTACATTCGACGCATGCTGGTTACTAAGAAAAAGGTACCCGAAGTACCTAAAATCTCTCTCAACGCTGAATGCTCCGCTGTCATTCAGAATTCCCTTCCGGAAAAACTAGGAGAGGCGGGCCGATTCACCTTGCCCTGCTCTATCTATCACTCTGGCATGATCTGTTCCTTGGCCGATCTCGGAGCGAGCATCAACCTCATGCCCTACTCACTCTACTCCAGACTTGAATTAGGACCACTGCAACCCACTGGCATGAGCGTCCAGCTTGCCGATCAAACAATCCGATATCCTAGAGGCATAGCTGAGAACGTCATGGTAAAGGTGGATAGGTTCTATTTCCCAACTGACTTCGTAGTGATGGATATTCAGGAAGACATCAATATACCCATTATCCTAGGAAGGCCTTTCATGAATACTGCTCGTTCTATTATTGATGTTTACTCGCAGACTATCAGCCTCAGAGCACATGGACAAACTGTTGCATTCAAAACAACCAGGCTGATGAGCTTCTCGCAGAGCAAGCAGAGATATACGCCATCTCTATGGGCAGGATCACTTCAGACGACGACACTTCTGATTCAGAACCATCATATACTTACGTACTAGATGAGCACACTTGCCTCATATCATCAACAGAAGAGTCAGAGTCAGAAGAAGATAGTGAAGATTCCGAGCCAGATAAGTCAGAACAATAAGAAATGGAGGAATCCGAAGAAGAAATGGAGGAATCCGAAGAAGAAATGGAGGAAGACCCAGAAGAAGAAGAGGAGGATTTATACCAATCCACCCCACCGCATCACATCTTGCCTGATTCCAACTATCCGACAGAAGAAATCATGCAGATCGAGAACAATATTCCCCTGTCAGATAATGAATCAGATGATGACCCACCTACTGATGAACCATATGATGAAGGATTCGGCATAACTATGGAAAGGCTTATAGCCTCTGTCATGGACCCCTCTAAGCCTCTTATCTCGCCTCGACTCGACGCTCTGTTAAATATCGAGAAAACCATTACGTTAGCAAAACAACACCCAGAGCTTAGAAACAAACTCCTGATGAAGATCTCAGCTTACAAAGCTTCCCGATTACCGGAGTTGCATTCAAGAGAGCCTTCCCGAAGGATTCAAACCTTCGAAGCATCTACGCCACGAACCCTGTTCGAATTTGGAGGCACCTCTGAATCCAGCTGAGGTACTGATTCTCAGGAGGAGAGAGACATAGAGATGCACTCTTCACAACCGATATCTCAAATCACCGATGACACCCAGCCACCATCTGATCATGTTGAGTTCCCTGATTCCCAGGCTAGGGGCTCTCCATTCATAGAGAGTGACAGGGATGATGTCGTCTACGCTGACATTCCAATAGATATCCGATCTATCCATCTTCCTACACCTCCTGCTGATCCACCTTCTCCAGAAATTCCAATTATCACCAACCATGAGGAGATGATAAGTGCTATCGAAGACTTTGAAAATGACATACCTATGATGACTAGCATTATCCTCCACTCTACCAACGAATACACTCCACGACAACAGGCCCTGATCGAGGAAATCATAGCCGAGTCTGAAGTCAACCAAGCCGAGAATTCCCAAGATTACAGATTCTTCCACAATCGTCTCAATGCCTTCGCCGAAGATCTCGCTGCTCAGCTCCTGCAACAAAACGCTAGACCTACATCTGAAGAGCTGGAGTTCTTTGAAGAACAGAAGCGCATCTACAGGAAGATCTATGACACTCTGATCAGATCCGCATTTCCATATTCCCGGGAGCAAAGTTAGTTTCTACACTCATTCCATGAGGAAATGTACCGTGCTACTGGGAACCCTGATGCAGATGCCGATATTCGACTGATGAAAAATCTTCAGGGCATACTTAATTCTATGGCAAGGAACGACCACATTGACGAGACTTCTCCTCACAGGTTCTACATAGACTGCACTATTGAGTTCCATGCTCACAAGATTGCTGAAGATCTTGAGTATGCGAGTTTCACCGAAAGGTCGCATGACATCCCTTCCTCTATACCAGAAGGTTCGATGGTTAACATCGCGAACTTCCTCACAGAATGGATCCAAGAAATCTTTGCTGAGGATAATCCGGACGAGCATCGACAGATATTTCACTATGGTTTACGTGAGGTATATGATATAGTGTGCAACACCTTCAAAGACTCAAATCTCACGTTCACCAACTACCAGACCAAGCTCATCCAGGATATCCACGATTCTATTCGAGAAATAAGAGGAAACTCCAGCTTAGCAGATCACGACACTTTACACTTCCAATTTCTCGGATTCATGGACTCATTCAGATAGCAACACCCTCAGAGAGAGATGATTGAATCTGAATGTTTCTATGAAGTTGATTCCCGCAGACCTATATCCAGAACAATCAGGGATATCACTTTGGACCTTCTGCACATGAAAAGTGTTACTCAGCAACATCTTGAAAGTTTCCCTATCTTTTCAGAAGAGGTTCCAAACATCATTGAAATCATTTCTCGCCACTTTCCGAGGATCTATCCACGCAATCTCAGGGTTCCACTTCTAAGCACTTCCGACCCTGGAGGTTCCAGCACCAACTAGACTGAAGGAAGGCAAAGTCAGGCTCTCGACTCTAAAAGCAGCGCTTCTTGGGAGGCAACCCGTGAAATAAAGTCAGGCTCTCGACTTTAAAAGCAGCGCTTCTTGGGAGGCAACCCATGGAATAATCATAGAAAGAAAGAGAATCTGAGAAATGAAGTAGATCTCCGACTATCCTTCACACTTGGATGAACCCAACTGTTATACAAAACATCTTCTAAATACAACTCATTTTGCAAATAAACCATTGTTCTCGGATGAATAGGAAAATCATCTTGTGTTTCGAGCATTTGAGGTACTTGCATTCTACTTTTATGCATTATGCTCGAACTCGTTTAAAAACACATGATTTATAAAACTGGTTTGTATTAGAAAACATCTTTCAAAATCTGAGACAGTGATTTCCTTTCATTTGCAAAAACAAAACCGAGTTTGTAAAAAGGGTACATCCAACGTGTTCACACTTAAGAAATCTCTACATGAGAATAAAATTGAGATGATGAGATGGAAATAAGTAAGTCGCTTGAAGCCGAGCCGATCCTCATAAAGAACTCAGAAGAAGATCTTGGCCACATCTTCTTCTGTAAATTCAGAAACTCAGCTCCTATGCAACTTACTATCTGGGGAGTATCTGATCCTTTCCTCTTTTATCTGTGTTATCATGATTCATGTTTATTTGTTTTGTTAGTGAGATAATAAAAGTAGTCTATACTATATCCTAAACTTATCACTAAGTGTGGGATTCCAACCCAAAACAAAACACTTGAGAAACATTTTCTTACATGTTTAAACTCTAAGTGTGGGATTTTTCAATCTCAACTCAAGAGAACATTAGGGACAATGTTCCTCTAAGTGTGGGATAGCAGGTATAGAATACCTTAGTTTGTTTTTATGATTTTAGTTCAAAATAGTTAACACAGAAAATGTTCCTCTAAAATTTTTCAATTTTCAAAAAGAAAAACGAGTTTAATCCCCTGATTAACTCTAAATTTTTGAGTTTTGATGTTTTTAAGAGAAGTCATTTTCAAAATATGAATAAGTTGTTTTAAAATCTAAGGAAAATAAGTTAATAATTGCTTAAGCAAGAAATGATAATCTAATAAGAACATGACTAGGCACATACAACCCATTTGCAGTGAGGACTTGAGCCTTAAAAGCATTCAATTTTAATGCTATATTGTTCATTTCTTGTGTGTGCCGATGCATGTATATCTGAATTAGAACTTGCTCTTGACATTCGCTTCGAGACCACATTGGTGAGTACCGTACGCGGTATAGATGCGATTAGATGACCTTGACATTCCTTAGGATTTAACCCACTTTTTAGACTTCTCTTTCAAGCCCAAAACCCTTTCCGGTGCTTATTTTTAGTATCGATGATCCACTTAGTAAACCCTGTTGAGCCTAAACCTTTTCGTTTCATAAACCCACATGTTTAAACCCCTACTTTCCCAAATACTTCCAAAAACTTATCCTAGAATTTTTGAGGTTATGAAAAACGCTTTTTAGAAACATCCCTTCAAATTGTCTTACTCTCTCGTGTTCTCCAAAAAAAAAAAATATATCCTTGGTGTGAAAATTTGACACCATGAAAAGACTCGAAGAAGAAAGATGAGAAGAAGGATTGCTGCATTTAATAATCCTTGGAAGTTCTCTGGCAAAGAAGTTCTGAAAGAAAAAGAAAAAGAAAATAGAAAAAAATAAAAGAAAATAAAGCTAGTACTTCGAAGTATCGCCCTAGAAGAAGAAGATCCGATAGAAGACAAAAGCTACTTTACTTTCATCCGTTTCTAAATTAAGTTTTCCGTGACCTTAGGAGTCCTAAGATAAGCAACACCCTTACACCCAAAATTTCCACTATCCATACCCCTTAACCCTCACAAACATTACAACCCCTAAATGTCTTGGGATAATTAGCATCATTCTCACCTAAGTGGTGGAGATCCGATTCTCGATCAAGCCTATGACGATGAGTACTGCATGACTGGCTAATTGAACGATTTCTTTGTTTAGAATATTAGGAAACCCGAAACACTCTTGAGTGAATTGAGTGACCAATTTAGTGAGATCGCCTGGTCATGTATACTCCAAGATCATGAGATTTGGAAGTATGCTTAAAGAGAATCATTACTTGTTTCTGAAATGATTATCTTATCTTTCCTGATGTTTTTAGAGCAAATATATGAATATGAGAAAATGATGACTTTTAGAAGTGTTCTGACTCACCCCAAACCATATTTTTAAAATATCTTTTTCACGAGGCATGGATGTGTTGCTTGAGGACAAGCAACGTCTAAGTGTGGGATACTTGATGTGACCTAAAAAGTCATGTTTTTAGGCACATTATTCTGCACTTATTGAACTTATATTTAGTGAAAACATCTTAAAACATCTATTATTTACTTAAAATCACCAAAGTGGTCTAATTATGGGCGTTGCTGTTAAAATCACCAAAAACATCCGTTTATCACGCAAAATGAGGCAAATAATGTCACCTTAAATACCCCTTTCTTAATTTACTTATGGAATTGGATCTTAATTCATATTTTATGATTTCATAGGGAAATCTAAGACCGGAGGTGAAAGAATCAGAAGAAACGGATGAAAGACGGATAAGATGTGCAGTCTAGAAGCTCGCCGATCGTCATCCGGAACACGCAAAAGTCAAACACCTCCAAATTTGGCAAACTTAGTGTCATTAGAAGGGTAACAGAAAAACGAATCCAACGGCGCAAGAATCAAGCCAAACGGACTCCAAACGAAGAAAATACGGACGAACCAAGCAACCGAGAAATCAACGGAGGCCAAATGGAGCACCAACCCCCCCCCCTGGGCACCTAGGTACCGTATACGGTACCCTAGGTGCCATATACGGCCCTTAGGGTTCCGTATACGGGGGTGTTTGCCTTGATGGGTGCCATTTGACCCCCCACCCCCTTGGTCCGCTTGCCCCGTATGCTGCTTTGATGCTTGTATTTGGTGCTTCAAGACTTGTACCAAAGCTTTCATCCTTCCCCTATAAATACCAAGCCTAAAACCTCATTTCAACACACCTCACACCTCTCATTTCTCTAAAATACTCTCTCTCTACTTTCTCTCTCTAAAGTTCTAGTTAGTTAGTTAGGTTAGTTTTAGGTTAGTTCCTGGTTAATATTTAACCAAGACTAACTATAGGGTAGCTTTTGTAATAGAGTTGAAATTCTTGGAGGATCTCCTTTGTAATATTGTTCGAGATATTTCGGAGCTCTGTCCGTGTAATCTTTCAGCTACTATTCAATCTACGCATTACTTTCGGTTATTTCTATCCTTATCTTTCATAATGTTGCATGCTATTATTATGTTTGATTTAGGATACATTGCCATGATTAGTGAGTAGATTAGCTATTGTGTTTGTTATGATATAGTTAGCTTGTTAATATTTGGGGTGATGCTACTTTAAATACAATTGGGATAAAATCGTTATGAAACAACGGAGGTAACGTTATACGGCTTTCATTTGTATAGCGCCGGAAACATCACGAATGTGTGTAGTACGGAACGTGGAAGCTATGAAAGTCGTGGGCACAATCTGTTGTGGAATAATGATCCCAATTGTTAAATATTGAAAACCGGTGTACTGTTAACTATACATTTATGATTTTGAACTTAACTATCGCCTTTCCTCCAATAAACGTGGTTAGAACCTTTATGTCAAGGAGTCAAGAACCTTAGTCAAACGGTCACTACCTATCTATGTTTTCTTAAAATAACATGGTCTGATTTTGAAGCAATGGAAATACTGTCTACCTATCGTATAGTACACTGTGAATTAATCAGGGATTTATTGGTTTGGGATTACAAAGTGAACAGGTTGTTTAGCTATCATAGATGGTTTTACTGTAATACAAGCTTAGATATATTGAGTTCAGATGGCTGTAAAGTATGTAGCCCAGTTAAAGCCCTAATACCACTGAGTATCCGGTTTAACGTTGGAAACACCTATGGTGGAGTACAAACACGTACAAACTACGGAAAGGTCGAAGGCTGTATACTGTGTTACATCCTAGCATAGTCTGTGATCCAGGAAAGACCGTAATACGGGTGAATACACAGTATAATATTAGAAACACCCTCTGAGTAGTACAATTACATACAAACTGTGGAAAACTCTGTGGGTTGAAGACTGTATCACAGCCAAATATCTCTGAACTCAATCACAACCATTAATGTATATGTTAGTCAGTCACCACCTGTCTTAAATCTTAAATGCCTCGCCTAGCTTAGATATCTTTGTCTGTGTTAAGAAAGATCAGTGGATAAATTGCGGACTGCCGCCTTATTCCTGCACCCCATCTGGAGGGTCACTTGGTCTCATCATAAGAGACGGTGAGGAGGGTTTCAAGACAGTCCGATCTGATCAGAATCTTGACAGCCTAATACTCAGTGACATACCGATCGGTTTATCTGATCAGTAGGGTATTAGTGTTTACACCATAAGGTATCTACGTGAATGCAAGACACAAATCTTAAAAGACGTTTTCAAATATAAAACCCCAATACAGCATCACCCCACGTAAAAGCTAACGAAGTCATAACAAACACAAGTCCCCTTATATTAATTCAACCTACCGCTTTTATTTACTGCTTTAACTAGTTTTAATTTTAATTACGGACCTAAGTATAAAACCCCCACTCAAAATTATTTTCAAACCATCGCTAATTTGAACTTTCATCTCGACAAGTCGTTTCACAATACGGTTAACTCTTTAGAACGACCCTAGGTCATACTTCAGCTATACAGCTCTAGTAGAACTTAGGTCCCCAGCTAAATATAAATTTTAAAACTTCCACCGACGTGCTGCCATATGGTCACGTTGACGACGCGTGACGGTTGGGGGCGCGTCATTAGTCCAACTAGAATGTCCAAATGACTACGATTTGGTTGATTGGTTTGAGTTTTGAAAACGTGTACGGCCCGTTGGTGATTGTTTGTAATAATAATTCTAAAGTATTATTATGATGATGTTGAAGCGTTATACTTATAAAGTATTTACAACTTTAGGTGACGGGGGTCCGGGGGCAGCGCCCCTGGTAGCGGGGTCCAAGGGGCAAAGCCCCTGCATGGGGTCGAAATTTGGATTCAGGTGTCATTAATTGGTAAAATTTCGAGTAATGACACTTAGTAAAAATCTGTGTTTTCAAGGTTCTGATTTGTGCGACACTGGGTGCGACACTAGGTTAAGTTGCGACGTAAGGTTTTGTATCGCAATCATGCGACATCCGCAATTTAATGCGACATCCGCAATTTAATGCGACATAAGGCTTGGTGTCGCTATGTGCGACGTCCGCAATTTAATGCGACATAGGGTGGTGATGTTTGATGATTGAAGTGTATGGGGAAAGCAAAAGGGGTGAGGGGGTGATGTCCCTCACCTTGACCGGTTTTAGTAGGGCCTACCCCATATAGGTGTGTCCCAAACTTGTTCCCTGCGTTTGCACTCCGTGCGGTGTTCGTTTCCCCAGTCGTTTACGTGTTTAAATATCTTTATACTCGTTTAAATGTACGTTTTAAAATGCGAATAATTATTCGATATTTACTCGAAGTATTTTAATCAAAATACTTATTAATGAGTTATATAATATAACGTTCGTTTACTTTATTCATCGGGTGCACCTCGCGCGTTGTGTCGCGTAAATAACATTTTGTACGATACGTGTAACGTGTTAAATATTATAAACATAATATTTAATAAAAATTATGTTGATCAAATAATTTCATATTATTAATTAAATAGTGTCCACCAACGTCCGTATGAATTTGTACCGAAAATCCATTGGATATGAAATGTTTACGATTTAAATCAAATCGCATAGAGATATATATTCAACAATATATATAATGATACATTAATTAGCCTAACATAAAACTAATTACATGTATTAGAGAAGATTAGGCACTAATCACTAGTCCTAATTTAACGGGTGTCACAATATGTCCCATATATAAGTTACCGCGTAACATCATTACATATTATCACGTGACTAAAATACATACAATAATAATAATAATTCTAAGTTCAATTTAATATATAGAATACAAACTCGAATAGTGATATACATATGAATGTCATTTCGAAAAGCACTTAAACCTTGGGGTGTTCACGGTTTGGTTTGATTTGGTTTTTGACAAAAATGTATTGAACTAGGGAGGGTGTTTAGTTGTAAAAAGAGCACCAACCGTAAAAGTGATGCGTGATGATGTATTTGATAGAAGGGCAATTGGTCTAAAAATGTATTGAAATTGTCACAAAATCCTATTGTATCCATCCTACTTTTAAAAGTTCTATTGTGTGTACCGAACTTACTAATTATTGCTATTGTATGTAGTCATTAACACTAATGACGTTTGACTGTTCATAAGCTCCCTACGTGGCATTTTCATCCGACGTGCCACTGCCACATAAGCTCCACGTCATCTAAAGTTCGATACATTTTTCAGATCATCATCTTCATCAACTTTATTAACTTCAATTTTCCAACAACACCATTTTTTTCGGAGATATCATTTTTCTGGAGAATCATTTTTACCGCAGGTACCACCACAACTAATATACGCCTCCTAACCACCAAGCCTACCATCTACGACACCACCACCATCTCCACCATTTTTTCCTGCGACCCCATTTTTTTAGACGACCTCAGAATAACCAATTTACGCCTCTCCAACCACCAAACTATATCATCTCCTATTGTATGCATCATCATTGTTTACTCAAACTATATCATCTCCGTTCAATGGGGTCGCCGAAAAAAATGGTGGAGATGGTGGTGATGCCGGAGATGGTGGTGATGCCGAAGATGGTAATGTTTTGGAGATAGTGGTGAGTTGGAGATGATATATTGTTGAGTCACTGGTCGCTGACCAACTCAATGATATCAAACTCAATGGAGGAAATGATTAAGTCAAAGCTGCTGTTGATAAAGTATGTACTCGCTTCTCGCTGTTCATGCTACTCAAGGAAACTGATCTGCTGAGGAAGTTTTAAACTCAACTTGGTGTATCGCTGACTTCAAGACTAGCAACGAGAGTTTTACTTCTTCAAATGAATAAAGGCAAAAGTCACTGCCCTAATAAAAGCTAGTTACTGAAGATATATAATTCAAGTCATTCTACAAGAGCATGATAGCTCGCAGTGAGTGAGAAGGATTATTACATCTTCAGTGACTATATCAATAAAGTTTCTTTACAAGTACAAGTCGATCTTCATATGTAAGTCAGCAAGTGTTCCTCGTACTTGAAATATCTGAAGAATTACGTGGCAGCAAATGATTGGTGTTAAGGAAGAAGAGATATTTGCGGTAACAGAATTAGGACCCGTAGAATGTCGGTTCATCAGTGATCAAGCTAATCAAGCAGCTACACGTGTCATTCCAAGATCCTATTTTATAGGAGATATTTACGGGATACTTGTAGTATATATAGAGTAGTACGTTGTACATATAAACTTGCCGTTGTGTACGTGTTAATCACTTGTCTGTTAGTGAGTAGTCTGTCTAAGCACGTACCAGCGATCAGCGAGTGAACAGTTAGCGTGTTTGTCCACTACTGTTCATCTGATTTGTAATAATTAGCTTAAGTGTTTGATTTAGATTAGCTTTGGCTAGTCTATTCCACAATCAACACTCAGTGAGTTTTATAATTTATAAGATTCACAGTTCAGCTATTATTGTGTTTTTGTTTACTTCTGTTTAATATTCATCATACTCTGTTTGTGTTAATTCAATTAAAAACTTGATAAGTTAACTTAGATAAAATTAGAAAAAAAAATTTAATTGTATTCAACCCCCTTCTACAATTAAACTTTACTTATTGACATTCCAAATCACTAAGTAATAGTGATTCAGGGACTATCAATTGGTATCAAAGCAGAGTTGGTTTAAAATAATTAACTAGATCTGCAATGGAATCAGTAAAGTACAGTTGTGTATCTCTGAGTATCAAAAGGGAAATGGTTCTACTACCAAACCTCCGGCGTTTGATCCCTCTAGGATTGAGACCTGGATGTCCCGGATGATGACGTTTTTAGATCTTGTTGATGATCATCTCTGTAACATTATAACCAATGGTCCTCATATTCCTACCACTATTATTTCTGCTGTTGCTGCTACAGCAACTACTCCGGCTATACCAGAAGTGGTTGTGCCCAAGAGAGAGGAACAATGGTCAGATGAGGACAAAAGATTAATAAGGTTAGATAAACAAGCTAAGATCTACATAGGAATGACACTTCCTGATGAAGTGTTTGAATCAATTAGGCTTTGCAAAACTGCTAAAGATATGTGGGACACCCTAAGGAATATATATATTGGTACTCCTGATATTATTCGCTGCAGGGAAGTAAATGTCACTCGCCAGTATGAGTTGTTCACAATGGAACACAACGAGTCTTTGTCTTCTACTTATACCAGATATCAGTCACTGATGAACAAAATAGAAAAAGCTGGTATAGGCAAAGAGCAGAGGTTTGTTGTTGAAAAGTTTCTGGAAATTTTACCAAGAAAAATCTGGGGAGTCATTGCTACCTGTACAAGACAGTGGAATGATTATACAATGCTAAATCTTACTCAAGTCTATGGTATCTTACTCAACTGGGAGCAGTCTGAAAAGCAAGCTGATCAAAGTGAGCATATTCGTGCAACACTTGGAAATCAAAAGATCTCGAATGCCATTGTCGCTGAGCTTGATGAAATTGATCAGAGACAGAAATCAAAAGTCTCAAAGCTAAGCTCGAAGTCGCTGATAGCTGATGAAGAAGGTGAAGGAGCTGAAGAACAGTCAGAGTATGAGTATGATGAGGGTCTAGAGAAGCTAGAAAGAGACATGGCAATGATGGTTGCAAATTTCAGAAGGAATACCAGATCAAAAAGATTCGCTGGTGCTCCATCATCTGATAATTTCAAATCAAAAGGTGATTGCTACAAGTGTGGCAAACCTGGTCATTTCGCTGCTGACTGTAGATCTAAGTCAATCAACCCACTCCCTGAACCGAAGCCAAGCTTTAAGAATGATAAGTACAACAAGTACAAAGCAAAGTACAAAAAGCTGAAGGTAATGTCCAAGTCTGGAAAGAAGAAGGGTAAAAGTTTTGTCGCTGAAGAAGGTTCTTTCAGTGACTCTGACTCATCCTCATCATCTGATGAAGAAGAAGCAATGATCTGTTTAGATAAGGATTACTGTCTGATGGCTGATGATGATGCTTTCCATGAGGATATCTGTGACACCCGGTAATTTAGGTTAACTTTTAAACTTAACCGAAACCCTAATTACCACTTTAGGTTAACTATTAAACCTAACCGAAACCCTAATTACGTGTATTTAGATGTGATTTAGGCTAAATACTTGTAATTTCTTGTAACTATTTGTATATTTATGTGAATATACGCCTTCGTAATTATTTAAATTACGCTTACGTGATTTGTTGAAATTACGCGAAACGATCGGACGGAGTCCGACACAATATACGACGTTGGTGAAAAGATTTCTATAAATAACTTAAATCTATTTTTAGAAGTTATTTATCATATATTATTATTTTTATATAATAATACACGAAAAACCTAGACATTTTGTTTAAAACGTAACAAACACGGTAAAAACGCGCGAATCGAATTCGGCAATCAAACAAACGTCAATAAATATTTTGACAACTCCAAATAAAGTATTTTAATAATACTTCAATGGAAAATAATCCCAAACATATCGTTAACTAAAACTACGCAAAATAACGTAAAGCGATTTAACGTTTTAACAAAAATAACGAGGAAACGACCAAAATACGTAAACACAGTCTGAGACTGAAAATTTAATCACAAGACCCACCCATGGGGCCCATAGGGGGCTGGTCACCACCCCCTCTCCCCAACCAAATTTCATGCAAAACACACTCATTACTCTCTTTTCTCTATACTACTCCAAGAACATGCAAGATGATTATCACTCCTCATTTCACTTCTTCCCATTTTTCTCTCTACCTTCTCACTAGACTTCTCTCTCTTAAATCTGAGAATCTCAGCCCTAAACCACCTCCTTTCACCACCACAATCCACCAAGCTACCACCATAAACCACCATCACTATCTTCATCTTTTTACAAAACTCTTTCAAGAAAACAAGACATCAAGAGCTTCTCATCTCATTTCTGTCCAAGCTTCTTCAAAAACATCATTGTGAGAACTTTTCCTACACTTATTTATGATTATTAACATGTTATAAGGTTCACTCAACAAGTATTATAACAAAATATTACACAAAAACTCATTTTCTTAACTTAAAACTCATAAGAATGCAAGAAAACTTTCTATCCAGAAAGTTTTATCTATTTCCACGAATTTTATAAAATTCATTTCTTCATGAAAATGGACGTTTTTATAGTCAAAAAATAAGTTCAAGAAGTAAGCTTTCCATCCCCGTAAACCTCATATTTGTATGAGCTCGAATACTATTTTTAATAATTTTTGCTAAAACACATAGATAATCTGTTCCAGAAATCCAGAAACTTTAGTCATATGGTTTTGGCTATATCTCAAGCTATATAGATCCAAACGAATTGAAACTACCGCCAAAAGTTTACAAATTTTGTTGTTTACAAATTTCGTGTTGACCATTTTTTCGGAAACCCTATAGGTATTGCCCAGAAACGATGATTGCACGCATGTGTCTAAATCTGAACTCAGAATAGAAAAGTAAATTTTAAAAATAGTTGGACTTCTCAATAAATACTGTAAAAATTACATAAAGTATCTAACATAATGAGGAACATCTGGAATTTTTGCCATATGTTATTTTGGACCAGAAGTATTTTTAATAAATACATCAAACATATGTAATTTTTGGAAAACATGAAAAGTGGACTGATTTTGTTATAACATAAAAATCGACACTTTCGGGCTTGCTAAAAATAGAAGGAATGTCTTTTTGGGACTTTTGAACATATCTAAGGGTTTTGGGAAAGTTTCGGGTCAAACCGAGTAGGTTTGACCAAGTCAACAAAAACGGGGCTCGATTTCTAAAAACCGACAAACTTACTATTTTTGGAAAGTGGTAACAAAAATGGGTTTGGGTGACTTAATTAATGACTTTGACCAAAAACGGGACTTGGAAAGTTTCCCGAATTAGAAACCAATATCTAGAACACTTGGACCAAATACCCTAACTCATAAATTGGGAAGTGTGTCATAAATTGGGAAGTGTCTCATAAATTGGCAAGTGTCTCATAAATTGGAAAGTGTTGACCAGGTTTGACCAACTTTGACCAGCTTTGACCAACGAGTTGACCAACTTTGATCCACGATTTAAGGTTTTTACGAACTAAATAATCTGTTAGCAACATACGATATGTACTAATGAATAGTATACAACAAAACAAACTTAATAATAATGTCTAAACGATTTATTATTACAAACTTTCACCAACGGGTCATACACGTTTTGATAAACGAACTTGAACAACTTACTTGAACATACTAGTTAAGTGAACTAGCTTTAGGTGGACATTAACCCTCCACCTACACTATTGACTTAAGTGGACATTAACCCCCACTTATACAATAGCTATATATGGTCTTATGAGACATCTACTTATACACAACCTTATACGTTTAGGACGTTAGAAGGTTGCTCTTTGGACACTTTGCTTGCTTATTGATATTTGCTTGCTACTTGCTAAACTAAGGTGAGTTTCATAGCCCCCTTTTTACTTGTTTTTGAATTGTTTTGGGGTGAGAATACATACACAGAAACTTTTACAGATTTTACTTATGATTGCTAGAAACAGAAACATAAACAGAAACAGAAACAGAACATATACTTATTGCATGAGTAGCAGAACTGATCCACTAATAAGTCCTCAATTTCATGGTTCGTTAATTTTTAAGCGCGAATAATTGTGAATAGTACTATTGGGATTGACAATCCCGTCCGAGCTGTTCGCTCCAGCTAACCCACGGGCGCATAATTATTTGATTCAGGATGTGTCCCGGATTAGACACATAGAGGCAGTAGAATTTGTTAAGCTTCAAATACATGAGCTCATGGCAATAATATACAGAACTGGATCCATGCAGAACTTGATTTACTTAGAAACTCTATTTTTACAGAACTCTAGCTATACGGAACTCTGTTTTACAGAACTTACTTATACAGGATCATTATGATACAGAACTTATTTTACAAACAGAAAACATGGTGTTCACATGAATACTTTACAGAACAAGACTATGAACTCACCAACTTTATGTTGACCCTTTTAGTATGTATTATTAGGTTTACAGACGCAGTAGGACTACCCACAGGAATCAAGACAGTAGGATGCTTTTGGAAAGCATAGCTCGAGTCGCATATTTTCAAACAAGAGATTTAATTGCATTACGATATTTTGTATCAACAATTATGTATTAGAAATATCTAGACTATTTTTGTGAACTCCAATGTTCTGGGATAACAATTGTAAACATTTGATTTATGGAATGTAATGTTTTACAAACGTCTCATGTAGAGGTCGTTTGCTTTAAAGTTTGTGTTGTGATATTCAATTTGGTCGGCGGCCCAGTGACACCTCATACTTCCACAGCCACGTGTTTTGGGGGTGCGACATTATCAAAGAAGTAGCTCATAAATGTTCAGCATCTGGATGGGATCCTGAAACTCTCTACGAGGTACATTGTTTTAAATCATATTCAGCTACTGAAAAGGATAATATTTTTGAATCTTTGATAGTTGACTTGTCAAATGCTCATGACATTCATAGAAAGCAGAATCATGAGATCAGTGACTTAAAATCTAAACTCCATGATCAAAATGAAAGCATGATGAATATAAAGAATTTAAAACTAGATCTTGATGCTCAAATACATGCAAATCAAGTTTGTATTCAAGAGAAAGTAAAATTTGAAACAAAGTTTTTACAACTTAAGAAAGTCGTGGAGTCATGGTGTAAGTCTACAGCGAGAGTAAATCAATGTATTAATAATCAAATCCCAAAGCAAGCTAGAGCTATTTTGGGAGGTGATTATGAATATGCTGCTTCTTTCGCTGATTCAACAAAAGTTGATCCAATCTTTGATTCTGATGGAATCTTTTCAGAAGTTGTTTTTGAACCAATGTCAATCTTCAGTGAGCCGAAACCAAACTTTTTCACAAAAAGAAATTTAGTCACTGATGATTCTGACATACCAAAGATTGTTGGTGAAGTAAAAGTGTTGAAAAACAATAACTCATTGGTTAATCTCACCAAAACAATCACTGATGATAAAGAGATTATCAGCAACCTCTCTTACACTATTTCAGTCACTGATAAAAATCTTATTAGTGACCTTAAGTCAAAGAAACAAGAGGTAAACATCAGCAAGAAAAGTTGTGAGTCAGTGTCAGCTCAGCAACTTAAATCAAAGAAGGACAAAAAGGCCAATTATGCAAATAAGAAGTGTTATAAATGTGGCAATAGACAGCATTTGTCTTCTGAATGCTCAGCAACACCTTTTTCAAAATATCTAACTATCAGTGAGCATTCAGACATCATTTATGCAAATCAGTGGAAGCCAAAACCAAGGCTCAGCCACTATGACCCCATCTCAGGATGGGTTCACCAGCTGAACTAATTTTGTTTATTGATGCAGGGCATTCTCAGAGAGACTATCTGGTATCTGGATAGTGGTTGTTCCAAATATATGACCGGATGTAAGTCACTACTCAGTGACTACCAGGAAGAAAGAGGTCCTGATGTAGTATTTGGTGATAACAAGGTTGGCAAAACAAGGGGTTATGGTGTTCTAACAAATGGTAATGTGATGTTCAAGAGAGTTGCATATGTGGAGGGACTGAAGCACAATTTATTGAGCATCAGTCAGTTTTGTGACTCCAAAAACAAGGTGATATTTGATCAAGAAGCTAGTGTTGTTTACAACAAGAAAGGAAGTGATGTGCTGGCTGCTAACAGAAAGGGAAATACATATGTGGTCAATATGGACTCAGCTCAGTCGGGAACATGCTTTTATTCCAGAACTATTTGAGAAGAAAAATGGTTATGGCATAAACGACTTTCTCATCTGAACCTAAAAGCTATCAACAAATGAAGCAAGAATGTTTTAGTCACTGGACTTCCAAAGTTGTCTTATGATAAAGATAAGATTTGTTCAGCATGTGAAAAGGGAAAGCATCACAGCTCATCTTTCAAGAGTAAACAAACATCATCAGTGACTGAATGTTTTTATCTACTTCATATGGATTTGTTTGGTCCTGTAAGTACTCCAAGTCTTGATGGAAAGAGATATTGTTTGGTAATTGTGGATGAATACTCTAGATACACCAGGGTATTCTTTCTTAAAGCCAAAAATGAAGCAGCAAGTGAAATCATATCCTTTATCAAGAAAATGGAGAACTTAAATGGTAGTTTAGTAAAACATTTAGAAGTGATAATGGCACTGAATTTAGAAATGTTGACCTGGAAAGTTTTTGTGATTCAAAAGACATTTCCCAAAACTTCTCAGCACCAAGAACACCCTAACAAAATGGGGTTGCTGAAAGAAGAAACAGAACCTTAATTGAATCTGCCAGGTTAATGCTCATTGATGCTGGTCTTAAGACCTACTTCTGGGCAGAAGCAGTGAGTACAGGCTGCTTCACTCAGAATAGGTCACTGATTGTTAAAAGACATAGTAAGACAACATATGAGGTATTAAGGGGGAGAAAACCTGATATAATTTTTCTTCATGTTTTTGGCAGTACCTGTTATGTCTTAAACAAAAGAGATCACTTAGGAAAGTTTGATCCAAAAGTTGATGAAGGTATATTTGTTAGTTACTCAATGATCTCTAAAGCTTTCAGAGTTGATAATAAAAGAAGAGAAAGCATTGAAGAATCAATGGATGTAACTTTTGATGAAGCTTATGATGAGTCACTCACTGATCCACAAGAGTATGAATCTCTTGATTTTAATGATTTAACTAAAAAGAACAGTGACTCGTCAATCAGCAACAAAGTTAATGATGAGAAATATGAAAATTTCTCATCAGATTCTGAAAGGGAAGATAGTGTCCCTAAAGATATTTCTGGCTCTACTTCAGCTGGAAATAATTTAGGTTCATCATCTTTGCTGACTCACAACCCAACATCACCAACTCACTGTCCAAACCAAAATACACAAAATGATAACACTCACTGTTCCAATGTTGATCAGTCTTCAGGACAAACAATGGATAAAACAGTCACTGCTGAACCTCAGCGAATGACTAAATGGACAAAGCATATTGATAATCAATTGATTATTGGTAATCCAAAGTCCAGACTAGATCAGCAACTGCTAACTTTTGTTTGTTTATTAGCTTTGTCTCACTGATGGAACCAAAGAGGGTGGATGAAGCACTCACTGATCATAATTGGATATCAGCTATGCAAGAAGAACTTGCTCAGTTTGAAAGAAACAAAGTATGGAAATTAGTGCCTCAGCCTGCTGGTAAATCAGTGATTGGAACGAGATGGGTGTTCATAAATAAAATGGATGCTGATGGAGTTGTGGTCAGAAACAAGGCTAGACTGGTTGCACAAGGTTACTGTCAGCAAGAAGGAATTAATTATGATGAAACCTTTGCACCAGTGGCTAGACTTGAAGCAATCAAGTTATTTCTAGCCTATGCAGCTCACAAGAAATTCAAAGTATATCAGATGGATGTGAAGATTGCCTTTCTCAATGGCAAGCTGCAGGAAGAAGTGTATGTCAAGCAGCCGCCTGGATTCATTGATCCAAATCATCCTAGTTATGTATATAAACTGGATAAAGCCCTGTATGGACTAAAACAGGCTCCTAGAGCCTGGTATGATACTCTCTCTGTCTATCTGATAAAATGTGGCTATGTCAGAGGTAAGATTGATAGCACATTGTTTATTAAGAGAGATAAGAGAGATGTCATACTAGTTCAAATATATGTTGATGATATCATTTTCGGGTCTACTAATAGTGACATGTGCAAGGAATTTTCTGATCTTATGACCAAAAGTTATGAGATGAGCATGATGGGTGAATTAACATTTTTCCTTCGTCTGCAAATAAAGCAAACCAAAACTGAAATTTTTATAAGCCAAGGAAAATATGTTAAAGATTTATTAAAGAAATTTGAATTCACTAACTGCTCATCCCTTGCTACACCAATGTCACCAGCAGTGAAACTACATGCTGATCCTGATGGTAAATCTGTAAACATCACTGCTTACAGAGGTATGATCGGATCACTGCTGTATCTCACTGCAAGTAGACCATACATTATGTTTGCTACATATCTCCGTGCTAGGTATCAAGCTGATCCAAAGGAATCACATCTACTTGCTGTTAAAAGAATATTCAGATATCTAAAGGGTACACCAAATCTTGGTCTCTGGTACCCAACTGGTTCAGATTTCTCACTAAAGGGATATTCTGATTCTGATCATGCTGGATGCAAGCTGGATAGAAAGAGTACATCTGGTAGCTGTCAGTTTCTAGGAGAAAAGCTTGTTAGCTGGTCCAGTAAGAAACAAAATTCAGTTTCAACCTCAACCACTGAAGCTGAATATGTCGATGCTAGTGCTTGTACTGCTCAAATTCTATGGATGAGAAATCAACTTGCTGACTATGGGTTTGACTTCACTGAAATACCAATTTACTGTGACAGTCAAAGTGCCATAGCCATTGCAAACAATCCAGAAATGCACTCAAGGACAAAGCACATTGATGTCAGATATCATTTCATCAGGGACCATGTGATGAAAGGTGTTATTGAACTTCACTTTATTCCAACAGACTACCAACTCGCTGATCTGTTTACAAAACCTTTGGATGAGAAGAGATTTAACTTTCTTATCAGCGAACTTGGTATGTTAAACTTAAATGAATAAATAAATTCCTTGAATTTATTTATTTATTTATTTTTGCTTTATCTTTTAAATTGCTTTAAATAAAAGGACTCTATCAATTATAACTATTAGAAAAAACTTATTCACCGATTAACTAACTTTCACTGATCTAATCAGCAAGTTTAGTGATAAGTTAGTTATGTCTTTCTATTGTTTTAATTAATAAAGTCAAATGAATATTTCTTATGTCTCAAAAATAAAGGTAATATCATTTCTTCATGTTATTTCTAGCTGATCAGGTCAGTATTCTAAGTTGTGACTTGATCAGTAAGTTCTAAAAATAAAGAATTGATATACTCTTAATCTAAGACATAATACATATTCATTTTTTCTTATAAAGTGTATCTATCTAAAATTGATAACAATGATCTATATTAAATCTGAAACTTAATCTAAATGATTTAATCAGTATTCTAAGTTGTAATTAAATCAAGAAGACAAAGTTTCAGCGAGATATATGATCAAAATTATCTCTTTATGATATTTATACTATTTTTCGGTGGTAAATCAGGTTACTGATTATGTATCTCCAGGGACTTTCACTTCCTGAGATATCATTTAATGGTGGAAGTTGACAAATATTCATTATATTTAATACATTTCGTATTTAATTTAATGGATTTCAAAAATAAATGTTTTATGGTACAACGGAAAAGTTTCGTTCTCTGACATTATCTCTCCTACGTCATTGCACTTTTCCGGTGCACCACTCCCATCACCATTAATGCCACCACGCTCCACCATCATCACCCCTATACCACTACCTCTCACCACCACCATCGTCCAATACGTTATGATTTTAACCACATGATCATCAAGTTGCGTACTTCTATATAATCAGGGACTTCGCCCATCTTTCATTCCTTACGCATACTTGATTTTCATATTATCAAAACACTCTCATTTTTAAACTCTAAAAACCTGCAAATCAAAAATTAAATGGCCAAATCTAAATTTTTCTCAAACTCTTATACACCCACTGCAGAGATTAAAGCTCTTCGAGCCTCTGCAGTGAGTGAAGATTTGGTCATCACCGTTCCCAAATCTAATTATTTGGGAAATCTGTCTTATGCAAAAACAGAGTATGCGGAGATACTTAAGTTTTTAAATAGTCATTTTATTCTCCCTGCTCTTACTTTATCTCCTGGTGAGATGAATCCTGAATGGTTGAGTGAGTTCTGGTATACCTGCACTCACTCAGTCGTTCAAGGGATTTCTCAAATCCAGGGTTACATTGACAATGGGGCAACCCAAATTACCGTCACTGCAAACACCATTCGTGCAGTTTTACAACTTCCAGTGCACGATATTTATGAGCCACTGCCCGACGGAGATGCTGCCAAGGGAGGCATCGTCAATCTCACTGGGATTGAATGCAAACACTCCGTCGATGCCAGTGGTAACCGTAAGTATTTCACTGTTCATAAATCAAAGATGGATGGTGTTTGGAATGCTTTGTTCTCAAATTTTATTCAGTGTCTGGGCACTAAATCAGGGAGCTATGATCAATTCAGCACCCTAGAGGCACAGATCAGTTGGTCACTGGTCAACTCTATGAGAGTTGACTATGCAAGTGTGATCTTCGATGAACTGATCAATAAGATCGCTGAGTCTACCATGGCAAAATATGTGCCCTATCCTAGGTTTTTGTCACTGTTCTTTAAGGATCAATTCGAAGCCTATGATAGAGTATCTTTCAATGGTTTTGAGCCAACCCTCGTAGGAAGTCAAATATTTTCCAAACCAGCGACCGTGTCTCTCCCTGAGTTTATGAAACCAAAGGGAGTACTTGTACCCCAGCCTTTACAATCTGTACTATCGCCTGTTGCTGCCCCTACATCGACCACGTCACTGACCACACCCCCAGTGACTACTGTGGTCAAACCACCAGTCAAGAAATCATCCACCGCTCCCAAGAAAAAATCCAAATTAGGGTCCCTGACATTAAAGGATCGGGGACATAGCAAAAAGAAGACGTCTAAGGACGCCAAAGGTGAAGCAGAGACTGAACCTTCAGTCCCTGCGGGCACCCTTGATAAACCCAAACCTACAGCTACCTCACTGGACTCCCGAAAGTCCAGTGACTCTACAAAGGGTACACTACAGACAGATACAATGGCTCAACCCATTGTTAGCAGTGATTCGGGTGCATCCCACACCCATTTATCGAGTCCACCCATCAGCCATTTATCATCCTCCCGAAAGGATGACATTTTAGACAAAGGGCTAATGACATCAGCGGGTGATAACACACTCAATGTTGATGTCACACCACTGGCTACAGACCCGAGCCACCTCTCTTTTAGCACTGCACCAGCCGTCAATGTCTCTCCACTGACACATGAAGAGATACAGGCTGACATTTCTATTTCCGATGATCCACCAGCTCAAACACAAACTGGTGATGACGAGGAAGCCCAACCAATGGACACCTCCACCTCCGATGATGAACAACCACCACCACCATACATCATTACTACTGTTGCTGTTGCTGTTACACCCACACCTACACCACTCACAACTGCTCCACCAGCTACTCTTGTCACTTCCCCAATCCAGGAGTTGGACGTCATGTCTCTCTCCAGTGACAATGTCTCAATGGTAGCTGGTGATTATCCCCTTGCTGAGACTGCCATGGGTACTGGGGATCAGGGAGCACAATCCAAACCATAACCTACACCACCAACTTCACCACCAAAACAACCTTCACCACCAAAACAACCTTCACCACCAAAACAATCAGAACCACCAGCATCTCATCTACAACAACCATCATCATCCACATCATCAACCACTGACAAGCTGCTGCTCGAATACATTGCCTCATCTCAACAACAAATAAAGATGCTCACAGAAGAACGAGATGCCTTAAAAGGTAATGTTGCTGAGCTAACTGATAAACTTCACTCCCTTGGAGCTGTCTATGAACCAATCCCTTCCTGGAGTGATGCTGTCAGCGAAAAGGTTAAGATTCTAGCTGCATCTGGCACTGATCACTCTCAACTGCTAAATACTCAATCAAAAGCCCTATCTGAGCTCGCTACTAGTACACGCATCATTCTGCTTACCATGATGATGCTATCTCTTCTCTTACTGCTAAACAAACAGAGATGGCTTCTTCTATGCTTGAGTACATTCAAGCCACTGATAAGATAATGGCTGTTATTCCAAAGATGACTTCTCAGCATCAAGCTACTAAGGCTGAAGTTGCTGCCCTCCGAATTGATAATTAAAAGATATATCGCTGGATCAAGGAGTGTGTAGCATCTTTTTATGATGAAAAGGGGGAGAGAATAGTTACTGACAATGATGATTTCATCAAGAAAGCTGCTGACTGATGAACGCTAAAATATGCTATTTTATAGTACTAATTACCCCATTGTTTGATAGGTTTTTAATGCATTTTATATGAATAAGATACTTATTTCGTTCATATTTGCATTTAGGAGTTAATTCGGAGCTTGGATCAAAAAGGAACAGAAAACGAGCTAAATCATAAAGAAAATAAGCTAAAAGAGTGAAGATATGAAAGATTGGATTTGATTGAAGTTGTATATGAAGCTCAAATCGGAAAAAGAATGAAAGATGAGCTGAAAATGGAAGAAAAGTTAAATGCTGAGTTTTCTGCGCGCTGTTAGTATTTTGGCCATAACTTCTTCATACGAACTCCGATTGAGGTGATTCAACTTGGAGAATTTAGCTAACTCAGAGGGCTACAACTTTCGTTTTTGGCACTTTTTCTGAAAATGCATCCATACGGCGTATGGATGTCCATATGCCGTATGGATTGAAAACTGGGCCGAATCAAGATTTCGTCGGCTGGACTTATGGGCTTTTGCATCCATACGCCGTATGGAAATCCATACGCTGTATGGATGACTTTTTCAGCTATTTTAGTCCGATTTTAGGGTTTTCATTTGATAACTTCACCACCAAAACTTTAGTTCGATTACAAACGACCAGAGGGGGTTTTTCCCTCATTTTGGGAGCTTTTTGAAGGATTAGAAGCTTAGAGAATCAAAGGTTTTCACTCATTCAATTGTTTCTTCGGTTTCTCGGTTTGAATACATTATTCCTTTTCATTTGATTATGATTTTGATTTCGTTTTCAATTCTGATTTTCTGTAAGAATATGATTGGCTAGACTTCCTATGCATTTGTTTAGATGATGATACTTAGATGATGGTTTAATTATTGAATTGCGAATTACATTGGATTTTATGAATGTTTATGTGTTTATTCGATGATCCTTAGTTATTGATTGATTATTATTGATTACCTAGCGTGGTTTCTTGATTGATTGTGATTGAGTTCCATTTGGTTAAGAGATTATTGATAATTGTTGATTGAGGTTAGCAATTATTGCTGAATAGATTGAGTTTGACAGGTTAGGGTTAATAATCAAGAGTAATCATTAATGAATAAGATAACTATTAGTTATAGACTTTGTTGATTCAAGTCATAAGAGTAAATCACATAAACGGCGTAGGTTTAATTTAGAACATAATTCGGTGGGCAACGTTAAATTGAACTGTTAGCGTGTTGAAAACAACCTATGTGTCTTTCTTAATTGTGTTAGATTAATCTACCTCGGAAAGGGGATTGTCTTAATAGTTATATCGCAATAAAATTCATGTTCTAGCAATTCAATAAAGTGATAACCAGATTCTAAGGAAAGTAGTCTAAGCAAATGCATTTCTTTTATCATTTGAATTAAATATTTTATTTAATTAATTATTTTATCATTTAGTTATTTTTCTATTTAACTTTTATTTAATAAATCATTTTTCATAATTGTTTGCCAATTGTTCGATCGGAACTAAAACGCCCCCAATATTTACAGTTTTCATTATTTGTATCAATTTCCAATTTATTTAATATTGACATCCGTTCCTCGTGTTCGACTCGGACTTATCAAGCTATACTATATTATGACCAGGTATTCTTGCCTGAGTTGTGTATAGTCAGTAAGATATTTCCATTTATAAATAGTTAAACTTTGACTTTGTTTACACAGCATCAAGTTTTTGGCGCCGCTGCCGGGGAGCGGTTTGAGTCAATTTGATAAATTGGAATTTGTTTTCTGTAAATTATTAGTTTTAATTTAATTTTGTTTACCTGTCTATTTGTATTATTTTGTGTTTTGGGATTAATTGTTTAGTTGTTTAGTATTGAAGAGTCTTGTTCTACCATTCGTATTTGGAGGACGATTTTGGAGAATATTTACAATCTCTCTTTGAACCACCCATCGATAAATCGGAACCAGATTTAGAAATGGCAGACGACATCGCCAACATGACTCTTGAGGAATATTCGAGCAGAAGGCGTAGCGACCTTGGCTCAGGAGTAGTGAGGCCCGCAATTGCAGAAAATGTTGAGTTCGAGATAAACGGCCAATTCCTAAAGGAGCTTAGGGAGAACCCGTTTCGAGGAGAGGAGAGAGGAGATGCTAACGAGCACGTGGAAAAGATCGAGGAGATTGCCGATATGTTTAGCATCCCTAACATTACAAGCGATCAAGTCATGCTCCGCGTGTTCCCAAGAACACTCAAGGGAGCCGCAAAAAGATGGATTACTAATGAACCAGCTGGATCCATCACCACGTGGGAAGATCTTCGCATAAAGTTTCTAAAGATGTACTGCCCGCCATCCAAAACGTCGAAGATGATCAACGAGATTAGGAATTTCAAGCAAGAAGGTGATGAGTCGCTACACGAAGCGTGGGAAAGGTACCAGGACTTGATGCATAAATGTCCACAGCATGACCTAAACGACCAGCAAATTATAATGGTATTCTACACGGGAGTGGATCGTGCTACAAGACAGCAACTAGATGCTCAAGGACATATCCCGAAGAAGATTCCTAGGGACGCCTTAGCTGCTATACGCGACCAAGCAAAGCATTCTCGGTTATGGGATGATGGTTCCTCTAGGAGAAAGAGGTCAATTAGCAATGATGATGGACTCGCCGCCATAACTGCCAAGCTGGACAGCATGGGAAGAGACATAAAAAAGGTGACCGAGACTGTCCATGCAATCCAAGTAGGGTGTGACAACTGTGGAGGAACGCATTTAGTCAAGGATTGTCCCGAAATGAATTCTGTAGGAATGAGAGAGGAAGTTAAATATGTGGAAACTCACGGAACCTACTGCCAAGACAGAGGAGAATTTTTCCTAAGACCATACCAGGAAGGAGGTCGCCAGTTCAGCCAGGCTTAGCCAGAGTATTTCACTAGGGAACAACCCTCGGCAACCTTCCTTGACAAGAAACCCAATTTGGAAGAAATGATGGGGAAGTTTTTGATCGCTAATGAGAAATTTATTGCTAAGTCTGGACAGCGGATGAATGCCATTGAAGCATTAGTTCGGAATCAAGGAGCGGCGATCAAGCAAATTGAGAGAACCATTTCCAGCATAGCTAGAGTTCTCCAAGAGAGACCCCCGGGAACTTTTCCAGGATGCACCGAAACCAACCCACGAGATCATGCAAAGGTAGTGACTACCAGAAGTGGAAAGGTTCATGAAAACCTTAAGTTTCAAAAGAATCATGTGTCGAAGCTTTTGCCTGAAAAGGAGAAGGAAGTTGAGGTTGCCAGAAATTCTAGGGTGGACACAAAAGCTGATCAATTTGCTAGGGATAAGCAATATGCGAAGGATCATGCGCCACCACCACCTTACCCAGCAGCTTTGATGAGGAGAGGAAAATATGAAGCTCATTATCATCAATTTCTAGAGAATCTGAAGCAGCTTCACATCAACATTCCGTTTGTGGAAGCCATTGCCCAAATGCCTAAGTATGTGAAATACTTGAAGGAGCTCTTGACTAATAAGAGCAAGTTGGCAGAAGCAACCACAGTAATGATGAATGAGCGATGCTCAGCCATGATGCAAAACAAGTTGCCACCAAAAATGAAGGATCCAGGAAGTATCACTATACCCTGTCGAATTGGTAATTTGGACATTGCGAATGCACTAGCAGATCTTGGGGCTAGCATATCTATTATGCCTTATACTATGTACGCTAGACTTAGGCTAGGAGAACCTAAATCCATCCAAATGTGCATCGAGTTGGCTGATCACTCTGTTCAATACCCCAGAGGGATGGTTGAGAATGTTTTAGTCAAGGTTGATAAGTTTGTGTTTCCCTATGACTTTGTGATTCTTGACATGATAGAGGATCCTAAGGTGCCTATTATTCTGGGTAGATCCTTCCTAGCCACTTCCAGAGCGTTGATTGATGTTTTTGATAGGAAAATAACCATGAGATTGGGGGATGAGAAGGTTGTATTCGATGTGAATGAAGCTATGCAATATCCAGAATCAGTGGATGAGACCTGTTACTTTGCTAGCATGAGAGAATTATCTGAGGATGACAAGAGTTTGCAAAGTTTGAAGGATGACGTTGATTTAGACCCAATAATTCTTAAAGGATGGACGGGAAACCTCAAGGAAATCCATGACATCGAAGAATTCGATAAATTGCTCGAGGAAATAGCGACAACTTGCGATGAGGAGTTGGAGAATGAGGGCGTCAAGCTAAAGGAGAGTAAAGAGTCAATCTCGACAAATGGAATCTCGATCAAAACGGAGACGCGAATTCTAAGTCATTGTCACAATGGTCCTACTAGAGGGAATAAGAGACCTAATTACACGTCACGAAAGATGCTGAAGGCAAAGGCACTACCTATAAAAGATGCATGGGTTGTGGTGAAGTTCCGTAAGCGATTGTTTTCACGATTTGGAACGTCAAAGGTTTTGATCAGTGACAGTGAAACACATTTTTCGAATGCACAATTGAAGAAAGTGTTAGGAATGAATGCTTATGTTAATGCTCGACTATATATGGAGCGCACCAAGAAATGGCATGATTCACGCTTTAAATCAAATTGTTTATTTGAAAAAGGTGATAAGGTTCTCCTATACAGTTCTCGTCTGCATCTATTTCCTGGAAAGTTGAAGACACGCTGGACAGGACCTTTTGTGGTAGAGAAAGTTTATCCTCTTGGTGCTGTTGATCTGCAAGGTCATTCTGGAAAAACTTTTAAGGTTAATGGAAGTCGTTTGAAGAGATACTATGGTGATGCAAGGGACTCCAAGCGTGATTTGGAGATGAAATTGAGTTAAGTTGTGGAGCAAGATGTCGAGCTTACCGACGTGATAAACAAAAGCGCTTTCGGGAGACAGCCCGTTATTCTGTCATTTTTTTATTTTGTTTGGTTGTTTTTGTTTGCAGGTTTGAACTTTGTGGGTGTGTTCCCTGGAAACCCTCGCGAGACTACAACTCGTCCACTCAGGATACTGAGGGGTTTAAAGGCTTGTTGCATACGCTAAATGCAACCATGATGCCTACGGAAGTGTGCCGTTGTATTTTATTTCAGAATCAGTTCATTCATGAATTTTTCTTCTTAATCAGGAGAGTTTTTCTGTTTCACTTCTTTTCTATTCCCTATATTATTGTTTTCTTTTGCAATGGGGACATTGCATACTTTTAAGTGGGGGATGGGGGAAAAGAAGTAAGTCTATTTGTCCTTAAGATATGAATGGTAAATATTGGCAAATTTTAAAGCTAAAGGGCATTCTACATGTTAGTCATTTTTCAGCCCAAAATTTTCTTTTAAAATTGTTTTCTGTGTTAAAGTTTAGCGAATCTTGTAACATATTTTGGGAATGCAAAGAATGAAATAAATTTAATTTTAAATATTAGATAGTTCATTTTTTGATGTATCGATAGACAATCTTTATGGAAGTTGTTGAGCTATTAAGAAATTTAATGAATAAAGTAGGATTTATCCTATGAGGATCTTTTAGCAAGGTATGATAATCTTAATTCTCATATGATAGGGTGTTATAATCCATAATTTTGGGATCCTAATTATCATCATTTGGGAATATACTGGGTGTTGTCTCCTCTGTTGTACGAAAGTACAGACCTGGTTTCCGTCAGTATATTTGAAAATTAAAGAAAATAAAGAAGAGTACAAAGGACTCATAAATTGAAAAACCAAAGCCAAGTTATGTCGCTCTATTGTACTGAGGTACAGACCTGTCACCAATGTCTTGGTTTGAAAAATGATTGATTTATTTGGATGTTCATTATTTGGAGAATTGTTACACGTTATTGGTATAAGAGTATTTTGCTATCTGTGAATCTAGGGTAAAACCTGCTAGAATAATAATGAGTTAAGCTCAATTTCTGAAGTTTAGATTGTTTAAGTGGACAACAATATCGGTAATCTAAGTGAATTATCTTTTATGCTTAATAATAATGTATTAGAAGTTGTTTTCCCTAGAGAGTTTCTTGATTGCTAAGCTTTAAGGTAGAATCGATTTTAAGTTAGCAATTTGGTTTGTCGAATGTTGTGTAGTATGTAAGTCCTTTTGCACTTTTGTTTGCCGTTCATATTTAAAGTTTTGAATTTTCAACTGATGGTCTACTTGAGGAAAAGTAGGATTCAAGTGGGGGATGTTTGATGAACGCTAAAATGTGCTATTTTATAGTACTAATTACCCCCTTGTTTGATAGGTTTTTAATGCATTTTATATGAATAAGATACTTATTTCGTTCATATTTGCATTTAGGAGTTAATTCGGAGCTTGGATCAAAAAGGAACAGAAAACGAGCTAAATCATAAAGAAAATAAGCTAAAAGAGTGAAGATATGAAAGATTGGATTTGATTGAAGTTGTATATGAAGCTCAAATCGGAAAAAGAATGAAAGATGAGCTGAAAATGGAAGAAAAGTTAAATGCTGAGTTTTCTGCGCGCTGTTAGTATTTTGGCCATAACTTCTTTATACGAACTCCGATTGAGGTGATTCAACTTGGAGAATTTAGCTAACTCAGAGGGCTACAACTTTCGTTTTTGGCACTTTTTCTGAAAATGCATCCATACGGCGTATGGATGTCCATACGCCGTATGGATTGAAAACTGGGCCGAATCAAGATTTCGCGGGCTGGACTTATGGGCTTTTGCATCCATACACCGTATGGAAATCCATACGCCGTATGGATGACTTTTTCAGCTATTTTAGTCCGATTTTAGGGTTTTCATTTGATAACTTCACCACCAAAACTTTAGTTCGATTACAAACGACCAGAGGGGGTTTTTCCCTCATTTTGGGAGCTTTTTGAAGGATTAGAAGCTTAGAGAATCAAAGGTTTTCACTCGTTCAATTGTTTCTTCGGTTTCTCGGTTTGAATACATTATTCCTTTTCATTTGATTATGATTTTGATTTCGTTTTCAATTCTGATTTTCTGTAAGAATATGATTGGCTAGACTTCCTATGCATTTGTTTAGATGATGATACTTAGATGATGGTTTGATTATTGAATTGCGAATTACATTGGATTTTATGAATGTTTATGTGTTTATTCGATGATCCTTAGTTATTGATTGATTATTATTGATTACCTAGCGTGGTTTCTTGATTGATTGTGATTGAGTTCCATTTGGTTAAGAGATTATTGATAATTGTTGATTGAGGTTAGCAATTATTGCTGAATAGATTGAGTTTGACAGGTTAGGGTTAATAATCAAGAGTAATCAATCAATTATTGCTGCCCCTACATCGACCACGTCACTGACCACACCCCCAGTGACTACTGTGGTCAAACCACCAGTCAAGAAATCATCCACCGCTCCCAAGAAAAAATCCAAATTAGGGTCCCTGACATTAAAGGATCGGGGACATAGCAAAAAGAAGACGTCTAAGGACGCCAAAGGTGAAGCAGAGACTGAACCTTCAGTCCCTGCGGGCACCCTTGATAAACCCAAACCTACAGCTGCCTCACTGGACTCCCGAAAGTCCAGTGACTCTACAAAGGGTACACTACAGACAGATACAATGGCTCAACCCATTGTTAGCAGTGATTCGGGTGCATCCCACACCCATTTATCGAGTCCACCCATCAGCCATTTATCATCCTCCCGAAAGGATGACATTTTAGACAAAGGGCTAATGACATCAGCGGGTGATAACACACTCAATGTTGATGTCACACCACTGGCTACAGACCCGAGCCACCTCTCTTTTAGCACTGCACCAGCCGTCAATGTCTCTCCACTGACACATGAAGAGATACAGGCTGACATTTCTATTTCCGATGATCCACCAGCTCAAACACAAACTGGTGATGACGAGGAAGCCCAACCAATGGACACCTCCACCTCCGATGATGAACAACCACCACCACCATACATCATTACTACTGTTGCTGTTGCTGTTACACCCACACCTACACCACTCACAACTGCTCCACCAGCTACTCTTGTCACTTCCCCAATCCAGGAGTTGGACGTCATGTCTCTCTCCAGTGACAACGTCTCAATGGTAGCTGGTGATTATCCCCTTGCTGAGACTGCCATGGGTATTGGGGATCAGGGAGCACAATCCAAACCATAACCTACACCACCAACTTCACCACCAAAACAACCTTCACCACCAAAACAACCTTCACCACCAAAACAATCAGAACCACCAGCATCTCATCTACAACAACCATCATCATCCACATCATCAACCACTGACAAGCTGCTGCTCGAATACATTGCCTCATCTCAACAACAAATAAAGATGCTCACAGAAGAACGAGATGCCTTAAAAGGTAATGTTGCTGAGCTAACTGATAAACTTCACTCCCTTGGAGCTGTCTATGAACCAATCCCTTCCTGGAGTGATGCTGTCAGCGAAAAGGTTAAGATTCTAGCTGCATCTGGCACTGATCACTCTCAACTGCTAAATACTCAATCAAAAGCCCTATCTGAGCTCGCTACTAGTACACGCATCATTCTGCTTACCATGATGATGCTATCTCTTCTCTTACTGCTAAACAAACAGAGATGGCTTCTTCTATGCTTGAGTACATTCAAGCCACTGATAAGATAATGGCTGTTATTCCAAAGATGACTTCTCAGCATCAAGCTACTAAGGCTGAAGTTGCTGCCCTCCGAATTGATAATTAAAAGATATATCGCTGGATCAAGGAGTGTGTAGCATCTTTTTATGATGAAAAGGGGGAGAGAATAGTTACTGACAATGATGATTTCATCAAGAAAGCTGCTGACCATAGAGAAATACTATTGGAATCTTTATCCCTTCGATCTATTGCTGAGAATCCAGATTTAGAAGCTGATGCAGTGGCTGAATTATCTTGGATTGATATGGATACTGACGATGATGAGGATGTGTATGAGGAAATTGATTTCCCTGAGTTTCATCCAGATGAACTCAGGATGTATGATGGCAGAGTTAAGGAATGGGCTGCTGATGAGGTAGCACGTGTTGAGGGGGAGTCAGTGAGCTACGAGTTGGCTCGCTGGCAATGGATGAATAGGCTAGATGATGATGATGAGAATGATGTTAATATGGATGAGGGAAATGATGGAGATGATGGTGATGATGATAATAATGATGATGGCAATAATGATGATGGTAAGAATGATGCTGATAAAGAAGATGATAGTGATGAACAAATGGAGGATCAGCTACATATCTCTTCTATTCTAAAAAGAAAAAGGATCGGCGAAACGTCTGCATCTGGGTCCACCTCCTCCAGACACAGAAAGAAAACAATCACTGAGGAGGACATATCAGCTACCATGCATCAGTTAGAAACAATTTTGGAAGAGCCTGAATCACCACCAGTGCCTCAATCGGATACTGTCATATCTGAGGTAAACCCACTATCACTACAAACCATTGAAAGCACAGAACCAGAAAGTTACATCACCAGTAACTTTGCTGAAGAAATAGTCACAACACCAGTGACTACAGCTATCAACCCACAACCAATCACAACAGCTACTCAACAACTCACAATTCCACTGACAGCATCAGCAACACAACTAACAGAAGTAACAGAAGTAACCACTATCTTATCCTCTCTACCCACAGCCACTTCATCACCAGAGACCTCTGCTTCAGCTCTTCTACTATCTTCTAACTCTACATCAGGAAGCCTCCATCCTGAAGAAACAACTGAACATCGTATAGCCAGAAAAATCAAGGCTAGACAGGATAGGGAGCGAGAAATGATCCTGAAAATTCAAGCTGAGGCAGAATTAAGAGAAGAAACAGAAAGAAAGCAGAGGTTGAAAGAGCTGTCTGACAGTGATAGGGTTTATCTGTTAAAGCTCAGCGGTGAGGAAGCCGAGCAGAGAGAGCGAGAACTGCGGCTAAAAAGAGAGCAAGAAGAAGCTGATGCTGTGTTTGCTAGGGTGTTGCAGAATGTTGTGGATTATGAGCAACAGCAAGAATTAGCTGTTGCTGATCCTAAAAGGAAAGAAGGAACAAAAACATCAGTGGATAAATTATGAAATGAAATAGACAGAAAGAAGTATGCAGCTAGAATGACTGGTAGGTCAAATCCTGCTCCTATCACCAAGGTCAATCTGAAGAAACCAAAGAACAAATCTCAAGCACAACTACTTATCCACAGAGGCACAGAGACTCAAGCAATTACACTAGATCAAATCTGTAAAATGTACATAGAAGAATGGAATGAGATCCGACTTGCTGTGAGTCACTCATCAAGTGCAGCGAAAAGAGAGGTGCTCAATGAGATTGACAGATTGTTTCAAAAGATGGTTGATCTACAGCTACTCAGGCCAGAAGATACTGTCATATATGGAGAGGAGATAGTTCATCCACATAGTCCAAGGTATAAGTCAGGTACTAGTAGCATACACAGAATTCCAAACACTTCAAAGTTAAATCTTTCTATCCCTAATGGTGTTCCAAGAGTGGAAGGGGTTGAGACTACTGAAGGTGAGATATGCTTGGTATACAGAGACTTAAATGGTGCTCTAAGGTTTCAGAGAGAAGCTGAGTTGGAAAAGATTGATCATGAGCAGCTTGTTCATTTAATCTGTTCAGCCAGCATGCTTGATAAAAGTTCACATATGAGGAAAGCAATTCTTGAAGAAGCCTTAGCTCGACAATTCAGATACCTGCCTTCCACTGAGAAGTATGAGCTAGCTGATGAGCTTGGATTGGTCAAAGAAGAAGACATCTGGAGAGACTTATAGCTATATTTGTAATAGATTAAATAAACTGTAACTGATCTCACTTGTAATATCTTTCATTTACAGATTAATAATATCTGATCATTTTGAGAAAAACAAAGTGCAAAGTTCAGATCATGTAATAGAATCCAAAAAGAAAACTGAATGGATAACTGAATGTTTAAATCCTTAAACATTGACTATAAACTTTTATAGCAACAAGTTCGTCTAGGGAGCTTTGATCACAATCATTTAGGGGGAGATTGTTGAGTCACTGGTCGCTGACCAACTCAATGATATCAAACTCAATGGAGGAAATGATTTAGTCAAAGCTGCCGTTGCTAAAGTATGTACTCGTTGCTCGCTATTCATGCTACTCAAGGAAACTGATCTGCTGTCGCACCACCAAATTATGATGCGGAAGCGGTTCGGGTCGGGGCGTGACCAAATACGGTAATCACAGCACAAAGATATAATGAACGACCACTATATGCGTCGTTTTTACATTTGTATTGATTAAACCAAAGTTACATCAAAAATATAGTTTACATTAGCCCAGTTTCTGAATTGAGAGATTTACATTACATAATTACTCTATACAAAATATAATAATGCAATTAAATCTCTGATTGATTGAATACTGACTCGAGCTAATGAATCCTGATGGGCAGTCCAACCTACTGCAGAGTACCTGTGATACATGCTAAAAATGGTCAGCGAAATGTTGGTGAGCTCACAGGTTTGTATGTCAAAACATATTGTATGAACCGCAAGATTTTTAATTGAATTTAAATTGCAATAGCAAAATAAAAGAGAGTATACAGCCATGAGCACATAGTCTGAGCTTAACTTGAGTTGTCAGATCCACATTTAAGGATTCCGATCGAGGTGCCTCCTACGAGTGCCTAATCTACACTCGCCTGAACAAATACTAATGCGTCCGTTTACCCAGTTAGTGCGTGCTAACCCGAACGAGGATTATCAATCCTATATGGTACCATACACTAATATTCAATCTACAGCAGTATTACCAAACTATGTTGTGGAGGACTTTAAAATGATTAGTTGTGAAAACTCATGTAGTATCAGTTTAGTTTTGTACTTGCGTTCATATTGTAAATAAATCGAGCAATATATCACACCCCTGAGAAAAAAGTAAAAGAGGGGCCATGAGACTATCACACCCCTAAGAAAACAGTAAAAGAGGGGCCATGAGACTCACTTGAGCCTGGAGCGTTTATACCAATAAACGTGAGTTGATTAGCCGATAAACGTGAGTTGATTAGTCAATAATTGATGTCCGAAGACTTGTAACCTGAGGGCGTCCAATACGCGCGATGGTTATAAGAGTGTGTAGGTGACGCGCCACCAGCGGTCGGTTAGGAATTAACCTGTCGTTGCACCAACTACTGGCGACGTGACAGTGGAGTTTTAAATTTGTAGAATGCTGGGCCTAAGTTTACTAGTGCTAAAGGTGTATAGCAGAAGTATGACCTAGGGTCATTCTTCAAAACCAACGGTATTGTGAAACAGAGAAATCAAGATGTCCGAATCTAGCTAGTGAAGGTTGTTTTGAAAGTAGTTGGAGGTTTGTTTTTGTTTATTTTCTAATTTATACTACTAATTAAACTACGCAATAAAATAAAATAAAGGGATAGCAATCAGGATAGAGGGGGTGTTTGTTGTGACTTCGTCAGCCTTGCATTGGGATGATGTTTTAGTTTAAGTTATGAAAACGTCTTTCTAAAGATTTGTATTTTATTTGTCTTAAGTATTTGTGGTGTAAGCACTAGCACCCTACTGATTGATTGCTCAATCAGTATGTCACTGAGTAACTAGGCTATCGTGATTCTGATCGGAGGAGGCTGCTCAACTCTCAACACTGCCCTGTTACGGAACAGTGACCCTTTTCTGGAATACGAAGATTCCTGGGCGCATGCATAGAGTAACAGACCCACTAACGGTCCGACCATTCTTAACACCACAGTGATACTCAATTGAATAAAACATTTAGGTTTAAGACTTGGTTGGTGTTTGATTACTTTCCATCAATGGTTTTGTAGAATCCATGGGTGATAGACAAATTTGGAATACTCGATGATTCCTCGTCTTCCTTTCTGGATTCATAAACTGAGTTTGTATTTTAGATCAGAGATTCCCCATTTATGAATTAAACCAGCCCTCACTTATATTTAACCAACAAATCCCTAGTTTATTCACAGTGTACAATACTTGTTTAAAACAGCATTTCCACGGCTTCAAAACCAGACCATGTTATTTAAACACAGATATTTAATCCGGAGTTTATTCACGGTGTACAATACGTATAAAGTATTTCCACAGATCCAAAACCAAAACACAGATAATTAATTACCCCCGATATGACGTCTTATCAAAAGGTTTTAACCACGTTTATTGGTGGAAAGGCGTTAGTTGAATATGCGGTTTAAAATCATAGATGGAATGCGTAATCAAAGCACCGAGTTTTCATTTATAATATAATAGTTGGGAACATTAATCCACAACAGATTGTGCCCACGACTTTCATAGCTTCCACGTTCCGTACTCCACACATTAGTGATGTTTCCGGCGCTATACAAATGAAAGCCGTATAACGTTACTTCCGTTGTTTCATAATGACATCATCCCAATTAACGACTAACTACATCACAACAAACACACAATATAACTACTCACTACGCATAATAACAGGTCCTAAATCTAGCATAATAACAATAGCAATCATCATTATAATAGATAAGGAAAGAAGTAACCGTTAATAAAGCGTAGATTGAATAAACGTTAGAGAGAGAGTACAAGCAGAATCTCCGCAATATCTTCTACAATATTACAAATAAGCCCCTGAACTATTCCCTACGCTATTACAAAAGTAGTCCCTCCGTTAGTCCCAGTTAAATATTAACTGAGAACTAACTTATGCTAACCCTAATTCTAGAGAGAGAAAAAGAAGAGAGAGAGAGTAGAGAGAGAGAGTGTGTGAGAGAGAAAGTGAGAGTGAGGAAATGAGTGGAATGAAGAATGGTGTCTGAAAATGTGGAGGAGGTGACTCCTATTTATAGGCAAAGTCCCAAATCAGCCATACAAGTCGCGAAGCACCAACGTACAAGCAAACGAAGCACAAACGAGCACCAATTGGTGTAGGGAGGGCCGTATACGGCCTTGAAGGGGCCGTATACGGTCTTGAAAGGGCCGTATACGGTCTTGGTAGGGCCGTATACGGTGTCCAGGGCCGTATAAGGTCTCCGTCTGATTTCGTTCGTTGCTTAAAACGCCCGTATCTCCTTCGTTACACGTCCGTTTGACCTGATTCTTTCGCCCATGATCTCGTAATTCCGTTACGCTTCTAATGGTGTTAATTTCACAGAAATTGGATGTGTATATCTCAGGCATATCCTGAATGACTTTTAACGATCTGTAGAAGCCGTATCTCTTCCGTTCTTTATCCAATTTGCATGATTCTTGATTCTCCCGTCTCGTTTTTACCTATTACATCATACCATAAGGTTAGAATATGTTTATCATAAGGTAAATGAGGGTGTGAAAATTGGTTGTTGTTTATTCGCTCTGTTTTGCTCGTTATTTTGATGTTTTTAGTGATTTTTGCAGCAACGCCTATATTTGGAGCACTTTAGTGAATTTTAGTAAATAATGATTGTTTTGGAATGTTTTCACTAAAGATGTGCCCAAAAAGTGTGGAATATCGTACTTAAAAACATGACTTTTTGCGTCACATCAAGTTATCCCACACTTAGACGTTGCTTGTCCTCAAGCAACACTCAGTTTTGAAAACATTTTAAAACATTTTTAGAGCGAGTCAAAACATTTCTAAGAGTTACCACTTCCAGATGAAAATAAGATAGTTTCAGAAATGTAGGGAAAGATAAGATGATCCTTCCTTAAACAAGAAAAGATTCTCTTAGGCATACTTCCAAATCTCATGATCTTGGAGTACACATGACTAGGCGATCTCACAAAAGGTGGTCACTCAATTCACTCAAAGTGTATCGGGTTTCCTATCGATCTAGAACAAATGAAATCGCTCAAATAGCCAGTCATGCAGCACTCATCGTCATAGGCTTGGTCGAGAATCGGATCTCCACCACTTAGGTGAGGACGGTGCTAATTATCCCAAGACATTCATGAGGGTTGTAGTGTTTGGCGAGGGTAAAAAGGGTATGGATAGTGGTATTTTTGGGTTGTAAGGGTTTTTCTTATCTTAAAACGACTGAGATCATGAACAACTTTATTTAGAACGGAAAAGAGATAGCTGTTTGTCTTCTATCAGATTTTTCTTGCGAGGATGATACTTCGAAGGACTTTAGATTTATTCTTGCGGAACTATTTTTCTTTTCTTTTCTGCTTTTTCTTCTTTTTATTTTCTTTTTCTATTTTTCTATTTTTTTTTTCTTTTTCTTCTTTAGAACTTCTTTGCCAGAGAATTTCCAAGGATATTTTCTTCTTTTGATTCTTTCAGAAATCCCCCATCTTGATCATTTCGAGCCTTTTCGCGGTGTCAATTTTACACATCAAGGATTCTCACGAGAGATGACTTTTTGGAGAACACGAAAGGGTAGGATAAGTGAAGTGGACATTCTAAAAGATGTTCTTCATAACCTCAGAAATTCTACGATAAGTTTTGGGGATATTTTGGGAAGTAGGGTTTTACTATGAGGGTTTTATGAAACGAAAGGTTTAGGCTCAACGGGGTTTTCTAGGTGGATCATCGATACTAAAAATGAGTATCGGAAGGGTTTTGGGCTTGAAAAGATATGTAAAAAGGGGTTAAATCCTAGGGAATGTCAAGGTCATCTAATTGCACCTATACCGCGTACGGTACACACCAATGTGGTCTCGAAGTGTATGTCAAGAGCAAGTTCTAATTCAGAGATACATGCATCGGCACACACAAGAAATGAATAGTGAAGCATTAAAGATGAATGCTTTTAGCATTAAAGATGAATGCTTTTAGGCTCAAGATACCTCACTGCAAATAGGGTTGTATGTGCTTTGTCATGCTTCCTATTAGATTATTGTAACACCCCCCTCCATCGCCCGCAGGCCCAAGGAGGAATGTTAATATAAGCCATTGGGCCAGGTCTGCAGACCAATGCACCCCAACCTATCTCCTGAACATCTCAGGTAGGTTGTTGGATTCGAACATGAATCCCTTTAATATCAAGTCTTTCCACTTGATATCACCAATTGAGCTGCAGCTCAATTGGTGATATCAAGTGGAAAGACTTGATATTAAAGGGATTCATGTTCGAATCCAACAACCTACCTGAGATGTTCAGGAGATAGGTTAGGGTGCATTGGGCTGCAGACCTGGCCCAATGGCTTATATTAACATTCCTCCTTGGGCCTGCGGGCGATGGAGGGGGGGTGTTACAATTATCATTTCTTGCTTAAGAAATTTCTACCTTATTTTCCCTAGATTTCGAAATATAATACTCATGTTTGAAAATAGCTCCTCTCAAAAGATATTATGACTCAAAATAGTAGAGATAATCGAGAGATTAGGCTCATACTTTTTAATTTTCTTGAAAAATTTTGAAAAATTTTGAAAAATTTGAGGAACATTTTCTGAGTTTGCTATTTCGGACATAAAAATCATAAAAAACTAACCAATGTATTCTATACCTGCTATCCCACACTTAGAGGAACATTGTCCCTAATGTTCTCTTGAGTTGAGATTTACTGAAAGTAAAATCCCACACTTAGAGTTTGAACATGTAAGAAAATGTTTCTCAAGTGTTTGTTTTGGGTTGGAACCCCACACTTAGTTATAAGCTTAGGATAGAGTATAGATTATATAACAAACTAACAAAGCAAATAATATATAGAATCATAAACAAAAGTGGATAAAGGTTAAAGACACTCCCCAGATAGCGAGCTGTAATGAAGCTGAGAGTCTGAATTTGATGAAAAGGGATGTTGCAAGGATCCTTTTCTGCATCCATGAAGAACGGCTCGGCTTCAAGCGTCTTGCTATTGGTTTTCTTCATTCATCATTCTTTTGTGAATTAATCTCGTAAGTGTGAACACGTTGGTCGTACCCTTTAAACTCAATATTTTTGCAAATGAAAAGATAAATCACTGTCTCAGAATTTGAAAAGATGTTTTCTATTACAAATTAGTTTTATAAAACATATGTTTTTAAACGAGTTTGAGCATAATGCATAAAAGTAGTATGCAAGTACCTCAAATGCTCGAAACACATGAATTGTCAGTTTTTCAAAGTGATTTCCTGTTTTCCGAGATGAGTGGTTTATTTGCAAATGAGTTGTAATATCAGAAGGTTTTTATAAATCATTTAGGTACGACCAAGTGTGAAGGATAGTCAGAGATTTTCTTCACTTATTGACACTATTCTCTCTACACATCTTATTCCACGGGTTGCCTCCCGAGAAGCGCTGCTGTTAGAGTCGAGAGCTCGACTTTACTCCTTTGAGTTTAGGTGTACGGGAAGGAGCTTCCAGGGCGAGTGATGGTGCCATTATGAGCCCTGGGTTGTGGGAAAGAGTATCGCAGAGGATAGATCCTTTGGAAGTGGCAGGCCATGTTTGAGATTAGATCTAGCGGTTCCATGGTATCCACTTTGAAGTTTCGAAGTTGTTCTGAGGCTGCTCTAGAAAGACCTAGTAATCCTTGCGTGATGTAATCAACTGCCTTAGTGACTGGCCCATTGGGATCAATCTGCTTTGTGTTTCTTGTCTTGATCACTTCCCTACTCGGATACCTAAGTCTGAAGGAGTCCATAAATTCAAGTAACTTCAACTTCAGATCTTCAAATTCTTCACTATGAGGATCTCCTTCGAATACAGCTGTAGACTTGCACAAGCTTTTGATTAGCTGGTGCTGAAGAAGGGTGAAAGGAAAGCCAGAGTTTTTGAAAATATGAATCAGTTTGTTAAATATCTCGCGATATCCAGCCTGGAGGATATACTCTGCTTTCTCGGCGTCTTCTGCATTCAATATCTCGTGTAATCGAGTTATCACAAAAGTGACAACATCGAGTAGAGACATATTTTTAACCATGATGAGGTGGTTACGCCTACTTTCTTCCTTAGTGATGTACCTAAGCTCTTCGATTATCAGTTTGATATGATGTTCCAAAGTAGACTTGATGACAAATCGATTGCTTTCTTTGGTACTCAGGTGATCTTTCTCAGCTAATAAGTCAAGGAATCCCAACAGATTTCTCATCACCATGAAGTCAGTAGCATCTTCAATATTTCTTCTGATAGCACCCAACTTCTCCCTCTGTTTTGATGAATAAGGAAACGCAGAGCCCATGAGAACATCATACACCTTGCGGTATATTTGTCTCCGTTCAATGTAGAAGAGTAGTTCATTCGCGTTGTTCCTTTCTTTCTTGAGCTGAGATTTGAGTGCATCTGCAAATACTCTGATGCAATGCTTAAGATAGAGCGGATCTTGGGTTCCTTTGCTAGTGAGATAGATAGTGGATGCTGCCTCAATAACCGCTATTAGCCATCTTTGATGCATAGAGTAATCATTGGTAGAATTTCTAATAGCTGCTATTATGATGTGAGGGTCACCATCATATTTGTCTATCACGGAAATCATTTGCTCATGAGTAGAGACGATTGGGATGCAGATGATTTCTTGAGATAGTGCTTGTGAATCAGGCAGTTCTAGAGAATCAAGAAGATGAATATCCACTTTGGCAAGAGGCTTCTTTTCTTCTTTCATCTCTTCTTCCTGCTTGGCTACTGGTTCAGAGATCTCGTCATCTGATGTGTCTTGGCTAATAGAGACCGTATATAGCTCACTATTCTCCATCGGAACACAATCGTTCTTATCGGTCTTGAATGTGATGCTTTCTCCGTGAGCGCGCAAGCTGATCGTCTGAGAGTGCACATCGATAACTGCTCTGGCGGTGTTCATAAAAGGTCTACCTAGGATTATTGGGATGTTTATATCTTCCTGAATATCCATTACCACAAAGTCAGTTGGGAAAAAGAACTTGTCGACTTTAACCATGATGTTCGCAGCTATTCCCTTAGGATAGATATCTAATAGATTGGTCATCTAGCTGGACACTCATTTTAGTAGGTTTAAGGTCTCCTAATTCTAGTCTTTTAAATAATGAATGTGGCATTAGGTTAATACTTGCTCCTAGATAGGCCAGAGAGCGAATATCACCAGATTGGTTGATAGAGCAGGGAAGGGTAAAACGTCCGGTGTCTCTTAGTTTTTCCGGTAGACGATTTTGAAGGATAGCTGAACATTCAGCAGTTAGCTGGACATTAGGTACTTCGGGTACCTTGTCTTTGTTTGAGATAAGTCTCCTAACATATTTAGCATACTTGAAAGCTTTGATTTCATTAGGTTGTTGTTGAGACGTCCTGGAAATGGTAAGCTTTCCTTTTTAGGCTTTGGAGAAGACTTTTTCTCAACTGTCTGTATGACAGGAGGTTGTTCTTTCACCGGAGAAAGAACTGAAAGTTGGCTCGGTGCCACCTTGGAGTCTTGGTTGGTTACGTGGTTGGCTTCCATAGTATGTGGGTTATGAAAGGTGCTACTAGGCAGACTACCTTGTGGTCTAGTATCGATACGTTCTGCTAGTCGACCTACTTGGGTTACAAGAGTGTTTAGTAAAGTTAGTTGGTCACTTAAGAAGAGATCAACCTGGTCTTGTCTAGCCGTAATCGTTTGGATGATTTGTATGAGGGTGTCGTCTGGACTAGTAATTGGCCTAGTGGGTTCAGAAGATTGGGCCATCTCAGGTGTGGTTCCGGGAAGTAAAGGTGGTTGGTGGTAGGCTGGGTATTGGAATTGGTTGGGAGGTGGAATTGGTAGGTATTGGTTGGCTCGAAGAGGAGAGGTTTGAGTATAATCAGGTGGACGTGGGTGAGTTCGGAACTGGTCATAGTAGGCTGTTCCATCAACAGGGTTCGTAGCTTGTAGATTGGTACAGTTCTGACAGGACTGAATATGGTAGACCTGTTGAGGAGGTTTCTTCAGCTTTCCTATTTCCTCAGTGAGCGTTCCGATGTGTTCCGTCAGAGATTTGATCGCCTCAGTTTGCACGGGATTGGGAAGGGCAAGCGGTGCCGATGATGAGGAATGCTCATCAGTGTTCCAATCGTTGTGATTCATGGTCATGCTCTCAAGCAGATTCTAGGCTTCGTCATCCGTGCAACGCGTGAAGTTTCCTCGAGCAGCGGCATCGAGCATTGGCTTGTGGTGCGGTGCGAGACCATTGTAAAACGTGCACAACTGAGTTGATCGTTCGATTTGGTGGTTAGGACATCTTCTAAGCAACCTCTTAAATCTTTCCCACGCACTGTAAATTGATTCATCATGAAACTGTCGGAAGTTCAAGATGTCTTTCTTTAACTTAATTCGTTTGGATGGGGGAAAGTACTTTGTTAAGAACTTATCTTCCATTTCCGCCCATGAGGAGATAGAGTTGGTCTCTAGTTCCTCGAACCAAGTCTGTGCGTGATGAGAAAGAGAGTAGGGGAACAGATATAAGCGGATTGTATCTTGCTCAACCCTATTTTGCTTGAAAGAGTTGGATAGGGTGAAAAATTTATTGAGGTGGGAGTAGGGATCATCGTTCGGTAGTCCGTTAAATTGGCAGCGATTCAGGATTAGCTGCACTACGTCATGCTTGAGTTCGAATGATGCTCCTTCAGTCTCCGGGTAGCGTATAGGTCCTCCTCGAACTTCTATCGAGGGTTTGTTGCTATCAGCGAGAGTGATGCGTGCGGTGGTTGTAGGATTGTGGGAAGGTGATGGCTTTTCTTGCTGGATGGGTAAGATGTCATCTTCAGGATAGGGGAAAGGAAGGGTTGAAAGAATTTTTAGTGGTTTAAGAAGAGAGAACCATCCTAAAGGTTCACTAGAAAGAAAGTTCATCATGACGTCTATGAGTCTTACAGTTGATTCCCCGGCAGCGGCGCCAAAAACTTGACGCGCCACCAGCGGTCGGTTAGGAATTAACATGTCGTTGCACCAACTACTGGCGACGTGTCAGTGGAGTTTTAAATTTGTAGAATGCTGGGGCCTAAGTTTACTAGTGCTAAAGGTGTATAGCAGAAGTATGACCTAGGGTCGTTCTTCAAAACCAACGGTATTGTGAAACAGAGAAATCAAGATGTCCGAATCTAGCTAGTGAAGGTTGTTTTGAAAGTAGTTGGAGATTTGTTTTTGTTTATTTTCTAATTTATACTACTAATTAAACTACGCAATAAAATAAAATAAAGGGATAGCAATCAGGATAGAGGGGGTGTTTGTTGTGACTTCGTCAGCCTTGCATTGGGATGATGTTTTAGTTTAAGTTATGAAAACGTCTTTCTAAAGATTTGTATTTTATTTGTCTTAAGTATTTGTGGTGTAAGCACTAGCACCCTACTGATTGATTGCTCAATCAGTATGTCACTGAGTAACTAGGCTATCGTGATTCTGATCGGAGGAGGCTGCTCAACTCTCAACACTGCCCTGTTACGGAACAGTGACCCTTTTCTGGAATACGAAGATTCCTGGGCGCATGCATAGAGTAACAGACCCACTAACGGTCCGACCGTTCTTAACACCACAGTGATACTCAATTGAATAAAACATTTAGGTTTAAGACTTGGTTGGTGTTTGATTACTTTCCATCAATGGTTTTGTAGAATCCAGGGGTGATAGACAAATTTGGAATACTCGATGATTCCTCGTCTTCCTTTTTGGATTCATAAACTGAGTTTGTATTTTAGATCAGAGATTCCCCATTTATGAATTAAACCAGCCCTCACTTATATTTAACCAACAAATCCCTAGTTTATTCACAGTGTACAATACTTGTTTAAAACAGCATTTCCACGGCTTCAAAACCAGACCATGTTATTTAAACACAAATATTTAATCCGGAGTTTATTCACGGTGTACAATACGTATAAAGTATTTCCACAGATCCAAAACCAAAACACAGATAATTAATTACCCCCGATATGACGTCTTATCAAAAGGTTTTAACCACGTTTATTGGTGGAAAGGCGTTAGTTGAATATGCGGTTTAAAATCATAGATGGAATGCGTAATCAAAGCACCGAGTTTTCATTTATAATATAATAGTTGGGAACATTAATCCACAACAGATTGTGCCCACGACTTTCATAGCTTCCACGTTCCGTACTCCACACATTAGTGATGTTTCCGGCGCTATACAAATGAAAGCCGTATAACGTTACTTCCGTTGTTTCATAATGACATCATCCCAATTAACGACTAACTACATCACAACAAACACACAATATAACTACTCACTACGCATAATAACAGGTCCTAAATCTAGCATAATAACAATAGCAATCATCATTATAATAGATAAGGAAAGAAGTAACCGTTAATAAAGCGTAGATTGAATAAACGTTAGAGAGAGAGTACAAGCAGAATCTCCGCAATATCTTCGACAATATTACAAATAAGCCCCTGAACTATTCCCTACGCTATTAGAAAAGTAGTCCCTCCGTTAGTCCCAGTTAAATATTAACTGAGAACTAACTGATGCTAACCCTAATTCTATAGAGAGAAAAAGAAGAGAGAGAGAGTAAAGAGAGAAAGTGTGTGAGAGAGAAAGTGAGAGTGAGGAAATGAGTGAAATGAAGAATGGTGTCTGAAAATGTGGAGGAGGTGACTCCTATTTATAGGCAAAGTCCCAAATCAGCCGTACAAGTCGCGAAGCAAACCAACGTACAAGCAAACGAAGCACAAACGAGCACCAATTGGGGTAGGGAGGGCCGTATACGGCCTTGCAGGGGCCGTATATGGTCTCGCAAGGGCCGTATACGGTCTTGGTAGGGCCGTATACGGTGTCTAGGGCCGTATACGGTCTCCGTCTGATTTCGTTCGTTGCTTAAAACGCCCGTATCTCCTACGTTACACGTCCGTTTGACCTGATTCTTTCGCCCATGATCTTGTAATTCCGTTACGCTTCTAATGGTGTTAATTTCACAGAAATTGGATGTGTATATCTCAGGCATATCCGGAATGACTTTTAACGATCTGTAGAAGCCGTATCTCTTCCGTTCTTTATCCAATTTGCATGATTCTTGATTCTCCCGTCTCGTTTTTACCTATTACATCATACCATAAGGTTAGAATATGTTTATCATAAGGTAAATGAGGGTGTGAGAATTGGTTGTTGTTTATTCGCTATGTTTTGCTCGTTATTTGGACGTTTTTAGTGATTTTTGCAGCAACGCCTATATTTGGAGCACTTTAGTGAATTTTAGTAAATAATGATTGTTTTGGAATGTTTTCACTAAAGATGTGCCCAAAAAGTGTGGAATATCGTACTTAAAAACATGACTTTTTGCGTCACATCAGTAGGTATCTATAAAGATCACCTTTGTAGTTGTTCGTCCAACTAGAATGTCCAAATGACTACGATTTGGTTGATTGGTTTGAGTTTTGAAAACGTGTACGGCCCGTTGGTGATTGTTTGTAATAATAATTCTAAAGTATTATTATTATGATGTTGAAGCGTTATACTTATAAAGTATTTACAACATTAGGTGACGGGGGTCCGGGGGCAGCGCCCTGGTAGCAGGGTCCAAGGGGCAGAGCCCCTGGCTGGGGTCGAGCTGCCAGGTCAGCTTGGAAAATTTTTATTTCTACTACATTGCTTTAGTGAAAACGCCTCAAAAATTTGGATTCAGGTGTCGTTAAGTGGTATAATTTCGAGTCGTGACACTTAGTAAAAATCTGTGTTTTCAAGGTTCTGATTTGTGCGACACTGTGTGCGACACTAAGTTAAGTTGCGACGTAAGGTTTTGTGTCGCAATCATGCGACATCCGCAATTTAATGCGACATAAGGCTTGGTGTCGCTATGTGCGACGTCCGTAATTTAATGCGACATAGGGTGTTGTGTCACAGTATGCGACATTCGCAATTCAATGTGACATAAGGCTTTGCGTCGAATGTGCGACGTTGGGAGGTATTTGCGACATAAGGGCTTATGTCGCAGAAGGCCCAGCCTTTCTGCGACATAACATGATGTGATGGTCAACATGTGTCGGTTTTGTGGTCAAACGACCCCAGTTTGACCCGAGACTTTTACACAAGTCTTAGATCAGTTTTTAGAGTTCGCGAAAATTATCGGTTTGTTTCTTAGTTGGCCCGAAACGTCGGTTTTATGAAATGACCAAAACCGTAAACTTTCCGACAATGTTCCGAAAATGAGTTTTATACACTTATTTGGACATCACAAGCTTAGATGAACAACATTCAAGAAAAATAATTAAAATCTAGGAGTTTTCGAAAGTGTCAGAAATCTTACAAGTTAACGCGAGAGGAAACCGAAAAGATAGGCTCATAGCTCTCGTCGAGGTGGTCACTTTTGCTTCAATCTTTCTAGTGATCCAAGGTGTTTTTGATGGTTAATTTGTAGAGAGAGAGAGATCCGAGAATAGAGAGAGAGGGAGAGAGTGTTTGAGAGAAAAAGGTGGTGATGTTTGATGATTGAAGTGTGTGGGGAAAGAAAAAGGGGTGAGGGGGGATGTCCCTCACCTTTGCCGGTTTTAGTGGGGCCCACCCCATGTGGGTGTGTCCCAAACTTGTTCCCTGCGTTTGCGCTTCGTGCGGTGTTCGTTTCCCCAGTCGTTTACGTGTTTAAATATCTTTATACACGTTTAAATGTACGTTTTAAAATGAGAATAATTATTCGATATTTACTCGAAGTATTTTAATCAAAATACTTATTAATGAGTTATATAATATAACTTTCATTTACTTTATTCATCGGGTGCGTCTCGCGCGTTGTGTCGCGTAAATAACATTTTGTACGATACGTGTAACGTGTTAAATATTATAAACATAATATTTAATAAAAATTGTGTTGATCAAATAATTTCATATTATTAATTAAATAGTGTCCACCAACGTCCGTATGAATTTGTACCGAAAATCCATTCGATATGAAATGTGTACGATTTAAATCAAATCGCATAGAGATATATATTCAACAATATATGTAATGATACATTAATTAGCCTAACATAAAACTAATTACATGTATTAGAGAAGATTAGGCACTAATCACTAGTCCTAATTTAACGGGTGTCACATTCTCCCCTTGTTAGGAGAATTTCATCCCGAAATTTAGCTCGAAGTCGTGTTTGAAGTAGCGTCAGTGAATAACTGAGGATACTTGAGTCGCATCTGGTCTTCCCGTTCCCAAGTGAATTCCGGCCCACGCCGCGAATTCCACCGGACTTTGACGATGGGAATACGACTTTGTTTGAGTTGTTTGACCTCACGGTCCATGATTTCAGCGGGTTCCTCAACAAAGTGAAGTTTGTCATCAATATGGATTTCATCGAGTGGGATAATAAGTGTCTCATCGGACATACATTTCTTCAATTTAGAAATGTGAAAGGTGGGATGCACGCTATTGAGCTCGGATGGCAGCTGCAATCGATATGCCACTGGACCAATCCTCTCGAGGATCTCGAATGGTCCAATGTACCTGGGGTTTAACTTCCCGCGTTTACCGAATCGGATTACGCCTTTCCAAGGCGATACTTTCAAGAGTCATCGGTCCCCAACCTGGAACTCTAGTAGTTTGCGTCTCACGTCAGCATAACTTTTCGGACGATCACGTGCAGCTTTGTGTTTGTTTTGAATTTCGAAGATCTTTTCGGTGGTTTCGTGTATGAGTTCAGGACCAATGAGTTGACTGTCTCCCACTTCTGTCCAACAAATAGGTGAGCGGCACTTACGACCGTACAGTGCCTCGAAAGGTGCAGCCTTAATGCTGGTGTGTGTAACACCTGGTCAAAAAGTCAATTTTCACGCCAGATTTAAACTTTGACTAATTGTATTTTTATAAACAATTATAACCAAGATTCATTTTAGTAATTCAAGTGAAGTATTTTTATTTAAAATTATTACGAAATAATATAAACAAATGATAATTTTAAAATATTATTTATTTTACGATCGGGTACAAAAACACGGGTATTTTGTACTGTGGTTGGAGACCACGGTCCCCAAAATGGGGATCTGAGTTTGGATAAAACCCAAATCCCCTCCCCATTTCCATCTCATTTCATTTCTCCTCCTCCTTTTTCACCCACCAAACTCTTTCCATCTACACCACCCATCACAGCCGCCGCCGCCGGTCACCACCGCCGGACACCACCACCGCCGTCATCATCATCATCATCTTCGGGATCATCATCACCATCAACAAGCATTCATCATCATCACCATCTTCTTCTTCATCCTCAAGAACACCATCATCATCCAAACCCTCGAATCTTCAAATCGTAATGATTTCTTCACTTTTTCTTGTTATTCCTTGTTAAAAACACTTAATATATCATGTATTAACATTATAACAACAAGCTTCGGCCTAAAAATGGGTTAGATTGCGTTTTTGGTGGTGAAATCGTCGAACAGGTCGAAGTGTCGCCCACAGACCAGCAGCGTAGCGTCACTTAATGCGTCACTTAAGTGACGCACTGAGTGTCGCTAAAAAACCCTAGTTTTGCATCATTTGCCTAAGTGCCGCATAAAACCCCTTTTTCCCGACACTTACATCCGTCACTGGTCCAGTGACGCCTAACACTCCCAACCAACACTTCAAACTCTGACATCAGCCTGACACTGCCTTAGTGACGCCTTTAACTCAGATTACACTAATTTATACGACACTTCTTAAGTGTCGATCCTTATGCGTCACTTTCCCAAGTGACGGTATCACTTCAGAATTTCCCATTTTAATGTGGCACTTCCTGAGTGTCGCATAAACCCCAAAGTGACGCTATAAGTGTCGCTAAAAACAGAATGTTTACAACTCATTTTTCACTAAGTGTCGAGACTCAAATTTTACTACCTAATTTTACTCCGAAATGGAATTTAAGAGCGTTTTCACTACAGCAACATAATAGAAATAAAAATTTTCCAAGCTGACTTGGCAGCTCGACCCCAACCAGGGGCTCTACCCCTTGGACCCCGCCAGGGGTTGCCACCCCTTGGACACCGCTACCAGGGGCGCTGCCCCCGGACCCCCGTACACGGTTTCCAAACCTGAACGACAAATAGATACTTCCACAACTCGCTTAGACAGACTGATCTATCTCTTACTTATACAACCTCACGTGTTTAGGACACTAGGAGGTTACCATTCAGAAGACACGCGTATCTTAGGATCGCCGACAACTCACAGGTGAGTTTCATAGCCCCACTCTTTCAACTGTTTTACTGTTTTCGGGGTGTGATGTAACCTAAAAAGTCATGTTTTTAGGCACATTATTCAACACTTATTGGACTTATGTTTGGTGAAAACATCTTAAAACATCTATTATTTACTTGAAATCACCAAAGTAGTCTAATTATAGGCGTTGCTGTTAAAATCACTAAAAACATCCGTTTATCACGCAAAACGAGGCAAATAATGTCACCTTAAAATATCCCCTTCTTAATTTACTTATGGAATTAGATCTTAATTCATATTTTATGATTCCATAGGGAAATCCAAGACCGAGGGTGAAAGAATCAGAAGAAACAGACGAAGAACGGAGAAGATGTGCAGTCTGGAAGCCCGCCGATCGTCATCCGGAACACGCAAAAGTCAAACACTTCCAAATTTGGAAAACTTAGTGTCATTAGAAGCGTAACAGAAAAACGAAGCCAACGGCGCAAGAATCAAGCAAAACGGACTCCAAACGAAGAAGATACGGACGAACCAAGCAACCGAGAAGTCAACGGAGGCCAAATAGAGCACCAACCCCCCCCCCCCCTACCACCAAGGGTGCTGTATACGGGGTCTTTTGCCTTGTGAGGTTCCGTTTGACCCCCCTTGGTCCGCTTGTCCCGTATGATGCTTTGGTGCTTGTTCTTGGTGCTTAAGGACTTGTACCATGGCTACCTCCATTCTCCTATAAATAGTGGACTCATTTCTCATTTCCAACACACCTCATTCTCACATTTCACACTCTCTCTAGTTTTCATTCTCTCTCTAGCACTACTCTTAGGAGTTAGAGGATAATTAGTTTAGTAGTTAGTTAGTTTCTCTCTCTAGCACTTCTCTAAGGAGTTAGAGGAGAATCAATAGGGCAGCTTTTGTAATAGAGTTGGAATTCTTGGAGGATCACCTTTGTAATATTGTTCGGGATATTTCGGAGCTCTGTCCGTGTAATCTTTCAGCTAATATTCAATCTACGCATTACTTTCGGTTATTTCTATCCTTATCTCTCATAATGTTGCATGCTATTATTATGTTTGATTTAGGATACATTGCCATGATTAGTGAGTAGATTATCTATTGTGTTTGTTGTGATATAGTTAGTCGTTAATTGGGATGATGTCATTATGAAACAACGGAGGTAACGTTATACGGATTTCATTTGTATAGCGCCGGAAACATCACGAATGTGTGGAGTACGGAACGTGGAAGTTATGAAAGTCGTGGGCACAATCTGTTGTGGAATAATGTTCCTAACTATATATTATAAATGAAAACTCAGTGCTTTGATTACATGTTCCATCCATGATCTTAAATCAATTAATACCCTTCCACCGATAAACGTGGTTAAAACCTTTTTGATAAGACGTCATATCAGGGGTAATTAACTATCTGTGTTTTGTTATAAAGCTGTGGAAATACTAAACTAGTAGTGTACACTGTGAATAACTCTTGATTAAATATCTGAGTTTAAATAACATGGTCTAGTTTTGAAGCCGTGGAAATACTGTTTTAAACAAGTACTGTACACTGTGATTAAAATAGGGATTTATTGGTTAATATCGAGTGAGGGTTGGTTTAAATCATAAATGGAGAAACTCTGATCTAAAATACAAACTTAGTTTATGAATCCAGAAAGGAAGACGTTGAATCATTAAGGATTCTAACCCTTGTCTATCACCTCTGGATTCTACATAACCATTGATGGAAAGTAATCAAACACCAACCATGTCTTAATCTTAAATGTTTTATTCAATTAAGTATTACTGTGGTGTTAAGAACGATCGGACCGTTAGCGGGTCTGTTACTCTATCCATGCACCCAGGAATCTTTGTATTCCAGAAAAGGGTCATTGTTCCGTCACAAGGGCAATGTTGAGAGTTGAACAGCCTCCTCCGATCAGAATCATAACAGCTTAGTACTCAGTGACATGCTGATTAAGCAATCAATCAGTAGGGTGCTAATGCTTACACCATAAATACTTAAGACAAATAAAATACAAATCTTTATAAAGACGTTTTCATTACTTAACTAAAACATCATCCCAATGCAAGGCTAACGAAGTCACAACAAACACCCCCTTTATCCTGACTGCTTTCCATTTTATTTTACTTTATTGCCTAGTTTAAATTAGTAGTATAAATTAGAAAACCAACCAAAACAAATTCCCAACTATTTTATAAAAACCCTTCACTAGCTTGAATCGGACATCGTGATTACTTTGTTTCACAATACAGTTGATTTTAAAGAATGACCCTAGGTCATACTTGCTGCTTTACACCTCTAGGTTACACAGCACTAGTAAACTTAGGCCCCAGCAAATATAAATTTAAAACTCTCCACCGACACGCCACTGATGGCCGGTCCAAGGACAGGGTAAAACCTGACCGACCGCTGGTGGCGCGTCAGGGTGAGACACATGCACAATTACTGTTTTCAAATTATAATGATAAACTTTTATAATTCACAATTATATATATTACTGTATGTAATACAATTGTGTAATACTTAGGAATTACACACGTCATATTGTTGTAGAACAATATCGTAGCTTAACCGGGATAGGCGACCACCGTTGAAAACCAACTACCATTACATGACTTGATTTAGTCATCACTACCTATTGAACATATTGTCGCGGGACAATACTATTACATCCACTTGAACTGGTTAGTTCTACTTACACTGTACAATATCTAGACTCTTACAGGATTAGTCTTCCTTTTAGGAACTAATACTGCCCATACAAATCAGGATCTCTATATACTCGCTAGGCTGAGGCTAGGAGTATACGTTAGTAGCATACGTTAGTATAGAATCCATATACTAATGCAAACAAATAGGTGATGATTAGTCATACCTAGGCTCATTGTGATACAACAAATAGTTAAGGACTGTATATGCATACTTAGCTACAATCAATCAATTTCATGTGCTACATGATACACAATTTAAGGTGTTTACCAATTCAACATATATATATACGTATAGATATATATACGCATACTTGTACTTCATCTCGAGCACTCGGTGCTAACTACAATTAACTATGTATGTAGGTATACGTACACGCATACAAATACAATCAATTTAGTCGGGCATGTCGTAGTACTGCCGACTCTCATTTACTCTAGTCGGACATGTCATTGTACTGTCGGCTCAATTATCTCAAGTCGGGCATGTCGTAGTACTGCCGGCTCAATCACATACGTTGCTTGCGAGCAATGCGGTCGATGCCTGATTAGGCACAAAATGATGCCACGGTAAAGTGGGCACAAAACGATGCCACGGTATTGCAGTGGGCACAAGTACGATATCGCGGTAAAGCGATACACTCGATGGATGGGCGAGCTTATGCTCGTGATCCACACTCATTCACGGATGAGCTAGCTTATGCTCGTGATCCGCAATAAGTTAACGGTTCGGTGAGGTTATCAAGCGAGGCCGTTAGCTCAATCATGTCCGGGTTAGCTTACACTAACTGGTCAAACGGACACACTAAACATTTCAATCATAGTTCTGCGAAACTACAATTATTTGCAATATGTCCGGGTTAGCTCACACTAACTGGTCAAACGGACATACAAAACATTCAATCATAGATCTGCGGGTCTACAATTAACTGTTGCTGGATGCAATACACTAGTTACTCAATTATAGTCTGCGGGACTACAATTTAATTTTTACTGGACACCACATATTATGCCACGGCGGCATCCTCACGTTTTAATACAACATAAGTAACATCATTACTCGTTAATATATGACGCGGTCATACAATCACACGATTCATACTCAGGCATGTATTGCCTCACGTCTGTAGATTCAATTATTCCTGATAGGTATCTAGGCATAGTATGCCACACTCGTTATGTACTTAGGTAGACGTCACCACTATTTGGGGTATGAAATACCCCGTTAGAGTTATATACATTGGTATTACAATAACATAACAATACAATTCAAATCGTGGATTTTGAAATCATTTTCAAAACATAAAAGGTTTATACTTTATGTTTCAACTCTCAATTTTATGATCTCACCAGCTTTATAGCTGACTCATTTTAGCATGTGTTCTCAGGTGCCCAGCAGGATTAGGATTGCTACAAGATTATGCTAGCTCGAGTCGCATGTTTTCAAACAACTGGATTTCTCTGCATAACTTTTGTATTACAAACTATGTATTGAAATTATTTTGCGAACTCGCAACTTGTATACACTTTTATTTTGGAAATGTATAACTATTTTCAAACGTCTCATTTAGAGTCGTTCATTATTTACCTTTGTGCTTATGATATTTGATTTGGTAACACCCGACCCGACCGCTTCCGCAACCCGAAATTTGAGGGTGTTACAGTGTGATAGCTGTTGTTGTACGAAAACTCACACAACGGTAGGTGGTTTTCCCAGTTTGCACCAAAATCAACTACGCAAGCTCGTAGCATATCTTCCAGTGTTTGGATTGTTCGTTCACTTTTGCCGTCGGTTTGAGGATGATATGCAGTACTCATATCCAGACGAGTACCCAATGATTTCTGAAGTGATTGCCAAAAGTGAGATATGAAATGACTATCTCTGTCAGAGATGATCGAAATGGAACACCGTGTCGGGATACAATCTCCTTGAGATAGATTCGTGTGAGGCGTTCCATTTTATCGGTTTCTTTGATTGCGAAAAAGTGAGCAGATTTTGTGAGACGATCCACGATCACCCAAATGGTATCGCAACCGCTCGATGTTCTAGGGAGTTTGGTTATGAAATCCATGGCGATCTGCTCCCATTTCCATTGAGGTATTTCTAGCTGCTGAAGCAAACCAGAGGGGTTCTGATATTCGGATTTGACTTTTGAGCAAGTAAGACACTTGCTGACGTATGTGGCGATTTCAGCTTTCATGTTCGGCCACCAATAAAGTTCTTTGATGCCGTGATACATTTTGTCGGATCCAGGATGGATAGAATATTTGGACTTGTGAGCTTCGTCCATCACCAAGTCCCAAAGATTTCAAAAATTAGGCAACCAGATTCGATTAGAGAAGTACCTAACTCCGTTAGGTTTGATTTCAAATTGTTTATCCATGCCTCGCAAGGCTTCGCTTTTGATGTCTTCAGGTTTCAAGGCTTCGAGTTGAGCGGTGAGAATCTGAATGGTAAGATCATTGTGAATGGTCATACTGAGGGCTCGGACTCGAAGTGGTTTCGATCGTTCTTTTCGACTGAGAGCATCAGCAACAACGTTTGCCTTCCCTGGATGGTATTTGATTTCGCAATCGTAGTCGGTAAGCAACTCGACCCATCGACGTTGCCTCATGTTGAGATCTTTCTGATCGAATATGTGCTGGAGACTTTTGTGGTCGGTAAAGATTGTGCACTTAGTGCCGTAAAGATAATGTCTCCAGATTTTGAGTGCAAAGACGACAGCTCCAAGTTCGAGATCATGAGTGGTGTAGTTCTTTTCGTGAAATTTGAGCTGTCGGGAGGCGTAAGCAATGACCTTGTCTCGTTGCATCAACACACAACCGAGACCTTGGTGAGAAGCATCGCAGTATACCACGAAGTCATCGTTGCCTTCGGGTAATGATAGAATAGGTGCACTGCAAAGCTTTTGTTTGAGTAGTTGAAATGCTGACTCTTGTTTATCAGTCCAATCGAACTTCTTGTCTTTCTGAGTCAGTGTGGTGAGTGGTTGGGCTATTTTCGAGAAGTTTTCAATTGTAACACCCCCAAATTCACTATTTGGCGGAAGCAAGTTTTGGGGTGCTACTAATCAAATATCACAGCACAAAGATAAAGCAAACGACATCTATATGCAACGTTTGTAAATTAGTTACATTCCCATAGATATAATGTTTGAAAACTTAGTGTTTTCGTATACAAAAATGTAGTTTCCTAGAGTCCACGCGTATAGCGGGAGATTCTATTACATAATCGAAATATACCAAAGATAATGCTAAGAATCTCCGTTAATGCAGTTGTGGTGAAGTCATGCGACTCTAGCTAAAGTCCTGGAGTAATCCTACTCCGTCTGTGTACCTGAAAAAACATGCTAAAAAGGTCAACACGAATGTTGGTGAATCTCACAGGCTTGTAAGTAATACTAGTTTTGAACACAAGATTTCATCAGTAGTGCCCGTAGGCGAAAAATCAGTATTTGCAATCTAGCAAATGTAAAACCAGTATTTGCAATCCAGCTGATGTCGTGTAAACGGGGATTTAGTTTTAAAATGGAAAATACATAACTTACTACACACAACACAGGCAAGAATACCTGATCATATATAGTATAGCTCAGTAAGTCCGAGTCGAACACAGGGAACGGATATCAATATTAAATAAATTGGAAATTAATACAAATAATGAAAACAATGAATATTGGGGGGCGTTTTAGTTCCGATCGAACAATTGATAAACAATTATAAGAAATGATTTATTAACAAAACTTAATTATAAAATAAAGAAATACCAAAATAATTACTTAAATAAAAGATTTAATTCAAATGATAAAATAAATGCATTTGCTTAGATTACTTTCCTTAAAATCTGGAAATCACTTTATTTAGAATGCTCACGTATGGATTTTATTGTGCTATAACAAATGTATCAATTTTCCTTACAAGATAAATTGAATTAACACAATTAAGAAAGACATGAAGTTGTTTTCAACCCGCTAATAGTTCAATTTAACGTTGCCCACCTAATTGTGTTTTATATTAATTCAACACCGTTTATGTGATTTATTCTCATAACTTGAATCAACAAAGTCTATAACTATTTCTAGTTATCTTGTTCATCAATAAATATTACCAATTATTATCCCTAACCCGTCAAACTCAATCTATTCGGTGATAATTCTCAATTAAAACCAACAATCATCAATAATCTTATGATCAAAAGGAACTCAATCTCAATTAATCATAAAACCACGTTAGGTAATTAGCAATATTCATTCAATAACCAAGGATCAACGAATAAACACACAAACTTGAATAAAATCCAATACGATTTGCATTTTTAATAATCAATCCATCATTTAAGTATTATCATCTAAGCAAACACACAAAATACTTAGCCAATCATGCTATTACAGATAATCATATTCGAATAAATACTAGAAATCATAATCAAATGAAAGATAGAAACGAATTCGAACCGAGAAACCAAAAGAATGATTGAACAATCGAAAGGGCTTCAAATCTTCTTGCTTTCTACCTTCTTGTGCCTCCAAAACATCATCAAAAAGCCTCTGGAACAAGCTTTAGTCGACTTAGGGTTTATGGTGGAAGTTAGGGTTAAAATGAGGCAAAGTGAAAATTTAAGGATTCTGACCGACCAATCCATACGCCGTATGGATGTCCATACGCCGTATGGATTGCAAAACTAGCCCACGGCCAAAAAATGAAAGTTGTAGCCCTGTTTGTTAGCTAAATTCTCCAAGTTGAATCACCCCAATCGGAGTTCGTATGAAGAAGTTATGGCCAAAATACTAACGCATAGCCGAAAACTCAGCTTTTACACTTTTCTTCATTTTCAACTCATCTTTCATTCTCTTTCCGATTCGAGCTTCATTTACACTTATTCCAATCCAATATTGCCTATCTTCACTCTCTTAGCTTCTTTTCGTCGATCCAATCTTCTCTTGTCCAATGTTTTATTCTTTTAGTAACTTTTCTTCCAAATAAGCTCGTTTTCCGTTCCTTTTTGATCCAAGCTCCAATAAATCTCCTAAATGCAAATATGAACGAAATAAGTATCTTATTCACACAAAATGCATTAGAAACCTATCAAACAAAGGGGTAATTAGTACTATAATTTAGTACATTTTGGCGTTTATCACCAGCAAATGTAAAACCAATATTTGCAATCCAGCAAATGTAAGTAAGTTATACCGTTGCCATGAGGCTCATAATCGAAGCTTAACCCGTAAGTAATAAGTTGCTCCCGTGACATGCTCGTAACTGAGCAAGCATATGTAACGAATAATAGTCGCCCGTTTATACAGAATGGTTCGTGGTAGCGCTACTACCCCGGGCGGGGAGGGTCATTTCCCTAATGGATCCATTAACTAGTGTTCGCGCTTAAGTCCATAACTAATGATATATGATGGAGAGACTTCTGTAAGTAGTAAATAACTCATGCAATTCCGTTTGGTATAGTAAGCAGTTTAGTACTTGTGTTCAAGAAAAATCAGTAGCATGTATCTCCCCCAATAAGAGAAACAGTAAAAGTGGGGCCGTAAGACTCACCTGAGTCTTGTAGTAATCAGTAGAAAATAGCAAGTAGTAAGTAAAGCAAGTAGGTTCTCCGAACCCGTAACCTTCAAATGCCTAAACATATGAGGTTATGTAAGTATGTGTCTTGTGAGACGTTTCGTTTAGTTGTACACAACTAGTTTATCCAATGTTTGTCCGTATGTTTGTAATTGTTTGTTGTTGGAAAACATGTTTGGCCCGTTGGTGACGGTTTGTAGCAATAGTTCTAAGCTGTTGTTATTGCGTTGAAACATCGTATATTAGAATGACTTTGCAATAGTAAATTGCTTCAAAATTCTGATCCTGCGACACAATTTGCGACACAAGGATTCGGTATGCGACACAAGGGTTGTGTCGCATAGGAATGCGACACAAGAGCTTAGCGACACAAGGGTTATGTCGCATAAGCGTTCGATGCTAAATCAATAGCGACATAAGGGTACGACACATTTGGTTTATAAAAACATTTGTCGAGATATTTAAATTATTTGATTCGCGTTTAATACGTTTTTGCTAAAATACTCATAATGTTGTCGCGTTAATCTAATAGCGTCCGTTCGAGTATGTATTTATACACTAAAATACGTTCCCATTATTTAAGTAAGTTTTGTCACCAACGTCCAAGTAAAATGTATCGGACTCCGTCCGGTTAATCCGTACGATTTATCCAAATCGTGTAAGTACACACATATATATAAATCACCTTATATATACAAATAGAGTCTGTAATTAGTCCTATTACATACTAATTACAACTAGTTACAAATAATTAGGCATAATCAATTATCCTAATTAGGCAGGTGTTACATTCTCCCCTTGTTAAAGGAAATTCGTCCCGAAATTAGCTCGAGTGTACGGACGGTGCTTTGTATGGGAAGAGATGTGGGTATTTCTGTCGCATTTGGTCTTCCCGTTCCTAGGTGATTTCAGAACCACGTCTAGAATTCCACCTGACTTTTACGATGGGAATACGACTCTGTTTCAATTGCTTGACCTCACGGTCCATGATTTCCATAGGTTCCTCGACAAAATGAAGTTTATCATTGATTTGGATTTCGTCGAGCGGTATTATTAGCATCTCGTTAGACAGACACTTCTTCAGGTTAGAAATGTGAAAAGCGTTGTGAACGCTGCTAAGCTCAGCAGGAAGTTGCAGGCGGTATGCCACTGGACTAATCCTTTCAAGGATTTCGAATGGTCCGATGTATCTAGGGTTTAGTTTGCCTCGCTTTCCGAATCGAATGACACCTTTCCACGGTGCCACTTTGAGAAGTACCTTGTCCCCTACCTGGAACTCAAGGTGTTTGCATCTCACGTCAGCATAGCTTTTCTGACGATCACGTGCGGCTTTCAGCCGGTTTTGAATACCAATGATTTTCTCAGTAGTTTCGTGAATGATTTCCGGACCCGTGAGTTGGGAATCTCCTAACTCAGTCCAACAGATAGGTGATCGGCACTTACGCCCGTAGAGTGCCTCGAAGGGTGCAGCCTTAATGCTGGTATGGTAACTATTGTTGTACGAGAACTCGCACAACGGTAAGTGGCTTTCCCAAGAAGTACCGAAGTCCACTACGTAGGCTCGTAGCATATCCTCCAGTGTTTGGATGGTTCGCTCGTTTTGACCATCGGTTTGCGGGTGATAAGCTGTACTCATATCCAGACGAGTACCGAAAGATTTCTGTAACGATTACCAAAAGTCGGAAGTAAAACGGCTGTCTCTATCCGAGATGAACGAGATAGGTACACCGTGTCGCGAAACAATTTCTTTGATGTAGATGCGAGCCAAACGCTCCATCTTGTCAGTTTCCTTGATGGCCAGAAAATGAGCAGATTTTGTGAGACGGTCCACAATCACCCAAATGGTATTGCAACCGCTCGAAGTTTTTGGTAGTTTGGTAATGAAGTCCATGGCAATTTGCTCCCATTTCCATTGAGGAATTTCAGGTTGTTGGAGCAATCCCGAGGGTCTTTGGTGTTCGGTCTTGACTTTGGAACAGGTTAAGCATTTACTGACGTACATGGCGATGTCAGCTTTCAAGTTAGGCCACTAATACAACCCTTTGACATCGTGATACATCTTGTCAGAACCAGGATGTATAGAGTATCGAGATTTGTGAGCTTCAGCCATCACCAAATCTCGCAAGTTTCCGAATTTGGGTAACCACACCCGGTTAGAGAAGTATCGAGTCTCATCGGGTTTGATTTCGAATTGTTTATCCAAGCCTTGTAAGGCTTCATTTTTCAGGTTTTCATCGCTGAGTGCTTCAAGCTGAGTGGTAAGGATTTGAGCAGGGAGCTCGTTACGAATTGTCATAGAAAGTGCTCGGACTCGAAGGGGTTTCACTCGTTCTTTTCGGCTTAAGGCATCGGTAACTACGTTTGCCTTGCCCGGATGGTATTTGATCTCGCAGTCGTAGTCACTAAGTAACTCAACCCAACGACGTTGCCTCATGTTTAGATCCTTCTGATCGAATATGTGTTGGAGACTTTTGTGATCGGTAAAGATAGTGCTTTTCGTACCGTAGAGATAATGTCTCCAGATTTTTAATGCGAAGACCACGGCACCTAACTCGAGGTCGTGGGTCGTATAGTTTTTCTCGTGGATTTTTAGTTGTCGTGAGGCATAGGCAATGACTTTTTCCCGTTGCATTAACAAGCAACCAAGTCCTTGGTGTGAGGTGTCGCAATAAACTACGAAGTCATCGGTGCCCTCGGGTAAGGACAAGATTGGTGCACTGCAAAGTTTGTGTTTCAATAGCTGGAAAGCTGACTCTTGTTTATCAGTCCAATCGAACTTCTTATCCTTCTGAGTCAGTGTTGTTAAGGGAACAGCTATTCTTGAAAAGTTTTCAATGAATCGGCGGTAATAACCAGCAAGACCTAAGAAGTGTCTCACTTCGGTTGGAGTGGTCGGTGACTCCCAGCCCTTGATTGCTTCAATATTGGCGGGATCAACATGAATTCCCTGGCTGTCAATCACGTATCCGAGGAATTGAACGGTTCGAATCCAGAACTCACACTTAGAGAATTTGGCATATAACTATTCGTGTCTAAGGAGTCCTAGAATGGTTTTCAGATGTTGAGCATGTTCCTGTTCATTGCGAGAGTAAATCAGGATATCATCGATAAACACAATGACGAATTTGTCAAGATATGGTTTGCACACCCGATTCATAAGGTCCATGAATACGGCCGGTGCGTTGGTTAAACCGAATGGCATCACATGGAATTCGTAATGCCCATAACGAGTCCGGAAAGCTGTCTTTGGGATATCATTGTCGCAGACTCGGAGTTGATGATAACCTGACCGTAGATCAATCTTTCAGTAAACACTCGATCCCTGGAGTTGGTCAAATTGGTCATCGATTCTAGGAAGAGGTTACCGATTCTTTATGGTTAGCTTATTCAGCTCTCGATAGTCGATACACATGCGGAAAGATCCATCTTTCTTTTTCATGAATAAGACCGGAGCTCCCCAAGGCGAGGAACTTGGTCGAATAAATCCTCTGTCCAGGAGTTCCTGTAGTTGGTTAGACAACTCCTGCATTTTGGATGGTGCTAGACGGTATGGGGCTCGTGCCACGGGTGCAGCCCCTGGCACAAATTCGATTTGAAATTCAATTTGTCTAGGTGGCGGAAGTCCGGCCAAATCCTCATGAAAGACTTCCGGGAAATCCCGCACGATTGGAACATCCTCAAGTCGCTTCTCCTCCGACTTCTTCTCCGTTACATGTGCGAGGATGGCTTGATACCCTTTTCGCAGATATTTTCTAGTTTTTAGGCAGGATACAATATTCAGATTCCGTCTGCCGGTCTCCCCTTGTAGGACTAAGGTTCCACCGGAGACAAGAGGTATGCGAACGAGTTTGTCATAACAGATGATTTCAGCTCGGTGCTCGGATAACCAATCCATACCGACAATAATATCGAAGCTGCCGATCTCGACAGGGATTAAATCATTGGAAAACGTCTCGTTCGTAAGGTTAAGTGTGCAGTTGCGTATGATGCTATCAGTCTCAATCAGTTTGCCGTTAGCAAGTTCTACAATGTATTTAGCATCTAAGGCAGTTGGAGTTATATCAAGTAAAGGGCTAAATTTCTCAGAAATGAAACTTCTATCGGCACCAGTATCAAATAATACAGAAGCAGTAAGATCGTTGAGAAGGAACGTACCCGTCACGACATTCGGGTCTTGTCTGGCTTCCCCAGCCTTGATAACAAATGCTCTACCGCGAGCAGGGTTGTTTTTTTTCAGCTTTGGGCAATCTTTCTTGAAATGCCCTGAATTTCCGCACCCAAAGCAGGCCTTTGGTGCACTAGTGTTGGGGGTAGGAACGTTGGCCCGGCAATCCTTGGATAGATGCCCGAACCGTTTGCAGTTGGAGCAAGGGCAAGAACCGTCATGATGGCGGTTGCATTTAGAACAGTAGGGTTTGTTCCCGATGTACCATTTCTTTTCCGAAGTTCCCGATGAATAAGCCTTAACAGACTCAGGCTTTTTGTTGGAGGTTAGGTTGGATAAGTTGGGGTTTCCTTCCCATTTGCGTTTGTTGTTTGCAGATGGGGTTGAAGTTGTGCCACGGCGGACAGAATTTACCGTTAGCTCGTGGGCCATACGAATGGCGCTCTGAATAGTACCCGGTTTGGATGAAGTCACCAGGTCTTGGAGTCTCTCGGGAAGTCCATCAATGTATTTCTCGATCCTCTTGTACTCAGGATCGACCATGGATGGGCACAGAAGTGCCAGTTGGTGGAAACGGTTGGTGTAACCGGTGATGTCATCACCCTGCATTTTGTGGTTCCAGAATTGTAACACCCTGAAATTGGGCCCGGTAGAATCAGGTATTTATTTAAATTTAAATACGTACATTTAATTGTCTGAATATGTTGGATTGTGAAATAAATGGGTAAATAAGCCTCAGGAGATATTGTGACTAGTAAAATATTATTTGTTATAAATAATCTTAGACGACGGTAAAATAAAATAATTTTCTCGCAATTAGTATTTAGGTTCCAGACAATAGATCAAAAGATGGTATAATATGGTACTGTGATTAAATGAGGAGGGCTTTAACTAAAAGGGGAGGTCGATCATTTTTCCCCAATTCCAATTTCCTTATCAAACTTATTAACCTAACTCAATTTAACTTAAATCCTTTCAAATCAAAAGATTACACCAAATAAATTGAAGATTGAAGCTTGGAAACATTAAGATCATCATCATCACCAACTTGTTTTGCTCTCTCCATCTTGTAAGTTTTGTTTTTTTTAGTTTGAATGGAAATGTTTAGGTTAGAAGTGATTAGAATGAATTGTGGCGATTTGATGATTTAAACTATGTTATATGATGTTACTAGGTGTTTTGATAGCTAAATATTGGTATAGAGTTGTGTTATAAATGAGTTTTGGTCGATTTTGTGGTTTTTGGTTCGAACATGAATAGTGTAGAATCGCAGGTTTGGAAAACGAGGGAATACGATCGTATTCCAGGGAGTACGTTCGTATTCCTGGGAATACGGCGTATTCCCAACCGTATTCCCAATCGTATTCCTTAAATGAAGGTCTGATCAAAACTGAGCTGGAAAATGGTCGGGAATACGGCGTATTCCCTTGAATACGGTCGTATTCCCGGGAGTACGGCGTACTCGTGGACCGTATTCACGGGAATACGGCGTATTCAATTGAGTACGATCGTATTCCCATGTTTCGACTGGGCAATTTTTCGATTGAGCTTAATTATGTAATTTAGCTTGTACATTTTATTTATATTGCTTAGTATATGATTGATTTTGGATATTAAGTAAATATGAATGATGATTACTTAAGTGTTTGAGTTAAAGGCAATGTGTTATATGATAGGAGATGAGTGCTTCTTGACAACATGTGTGTACATTATATAGATATTACGAAAGGTTTGGATTGAGTTACTGACTCACGTGTTTTGATGTGTTTACAGACAAGGCGAAGACTCAGTGAGTTTAGTCACTTGAGTAACTGAAGTTAAAGTGGACAGGTGAGTGGACTTTGATCTGTCACTATGTTTGGTGATCACTTATGTGGTTACTTCAAGTGTTAATTATGCATTCTTGTGTTAAGGCATATTGTGAAGTAGAAGCAAGTGTTAAGAAACCTTTGGGTGATTGTGTTAAAGAGGTCAATCTTGTTGGACGTTTTGCTACAGGTTAGTCAACACGAGAGTTGTGAACATGTGTTGTGAATGGAGCTTGTGTTGACTAAAGGTAGTAAATCGTTATCGGTTAACCACTGTATTGGCCTGCAGTTGGTGTAAGTGTCGCTTGGTGGGCCACCGCGGCTGAGGGTGCCACAAGGGCCACCGATCCTCTAGTGATGTTGAGTCAAAGTGTTAAATGTTGTAGACTCATGGTGTTAAACTAAGTGTAGTGTTAGTGATGAGTTAACTCACTTAGCTTCGTGCTAATCCCTCGTTGTTTACTCCTTGCAGGTTAATATATTTTGTTAAGGGCGGGTCTCGGAGTAAATTGAAGGAATGTTCGACAAGGATGAAAACTCTGATGACTTTTGTACTACTCTAAATGTTTTGATAAAGTAACGCCCATCTAATTTGTGTAGTTATATAAAGAAGTACTTATGTAAATGGTTATGTATATTTTGGATAATCCAAGGTTATATATATATATATGGGATATTGCTTCCGCGATGTTTTAAAAAAAAAAAAAAATTATATATATGTGTTCTAAATTAGGGGCATTATAAGTTGGTATCAGAGCTTAGATTTAGGCGAATTGAACAACTTAGAGTGTTTAATCCCAAATCTAGTGTCAAGTTGTCAAACATTCCGGGTTGTGGGATTAGCTATAGTGTGAAATGTGTTAGTATGTTAGTACTAACAATTAACAAGTGTTGAGATGTGTTTTGATGACAGATGGCAGAAAATGAGCAACCACCCCGTACTCTCTATAATGTCTCGACTGTTCACTCCGCCCCAGAAGACGTGGATCATAATGGTACTTCGAATCCGGTAAATACAGAAGTTGAAACTAGTCAAGATTATATAATAAGATTAGAGAACATGGTAGTTGAACTTGAGAGAGAACGTGCAGGGTCATCTCAACGATCCATTCCTATTTATTCGCATGTTGCTACTACTACTCCTCCCATTACTGCTTCTACTTGGATTCCGGTTATTTTTCCTCATGTTTCACAACAACAGCAGCAGGGTTATGATTTTTAGTCATCAATGCCGTTTCCTTCATTTGGATCGACTGGTTATCAGGCACATTTGTTTCCACCCTTTCAGGTGTCGAAGAAAGGATGTTCTCTCAAAACTTTTATGTCTAGTAAACCATCCTCTTACTCTGGAAGTCCTGATCCTACGGTTACCTTAGACTGGTTGCGTGATGTAGAAAGAAAGTAAGAGGTTTGTCATTGTGATGAGGAAGACAAAGTTCCCTATACTGTCCAATTGTTGAAAGGTGAAGCTATGTCGTGGTGGGATTCGATAACTGCTCATTTCACTCCCCAACAAAAGAGTTCTATTAAGTGGATGGATTTTCATGCCGAGGTATGCAAACAGTTCTGTTCGGAATATAATCTTGATCGTGTCAGGCAGGAATTTATGGATTTACGAAAAACTGATGAGATGTCAATCGATGAGCTTATCCGACAATTTTCTGAGAAATTAAGATTTGTGCAACAGTGGGTCCCGACTGAAAGAAACAAAATTAGTCACTTTGTGAAAACCTTACCTCCAGATTATCGTACCACTTTGAGAATGGCTAATAGTATTTCTCAGGCCTTTGAGTGGGCACGATCTGTTGATAGTGATGTTGTGGCTAGGAGGTTGCAAAATAAAGAAAGGTATGCACAGAAACCGAAGGGTGATTCTTCAGGTAAAGGAAAACAAAGATGGCAACCTTTTCAATCAAACAAGATTAGAATCTTGGAGATTTACATACATTACTTTTGTACTTACTGTTATGTATTAGAATCTCTAGGAATTTATACGAAACTCGAGCTTGTATTTTGAACTACTTATATATTAATGTAATAGCTTTTCGAACGTCTCATTTAGAGTCGTTCACTGTATCCTTTGTGCTTGTGATTATTGATTAGTAACACCCAAAACTCGCTTCCGCAAACTGTTAAATTTGGGGGTGTTACAGATTGGTATCAGAGCCTAAGGTTATAGTGAACTAGGTTGCATTTAGTTGGCCTAGACTATGACCGTTAGGCAGTATTCCTCATTAGGTATAACTGGTTCAGGAATTATAGCATACAAGTTTAATTTAACATAGCCTGATCAACTATGTACAATTAAATGAAGATGATGTGAGTTCTGAAAGGGGTTATGTTGAACCGGAATACATTAGCTGACTCTGACCCCGAGAGAACCGGGACTTTTACTTGATTGTGCTAGACACACACTAGGCGGTTATGTGTTATATATAAATGCATAGGCCTCATATTCCGTGTATACTTTCTTAGATCCTAAGTACCCAATAGGATTAAGAAACAAGCGATTACTACTTCGAACAAATTTCGGGACGAAATTCTCCTAACAAGGGGAGAATGTAACAACCCCAAAATTAGGGTAAATTTAAAATTTTCCTAATTACTTGTTTACTACTGTATTTAGTATGAAATAGGACTAAGTACGATAATTACTTACTATATATGTATATAGGTGATATATATATATATATATATATATATATATATATATATATATATATATACACACATATACGATTCGTTCAAATCGTATGAGATTACAAAAATACAAAATATGAACGTTGGTGACAACTTTTAAAAATAATGTGGATTTATCCAAACAAACATTATTTACTTTATTATATTACGAAAATATATTACACGTTATACGTTTTGTTTAAAACGTGACTTTACAGTACAAAAATGCGCGAGACGCGCCCGACACACGAAATAAACTCAAGTTATATTTTTATAACTCATTATTAAGTATTTTGACAAAATACTTCAAGTAAAAATATCCCGATTACACGCGTACAGTTAAAACGTTTAAAAACGTTACACAATTCGAATAAACGCACGATTCGCGACCGATGACCAAACGAAATCTCGAATATTATTTTAGTAACTTAAAATGTGTTATTTGAGTAAAACTTTTATTTAAAATATCGGGTTTTAAATCGTTAACAAAACGTATTATATAAAACGTTATACGATTAATTAAAACGTAAAACGACCGGGTAAACGAGCACCGCACTTAACGTAACTTTGGGGAAACAATTTAAACACCAAGTGGGGGTGGGACCCATGAGATTTCTGCTGAAATCTTCCCTCCCATACCTTTTCCCCCTTTTTCCTTTGATGATCTACTCACTCCATCCACCATATCTCATTTCATCTACTCCCACACTCCATCCAACTCTCTCCAATCTCTCTCCTTCCCTCCCCCTGCGATTTTAATCAGTCCAAGACCACCACCATCATCCACCACAAGCCACCACACTCATCTCCCTCATCCACCATCGGTTTTTGAAGCTCCAAGCAAGGAAACGAAGCTAGTCACCTCCTCATCACGTTTTCGACTCTAGATCTTTGATCTCGTTGTAAGGATCTCTTTTCCTTTGCTAGATTTACTTGGTTACTACTTATTAACATGTTTAGTTGCTTACTTAACAAAGAAATGTCCAAATATTTGGTTAAAACTCGTTTTTAAAACACTTATGTACATACCACTTCCTGGCCAGAAAAACCGTCGCACGAAAACAACCATAACTCGAGTTGTAGGTTAAATAAACGTGTGAGACCACTTGAAAAAGTTTGGTATTTTCGTCTTGAACAAAAAGTTCTTCTTTAGCTACTTCCAGAAATACACCCATTTTCGGCTATTACTTGATCTTTGGACATAGGTCTGTTCTGGACCGAATCCGACCCTTCGACATATTTATTTTTGTTTAAAATATTAAACGGACATATGAAAATACCATAAAATGCAGAAATGAACATTACATATAGTAGAACATGTGTGATTTTTGGTTAGACTTGAATCGGTCTAGAAGTTGGTTAAATAGAGTGTTCATCGAGTTCAAAATCTAGAAACTATAACCTTCGGCAGAAACTATAACCTTCGGCAGAAACTATAACCTTCGGCAGAAACTATAACCTTCGGCAGAAACTATAACCTTCGGCAGAAACTATAACCTTCGGCAGAAACCTTAACCTTCGGTAGAAACTATTCGGCAGAAACCATAACTTTCGGCAGAAACCTATAACTAGCAGTTTTAACTATAACAATTTAAATACGATACAACAATCAAAGTATAATAATAATAGTTGAGATTATTATTACCAAAAATTCACTAACGGGCCACACTTAATTACAAAAGATTACAAACGTACAAACAAATACTTGGACATTAACTAGTTTGGGAACAACTAGCATGGATACCTTACAAGTATTCCATTTACTTACTGAACCTTATGCGTATTAGGACGCTAAGGGCTGCTAGTTCGGATACTACTTTGCTTGCTTACTGTATTGTCTGCTAAACTCAGGTGAGTCTCACAGCCCCTATTTTACTGTTTAATACTCAGGGGTGAGATGCATTACTTGTTTTCATAAAACTGATAATGGCTGAGTTATCGCATGATTAGCATGACCTGCAATCATGGTGGCTTATGGCATTTTCTTACTGGTTTACTATGAATGATTTGGATTACATTCACGGGGGTACTATTATTTACTGTATGTTAAGCTTCAATTATGGTAGTTCGTGGAAACGCATGATTAGCATGACCTGCAATCATTACGGAGTGAACGATTGGCATGACCTGCGATCGTTACTCATTACGGTTAGCAAGACCTGCAACCACCTACTTACAAAGGATTAGCATGACCTGCAATCAATACTTAAGTGAACGATTAGCATGACCTGCGATCGTTACTTACTGGCTGGCTTACGATTTACAATTACTACTTGTGTGTTCAAACTGTTTACTTACTTACAAACCTGTGAGATTCACCAACCTTTTTGGTTGACCATTTTAGTAATGCTTCTCAGGTACACAACATCAGTAGGGATGCCCAGCAGGATAAGCTTACCTAGCTCGAGTCGCATGCATTTACAAGCTTGGAGATTTACATACATTACTTTTGTACTTACTGTTATGTATTAGAATCTCTAGGAATTTATACGAAACTCGAGCTTGTATTTTGAACTACTTATATATTAATGTAATAGCTTTTCGAACGTCTCATTTAGAGTCGTTCACTGTATCCTTTGTGCTTGTGATTATTGATTAGTAACACCCAAAACTCGCTTCCGCAAACTGTTAAATTTGGGGGTGTTACAATTGTACTTATCAAAATAATGTGTGTTGGACGTGTCACAAAGAAGGACATAGAGCGGGTGATTGTCCTGATGCAAGGAAGCAGGGTACGGGTGCGGCTAGAGGTTCCTCATCTTCTGGCCAGAAAAGGAAGATTCCACTAGCTGCTACGGGTCGAGCTTTTCAAATGACCGTGGATGATGCTGTGCTTACTGATGATGTGATTACTGGTCATTTCCTTGTTAACTCTGTACCAGCTCGTGTATTATTTGATTCTGGAGCAAATTACTCGTTTATATCAGTGCAATTTTGTGATAAACTGAAATTGATACCCTCTGTGATTTCTAATCCCTTAGAAGTTGAGGTAGCTGATGGTAAGACAGTTCCTGTTACCACATCGGTAGCCGGAGCTAGTATATTAATAGAGGATCATGAATTTCCAGTTTCTTTCCTATTGATGCAAATCCCTAGTTTTGATGTGGTTCTTGGTATGGACTGGCTGAGTCAAAATAAAGCCGACATCTCTTGTCATAAGAAGTTAATAAAAATCCCAGTTTCCAATCTATCTTATGTTGTGGCACGTGGGGAACGTGTAAAGGGTAGTATTCCGGTTATATCTATGATGAAGGCTAGGAAGTCTTTAGTTAAGGGTTGTGAATCCTTTGTGGCCTATGTTGTAGATGTCAAAGTATAAAAGAAATCCATTTCCGATATTCGGGTGGTTTCTGAATATTCGGATGTGTTTCCGGATGAATTGCCTGGTCTTCCCCCTGTAAGAGATGTAGAATACCAAATCGATTTAATTCCTGGTTCATCTCCAGTAGCAAGGGCTCCTTATAGATTAGCTCCTTCCGAAATCCGTGAAATGATGGGTCAGATTCAGGAATTGTTAGATAAGGGATTTATTAGGCCGAGTTCATCGCCGTGGGGTGCTCCCGTGTTGTTTGTGAAGAAGAAAGATGGTACTCTCCGTATGTGCATTGATTATCGGGAATTAAATAAGAGAACGGTGAAGAACAAATACCCATTGCCCAGAATTGATGAATTGTTTGATCAATTACAAGGATCCTCATATTTTTCCAAAATTGATTTGAGGTCGGGATATCATCAAGTCCGAGTTCGTCAGGAAGATATTCCTAAAACTGCTTTTCGCACGAGGTATGGCCACTATGAGTTTTTGGTTATGCCGTTCGGGTTAACGAATGCTCCTGCAATCTTTATGGATTTAATGAATCGGGTGTGTCGTCCCTATCTTGATCAGTTTGTGATTGTGTTTATCGACGATATTTTGATTTATTCCAAGTCTGAAGCGGATCATGAAATGCATCTGAGATTGATACTAGAAACTTTGAAAAGAGAGCAGCTTTATGCAAAGTTTTTGAAATGTGAGTTTTGGTTGCGTGAGGTGCAGTTTTTGGGACATATCATTTGTAAAGACGGGGTTAGAGTGGATCCGTCTAAAGTGAAAGCTGTTATGAATTGGAATGCGCCTAAGTCTCCTTCAGAAATTAAGAGTTTCCTTGGATTAGCAGGATACTACAGAAAGTTTATCAAAGATTTTTCTAAGATTGCGAACTCATTGACTAAGTTAACTCGGAAGGATGTGAAATTTCAGTGGACCGAACAACAAGAGGCAGCTTTTCAGACATTAAAGCAATTATTGTGTCAAGCCCCTGTTTTGGCGTTACCTGATGGGTCGGACGATTTTATTGTTTATTGTGATGCATCGCATACCGGATTAGGTGGTGTTTTAATGCAAAGAGATCGTGTAATTGCGTATGCTTCTAGACAACTTAAACCACATGAAAAGAATTATCCGACACATGATTTGGAGCTTGCGGCTGTAATTTTTGCCTTGAAGATTTGGAGACATTATTTGTATGGTACGAAATGTGAAATTTGCACGGATCATAAAAGCCTTCAGTACATGTTTTCGCAAAAAGAATTGAATATGCGTCAGAGGCGGTGGTTAGAATTGATTAAAGATTATGATTGCGAGATCCGTTATCACCCGGGTAAAGCAAATGTGGTTGCGGACGCGTTGAGTCGAAATATATCTAGTGACAAGAATTGTTTCATGCGATTAGAGGTGTCCTCTGATTTGATTTCTCAGCTAAGAGTCGCACAGATTGAAGCTTTATTGGATGTAAATTTGAAATATGAGATCATGTTGAAACGAAAGGATTTGTTAGTTGAGGATTCACGTGGGTTGAAAACTTTTCAGTCTCGGGTTTGGGTCCCGTTAATTGGTGGACTTCGTGAGTTAACTTTGACGGAGGTTCATAAATCGAGATTATCTATTCATCCCGGTAGTACAAAAATGTATAACGATTTGAAACCTCTTTATTGGTGGCCGACAATGAAAGCGGACGTAGCAAGATTTGTGGAATCATGTCATATATGTTCCCAAGTAAAAGCTGAACATCAAAAGCCTTATGGTTCGTTGAAACAATTGGAGATACCCGAGTGGAAATGGGAACACATCACTATGGATTTTGTCACCAAATTACCACGTACGCAGAAAGGCAACGATATGATTTAGGTTGTTGTTGATCGTTTAACTAAAAGCGCCCATTTTCTTGCGACCAGTGAAACCGCTTCTTTGACCCGTTTGGCTCAATTGTATATTAATGAGATTGTATCGAGGCACGGAATTCCATTATCTATTGTGTCAGATCGAGATTCCAGATTTGTGTCAGGCTTTTGGCAGAATCTTCAGAAAGAGTTAGGTACTCGAGTTAATCTTAGTACTGCATATCATCCTCAGACAGATGGACAGTCAGAAAGAACCATTCAAACTCTCGAGGATATGTTGAGGGCGTGCATTTTGGAGTATGGGGGTTCGTGGGATTCTCACTTGCCGTTAGTAGAATTTGCGTATAATAATTCGTATCATTCTAGCATTGGTATGCCGCCATACGAAATGCTTTATGGACGTCGTTGTCGAACGCCGACTTGTTGGTTAGAGGCGGGAGAAAAACAGTTTGCGGGTCCCGATATTGTCCAGATTACGGCCGATAAAGTTGCTATAGCCCGCGAGAAATTGAAAGCCGCTAGAGATAGACAGAAGCAATATGCTGATCCGCGTCGTCGACCCGTTAATTTTGTCGAAGGCGAATTGGTTTATTTAAAAGTGTCACCTTGTAAGGGTGTGATTCATTTTGGTAAGCGTGGAAAATTGGCTCCGAGGTTTATAGGTCCATTCAAAATTCGCCAAGTAGTTAATGACCAAACGGTGGCTTTAGACCTTCCTTCTGAATTAAGTGGTATTCACGACACCTTTAATGTTTGCTATTTGCGGAAATGTAATGTGGAGGATCCAACCCAAATCCTTCCGTTACAAGATCTTAGAGTTGACCAAGGTCAGAAATTAGTAGAAGAGCCCATTGAGTTAGTTGATAGAAAAGTGACTAAATTACGCAAGAAGGAGATACCTATGGTTCTAGTGAAATGGAAACATAGTATAACACCCCCTGTTTCAATATAAACAATAATATAATAATTGCGACTCGGAAGCGTATATTTCAAAACATACTATCAATGTTTTACATTACTTAAAATGTCACTAAACTTTTTCAAATCCAAACACATGACATTTCAACCAACTCGGTGTTATATAATTTAAAACATATATTTAGTTATCAAAATAACATCAGAGTAACAGTCTGTCAAACATTCCATCCAGTCCAACAACCTCCTGCCCAATATGTCCCATCTATTTAACCTGCAGGAAGAACTGTGGTGGGGTTAGCATAAAGCTAAGTGAATGAAACTATAAGCAACAGTACAACCTAGCATAACAATCTGTTTACATCAAATAACAATAAACAGAAAATCAATCATTCACTCGACATCCAATCAATGTCAAGCTACACCAATCAAACATTATCAATCGTCATGAGGATCGGTGGCTCCTGAGATACCCTAATACCGGTTTGGTACTCCAGGAACTCTTATCAATCATCTGTATTGGCCTATACAGAACTACCGATAACTGGTTGTCAATCACACACGACCTAGATCTCCAAACCAACATTTCAAGTTTCAAGATCTCCTGTCGTCTACAATAACAACCAAGTCCAACTGTCAAGTCAAGTTGACCTCAGAATCTTACATACTAGCTCAAACAGCCAAGTAAGCAACTAGTCAAACTATCATGGCAAGATATCTCAACAATTACATTCTATCACAGTAATACTATAATTACTTGTTGTAAATCAAATCATTACAACTAAATCATACTGAGGTTACAGATCCACTCACCGACTACCTCAGGCCTTTACTCAGTAGTCTAATATCACTGAGCCTTCTCCACATCTGAGAATTTACAATCAAATATAAGTTAGTAATCCATATCAATACATAACTTATATTAATCCATACTATTAGGAACTTAACATAATCCACATCAAGATTAGTAGTTTCTAATGATACACTAATGATTTACACTATAATCATTATCATCTATTAACATATAACATCTAACAATCACATTACTATTAACAATCAAACAAGAAATGCTGTAACAGCCAACCAAGCCGCCGGCTTCTTTATGAAGCCGCCGGCTTCAAACAACCACCCGTCGGGTCACACTACTTAGCCGCCGGGTATTTTACCAATTGTGGTAACAGAACAAAAACAAGTTTTAAAGCTTACACCACCCGCCGGGTCGGGTTTATACCCGCCGGGTCCTACCAGGCAACACAAGCCGCCGGCTTGGCTTAGAAGCCGCCGGCTTCCTCAGAATATCAAGCCGCCGGCTTCATCACGAAGCCGCCGGCTTCGACCTTCGTTCCAGCCCAGGTCGTTCTGCTCAAAACCCTAACTCGCGATTTATTACCCAAATCACCTCAAACTCGATTTCAATCATCAATATACTACTAAAAGCTTTAGGAAATCATTATAAAACATTCATAACATGTTTTTAACATCTAATTCTCTCAAATCATCAATTTACCCAAATTTAAATCAAAATCAAATTCTTAAATACTCAAGAATACTTACTGATTGAAGAATCTAACGATGGTAATCTGATGATTAGGAAGTTTCACGAGAATCACAACTTCCTGATTTGATTTCCAGTTTGATTTGAAGGTTTTCAGAGAGTTTCTGTGAGTTTTGAAGTTTCTAAATAAACTTTCCTAAAGAGGAAAGTGATATATATAACCGACCTCACAAACCGCCTTCAATATACGGGTATAATTTAATACCCCATCTCAATCTATTGTCTGGAACCCGAAAACCATTTACGAGTCCAAACATTTTATTGCACCGTCAACTACATTAATTTACAACAATTAATATTTCACTTATCACATTGGAATATTCGACTCCTATTCCAATTATTTCACTATTTCAAACAATATTATTTCCAAACACATTTGAATACATATTTAAATCAAGAAATAATATATAAACAACTAGGTCCATTTCGAGGATGTTACAACTCTCCCCTCCTTAAAGAGATTTCGTCCCCGAAATCTAACCTCAATCAATCTAACTAATGTGATATAATCACATATATCTTAATATACATTTGTCCTCAATAGCAACTTACAACTATACTTAGACTGTTTGAATTCTTTCCACATGCACATATTCAAATGTACATGCTTCTATCTTTTCCTATGCATACTTACAGTGCATCCAACAAACATCTCATAGGGACCAATCATCTATCTAATTTCTTTATCACCAATCAGATAAAAGTTTAAAGCACCCAATCACTTTAACCAATAACAATAAGTGAAACCTAACATCACTTACTAGGTCTACACAACCAGAAATTAGCAACATGCTAAAATCTTTAACCTATTCTCACTGTTCATCACTGTTAAAAATAAAACAGCAGCAACAATATCACAACAACAGTGTTTATTAAACCCCAATGTACCTAGCAACATTGAAATATAATTCAACTCACGACCAACAATCAATCTAATATACAGATTACAATCTTAAATCTCTACCATCAAAGATCTGAAATCCAAATCTAGGTCAACTTTTCATCCAAAAGTTTCATACCTACTTTCTTTTGAATACTCTATCATATTCACATATCATTTCAATCATATGAAACCTTTTACTTAAAAGTAATCCAGATTCCTATCACCTTAATAAGTACTGCAGAGGTCAACTCAGTAGGTAAAACCACAATCAACAAGTACTTTGCTCAATCAACAAAAGTACCACAATCAATCTTACCTACAATCAACCAACCTCTACATTGACTTATTTCCATTTGTAACTCCTTTCATTACTACCTATCAATTGTCAACAACATCTAAGTCGACAATAACTATTGCTCAACAATAATCACAACATTAGTGATTATACATTCCAGTACACCTATCAGTACTTAATATTTGTCTTCAAACTCTAACTAACCATCAAGTTAGAATTTATATACTACTTAAACTGGTAAGACATCAAAATCTATTCTTAGCAACCAGTTATTTCCACTCAACCTTAAGCTCTTAAGCTACTAATCACAAACCATTAGCAATTATACAACTTGAATCACTTAATCATTCAACACTAGATTCCATCAATCTAGCAACTAAGTCAATCTTAATCAACATTATGATACCACAATTCAAGTATCACAATATCACAATGTGCTACTTTACAACACATTTCAACAAAATCTACATCAAGTTAATCACAATTAACTAACCTCCACATATCCTATGGCACATTTTAATTCAATCTATTAAAATTTATCATGCCATTTATTATCATGTATACTACACATATATATTTACACAATTTCAGATATTCTCTAAAATGGACACATACACAACCATTCCATTTCATTCTATATACTAGGCCATTCAGACTGTTAAAGTCTTTATCAAGCCTTTTCAATACTACTATTCATCACATATCCATACCACAGGACATGGAACAATCAATAACTCTATGTTTCACTTATATACTTATCAACTAGTATATAACTTCAACGTTTCATTCTAAACTTTCAAGAAAAGTTTGGTGAATACAATCATCACCTATCAATCTCAAGGTTTCTCTTACTCTCCAACACTTTACAATTATACACATCAGGTTTTCAGCCCCAATTGTCAAGCAATCATTATCCTTAAACTATCAAAATAATGATCATTACACTTAATTTCATACCTGATTTCTTAAAATATGAACAACTATTCAATTTATATTTCCTCAATTATCAACAAAAATCAACTAGATCTTTAATACTGCCTATTTACAGATATACTTTCATATCTTTTCTCCTTATTTGGATCTAATCCCAATTTACCACTTTATCACTTACGTCATTTGTATACAATCAACAAATAACTAAAGAATCCATCCAATTCTTTCAATATTTAAGTAACTCGCCATGAGGTACCAATCAACCTATACAATTAATAATAATAACCTTCAATTATTCATCATCTCACAGTCTTACCCAATCAAAGCTATCATCGCAAGCCTCATACACTGGTAAGACTTTCCTATCACAATTCTAATCAATGTGATTTAATTATTCTAACATATCTTAGCAAATTATAACTGTCATATCAAACAATGACTTCATATCTGTATAATTCTTCAACACCTATTCAGTTCAAATATCAATCATTGCTTAACTGAATACTCAATTATACTTAACACTATTTCAATTACTTAACACTAGCTTTAAGTAATTAGTCAAGTTTCACAAACTTAGAAAATTTGGGAATTTAACCACATTCCCCACACAATTATAATATTACAGTCAATATTAGACTTTTTCAACACAAACAGTTGACTATATGTCAACTTTGGTTTCAATCAACCAATCTATAAAATTTTCAAATTGCTCTCCTCAAGTTTGACCCAAACTCAAACCAATCACAAGCAATTAATTTTTATACACAATTTTCTATTCATGGTTTGACTTTCAAAGTTAACATACCATCAAGTTAACTCACAACAAACCATTTTATCTTATATGTTCTTATCAATCCTTCACAAGGACAAAATCAACCTACCTCAACTTTGGCTCCATGCAAGCCATTACACCTTGTATGTTTACTTTCAAACAAAATTTTCAATTTATTACTTTTAATGACCTTATCAATCCTTCACAAGGACCAGGTCAAATTATATTAATCCTGGCTCCATACAAGCCATTTCCTTTTATATGTTTATTATCAAACATAAACTTTCAATTATTACATTTAATAATACTTAGAATTCCTCAAGCAAGACAATACCATCATGTCTCAACTTTGGCCTCATACAAGCCAATTATCAAATAGTGATTCATTTAAACACTATCAAATTCATTTACAAGTAATTTATCACAATTACTTATTCAACAAAATCAAATTAATCACTTAGGTTTATCATCAAAACCTATATCAATGACAACTATTACTTACACTGACACTGTTCTATTAACCAATTGTTTTCTTATCAAAACAATTATTAAACACTTTAGCATACTTTCATGCTTAGTTATTCCAAATCACATTACATTTATTTTATACAAAGTAGCCTCAACAAGTTCATGTGACACAACATAATATAACAACGGTGATCAGGCGTTGCAAGATTATGATCTTCACAATCCCTTCTCAGGCTACTCCACTTTATAATTATCAATGTGATCTATTCTCCTTTTATATTAAATACTTTATGATTTTCAAATCAATCATATTCTATTTAATAGTTTATATCAGCTGATACACATTCAAATCAGCTTACTACTTACATTCTCACACAATGTTCTAACTTTCAACAACTGGATTACTCAATGTTTCTACTTGCCCGAAACCTCAAACATATGATAACCTATCATCATAATTTTAATACTAAACACAATTCAATGTCCCTATTTACTACAAAATTCAGGACACATCATAATTAACTAGCATCACTTTGACATATGCTATACTATCAAGCATCAATGTCACCGCAAATCTACTCAATCATGTTACTATAAAACATTTCATTTATTAATTCACAATTGACTAGAAAGACCTATCACTTTCTCATTCAATTTAGCTTTATCATAAGTTATTTTCCTCATAAACTTATTCATCTTAGTTTAACTCAAGTGTTTAACTACAATCAAAACATATCATGTAGTCACATAACCACATATTTTCTCAATTAGCAGTCATCCTCAAATCAAATGACACACAGTTCTTAAACAGGATTCAAATCACACCCTGTAACCAATCTACTAATATAATACTATCAATTATATTATTTCACCAATAAAGACACTTCTTAGGTTCTAACATCAATCCAGTTAAAACCTTACGCAACTCTTTTCTACTCATTTAATCATATTTCTGCATTTCAATTTAATCAGAAATACTAGCCACAATGAGCAACTCATTTAATACCTCTATCTGATATCAACATATAACAATCACAGTTAACTCAAAACTGGGGAATCATATCAGTCTGACTCGATTAACTTCACTACAAAGCTTAATCAACATAACAGAGTAAACAATACAAGTTAATTTAAATTAACAAAGGCTTATCAAAGATTACCTGACAAATCTTAAGCCAGCAATGTTGAGGAAACATGAAATAAACCAACCAGTTACTCATGTTCCTCCGTCTCTGCATTTAAACAAGAACTTCACAACTTGTTATGGGTTAGTACACATGCAACTAATCACTTTCTCACACATTCACTAATCAACTAAACCCACACCCACTGGAATGTTTGACTCAACTCAATCAAAGTTTAGGATTGAACAATCTATCATGTTCAATTCACCCAAACTATTGCTCTGATACCAACTTATAACACCCCCTGTTTCAATATAAACAATAATATAATAATTGCGACTCGGAAGCGTATATTTCAAAACATACTATCAATGTTTTACATTACTTAAAATGTCACTAAACTTTTTCAAATCCAAACACATGACATTTCAACCAACTCGGTGTTATATAATTTAAAACATATATTTAGTTATCAAAATAACATCAGAGTAACAGTCTGTCAAACATTCCATCCAGTCCAACAACCTCCTGCCCAATATGTCCCATCTATTTAACCTGCAGGAAGAACTGTGGTGGGGTTAGCATAAAGCTAAGTGAATGAAACTATAAGCAACAGTACAACCTAGCATAACAATCTGTTTACATCAAATAACAATAAACAGAAAATCAATCATTCACTCGACATCCAATCAATGTCAAGCTACACCAATCAAACATTATCAATCGTCATGAGGATCGGTGGCTCCTGAGATACCCTAATACCGGTTTGGTACTCCAGGAACTCTTATCAATCATCTGTATTGGCCTATACAGAACTACCGATAACTGGTTGTCAATCACACACGACCTAGATCTCCAAACCAACATTTCAAGTTTCAAGATCTCCTGTCGTCTACAATAACAACCAAGTCCAACTGTCAAGTCAAGTTGACCTCAGAATCTTACATACTAGCTCAAACAGCCAAGTAAGCAACTAGTCAAACTATCATGGCAAGATATCTCAACAATTACATTCTATCACAGTAATACTATAATTACTTGTTGTAAATCAAATCATTACAACTAAATCATACTGAGGTTACAGATCCACTCACCGACTACCTCAGGCCTTTACTCAGTAGTCTAATATCACTGAGCCTTCTCCACATCTGAGAATTTACAATCAAATATAAGTTAGTAATCCATATCAATACATAACTTATATTAATCCATACTATTAGGAACTTAACATAATCCACATCAAGATTAGTAGTTTCTAATGATACACTAATGATTTACACTATAATCATTATCATCTATTAACATATAACATCTAACAATCACATTACTATTAACAATCAAACAAGAAATGCTGTAACAGCCAACCAAGCCGCCGGCTTCTTTATGAAGCCGCCGGCTTCAAACAACCACCCGTCGGGTCACACTACTTAGCCGCCGGGTATTTTACCAATTGTGGTAACAGAACAAAAACAAGTTTTAAAGCTTACACCACCCGCCGGGTCAGGTTTATACCCGCCGGGTCCTACCAGGCAACACAAGCCGCCGGCTTGGCTTAGAAGCCGCCGGCTTCCTCAGAATATCAAGCCGCCGGCTTCATCACGAAGCCGCCGGCTTCGACCTTCGTTCCAGCCCAGGTCGTTCTGCTCAAAACCCTAACTCGCGATTTATTACCCAAATCACCTCAAACTCGATTTCAATCATCAATATACTACTAAAAGCTTTAGGAAATCATTATAAAACATTCATAACATGTTTTTAACATCTAATTCTCTCAAATCATCAATTTACCCAAATTTAAATCAAAATCAAATTCTTAAATACTCAAGAATACTTACTGATTGAAGAATCTAACGATGGTAATCTGATGATTAGGAAGTTTCACGAGAATCACAACTTCCTGATTTGATTTCCAGTTTGATTTGAAGGTTTTCAGAGAGTTTCTGTGAGTTTTGAAGTTTCTAAATAAACTTTCCTAAAGAGGAAAGTGATATATATAACCGACCTCACAAACCGCCTTCAATATACGGGTATAATTTAATACCCCATCTCAATCTATTGTCTGGAACCCGAAAACCATTTACGAGTCCAAACATTTTATTGCACCGTCAACTACATTAATTTACAACAATTAATATTTCACTTATCACATTGGAATATTCGACTCCTATTCCAATTATTTCACTATTTCAAACAATATTATTTCCAAACACATTTGAATACATATTTAAATCAAGAAATAATATATAAACAACTAGGTCCATTTCGAGGATGTTACACATAGTTTGGGAGAAAATCTTACTTGGGAGACCGAGTCGAGTATGAGGGCCCGTTACCCTAGTTTGTTCGAGTCTAGTTAGATTTCGGGGACGAAATCTTTTTAAGGAGGGAAGATTTGTAACACCCTGAAATTGGGCCCGGTAGAATCAGGTATTTATTTAAATTTAAATACGTACATTTAATTGTCTGAATATGTTGGATTGTGAAATAAATGGGTAAATAAGCCTCAGGAGATATTGTGACTAGTAAAATATTATTTGTTATAAATAATCTTAGACGACGGTAAAATAAAATAATTTTCTCGCAATTAGTATTTAGGTTCCAGACAATAGATCAAAAGATGGTATAATATGGTACTGTGATTAAATGAGGAGGGCTTTAAATAAAAGGGGAGGTCGATCATTTTTCCCCAATTCCCATTTCCTTATCAAACTTATTAACCTAACTCAATTTAACTTAAATCCTTTCAAATCAAAAGATTACACCAAATAAATTGAAGATTGAAGCTTGGAAACATTAAGATCATCATCATCACCAACTTGTTTTGCTCTCTCCATCTTGTAAGTTTTGTTTTTTTTAGTTTGAATGGAAATGTTTAGGTTAGAAGTGATTAGAATGAATTGTGGCGATCTGATGATTTAAACTATGTTATATGATGTTACTAGGTGTTTTGATAGCTAAATATTGGTATAGAGTTGTGTTATAAATGAGTTTTGGTCGATTTTGTGGTTTTTGGTTCGAACATGAATAGTGTAGAATCGCAGGTTTGGAAAACGAGGGAATACGATCGTATTCCAGGGAGTACGTTCGTATTCCTGGGAATACGGCGTATTCCCAACCGTATTCCCAATCGTATTCCTTAAATGAAGGTCTGATCAAAACTGAGCTGGAAAATGGTCGGGAATACGGCGTATTCCCTTGAATACGGTCGTATTCCCGGGAGTACGGCGTACTCGTGGACCGTATTCACGGGAATACGGCGTATTCAATTGAGTACGATCGTATTCCCATGTTTCGACTGGGCAATTTTTCGATTGAGCTTAATTATGTAATTTAGCTTGTACATTTTATTTATATTGCTTAGTATATGATTGATTTTGGATATTAAGTAAATATGAATGATGATTACTTAAGTGTTTGAGTTAAAGGCAATGTGTTATATGATAGGAGATGAGTGCTTCTTGACAACATGTGTGTACATTATATAGATATTACGAAAGGTTTGGATTGAGTTACTGACTCACGTGTTTTGATGTGTTTACAGACAAGGCGAAGACTCAGTGAGTTTAGTCACTTGAGTAACTGAAGTTAAAGTGGACAGGTGAGTGGACTTTGATCTGTCACTATGTTTGGTGATCACTTATGTGGTTACTTCAAGTGTTAATTATGCATTCTTGTGTTAAGGCATATTGTGAAGTAGAAGCAAGTGTTAAGAAACCTTTGGGTGATTGTGTTAAAGAGGTCAATCTTGTTGGACGTTTTGCTACAGGTTAGTCAACACGAGAGTTGTGAACATGTGTTGTGAATGGAGCTTGTGTTGACTAAAGGTAGTAAATCGTTATCGGTTAACCACTGTATTGGCCTGCAGTTGGTGTAAGTGTCGCTTGGTGGGCCACCGCGGCTGAGGGTGCCACAAGGGCCACCGATCCTCTAGTGATGTTGAGTCAAAGTGTTAAATGTTGTAGACTCATGGTGTTAAACTAAGTGTAGTGTTAGTGATGAGTTAACTCACTTAGCTTCGTGCTAATCCCTCGTTGTTTACTCCTTGCAGGTTAATATATTTTGTTAAGGGCGGGTCTCGGAGTAAATTGAAGGAATGTTCGACAAGGATGAAAACTCTGATGACTTTTGTACTACTCTAAATGTTTTGATAAAGTAACGCCCATCTAATTTGTGTAGTTATATAAAGAAGTACTTATGTAAATGGTTATGTATATTTTGGATAATCCAAGGTTATATATATATATATGGGATATTGCTTCCGCGATGTTTAAAAAAAAAAAAAATTATATATATGTGTTCTAAATTAGGGGCGTTATAAGAATTCCAATTCAAGCTGTTTCAATTCATCCCTGGGGCAGTACTCGCCCCTTAACATCTCCTTCAACTCCTCCCACGGGAGTTTGTAAGCATTAGCAATACCCACAGTCTGGGCATAGGTGTTCCACCAGGTGAGAGCGGTGTCAGTAAAAGTACTGACGGAGAACTTAACCTTGTCTCCCTCCGCACAGTTGCAGATAAGAAATACAGATTCGATTTTTCTCGATCCAGCGTACTAGACCGATAGCTCCCTCACTACCTGCAAAGCTCAAATGTTTGCAGTTCTGGAAGTCTTTGTAAGAATAGGGTTTGGGTTGTGGTGCATTGTTAGCTGTATCTTCGCTACCAGGGTTTGAGGTTCGGGTAGCTAAGGCTTGGGCTACACTGTTGGCAATCAGACCCGCTATTTCGGCTTCACTGAGGGTGACTTGTCGGCGAGGAGGCATGATGCTGAACAAGAAAAGAACAAGGAAAGAGGAATAAGATATTTGCATGAAATTATGATATATCACAAGTGTATATGATGAGATACACGATAACAGTACGAAGTGACAATCACATTCCATTTAGATAAACAAGTTGGATACAAGGTACGGGTTTTCCAAAAGATTACAGAGTAATTGTAGTACAAAAGTATCGGGAATTATTACATCCGGTCGAATTACATAAGTCCTACTTTGGCAGATAATTGGTTACAAGGTTGAGACTACTCTAGTCTTGACGTAAGTTAACTTGCTCCATTAGCGCAACAAGGCGATCCACCGTGTCTGCAAGTCGACTGGCTTGCCCGGCGTTGTCTTCAACCAAGGCCAGTCGTTGTACCAATGCTCGAGAGTACTCCTCAGTCTCCTGTGAACGCTGTTCACATTCCTCTAGTCGGTTTCTTATGAGTTCATCCGCACCTAATTCATCGGTCATTGAATCCTGAATTATGCTTACAGAGAGGCTGGTATCTTCTTGTTTTCGCTGGAGTTGGGATATGTGATCCAGTGCTTGGTGGAGTAGGTAGGTCATTCGGTGTTGTTCCCATTCGAGATTTTCGAGCCTTTGCTCCTGATGATGGAGTTGGGTAGCCAACACTGGCACCGTGAGGTGTGCCGAGTCCTGAGAGTTATGAACAGGATAGGGGCTGGTCCAAGGTGACCTAGTGGTCCTCCTGACTACTCGCGGGTTTCGAGATCCTTGCGGATGAGAGTGTGACGAATTGGGTGGTGTGTTTGCAATTCCTGTGGCAGAGTGTAAGTAAGACGAGGCTAATATATAGGTAAGTACATAATATCCAGCCTAGTGTCTAGCACGCATCAAGTAATGGTCTGGTTCTCTCGTGGTCAGAGTCAACTAACGTATCCCCGTTCAACATAATCGTTTCAGACCTTACATCATCTTTCCTTAATTGTACATAGTTGATCAGGCTATGTTAAATTAAAGTCGTATGCTGCAATTCCTGAACCAGTCATGCCTAATAAGAAAATACTGCCTAACGGTCATAGTCTAGGCCCACTAAATGCAACCTAGTTCACTATAACCTTAGGCTCTGATACCAATCTGTAACACCCCCAAATTCACTATTTGGCGGAAGCAAGTTTTGGGGTGCTACTAATCAAATATCACAGCACAAATATAAAGCAAACGACATCTATATGCAATGTTTGTAAATTAGTTACATTCCCATAGATATAATGTTTGAAAACTTAGTTTTTTTGTATACAAAAATGTAGTTTCCTAGAGTCCATGCGTATAGCGGGAGATTCTATTACATAATCGAAATATACAAAAGATAATGCTAAGAATCTCCGTTAATGCAGTTGTGGTGAAGTTATGCGACTCTAGCTAAAGTCCTGGAGTAATCCTACTCCGTCTGTGTACCTGAGAAAACATGCTAAAAAGGTCAACACGAATGTTGGTGAATCTCACAGGTTTGTAAGTAATGCCAGTTTTGAACACAAGATTTCATCAGTAGTGGCCGTAGGCAAAAAATCAGTATTTGCAATCTAGCAAATGTAAAACCAGTATTTGCAATCCAGCAAATGTAAAACCAGTATTTGCAATCCAGCAAATGTAAGTAAGTAAGTTATACCGTTGCCACGAGGCTCATAATCGAAGCTTAACCCGTAAGTAATAAGTTGCTCCCGTGACATGCTCGTAACTGAGCAAGCATATGTAACGAATAATAGTCGCCCGTTTATACAGAACGGTTCGTGGTAGCGCTACTACCCCGGGCGGGGAGGGTCATTTCCCTAATGGATCCATTAACTAGTGTTCGCGCTTAAGTCCATAACTAACGATATATGATGGAGAGACTTCTGTAAGTAGTAAATAACTCATGCAATTCCGTTTGGTATAGTAAGCAGTTTAGTACTTGTGTTCAAGAAAAATCAGTAGCATGTATCTCCCCCAATAAGAGAAACAGTAAAAGTGGGGCCGTAAGACTCACCTGAGTCTTGTAGTAATCAGTAGCAAATAGCAAGTAGTAAGTAAAGCAAGTAGGTTCTCCGAACCCGTAACCTTCAAATGCCTAAACATATGAGGTTATGTAAGTATGTGTCTCGCGAGACGTTTCGTTTAGTTGTACACAACTAGTTTATCCAATGTTTGTCCGTATGTTTATAATTGTTTGTTGTTGGAAAACATGTTTCGCCCGTTGGTGACGGTTTGTAGCAATAGTTCTAAGCTGTTGTTATTGCGTTGAAACATCGTATATTAGAATGACTTTGCTACAGTAAATTGCTTCAAAATTCTGATCCTGCGACACAATTTGCGACACAAGGATTCGGTATGCGACACAAGGGTTGTGTCGCATAGGAATGCGACACAAGAGCTTAGCGACACAAGTGTTATGTCGCATAAGCGTTCGATGCTAAATCAATAGCGACATAAGGGTTGTGTCGTATTTGGTTTATGACACACGGTGCGACATAATGATACGACACAAAATACGACACAGTATAGTTTATGCGACACAACATGCGACACAAGCGTTGTGTCGCAAAGATGAACATCAGGCCAGAAAGTTTCGGCTGTCGCGATTTTTCGACCAAAAACGCAAATCTAACATATTTTAAAGCTGTAAAATCGTGTTTTATTCATACATATGGACAATACTAAGTTGTGTAAACATTATAATATCAAAATATTACACCAAAATGAATAGATCTAAGATTTTAGAAATTTCTTACAAATGCAAATCGAGAGAAATGGAGCCCGAAAATGATGACGGTGCGTTTGTTAAACTTGTTCCCCTTGTAATGGTGATTCCGAAAATATGAATTTCGTGGGTTGATTTGTAAATCCGAAATTTTGATGGAGAATTGATAGAGTTTATGTGTGTGTGTGTGTGTGTTTTGAATAATGAAAAATGAAAGATAGGGGTGGTGGTGGTATGAGGGCTGACCAAGGGAGAGGAGGAGGGGAAAACATTCCCAAAATGCAATATTTACTCCGTGTCCTAATTGATTAATCGTCCGTTTTTAGTATTTAACCAAATAGTTATATTTTTAAGACGTGACTGGGGTATTTTGATAAGAATACCTTGAAATTAGTTATAAAAATATTTGTCGAGATATTTAAATTATTTGATTCGCGTTTAATACGTTTTTGCTAAAATACTCATAATGTTGTCGCGTTAATCTAATAGCGTCCGTTCGAGTATGTATTTATACACTAAAATACGTTCCCATTATTTAAGAAAGTTTTGTCACCAACGTCCAAGTAAAATGTATCGGACTCCGTCCGGTTAATCCGTACGATTTATCCAAATCGCGTAAGTACACACATATATATAAATCACCTTATATATACAAATAGAGTCTGTAATTAGTCCTATTACATACTAATTACAACTAGTTACAAACAATTAGGCATAATTAATTATCCTAATTAGGCAGGTGTTACATCAATGAAGCGCCGATAGTATCCTGCCAATCCTAAGAATTGACGTACTTCGGTCGGCGTTGTTGGTGCTGGCCAGCACTTGATAGCCTCGATTTTAGATGGATCAACATGAATTCCTTGACTGTCAATCACGTGTCCAAGGAATTGAACGGTTTGCATCCGGAACTCACACTTAGAGAATTTGGCATATAACTCCTCGTGCTTAAGTAGCTCTAGGATGGTTTTGAGATGTTGCGCATGTTCATGTTCGTTGCGCGAGTTGATCAAGATGTCATCAATAAATACAATGACAAGCTTGTCGAGATATGGTTTGCACACTCGGTTCATAAGGTCCATGAATACAGCCGGTGCGTTTGTTAAACCAAAGGGCATAACTTGGAACTCGTAATGCCCATAGCGAGTTCGGAAAGCAGTTTTCGGAATATCTTCGTCACGAACTCGTAGTTGACGATAACCTGACCGTAGATCAATTTTTGAATAAAAACTCGACCCCTGAAGTTGGTCAAACAGGTCATCAATACGGGGAAGTGGATAACGGTTCTTGACGGTTAGTTTGTGTGACACCCGTCAAATTAGGACTAGAAATTAGTGCATAATCAAGTTTTAATACATGTAATTAATTCTGTGTTAGGCTAATTAATGTATCAAATTATATATATATATTGTTGAATATATATACAAGTATTATGCGATTTGATTAAGTCGTACAAGTCAAATCGAATGTAATTCGGTTCAATTAAATACGGACGTTGGTGAACAATTTTATTAAATAATACAATATTATTTAGTAACACAATTATATCCAAAATATTGTCTTAAAATATTACGTACTCAATTCGTATTGTACAAAAACGCGCAAACAAACAAAACGAGATAACGTTATATTTTTATAACGCAACTATTAAGTATTTTATAAAATGCTTCAACAAAAATATCGAATAAATATTCGTATTTTTAAAACGTATAATTAAACGAATAAAATAATTGTTTAATGTATAAACGATTGGGAAAACGAACACCGCACGGGGCACGAATGCAGGAGCTGAGGAAGTGAGGCTTTAATCAAAACCCCACTCCCTCCTCATTTTCTTCTTCATTTTTTTCACCTACACTTTCTCTCTTCTCTCTCTTTTTCTCTCAAAAACCAAAAACCAAACTATCACCTTAATCATCAAAATAACACCATCATACGACCTCGGATCATCAAGATTTTTAGAGATTATCGACCACCACGCTACGATCTACAATTCTATCTTTTCGGATTTTCAATCCGACACCGCGTAAGTTTCCGACAAATTCCCGAAACTTCTCGTTTTAGCTTATTTTTACATGCTTGCGGGTTATTTGGGTTTATATGTGTCCATTACAAAAGGTAAAACACGATTTTATAGCTTTAAAATGGGTTAGAATTGTGTTTTGGTTCGAAAATCTTCGACAGTCGCTGGGCTCTGTTTTGGTGTTCATCTTTGCGACACAAGCCTTGTGTCGCAGGTTGTGTCGCATAAAACCCCTTGTATCGTATGTTATGTCGTATGAAACCCTTTGTGTCGTACCTTATGCGACACAATATTGTGTCGTATTTTATGTCGTACCTTATGTCGCAAAAACCATGCGACACAATCGCTATGTCGCTGTTGAATCAGCATTGTACGCTTATGCGACACAACCCTTGTGTCGCTAAGCTCTTGTGTCGCACTTCTATGCGACACAACCCTTGTGTCGCATAACAAATTATTATGTCGCATATTGTGTCGCATAAAACAGAATATTTACAACTTTTTACTAAGTGTCGAAACCAAAAATTTTATCACTTGATTTCACCCAAATTCAAGTCCAGATGCGTTTTTCCTTAAAGCAATATAGTAGAAATAAAAATTTTCCAAGCTGACCTGGCAGCTCGACCCCAGCCAGGGGCTCTGCCCCTTGGACCCCGCCAGGGGCTGCCGCCCCTTGGACCCCGCTACCAGGGGCGCTGCCCCCGGACCCCCGTACTTAGATTCCGTAAGCACATTTTTCACCAAGTGTCAAACTTGTACAACTTCAAAACACTTATACGATACAACTTTTCAAACATAATGGAAATTATTTTTCAAGTATAACGCTTCGAAATCAAGGTGGTAACATCAAGACTATTATTACAATTTATCACCAACGGGCCGTACACAGGTAGTCTTTCGAGATGCCTAAACCATTAATAACCATCGTAGTAATTTGGACAAGTCAATCAATCAAATCGGGGTAATTTGGACAAACAACTACAAAGGTAGTCTTTCGAGATGCCTAAACCATTAATAACCATCGCGTGTCATGGACACATTCAGGTTACAAGTCTTCGGACCACACTTCAAGGAAAATCAATCCAAGTTATTAATTCAAACTTTCAAGACTCAGGTGAGTTTCATAGCCCCATTTTCACTATTTTACAACTAGGGGTGTGATATTACTGCTCTGTTTTGTTTTACGAGTAGAACGCAAGTACCAACCTTCAAATACTACATGAGTTTCAAGCTAATCAATTTAAAGTCCTCTATAGCATAGTCTCTAATATTTTAGCGTGAATGTTAGTATATGATATCATATGGGATTGACAATCCTCATCCGGGTTAGCACGCACTAACCAGTCAAACGGATGTATTAGCATTTGGGAAGACGAGTGTGGATTAGACACTCGTAGGAGGCACTTCAAGTTAGGTTTCCTTAATTGGGCCTGACAAATCAAGTTAAGCTCAGACTATGTGCTCATGGATTGTATAACTTTTATTGTGCTTAATTGCATTTTAAATTCAATATAAATCTTGCGGTTCTTACAACTATACATTGACATACAAACCTGTGAGCTCACCAGCGTTTTCGCTGACCCATTTTAGCATGTATCACAGGTACCCAGCAGTAGGTTGACTGCACAAGCAGGGATTATTAGCTCGAGTCAGCATACATACAATTAGAGATTTGATCGCATTATTATATTTTGTAAAAGTAATTATGCTATGTAATCTCTCAATTTCAGGAACCGAGCTAATGTAACATTATTTTGATGTAAACATTTACCTTATTAATGCAAGTTTAAAACGACGCATATAGTGGTCGTTCATTATATCTTACGTGCTTTGTATATTGATTAGTGACACCCAAATCGAGCTTCCGCAAATCATTAAATTTGGGGGTGTCACAGTTTGTTCAACTATCGGTAGTCGATGCACATGCGGAAAGAACCGTCTTTCTTTTTCACAAACAGGACCGGAGCTCCCCAAGGTGAGGAACTCGGTCGAATGAATCCCTTATCCAGGAGTTCCTATAATTAAGTGGACAACTCCTGAAGTTCGGATGGAGCTAAGCGATAAGGTGCTCGTGCCACAGGTGCTGCACCTGGCACGAGTTCGATTGAGAACTCAACCTGTCTACGTGGTGCTAGACCAGGTAGTTCTTCTGGAAAGACTTCTGGAAAGTCTCGAATAATGGGCACATCCACAAGTCGCTTCTCCTCTGACTTTTTCTCCATGATGTGCGTGGGGATTGCCGGATAGCCTTTTCTCAGAAATTTACGAGTTTTCAAGCAAGATATGATGTTTAGTCTCGTCCCACTGGTCTCCCCTTGTATGATGAGGGTTTTACCAGCGGCGAGAGGAATGCGAACGACTTTGTCATAACAAATGATTTCAGCGCGGTATTTGGACAACCAGTCCATACCAATGATGACGTCGAAACTTCCAATTTCAACAGGCATAAGATCGATCGAGAAAGATTCGTTGGCTAGGTTTAGAATGCAATTAGGGATTACACTATTAGTTCCTATGAGTTTACCGTTCGCTAGTTCTACAGTGTACTTAACATCTAAAGCCACAGGTGTGATGTCAAGTAATGGATAAAATTCATCAAAAATAAGGCTTCTATCGGCACCAGTATCAGACAGAACAGAAGCAGATAAATTGTTGAGGAGGAACATACCCGAGACCACATTCGGGTCTTAACGGGCATCCCCAGAGTTGAGTATAAAGGCTCTACCTCTTGCGTTGTAGTTGTTGTTGCCCTTGTTCTTCAGTTTTGGGCATTCATTTCTGAAGTGCCTGGTATCTCCACATTCGTAGCAGGATTTGGGCTATTTAGTGTTGCTGCTGGAAGAGTTGTTGTTGGACTTGGGAGCTCGGCAATCTTTGGTCGAATGTTCGTACCTCCTGCAGTTGTTGCAAGGGATATTACATGGACCCTCATGGTGGTGGTTACACTTGGAACAATAGGGCCTATTCCCGGTGTATCCACATTTGGGTTCAGAGTTGGAGTTGTAAGCTTTGATGGTGTTGGGTTTCTTGTTTGGTTGATTGTGGTGTTCAGTTGATTTGCGCTTGTTGTTGTTGTTGGAGGATGAAAGAGATGTCTCACGGATGACAATCAATGCCATGAGTTCGTGTGCTAGACGGATAGCACTTTGAATGGTGGTTGGCTTTGATGAAGCAACGTTCCCCTAGATATTTTCCGGGAGACCGCAGATGTACTTTTTGATTCGTTTTTCTTCCGTATCAACCAAACCCGGGCATAAAAGAGCAAGTTGCTGGAATTTGGTGGTATAACCAGCGATGTCATTTCCCTGAACATTCAGGTGCCAGAATTCTTCCTCCAACCTATGAAGTTCCTCGTTGAGACAGTATTCGTCTTTCAGCATTTTCTTCAGATCAGCCCATAGGAGTTGATTTGCTACCTCGATACCCACAGAACTGGCATGGGTATTCCACCACGTGAGTGCACCTTCTTGAAAGGTGTACGCAGCGAATTTGACTATGCTGTCTTCCGTACAGTTGCACAAATTGAAGACCGATTCCATTCTTTCCATCCATCTGATTAACCCGATGGCACCTTCCGTGCCTTTGAAGTTGAAGGGTTTGCAACTGAGAAAGTCCTTATAGGAGCAGGGTTTGACTGGAGGTGTGTTATTCAGTGTGTCCTCGCTGCCAGAGTTTTGTCGGCTAGCTAGGGCTTAGGCTACACCCTGAGCAATGAGTTGAGTGATCTCAGCTTGACTGTACAATCGTCTCGGCGGCATGATTCATTAGGAAAAGAAATGAAGATACATGAGATTTTGTACAAGGATGATTATCATTGATGTATATATATATATAAAGACGATAACATATAACATCACAATATGAGAATCACAATATGAGAATCGATAATGTAAAATAAACGAGGGAAATTGTCGATCGATATTACGGAGTCAAATGATTACAGACAATTTCAAGTTACGAGTTTCAAAAGTTACAGACTTAGATGTTTTACAAAAGGTATCGGGAACTGTTACATACGGTCGAATTACAAAGGTTCTACATAGATAGCTAGCAGGTTACATGCTTGATACAATACTAATCTTGGCGTAGGTTCAGTTGAGGCAGTAGTGCGGTGAGATGGTCCACAGATTCAGCAAGTCTGTTAACCATTAGGAGGGCGTCCTAGGTTTCACTTAGACGTGTCTCGCACTGTTGTAGCCTTGATTGCAACACGGAGATCTCGTTTCGGTTACTGATTATGAACGATCTCCATGGTTCGAGTGGTATCTTCCATCTGATCGTGAGTACGGTTGACAATTACAGATAGATCTTCCTGATCTAAGTATATTTGTGCAATGCGGCCCTGAGCCGTTATCATCCAGTTTTCTCGGGTTTCCTGTAGTTCTATGTCCATGTCGTGCAACCTGCGTTCATGACGGTGCACGCGAGCAGCTAACACCGGTACAGTGAGGTGAGTTGGTTCTTGAGTGTACGGGGAGAGATCTATAGGTGAATATCCTCCGAAATCGTCAGGGATCTCGATGTGTTCCTTAATCCTCCAGGTGGCCATAGCCGTAGGTAACCAGCTCCATTGGTGAGTAAGTGCTCGATGGCGAGCTAGAGCAAATGTGTTACCAACAATGGTAGGATTGGCATAGGGACTAGCTCGATGCGAGCTACCAGTGCGTCTAGCCACTAGGGATTCCGAGTGGCTGCGACGTGAGCGAGAGAGAGGTGACGAAGTACGTGTAGTTTGTCTAGATGATGAGTCTGCCATTTTTGTGGCAAGAACGTTTTAATGAGTGAGGCCTATCATATACATATATATACATATATCATATAATAGCCTAATGTGTCAAGCACAAACATATAAGAGTCCCGTTACTCTCGTGGTCAGAGTTAACTAGTGTATCCCCGTTCAACATCACCGTTTCAGCTCTTACATCATCCTTATTTAATTGTACATAGTTGATCAGGCTATGTTAAATTAAACTTGTATGATGTAATCCCTGAACCAATCATACCTAATAAGGGAATACTGCCGAACGGTCATAGTCTAGGTCCACTAAATGCAACCCAGTTCACTATAACCTTAGGCTCTGATACCAGTCTGTCGCACCCCCAAATTATCATGCGAAAGCGGTTCGGGTCGGGGATCGACTAAATACGGTAATCACAACACAAAGATATAATGAACGACCACTATATGCGTCGTTTTTATATTTGTATTGATTAAAGCAAAGTTTCAACAAAAATATATTTTACATTAGCTTAGTTTCTGAATTGAGAGATTTACATTACATAATTACTTTATACAAAATATAATAATGCAATTAAATCTCTGATTGATTGAATGCTGACTCGAGCTAATGAATCCTAATGGGCAGTCCAACCTACTGCTGAGTACCTGTGATACATGCTAAAAATGGTCAGCGAAACGCTGGTGAGCTCACAGGTTTGTATGTCAAAACATATTGTATGAACCGTAAGATTTTTAATTGAATTTTAATTGCAATAGCAAAATAAAAGAGAGTATACAGCCATGAGCACATAGTCTGAGCTTAACTTGAGTTGTCAGATCCACATTTAAGGATTCCGATCGAGGTGCCTCCTACGAGTGCCTAATCTACACTCGCCTGAACAAATACTAATGCGTCCGTTTACCCAGTTAGTGCTTGCTAACCCGAACGAGGATTGTCAATCATATATGGTACCATACACTAATATTCACGCTACAGCAGTATTACCAAAATATGTTGTGGAGGACTTTAAAATGATTAGTTGTGAAAAATCATGTAGTATCAGTTTAGTTTCGTACTTGCGTTCATATTGTAAATAAATCGAGCAATATATCACACCCCTGAGAAAACAGTAAAAGAGGGGCCATGAGACTATCACACCCCTGAGAAAACAGTAAATGAGGGGCCATGAGACTCACCTGAGCCTGGAGCGTTTATACCAATAAACGTGAGTTGATTAGCTGAGAATTGATGTCCGAAGACTTGTAACCTGAGGGCGTCCAATACGCACGATGGTTATAAGAGTGTGTAGGTATCTATAAAGATCACCTTTGTAGTTGTTCGTCCAACTAGAATGTCCAAATGACTACGATTTGGTTGATTGGTTTGAGTTTTAAAAACGTGTACGGCCCGTTGGTGATTGTTTGTAATAATAATTCTAAAGTATTATTATTATGATGTTGAAGCGTTATACTTATAAAGTATTTACAACTTTAGGTGACGGGGGTCCGGGGGCGGCGCCCCTGGTAGCGGGGTCCAAGGGGCAGAGCCCCTGGCTGGGGTCGAGCTGCCAGGTCAGCTTGGAAAATTTTTATTTCTACAACATTGCTTTAGTGAAAACGCCTCAAAAATTTGGATTCAGGTGTCATTAAGTGGTAAAATTTCGAGTCGTGACACTTAGTAAATATCTGTGTTTTCAAGGTTCTGATTTGTGCGACACTGGGTGCGACACTAGGTTAAGTTGCGATGTAAGGTTTTGTGTCGCAATCATGCGACATCCGCAATTTAATGCGACATAAGGCTTGGTGTCGCTATGTGCGACGTCCGCAATTTAATGCGACATAAGGTGCTGTGTCGCAGTATGCGACATTCGCAATTCAATGCGACATAAGGCTTTGCGTCGCTATGTGCGACGTTGGAAGGTATTTGCAACATAAGGGCTTGTGTCGCAGAAGGCCCAGCCTTTCTGCGACATAACATGCTGTGATGGTCAACATGTGTCGGTTTTGTGGTCAAACGACCCCGGTTTGACCCGAGACTTTTACACAAGTCTTAGATCAGTTTTTAGAGTTTGCGAAAATTATCGGTTTGTTTCTTAGTTGGCCCGAAAAGTCGGTTTTATGAAATGACCAAAACCGTAAACTTTCCGACAATGTTCCAAAAATGAGTTTTATACACTTATTTGGACATCACAAGCTTAGATGAACAACATTCAAGCAAAATAATTAAAATCTAAGAGTTTTCAAAAGTGTCGGAAATCTTACAAGTTAACGCGAGAGGAAACCGAAAAGATAGGCTCGTAGCTCTCGTCGAGGTGGTCACTTTTGCTTCAATCTTTCTAGTGATCCAAGGTGTTTTTGATGGTTAATTTGTAGAGAGAGAGAGCCGAGAATGGAGAGAGAGGGATAGAGTGTTTGAGAGAAAAAGATGGTGATGTTTGATGATTGAAGTGTGCGGGGAAAGCAAAAGGGGTGAGGGGGTGATGTTGGCCGGTTTTAGTGGGGCCCACCCCATGTGGGTGTGTCCCAAACTTGTTCCCTGCGTTTGCGCTCCGTGTGGTGTTCGTTTCCCCGGTCGTTTACGTGTTTAAATATCTTTATACGCGTTTAAATGTACGTTTTAAAATGCGAATAATTATTCGATATTTACTCGAAGTATTTTAATTAAAATACTTATTAATGAGTTATATAATATAACTTTCGTTTACTTTATTCATCGGGTGTGTCTCGTGCGTTGTGTCGCGTAAATAACATTTTGTACAATACGTGTAACGTGTTAAATACTATAAACATAATATTTAATAAAAATTGTGTTGATCAAATAATTTCATATTATTAATTAAATAGTGTCCACCAACATCCGTATGAATTTGTACCGAAAATCCATTCGATATGAAATGTGTACGATTTAAATCAAATCGCATAGAGATATATATTCAACAATATATATAATGATACATTAATTAGCCTAACATAAAACTAATTACATGTATTAGAGAAGATTATGCACTAATCACTAGTCCTAATTTAACGGGTGTCACATCTGCTGAGGAAGTTTTAAACTCAACTTGGTGTATCGCTGACTTCAAGACTAGCAGCGAGAGTTTTACTTCTTCAAATGAGTAAAGGCAAAAGTCACTGCCCTAATAAAAGATAGTTGCTGAAGATATATAATTCAAGTCATTCTACAAGAGCATGATAGCTCGCAGTGAGTGAGAAGGATTATTACATCTTCAGTGACTATATCAATAAAGTTTCTGTACAAGTACAAGTCGCTCTTCGTATGTACGTCAGCAAGTGTTCCTCGTACTTGAAATATCTGAAGAATTACGTGGCAGCCAATGATTGGTGTTAAGGAAGAAGAGATATTTGCGGTAACAGAATTGGGACCCGCAGAATGTCGGTTCATCAGTGATCAAGCCAATCAAACAGCTACATGTGTCATTCCAAGATCCTATTTTATAGGAGATATTTACGGGATACTTGTAGTATATATAGAGTAGTACGTTGTACTTAGAAACTTGCCGTTGTGTACGTGTTAATCACTTGTCTGTTAGTGAGTAGTCTGTCTAAGCACGTACCAGCAATCAGCGAGTGAACAGTTAGCGTGTTTGTCCACTACTGTTCATCTGATTTGTAATAATTAGCTTAAGTGTTTGATTTAGATTAGCTTTGGCTAGTCTATTCCGCAATCAACACTGAGTGAGTTTTATAATTTATAAGATTCATAGTTCAGCTATTATTGCGTTTTTGTTTACCTCTGTTTAATATTCATCATACTCTGTTTGTGTTAATTCGATTAAAAACTTGATAAGTTGTAACACCTGCCTAATTAGGATAATTAATTATGCCTAATTATTTGTAACTAGTGGTAATTAGTATGTAATAGGACTAATTACAGACTCTATTTGTATATATATATATAAGGTGATTTATATATATGTGTGTGTACTTACGCGATTTGGATGAATCGTACGAATTAACCGGACGGAGTCCGACACAGTTTACTTGGACGTTGGTGACTAAAATTAACTTAAATAATGGGAATGTATTTTGTTATAAAAATACACAATTGAACGAACATTATTTATATTATCGCGACGACATTTAAATAAAACGTACTAAAACACAAATTAATAATTTAAATATTTCGACAAATGTCTTCATTATTAATTTCAAAGTATTTTTATTTAAATACTCCAGTTACATTTTAAAATATAACGGTTTGGTTAAATACTAAAAACAAACGATTAATCGATTAGGACACGGAGTAAATACGGTATTTTGGGAAGCGTTTTCCCTTCCCCCTCTTTTGGATCAGCCACCAACCCATCACCCACCCCAAATTCTCTTTTCATTTTCACCCAAACCAAAAACACGCACACCTCCAAACTCTCTCAACCTCAACTCACACCAAAATTTCGGAATCAAATCTCGACTACGAAAATTACATATTCGGAATCACCATCACGAGTGGAGCAAGAATATCAAAACCGTTTTCATCATTTCATCCTCGATCTAGCTCGATTTGCAAAAGTAAGAAATTTCTATAATCTTAGATCTATTCAATTTGGTGTAATGTTTTGATGTTTTGATGTGTACACAACATAGTTATAACCTAATACATGAAGAAAACACGATTTTATAGCTCAAAAATGGGTTAGATTTGCGTTTTTGGTCGGAAAATCACGAAACCCGAAAGTTTCTGGGCTGATGTTCATACGTGCGACACAATCCTTGTGTCGCATACTGTGTCGCATAAACCCATTTGTGTCGCATTTTGTGTCGTACCAACCCTTAGTGTCGTAACCTTTGCGACACAATATTGTGTCGCACTCTATGTCGCATACTATATCGTATTTTATACGACACAACCGTTATGTCGCTATTGATTTAGCATCGCAAGCTTTTTGCGACACAACCACTGTGTCGCAGGGCTCTTGTGTCGCATCCTTCATGCGACACAACCCTTGTGTCGCATGACAAACCTTAGTGTCGCATGCTGTGTCGCAAAACACAGCAGTTTTACAATTTAAATTCCAATCTAAGTGTTAAACATTTGGGACTTCAAACGATTATACAATATGACTTCTAAGGGACATTGAAACATATTTTTCAAGCATAACACTCCAAACAAATATGTATACGTCGAGATTAACGTTTCAACTAAACCACCAACGGGCCAAATATGTTTTCTAAGAAACAAACAATTACAAACATACGGACAGACACTGGATATACTAGTTGTGTACAACTAAACGAAACGTCTCGTGAGACGCATACTTACATAACTTCATATGATTAGGCATTTGAAGGTTACGGGTTCGGAGAACCTACTTGCTATATTTACTACTTGCTATTTGCTACGGCTTATTACAAGACTCAGGTGAGTCTTACAGCCCCACTTTTACTGTTTTGCTTACGGGGTGAGATACATTGCTTACTTTTCCTGAACACAAGTACTAAACTACTCATTTTACTATCGGGATTGCATGAGTTACTTACTTTTACGGAAGTCTCTCCATCATATATCGTTAGTTATGGACTTAAGCGCGAACACTAGTTAATGGATCCATTAGGGAAATGACCCTCCCCGCCCGGGGTAGTAGCGCTACCACGAACCGTTCTGTATAAACGGGCGACAATTATTCGTTACTGATGCTTGCTCAATTACGAGCATATCACGGGAGCAAACTTATTACTTACGGGTTAAGCTTCGATTATGAGCCTCATGGCAACGGTATAAACATACTTACTTACATTTGCTGGATTGCAAAAACTGGTTTTACGATTTCTGGATTGAAATTGCTGATTTTACGCCTGCGGGCATTACTGATGAAATCTCGTGTTCAAAGCTGATATTACTTACAAACCTGTGAGATTCACCAACCTTTTGGTTGACTCTTTTTAGCATGTTTTCTCAGGTACTCGGATGGAGTAGGATTACTCCAGGATTTTAGCTAGAGTCGCATGATTTCAACACAACTGCATTAACGGAGATTCTTAGCATTATCTTTTGTATATTTTGATTATGTAATAGAATCTCCCGCTACACGCGTGGACTCTAGGGGAACTACATTTTTGTATACGAAAACACTAAGTTTTCAAACCTTATATCTATGGAATGTAACTAATTTACAAACGTTGCATATAGATGTCGTTTACTTTATCTTTGTGCTGTGATATTTGATTAGTAGCACCCCAAAACTTGCTTCCTCCAAACAGTGAAATTCGGGGGTGTTACAGATTGGTATCAGAGCCTAAGGTTATAGTGAACTAGGTTGCATTTAGTGGGCCTAGACTATGACCGTTAGGCAGTATTTCTTATTAGGCATGACTGGTTCAGGAATTACAGCATACGACTTTAACTTAACATAGCCTGATCAACTATGTACAATTAAAGGAAGATGATGTAAGGTCTGAAACGATTATGTTGAACGGGAATACGTTAGTTGACTCTGACCACGAGAGAACCGGACCATTACTTGATACGTGCTAGACACTAGGCTGGATATTATAAACTTATATATATTAGCCTCGTCTTACTTACACTCTACCACAGGAATGGCAAACACACCACCAAATCCGTCACACTCTCACTCACCTGGGTCACGAAACCCACGAGTAGCCAGGAGGAACACAAGGTCATCTCGAACCAGCCCCTATCCTGTTCATAACTCTCAGGACTCGGCACATCTCACGTTGCCAGTGTTGGCTACCCAATTCCGCCGTCAAGAGCAAAGGCTCGAAAGTCTTGAATGGGAACAACACCGAATGACCTACCTGCTTCGCCAAGCACTTGATCACATATCACAACTCCAGCGAGAACAAGAGGATACCAACCTCTCTGTAAGCATAATTCAGGATTCCATGACCGCCGAATTAGGTGCGGATGAACTTGTAAGAAACCGACTAGAGGAATGTGAACAGCGTTCACAGGAGACTGAGGATCACTCTCGAGCACTAGCACAACGACTGGCTTTGGTTGAGGACAACGCCAGGCAAACCAACAGACTAGCAGAAACCGTGGACCGCCTTGTCGCACTGATGGAACAAATTAATCTACATTAAGACTAGTGTAGTCTTTGTCTTGTAATCTATCTCGTAATCTAATGACTACCTAGCGCTACTCTATAAACTAGTCGGATGTAACAATTCCCGACACCTTTTGTAATATCTCTGTAGGATGTAACCTTTGAATTCGCATTATCCATCAAATATTCCTTGTTATTTCAACTCACATTAATTGTCATTTTCCCTGTTGATGTTATGTATTACTGCTTTTATACATGTACATCTGTGACAATTACAAGTTCCTACAAAATCTCATGTATCTTCATTTCTTTTATTGAAGAATCATGCCGCCAAAGACAAGACCATACACCGATGCCCAGATTACTTCCCTTATAACCCAGGCTGTTACTGAAGCCTTGGCTCGGAATACTCCACCAAATTCCACAAGGAACAGCGATGCCGCTGAAACCCCTGCTGCTAAACCCTGTTCTTACAAAGACTTCCAGAACTGCAAACCTCTAAACTTTGCAGGTACTGAGGGAGCTATCGGTCTAGTACGCTGGATCGAGAAAGTCGAATCTGTATTTCTGATCTGCAACTGTGCGGAAGGAGACAAGGTTAAGTTCTCCGTTAGTACTTTTACTGACACCGCACTCACCTGGTGGAACACCTATGCCCAGACTGTGGGTGTTGCTAATGCTTACCAACTCCCGTGGGAGGAGTTGAAGGAGATGTTGAGGGGCGAGTACTGCCCCAGGGATGAATTGAAACAGCTAGAAATGGAATTCTGGAACCACAAGATGCAGGGTGATGACATCACCGGTTATACCAACCGTTTCCACCAACTGGCACTTCTGTGCCCAACCATGGTCGATCCTGAGTACAAGAGGATCGAGAAATTAGTCGATGGACTTCCCGAGAGACTCCAAGACCTGGTGACTTCATCCAAACCGGGTACTATTCAGAGCGCCATTCGTATGGCTCATGAGCTAACGGCAAATTCTGTCCGCCGTGGCACAACTTCAACCCCATCTGCAAACAACAAACGTAAATGGGAAGGAAACCCCAACTCATCCAACCAACTCACCAACAAAAAGCCTGAGTTTGTTAAGGCTTATTCATCGGGGACTTCGGAGAAGAAAGGGTACAGCGGGAGCAAGCCCTACTGTCCCAAATGCAATCGTCACCATGACGGTTCTTGCCCTTGCTCCAATTGCAAACGGTTCGGGCACTTAGCCAAGGATTGCCGAACCAACATCCCTACCCCCAACACTAATGCACCAAAGGCCTGCTTTGGGTGCGGAAATCCAGGGCATTTCAAGAGAGATTGCCCAAAGCTGAAAAACAACAACAACCCTGCTCGCGGCAGATCATTTGTTATCAAGGCTGGGGAAGCCAGACAAGACCCGAATGTCGTGACGGGTACGTTGTTGAATTAGCTAACGGCAAACTGATTGAGACTGATAGCATCATACACAACTGTACACTTAACCTTACGAACAAAACGTTTCCCATTGATTTAATCCTTGTCGAGATCGGCAGCTTCGATATTATTGTCGGTATGGATTGGTTATCCGAGCACCGAGCAGAAATCATCTGTCATAACAAACTCGTTCGCATACCTCTTGTCTCCGGTGAAACCTTAGTCCTACAAGGGGAGACCGGCAGACGGAAGCTGAATATTGTATCCTGTCTGAAAACTAGAAAATATCTACGAAAAGGGTATCAAGCCATCCTCGCACATGTAACAGAGAAGAAGTCGGAAGAGAAGCGACTTGAGGATGTTCCAATCGTGCGGGATTTCCCGGAAGTCTTTCCTGAAGAATTGCCCGGACTTCCGCCACCTAGACAAATTGAATTTCAAATCGAACTTGTGCCAGGAGCTGCACCCGTGGCACGAGCCCCTTACCGTCTAGCACCATCCGAAATGCAGGAGTTGTCTAACCAACTACAGGAACTCCTGGACAGAGGATTCATTCGACCAAGTTCCTCGCCTTGGGGAGCTCCGGTCTTATTCATGAAAAAGAAAGATGGATCTTTCCGCATGTGTATCGATTACCGAGAGCTGAATAAGCTAACCATAAAGAATCGGTACCCGCTTCCTAGAATCGATGACCTATTTGACCAGCTCCAGGGATCAAGTGTTTACTCAAAGATTGATCTACGGTCAGGTTACCATCAACTCCGAGTCCGCGACAATGATATTCCAAAGACAGCTTTCCGAACTCGTTATAGGCATTACGAATTCCAAGTGATGCCATTCGGTTTAACCAACGCACCGGCCGTATTCATGGACCTTATGAATCGGGTGTGCAAACCATATCGTGACAAATTCGTCATTGTGTTCATCGATGATATCCTGATTTACTCTCGCAATGAGCAGGAACATGCTCAACATCTGAAAACCATTCTAGGACTTCTTAGACACGAAGAGTTATATGCCAAATTCTCAAAGTGTGAGTTCTGGATTCGAACCGTTCAATTCCTCAGGCACGTGATTGACAGCCAGGGAATTCATGTTGATCCCGCCAAGATTGAAGCAATCAAGGGCTGGGAGTCACCGACCACTCCAACCGAAGTGAGACAATTCTTAGGTCTCGCTGGTTATTACCGCCGATTCATTGAAAACTTTTCAAGAATAGCTGTTCCCTTAACAACACTGACTCAGAAAGATAAGAAGTTCGATTGGACTGATAAACAGGAGTCAGCTTTCCAGCTATTGAAACACAAACTTTGCAGTGCACCAATCTTGTCCTTACCCGAGGGCACCGACGACTTCATAGTTTATTGCGACGCCTCACACCAAGGACTTGGTTGCGTGTTAATGCAACGGGAAAAAGTCATTGCATATGCCTCACGACAACTAAAAATCCACGAGAAAAACTATACGACCCACGACCTCGAGTTAGGTGCCGTGGTCTTCGCATTGAAAATCTGGAGACATTATCTCTACGGTACGAAAAGCACTATCTTTACCGATCACAAAAGTCTCCAACACATATTCGATCAGAAGGATCTAAACATGAGGCAACGTCGTTGGGTTGAATTACTTAGTGACTACGACTGCGAGATCAAATACCATCCGGGCAAGGCTAACGTAGTTGCCGATGCCTTAAGCCGAAAAGAACGAGTGAAACCCCTTCGAGTCCGAGCACTTTCTATGACAATTCGTAACGAGCTCCCTGCTCAAATCCTTACCGCTCAACTTGAAGCACTCGGCGATGAAAACTCGAAAAATGAAGCCTTGCGAGGCTTGGATAAACAATTCGAAATCAAGCCTGATGGAACTCGATACTTCTCTAACCGGGTGTGGTTACCCAAATTCGGAAACTTGCGGGATTTGGTGATGGCTGAAGCTCACAAATCTCGATACTCTATACATCCTGGTTCTGACAAGATGTATTACGACGTCAAAGGGTTGTATTGGTGGCCTAACATGAAAGCTGACATTGCCTTGTACGTCAGTAAATGCCTAACCTGTTCCAAAGTCAAGGCCGAACACCAAAGACCCTCGGGGTTGCTCCAACAACCTGAAATTCCTCAATGGAAATGGGAACAGATTACCATGGACTTCATTACCAAACTACCAAAAACTTCGAGTGGTTGCGATACCATTTGGGTGATCGTGGACCATCTCACGAAATCTGCTCATTTTCTGGCCATCAAGGAAACCGACAAGATGGAGCGTCTTACTCGCATCTACGTCAAAGAAATCATCTCGCGACACGGTGTACCTATCTCGATCATCTCGGATAGGGACAGCCGTTTTACTTCTAACTTTTGGTAATCACTACAGAAATCTCTTGGTACTCGTCTGGATATGAGTACTGCTTATCACCCGCAAACCGATGGCCAAAGCGAGCGAACTATTCAAACACTGGAGGATATGCTACGAGCCTGCGTAGTTGACTTCGGTACTTCTTGGGAAAATCACTTACCGTTGTGCGAGTTCTCGTATAACAACAGTTACCATACCAGCATTAAGGCTGCACCTTTCGAGGCACTTTACGGGCGTAAGTACCGATCACCTATCTGTTGGACTGAGTTAGGAGATTCCCAACTCACGGGTCCAGATATCATTCATGAAACTACTGAGAAAATCATTGGTATTCAAAACCGGCTGAAAGCCGCACGTGATCGTCAGAAAAGCTATGCTGACGTGAGACGCAAACACCTTGAGTTCCAGGTAGGGGACAAGGTACTTCTCAAAGTGGCACCGTGGAAGGGTGTCATTCGATTCGGAAAACGAGGCAAACTAAACCCTAGATACATCGGACCATTCGAAATCCTTGAAAGGATTGGTCCAGTGGCATACCGCCTGCAACTTCCTGCTGAGCTTAGCAGCGTTCACAACACATTCCACATTTCTAACTTGAAGAAATGTCTGTCTGACAAGACACTGATTATACCGTTCGACGAGATTCGAATCGATGATAAACTTCATTTTGTCGAGGAACCTATGGAAATCATGGACGTTGAGGTCAAACGATTGAAACAGAGTCGCATTCCCATCGTAAAAGTCAGGTGGAATTCTAGGCGTGGCCCTGAGTTCACCTGGGAACGGGAAGACCAAATGCGACAGAAATACCCACATCTCTTCCCAGACAACGCACCGTCCTTGCACTCGAACTAATTTCGGGACGAAATTTCTTTAACAAGGGGAGAATGTAACACCTGCCTAATTAGGATAATTAATTATGCCTAATTATTTGTAACTAGTGGTAATTAGTATGTAATAGGACTAATTACAGACTCTATTTGTATATATATAAGGTGATTTATATATATATGTGTGTACTTACGCGATTTGGATTAATCGTACGAATTAACCGGACGGAGTCCGACACAGTTTACTTGGACGTTGGTGACTAAAATTAACTTAAATAATGGGAATGTATTTTGTTATAAAAATACACAATTGAACGAACATTATTTATATTATCGCGACGACATTTAAATAAAACGTACTAAAACACAAATTAATAATTTAAATATTTCGACAAATGTCTTCATTATTAATTTCAAAGTATTTTTATTTAAATACTCCAGTTACATTTTAAAATATAACGGTTTGGTTAAATACTAAAAAAAACGATTAATCGATTAGGACACGGAGTAAATACGGTATTTTGGGAAGCGTTTTCCCTTCCCCCTCTTTTGGATCAGCCACCAACCCATCACCCACCCCAAATTCTCTTTTCATTTTCACCCAAACCAAAAACACACACACCTCCAAACTCTCTCAACCTCAACTCACACCAAAATTTCGGAATCAAATCTCGACTACGAAAATTACATATTCGGAATCACCATCACTAGTGGAGCAAGAATATCAAAACCGTTTTCATCATTTCATCCTCGATCTAGCTCGATTTGCAAAAGTAAGAAATTTCTATAATCTTAGATCTATTCAATTTGGTGTAATGTTTTGATGTTTTGATGTGTACACAACATAGTTATAACCTAATACATGAAGAAAACACGATTTTATAGCTCAAAAATGGGTTAGATTTGCGTTTTTGGTCGGAAAATCACGAAACCCGAAAGTTTCTGGGCTGATGTTCATACGTGCGACACAATCCTTGTGTCGCATACTGTGTCGCATAAACCCATTTGTGTCGCATTTTGTGTCGTACCAACCCTTAGTGTCGTAACCTTTGCGACACAATATTGTGTCGCACTCTATGTCGCATACTATATCGTATTTTATACGACACAACCGTTATGTCGCTATTGATTTAGCATCGCAAGCTTTTTGCGACACAACCACTGTGTCGCAGGGCTCTTGTGTCGCATCCTTCATGCGACACAACCCTTGTGTCGCATGACAAACCTTAGTGTCGCATGCTGTGTCGCAAAACACAGCAGTTTTACAATTTAAATTCCAATCTAAGTGTTAAACATTTGGGACTTCAAACGATTATACAATATGACTTCTAAGGGACATTGAAACATATTTTTCAAGCATAACACTCCAAACAAATATGTATACGTCGAGATTAACGTTTCAACTAAATCACCAAGGGGCCAAATATGTTTTCTAAGAAACAAACAATTACAAACATACAGACAGACACTGGATATAGTAGTTGTGTACAACTAAACGAAACGTCTCGTGAGACGCATACTTACATAACTTCATATGATTAGGCATTTGAAGGTTACGGGTTCGGAGAACCTACTTGCTATATTTACTACTTGCTATTTGCTACGGCTTATTACAAGACTCAGGTGAGTCTTACAGCCCCACGTTTACTGTTTTGCTTACGGGGTGAGATACATTGCTTACTTTTCCTGAACACAAGTACTAAACTACTCATTTTACTATTGGGATTGCATGAGTTACTTACTTTTTACGGAAGTCTCTCCATCATATATCGTTAGTTATGGACTTAAGCGCGAACACTAGTTAATGGATCCATTAGGGAAATGACCCTCCCCGCCCGGGGTAGTAGCGCTACCACGAACCGTTCTGTATAAACGGACGACAATTATTCGTTACTGATGCTTGCTCAATTACGAGCATGTCACGGGAGCAAACTTATTACTTACGGGTTAAGCTTCGATTATGAGCCTCATGGCAACGGTATAAACATACTTACTTACATTTGCTGGATTGCAAATACTGGTTTTACGATTTTTGGATTGAAATTGCTGATTTTACGCCTGCGGGCATTACTGATGAAATCTCGTGTTCAAAGCTGATATTACTTACAAACCTGTGAGATTCACCAACCTTTTGGTTGACTCTTTTTAGCATGTTTTCTCAGGTACTCGGATGGAGTAGGATTACTCCAGGATTTTAGCTAGAGTCGCATGATTTCAACACAACTGCATTAACGGAGATTCTTAGCATTATCTTTTGTATATTTTGATTATGTAATAGAATCTCCCGCTACACGCGTGGACTCTAGGGGAACTACATTTTTGTATACGAAAACACTAAGTTTTCAAACATTATATCTATGGAATGTAACTAATTTACAAACGTTGCATATAGATGTCGTTTACTTTATCTTTGTGCTGTGATATTTGATTAGTAGCACCCCAAAACTTGCTTCCGCCAAACAGTGAAATTCGGGGGTGTTACATAAGTTAACTTAGATAAAATCATAAAAAGTTTTTAATTTTATTCAACCCCCTTCTACAATTAAACTTTACTTATTGACATTCCAAATCACTAAGCAATAGTGATTCAGGGACTATCATATAGTTTGGTGGTTGGAGAGGTGTAAATGGGTTGTTGTGAGCTCGTCGGGAAAAATAGAGTCGCCGGAAAAAATGGTGGAGATGGTGGTGATGTCGTAGATGGTAGGCTTGGTGGTTTGGAGGTGTATATTAGTTGTGGTGGTACCTGCGGAAAAAATGATTCGCCGGAAAAATGATATCGCCGGAAAAAATGGTGTCGTCGGAAAATTGAAGTTAATAAAGTTGATGAAGATGATGATCTGAAAAATGTATCGAACTTTAGATGACGTGGAGCTTACGTGGCAGTGCCACGTCGGATGAAAATGCCGCGTAGGGTGCTTATGACCAGTCAAACGTCATTAGTGTTAATGACTACATACAATAGCAATAATTAGTAAGTTCGATACACACAATAGGACTTTTAAAAGTAGGATGCATACAATAGGATTTTGTGACTAATTCAATACATTTATAGACATATTGCCCTTGATAGAAAGTGAAAACGCATGCTTAGTTACGGAACACTATATTCATTTTTCCCCCATGGCTTTGGGTCTCTTAAAAATCAAAGTAAATTCAGAAAACACGTTCAAATCATAAATCATAGATCCTCGTTTTTAGAAAATTTTTACAGAAAAGCACTATGAATATGTTCTCTAATTTTACAAATTTTCTATAATTTTTTTTCGAAAACCTAGCTGGAGGAGTTTTCCGTAATTAAACGCATCATTTCTTTCCAGTTTTTGACTCTTTTATTTTTGGGTTAAGTGCAGAATGATGTACCGAACTAGGTTTAATATTTACTGTGTGTACAGACTTTCATTGTGTGTGATAAACTTGTTACTCATTGTCATTATTATATGTAATTACCACTTGATTATATGGCCTAGTGGTAGGTTGGGCTCTTGGCTTCCTAGAGGTCAGGGGTTCAATCCTGCCATGAGTTGACATTTAGCATGATAGGTACCCACACCCGTAAAACACATGGGCCCTGGGGGAACTTGCGGATAAAGGTTCATTCCAACTCCATACGCCCCCTTTGTGTCAGGGGAGTTGCCCGGAGTCATCCTTGTGGGGTGGACAATGACTGGTGCCAAAGACACACGGGATCAGGGTGTTCCCGCCAATTTACACCTTTTGCGGATTATTATATTTAATTTAATTATTGTACTCTTACTAGCATGTTCTAATGGGTGTTTACGGTTCGGTTTGATTCGGTTTTGGCAAAAATTGAATCGAATCGAATATTTTGGTCATTTAATAATCAAAACTGTTTGGTTTCGGTTTCGATTTCTCGGCGGTTCGGTTTTTCGATTTTGATTCGGTAATTTCAGTTAATAACCGAATTCTAAACTTTGATCAAAATAAAACTTTTAAGTCAATTTTAATTTTTCTAATTTTCGATGTGTAGTTTGTTTGTTATATTTTAGAATGTTTATAGTTTAATTATCACCATATAGTTATGAATGAAGTTTTAGTTCAGTTAATTTGGAACTATGAATTAGACTAGAACATCAAAGTTGATTGGTGAATTATTTAATAAATGATATTATAATAATTATATATAATCTACATAATGTATACATATATAATACAGAAATCTTGACTAATTTAATAGTTATTGTGAAACGCCCCGAAAACAGAACCATTTTTTTTTTTTTTTACCTAACACTGAAAACACACTCTATTAGGTCCCACATCTAAAATATGACATTATAGACTCGTTATATCGTTCCCTTAATCAAATAATGACTCAAATAACAAAAATGTGAATTTACAAGAGATTCCCCAGGAATGACTCCCATTCCTCAGGAATCAGACATGCTGTTAACACTTGGATTCGGATTCCCCAGGAATGACTCTCATTCCCCAGGAATCAGGGTTGCTGTTAGAACTTAAGTTCAGATTCCTCAGGAATGACTCCGATTCCCCAGGAATCAAGGCTGCACACAAACTAATACCAAAATATGAATTTCCGACGCGCATAACTTTTTACTCGTAAACACTTAGACCCTGAAAATTTGCAGGCACCTCCATAATGCCAAACTGAAACTTTCTATTTTTGCACTTTTTCAAAATTCACGTTTTACGAGAAAACGGACATATAACCACTTTTCGACCATTTTAACCACTTTTTGACTACAACTCAAATCACAAACCACACACAATTAAACTCTACTCTTTTGCACACTTATTTAACTCCTCAAAACAAACTTGAAGCAAATAAAAACCAACCCATGACACCACCACACATTAAATTCACCACATGACCACTTTCAACCCATTTTGACACCTTAATGACCCATTTCATAATTCAACCATTTTTCAACTAATTCAACACTCAAACCACATTTGTTTGACCAATTCAAGGCTATTGACAATGTGTCCACTTCACATTTGACCAACCAATCACATTCGACACTAAATCACTTTTCACCACTTTAACCCAAACCAAACCAATCATACGACTTCATACACTTGACAACCACATACACTAGACACCATAACTCTGTTTGACTTTCAAAGTCAACTACTATACATTGACCAACATATTTAATTCGAAAACTCATTGTTTGGGCGATTTACACAATTGAGCATCAAAACAACAATTCAAAAGAAAGAAGCATATTCTAACCATAAGCATGCTCCATATCCATGTCAATAGCTTCTCATAACCCTTCTATCCACATGTCTCTATCAAAACATCAACATACAACATAAACACTGAAACGGGTAAGCACAACTGCTTAGTGAGTACACAGGCAAATCAAACAAGCAATTCACATAAACACAAAATCATTGATCTCTGAAAACACTGAACACTGATCACTGAGCACCATACCACATCGATATGCATGCTAACACTATTTCACTGAGTACCATACCACAACGGTATGCATACTAACACTGTTTCACTACATAAGCATATTCCATAAAATCCACAAACTACATAATCACCCAACAATCGATTCACATAACATTATAACTACACTATCTTCATTAATTAATCCACATATGTAAACACATTTTCTTCCACCCAATTGTGTAGCCTCTTGCTCGGAAGCAATCCGGATCCAACACAATCGAATCATACACTATCAATTCAAAATAACATCATAACTACATAATCTCAATTATTTAATCCACATAAATTAACACATTAATTTTCACCCAATTGTGTAGCCTCTTACCCAACAGTAATCCGGATCCAACACAATTGAATCATACACTATTCTCCACCAATTCTTTCCTTTACCTTCAAGCTAGTGACATACTCATTACTCGCTAATGAGATAATCACTACTGACTTTTCCAAATAACATGTATTCACATAACAATTAAGCATAACAAGTAATTTAACACAATTAACTATTATAAGCAATAAACATAAATAAACAAACTTAACAATTAACTTTCCTTGATTGTGCAAACCTTTAGCCCGCAAGCTATACGGTACTACACAACCAAATCACCTGTTTAACCCCCCGTATCACTCACCATACTCTATTAGTCGATTTCACCATCTTGATCAACATAAGCTTCCATGTCTCTAATCACCTATTACATAAACATGTAATCATAACAACACTTTTAGCCAACCATAATAATCATCATCGACTACTTATCTTCATTAACCACCACCTCACTATTACCACTTTTAAACTTTCACTAGTTAAACTATTACTTCATATTATTCATCATTTACTCTATCATCATAATCACATTCTTTTAACACCATTAGATTCATCATTAAGCTTATCAACATGTTCTTAACATAATTCATATAAATCACCATGAACACTCATAAACATCACTTCCATCATTATAATTACACTCTGCTAATATCATTAACAACCTTCTTAAGCTTGTTACATCATTATACAAGATTTAACATAAACCCTAGAATTATTCATAAACACCAAATCCCAAATTCATCCTTTTCAACATGTTATATGATTCACAACAATCTCAACAACACTAATTAACATCAAATCAATCATCTTCTAGCTTTAATTTCGGATTAAAACCTTCAATTATACAAAACCCATCAAAACCCCATAAAACCCCAAAAACTAGGTCAAGAACATATGAGAAATCACTTACATGATGTTAGAGATGATCAAAGGATGAAGAATTAAACCCTACAAATCTTGAATCATGAATTAGGAATTAAAATTGGAGTTTGAATTGTCTCTGTGATTTTTCTCCATACATGAGTGTGTGTATAGATTATTTTTGAATGAAATGAACCACAAAGAAACCCCGTACATATCCACATAGGTCGGCCTAATTATTTTATCCTCTTTAAACTCTACAGTCTGGAACTGGTAAAATCGTTTACGTTTTTCACTATATCTCGTTATCTACATAATACTATTTCATAATAAAAATATATCCGCGTACGATATTTATTTACTGAATTTCTGGGTGTTACATATTGTTATTACTATATAATATTACTAACAATATTGAATATAAAAATCTAAATAAATATAAATAATTTTAATTAACGGGAAAAGTAATGATTCGGTTATTAACGATTTGATCTTTACGTATAATCCGAATCGAATCGAAAAATGTTGGTTATTAACGATTCAGTTACTAACGGTGTTGTTTTACCGTCGGTTCATTTTCTTCGGTCGGTTATTTCGATTATTCGGTTACGATTTGATTTTTTCGGTTTTTTCACTCACCCATATGTCCCATATATAAGTTACCGCGTAACATCCTTACATATTATCACGTGACTAAAATAGATACAATAATAATAATAATTTTTTATTCAATTCAATATATATAATACAAACTCGAATAGTGATATACATATGAATGTCATTTCGAAAAGCACTTAAACCTAGGGGTGTTCACGGTTCGGTTTGATTTGGTTTTTGACAAAAATCGAATCGAATTGAATATTTCGGTTTTTTAATAATCAAAACCGTTCGGTTTCAATTTTTCTACGATTAGTTATTTTTATTACTATATAATAATATGAACAATATTCAATAAAATACTAAATAAATATAAAGATTTTAATTAATGAAAAAAATATCGGTTCGGATATTAACGGTTCAATCTTTACGTATAAACCGAATCGAATCGAAATATGCCGGTTATTAACAATTCGGTAACTAACGGTTCGGTTCTATTGTCAGTTCGGTTTTTCGATCGGTTATTTCGATTATTCAATTACGATCCGACCTTTTCGATTTTTTCGCTCACCCCTACTTAAACCTGTACAGCAAAATCCCTACTCGTTTTTTACAATTTTTAGTTTATAAATATCTGATTAATTGTTGGATAAGTTTTTAGAATGAAAATTCTAACGATCCCAAAAGTCAATTAACAGATCAGAACAACTTTTTTAGTATTTAATAAAAAACAAATATTTCCGAATAAAATTCTCAATATATCTTCCACTCACAAATCAAACCCAGCTGTATATATATATACACGAGTTATAGTATATCCCAATCTTTGTATGTATCTATCTTCTTTTTTCTTATAAATTGCTTCCTCATTCCCTTCCCCTTCGTCTTTATTAATCCACGTCTCTTACCTGGTAAGCCCCTTTGAATTTCTTTGTAATTTGACCTTGTGATTAAGATTTTGAGTTCTTGTAAGTTTTCATACTGGAAATTAATTACTTTCTTGAATTTAAAATTGGGTATGGAATTCGTAATTAAGTAAACCCTAATTGTAAATTTGTTTGATTTGTGTTATGCAATTATCACCATGGTTTGGTTTTAGGTTTTTCAAGAGTTTTAATGGTTGTTCGTTCATAATTCAATCATTTTTAGTCTGTATTTATAGGTTTTGTATTGTGATTTATATTGTATGCATCTAAGGTGTTTGATGAAATGTCTGTGCAGTAGAGACTGTCAACTGAGTGTTCTTGGGCTTCTTTTTGGTAAAGATCATGGGGAATTTGCTTTGTTTGTATCAAGTAGACCAATCAACTGTTGCTATTAAGGAAACTTTTGGGAAATTTGATGATGTTTTGGAACCTGGATGTCATTGTGTACCGTGGATATTTGGTAAACAGATTGCTGGTCAACTTACTTTAAGAGTTCAGCAATTGGATGTTAAGTGTGAGACTAAAACTAAGGTATTGTATGCCCCCAATTCGATTTGCATGCTTTGTGATATAAACTATTTGAATCTGCTAAAACAATATATGTTGGTTATCAGGACAATGTTTTTGTCAATGTTGTGGCTTCGATTCAATACCGTGCTCTGGCTGATAAGGCAAATGATGCGTTTTACAAACTCAGTAACACAAGGTCCCAAATCCAGGCCTATGTTTTTGATGGTATAAATGTTTATCAACTTACAGATGATTTATGTTTGTATATAAATTATACTGTTGTAATTGTTCTAATATGGTTTTTTGGATTTGTAGTTATTAGGGCTTTTGTTCCTAAGCTTAACCTAGATGATACTTTTGAGCAAAAGAATGAAATTGCTAAGGCTGTTGAAGAAGAACTTGAGAAGGTAATATAATATATATAATAGATGTAATAATTGTGTTGTTTTTTATATATTGATTGTCATTGTGACGTGTTTTTGGTTGATCTTGCTTGCAGGCTATGTCTGCATATGGATATGAGATAGTTCAGACATTGATCGTTGATATAGAACCAGATGAGCATGTTAAGAGAGCAATGAATGAAATCAATGCTGGTAAACTACTGACCACAAATATATGCCTCATCATTTATATAAGTTTTAATCTCCTTTTGCTTAGAAGGCATATACTGCAGTCTATATTTTAAAACTGGGACTCCTAATTGTATCTTTAATTATTTTTGTGTTAGAGGTGGTATTTTTAACCCACTTATACGGAAACGGATCAAGTTTGGTTGTATTTTGTTGCTAACAGGTAAAATGGTTCGATTATAAACTACGTATAAAACTTTGAAACGGTAAAATGCGTCAAAAGTCACAAATAACTTGTAATTAAATGCTTTCATGGGTTCGTACACATTAAAGATATATGGCTTGACTGGAGCCCATTTTAACCCCTAATTCAGCTGGCTCGTTTTACTACCCCCACTACACATTATTTTTAATGGGCCTGGTGCCCTGGACATATAAAAATGACGAGAACAATCGGAGCCTCTTTTATTGGTTAACCAACATCATATATTTCTGCAGCTGCAAGGTTAAGGATGGCGGCTACTGAGAAAGCCGAAGCTGAGAAAATCCTCCAAATCAAGAGAGCTGAGGGTGAAGCTGAGTCCAAGTACTTGTCAGGTTTGGGTATTGCTCGCCAACGTCAAGCCATTGTAGACGGTTTGAGAGACAGTGTGTTGGGGTTTGCTGTCAATGTTCCTGGAACAACTGCAAAAGACGTTATGGATATGGTTCTGGTAACTCAGTATTTTGACACCATGAAGGAAATCGGTGCATCTTCTAAATCCTCAGCTGTGTTTATCCCTCATGGACCTGGTGCAGTTCGTGATGTAGCCTCCCAGATACGTGATGGGCTTCTTCAGGGTTCTGCTGCTAATTGATTTGCAACTTTGTCTCTATGTTTGGATTGAAATGCGTATATGTTTTGTCTATTTTACATTGATTTGCCTATAGCTAATGTTTGTTTTGTTTGGATCTTTTTTGACTATATGAAATAAATAAATGCAATATGTAAGTGTAAATTTGTGAAATATAATGTGCCGTTTTGAAATATGGGCGTCTGGGCGGGTGGGTTAGGTACGGGTTAACACAAAGTTTAGTTTGAGATACGTTGTCGTAGTATTGCTCGAGTTGGGTTGCCCCAAATACATTTCTTTATGTGTGTTCTGTAAGTTGTTAAAACTTAAAACATCATTATGTCTATAATTTGAAATTGAAAATAAAGCAATGTACTAGACTGTATTAAACTACATTTTGGTGACTTTTTCCTCATCGGGGCTAGTTGAAATTTCAATATAATCTTTTAGGATAAAGTAGAATCCAAATCGGTATTTAAATATACAGGTTGAAATTGTCAATTTTGTTGTTATTCATGATAATAATTCTTCTGTTAAACAGCCTTGCCCCGAGTTGAACCTAGGGGAAGGTAGTATGTAATTGCAGCTTGCAGGTACATCCACTCTCTCTACTTGTTTTATTTGCAAACTTTTTAGTTTGACAAATGGAGATACCACAACTTTGTCATATATTATGTAACGAATAGAATATACTCAGCATGTACTTCATGCCAATACAACAAGACAATTCTGGGATGATAACGAAACGATTTGATTGGTAAATGGAAGTCCCTTTCTCTTATTAGTATCAACAAGTCCTTTTCTTACTCATATCTAACAAGGAAAAGGATTTATCATGAAAATGGTTTTAGAATCTTAGCTTTGTCGGGTTCGTTTTATCTTCAAGATTCTCTTCCTTCTTCGTCTATCAACCCTTAGCAGCATTCTTGTTGCCGTTCTTATCTTTCTTCTTATCTTTAGCTTTTTCCGTGTCTTTTTCTCGGCTTCCATCCTTACCGTTCTCATGTTTCTCTTTCTTTTCAGGCACTTTTTCTTTGGTTGACGTGCCATTTTGTCGACTCTCCCATTGCCTAACTTTCCGCAACAGTTTTTATGTATGTATAAATGACATTTGCATTCTCTAAATACATCAAAATCCAACAAAACAAAACTGTTGAAGATATAATGAATAAGGTGGTTGAGATACCTAAGTTACCTAATTCTACAAAGTTCAAAAATATATTTGTTACGGAAGGTGTGATTTTAACCTTTTATATTCAACTGTGTTGACTAATTTTGACATGATAAAAAAGTCAACCATAAAACTTGTGGCCTTGGTCATGCCAATACTGAATACCCCCACAAATCCTCATGACCAGTTGAAATTTAAATATTTTTGGCCTTCAATAATGTTCCAAGTCATTGTTATCTGATCTCAGACGAATATTGTATGGCTGTAATGTATGTATCTTGCTGATAAGATTGAGGTAAAATATTAATAATTTTCGTAGACGGTCAAAGACACAAAATGATACTCTTCTTGTAACTAATGGAGATGATTGTTAAAGACAAAACAAATAGTTTCTTAGTAAGATATATGTTTGGTTAATGCTCATAAGACTTTTGCTTATTTAAACCACTACATTGAATATTACATGTTCTGTTGGTCCGTAAAAGATGGTTCAACAGGTCAATTTATTAGAGGTGGCAATTTCGACCCATTTACTAGTAAATGGGTTGATGTAGGTTATGTAATAGGTGTAAAAGGTCAAACGTGTAAAAAGTCAACTAAATAGGAAGCAGATCAAAAGGTTCCAAGTGTTAAGCGTGTTTAAAGTCTCCAAAATTTAATTTATAATTCATAAAACCCCCCGTAGCGTTACATAAAAAATTCGATTTTTTAAGAAACTTATATTATCTTGTAATCATATCTGATCCACTAATAGTTAATAATATTTCACGTTCGTACACAAAGAATTTTGGGTCAACCCAACCCACCTCACCCCATTTCGACCAAACCAAAACATTACCCATTTTGACCCAAACCCGTTTAGACATGCCACCCAATCTGTCATTTTGCCACCTGTAGTAGGCTTGGTGTTGTCCTGATTACATGCCTAAGAGTTCACATTTAGTTGCAAAAGTAAGACAGTAATAAGAGTAAACTGTAGATGAAAGGGCTAGAGTACACACATGCTTTAATCTTAAATATGCCTAAATATACAAGTGTTGGTGTAAAAATCGAATCAGGTTTTCAAACCTAAATAATAATGAATAGAGTTTAGACCATTCAATAGAACTAGCAAAAAAAAAAAAAAAACTATCTACCTCTAAATAATTCGATGAGCTTTCAAACTTGGTGTATCTTCATCCAGCACGCTTCATCATTATAATGTTTGTAGCACGGGATGGTAATTCGACATTCGGTTCTTGACATATGCTTCTGCATCTGCCTCTCTAACCAAAGAATAACGGCGGGCATCAGGAGATGACTGGTTGGTCCACTCAACTTATCTGGTCCTGCAAGTTGTACCAAACACCAATTATGATTAATAAATTTGTTAAAATATGCAAACTGAAATATCCGAATATGTAGGATCACTGTGTTGGCCAAACAAGTATAGCTAGAGGAGGAAATTTCACCACGTTAACTTGAGAATGGGTTGATTCATGGAATATATATTTAATTCTGAAGGGTTAACCAGATAACAAAAGTCAAACGGGCCAAAAGTCGTTCGAAAGTGTATCTTTAATGCATAAACCTTCTAAATCATTTTTGACATACTAATTATTTATAAAGAAAAGTTTAAAAAATTGGACAGAAAATCTTTCAGTCAATAACTCTTACAAAAATAAATACAGTATACGTTTTGGGAAATTGGAAACTGATATTTGACATAAACGATTGTTTAGTTGCAGTATTAACCCGAACCTGCTTTGACCCGTTACACAACCCATCCATTTTGCCACCTCAAATTTACCTCTTTAAAACTTTAACAACATACAGTAATATTTTGAGAAATGAAATTGGGTTGTTCTTCACTTTTATAAGTTTATCTAAGTGGATCTTTGACAAAACCTTAAACCAGCACGATATCTAGAAGAGGGCCTATTGATAAAATAAGTATCTTGAGATGGTTACAAGATGCCAAAAGGTGTATAGTATGAATCACAAACCTTTACAGTTTTTACTTCTCAGATAACATCACATTCTTTGTGTCGGGAGAAATGACCTCAAGTTTCATCAGCTTGGTGAACTAAAGGACATCATGTGAATCAAAATATTGTTACAAAATAAACATCAAATGGCGGGAATGGTTATTTGGAACACTCAAACCTGAGATGTCTTAAGTTCCAGTTCATCCCACTCTTGTGAAGAACTACTTCCTTCCACTATCCCAGTTCCTGCATAGATTAATGCTCCAAGCCCCTATTCATAAACATAAATTTTAATACGAAGTTACACAAGAATGTATTTAAATGATACATAAAAAGATACAATTCGCCATCTTAGTCATCCACCTGCTTCTGATTATCTTATTATTGCATCAAATAAAATAATTAGTTTCATACCAGCAACAACAAAGCTGATTATCAAAGCAAAAAAAATATTTATGCAATTACCTTTCTGTACTCATTTGAGAGATTTCTACTCACATTTCACAATACATTTTTTACTTTTCTAACAAGAGTACCCGTTTAGTCATTTTCTTTATCAATCCTTCAAATAATAATAATAAATCACCAAACAGACAACATTGCTTTTCTTCTGATTATTACAGATTATAACAGCAACAGCATGTCCAAACATCATCTACTACAGCCCCCTTTTTTATTCATTTGATTATCTTATTCTAACTAATCCAAAATCACATAATCATTCTGAACACACAATCCATAAACCTCTTAGTCAAAAATCACATAATCATTTCGAACACGCATATTGATGTCACATAGACTTATAAAGGGCTCAAATATCTTATTTTATACTGATGTGGGACGGGTTGTTGCAATTGATATCGCATAATAGAATAAAAGTGAACCAAAGGGCCTGTGGCCTAGTGGTATGTGAGGGGCCCTTCAACCAAGAGGTTGTGGGTTCAAGCCTCATTTGAGGCAATGTATATGTATGCGTGGTCGCATATAATATATGGGGTAGGTTGCAGATTTGTCTTTAAAAATAGGGGTAAATGAAACAACTTGATTACACCCAAAAGTAAATGTCACCTTTTTAACCAAGGCTGACCTGATACCAACAGCAAACTCACTCTCTCCTCCTCCAAACCAACCAACTGGACCAGCATACATTCCTCGATCAAACATTTCTGTTCACCATAAAGTCTCGTCAAGAATAGCAATAGCACAACAGATATCACAAACAGTAAATGACTCATTAAAAGCAAGTAAAAGGGTGGAAACTGGATGTCCAACTTATAAAAGGGATTTCTTCTCCGTGATTATTTATTTTTTGACTTTGATATCCAAAGTGCTCACCAGACAAGAGAAAAATAAAATACATTTGCAGATGAAATTTAGTGTTACTATGCTACCAACAGTCCAACATCTTTTGATGATTACCAGTGAGGAAATAAAGTAGATGTGCATTGGAAAGTTCAAAGTTGGCAAAAGAAGAAATATCACATATATTTTGGGACAAACCGGCAAGAATGGTAGCATTTATTTGAGACGGATGAAGGAATATATTAGGCCACTATCTCATCAAATTATATTTTTTCTATTTTTATTTGAATAGCGATGAAGTTCTAGAATCGGAACATATAGAGCATATATAGGAGAGCATGGCACGTCTTAATAGAGGAGGAGATCAAGGAATATACATGTACCAGTTTCTGCTATCAGAACTCGTGCCTCTTCCGTAGGGAACCCACAGACAGCGGGAGTTGGATGAAGTGAAGACAAAATGTCAAACTGCATAAAGTTGAAATTCATTTTAAGTATTTTGCAAAGATTAAAAAAAATAATATATAAAATAAAATAAGAAATTTTTCATCTTTCCATATGTGACATCATGCCTAGTTTTTTAAGCATACCTCATCATCTTCACTTCTTAATCTGCCTCTTAATTGAGCATAAAGATGCTGTACTCTTGTGAGCTTTCGAATTGTTTTCTCTGGTTCTACTAATATTGTCGTGCATACACCCTACACGTATAATTAATTCATTTCAAATATATATGTGGCAGATTGTTTTTCCATTTTTAATCCAAATAGAACACAAAGCTCCCTGCCCCCCACTGCACACCGAGTAATGTTTCACGTTTACCTCCAGTTTTCTTCTTATGCAGTCCCTCACTATAGAAAACTCCTTGTCCTCTTTAGAACTGCAAAATAGTAAGTAAAGTTAAGGCACGGAATCAAGCTATAAACTGGAAAGTAAATAAATAATAACAAAAGGACAAAAGGGTCATTTAGTTTAAGCGATAACGTTATAACCTGGAAAGTAAATCTAGAGTTATCTGCAGATCCAGGGCTTTTGAGTCACCTCTAGCTCGGGTTCCAGCCATTGCCTCACTATAAATGTCGAATTTGTTCCGATGAAATAATTGCTCTGGCTATTCATTAAGGTTCAAGTAAGTGATTAACGGAACAAAGAAACATTACATCATTACACTAGTTCTTCCATTTCAATTGTAATCATAAATTCATAATTACTTACAGTGTTCCCGATAAATGACGGTGCATCAGGAGGCTGAAGACAGAATTGGTAAGCATTTTCACCCTCAACCTACAATCGAAAGACTATTATACTTTAATAATGCAAGAAAGATATATATAGTTATATGACCTCATATGAAGAATATAAACGAATGATAGAGCACCTGTAAAGTTGCCAACCATGCTAAAGGATCAATATCAGGTGAGGTTCCAATAATGCTGCTACGTGCAAGCACAACCTAAGAAACAAAAATGAGATCAGACAAGTAAAGAATACTACATCTACTAATATGTTTCCACCCCTTGATTACAGATTTACAGACATTTACTTCTCAATCAAATTTGCTATGTGGCATGCCAACTAAAGAGGGTTTACTAAGCTCAACAGGTGGAAAGTTTGTATATACCGTACGTAAAATCACATAAGTCATAGCGGTGTTTTACTGTTTTTGAAGTGGTGAGATGAAACTAGAGGTGGCAAAATGGGCAGGTAACAGGTCAGAAGGGTAATTTATTCTGTACCGGTTGAAATGAGTCAGGTTGACCCGCAAAACTTTTGAATTCTTTATACTCCATTATTTTAGAATAACTTGAGCATTGCATATTATTAAAAACTATATGTGGCATGCATTAAAGATATTCTTTGGATGACTTTTGATCCACTTGACCCATTTGATCTGTTTCGTTTTTTTGCTGAACTTACTGGGTTTAGCCATTTCACCATATTGAACATTTAATGATAGAACAAAACCCGAATTAGTTCTTTCATTGGTAAATTTTTTGAACAAGATATATAAAAAAATAAGTAATGCATCAAGTTAAGGGGTTAAAAGATAGCAGTTAAAATATTTAGTAGCTATTATGATACCTTAGTAAGGGGTGAGTTGTTTTTGTTTATCATTTGCAATGCTCTATTAACACCAAAATCCCACATTTTCTTACTGGGAACATTATTGCTGCTAAGAATGGATGTACTAGGAGCTTCTTTTCGTAACTTTACAATATTAGAGGAAACCTGCATCAAACACGGCACATTCTAATCAAAACCGATAATAGACTCAAACTCTTAAGCCCATTGACCAATTCACAGTCCTCAAAAACAAAATTTGATGGTAAATGAACCTGTCTCATTGTTGCCTGAAGTGCATGTACCGCATTTGCAAATGTCCATGAAAGTGATTCATCCCAGGCAATTGTAGTTACTAGCATTGAACTTTCTTCAAACTCATTGAACTCAACCTATATTTTCATATATATTCAACATGAGTTACGTGTACAGATTACACTAGAAGTCAACAAGTGTCGTTCTTTACCTGTGGAATCATGAAGTAAAATGACCCAAAAGCTTCCCATTCAGATGATATATTAGCCAATGCATCAAAACGGATAGCTCCATAAGCGCGAATCAGTGGACACTTCTTTGATAGGAACCTTCAATATAAGTACTTAAACTTTAAATGGAATGAAGAACGAAACAAGAGCATTTACTTTAGTTAATTTGGGGCCAGTATAGTTGTATGGATTACAAAGAATAAAGTGTAGAGTTGCATAGATGGATAAAATGTTAATGTGACTGTTTAGTTAACTTTTTTGGGTAAAACATGTACTATTCAAGGTGGCTTGCCATATCATATTTCTCAAGTAATTACAATGTAAGGACATTATTTAAATTAATTACCAAAACAGACCACCAACTTAAGTACATTTTAAAAAACGGCACAAAAATGCTTAAAATAATTTGAAACCATGCAATAATGCGTACCTTTTGATAGAACGCCAATCAAGGAGCGAAAAGGGACTTAATTGGCGAAAGTAAACAGCAGAACCCAAACCAGCAACGCTAACTACAGATGAATCGCGGTTGATTGTGTCATAACCAAATTGTAAATCGTTTTCAGTCAGCGAACTGGAATGAGATGGCGGATAGCTGCGGTTGCCATTGACTCTTTTTTGTTGGTTTCTTCTTCTCCCAGAGAAAAAACAATGAGGAAGATGCTGAGAATGTTGTTGACCGCGTAACCAGTCTATTGCTTCTATTTTCTCTTCTATTGGTACCTTTAATTATTCACAAAGTTTTCAACTATCATGCATCAAGTTAATCAAAAAGGTTCATAGTTTTATTAGTTAATTCTTTTTAGAAAAATATGCAAGATAGTGTACAAATCACATGGTCCAGGTATGCACAGCTTAGATTAACGAGTTTGAGTTGAAAAGGCTAACGAGTTTGATCTTAAAAACATGGAAAATGGTAATAACGGTCCCTAGAGTTGTCAATAAGGCTTTCAGACACACATTAATACCTATGCACATACCAAAATAAAATATCACATTGACTATTGGTTTGACCCCTAAATATTGGTTGACATACAAATAATTCTATGCATGTTTAGATTTCTTAATGATAACCCTAAGGTTTGTCATTAACAAAACCCTTGAATATTATTATACAAATGATACACCGAGCCAAATAAACCCGAACCGATTCGATATAGCTGGGGGCGCGGGCAGTCCATAAGTCATTAGTTATATTGCTCCAAATTGTCATATATCCGGTTGAGAGTTTGGAACACTTCATAAACTTAAAACAAACTTATATATTTTCTTGCTGTTAGGTCATTAGCTTTAAGGCACTATTAGATTCATACACCACCTACTAAAAGAAAATTTATATTTTTCTTTTAAGGTTTTTAAGGTTTTGTATGACAGCTATAAGAGACGTCATTAATAAATTTAGACGTGCATAAATAATAATCTATTATACTTCAACCGAAATTGAAATGCCACTTCTAATTCATTATATTTAAAGTACAAGTATTAATGTATGTCTTAATTTTTAAATGATAGAGATATGAGTTTCATTATCGTTTTAAATTTTTTGATAATAAAGTGGGTTATTAGTTGTGCACACTGAAATTTATTTTGATCAACTTTAAATCTTGAAGGCCTTCTATTTTAACTTATCAAACGTTTTAAATATCTAATTCAAGTCAACTCGTCCAGAAATAATTAAAGAAATCTAACAAAACTATGCAAATACTAGAATAATAATTTTGTCCATCACAAATTAACATTCTGACACCAAAAAAGTGAATTTTAAAAGTTAAACCCATACCCACCAATCATTTTCTCATCACAGTAGAATTGCAAGTGACAGCATGTCAAATCACAACCAACCACATGGCAAACTCCCATTGGCGCCATTTCTAACAGATAAGCCCATCACAAACAAAAGACACATCTTAAGATATAGCTAGCTAGCCAGCTAGTTTGTTTCTTAACTAACCTCGAGCCGTATAATTCCTGACCCGAACTCTGGTGGGTCGAACCCCAGCTCATTAACCGCAGAATTCAACCGCTCCATTGCCATTGCAGGTGTTGAAACAGCCGGAAAAGTCCTAGTTTCGGTCAACCCGACAGGAGTTCTAGGCTCTCGAGATTGGCAACCATTCATCGATAGTGAACAAAAATTATTATATCTCTGGTACATAAATATATACACAAATTTAGCACATAACATACAATGTATTGGACTGAATCCTTTTATTAGTCGTGAATTCGAATCCTTGTTACAAAAAGTATATATATATATAAAAGCTTACTTGGTTGTTTGTATAGACAGTGTGTCTTGTTGCACCTAAAATGTTGTATTTTGTTGAGTCTGCTTCAATGAAATGAGCAATACAATGGCCTATAGTTGTGGCCGCCATTTAGCCTTCTTGAGAGAGAAAAACGGAAGAGGTTATGGGTTAGAATTTGGTTTGTTTTTTCTCTTATAAAGATGATGATGATGATGATGATATATTATATTATATATATATATATATATATATATATATATATATATATATATATATATATTACAAGGCCAATTGGAATTAATTGAGAAGATATGGTTTTATAACATGTAATATATAAGGACTTCTTTTAACTTTGCACTTAAACTTCAATATTGACTTGTAGGACAACAACAACTCAAAATACAGACAGGTAGATATTAAAACTTCAAATATGATGAAATGATATACTTTCTTCCCTTTGTCTCACTTTTATCATCCAACAATATTAATCTTTTTATGTTTAAGATATAAAGATTAAAGTTTAAGATATACTACGTATTAGATTAATGTCACTTTTGTCTTTATATTTAAGGTAAGTTTGTCATTAAATTATTAAAGAATGATGATTGGGCATATTGGCGTAATTAAAATGGGCGACGATATTTCCACCAAGTGTTGCTATAAGATGGATAAAGATAAATTTAATCATCATTATATAATAGGTAAACAATTAAATTTGACAGAAAGCTTGTTTACAGTTCTCAAAAGATTGTGACCCACTATTAGCTAAAGTTATATGCTGTACACTTTCCGTTTCATTTTTATTATCAACAGTACTATTTACTCGAAAAAATAATTACGAACTCCCCATTTTAATTGGCCGGTGATATTTCCACCATGGAGATATCAATGTAAGAGCCTAAAAGGTATTTAAGCATTTTAATAATGTCTTGTTCTTATAAATGAAAGACCAGAATAATCACTTCAGTCACAGATTAGTAAGTTATATTATACAAAATGAAACACATTTTATTTTTTTATAACTTCAAGTCTGATCTACAAAATTTATAGTCATCCTCAACAAAATTAGTGTTTCAATACATTGATACAACAAGAGCTTGAAGACCTGACATCTATCTATTCGTCATCCACGTTGAATCCACCAATCCGTTGCCGCCTCTTATTATCAAAAACAGCTTTAAATGATTCCCTTTCTGCACGTATCCGTTCTTGGAATACATTTTGACTTTTCGGTTCAACAGCATTCCTGGTTGGCTTTAGGGACTCTTCTTCTGACAACGGGTTTGATTTCTGTACCAGCCAAAAGAGATGGTTAGCCCAGTGTTAATACAATATAGAGAATACTGACTACGTCTCAAGAAAACTACAATGTCTAGGCTAACACGTTTTACTATCAAATAACAAGAGAAATCCTGATATACCTGTCCAATAACAAGACCAATTTGAAAAAACTCGTTTCCACATAGGAGTTTTTTTGCCAAAAAGTGAAAAGTTGCAATTTCATTGTACACAGAAACGGCAATTTTGACCTAATACCTTATTGATGTGTTAATGTGGTTATGTTTTATCTCTAAACGAATCAAACATATAATTGAAAACTTAGCTTATATGGAAATGAGTCAAATGGTATGAACATGTCAAACGCCACTAAGAGTTTCTTAGTTACTTTGAAAATAGTACATTTTTTTTGTTAGATAAAATCTGGCACACTAATAATCTATAAAAGATTAATATATACAGCTAAAAGTTGTTCAGGCTCAACTCGAGTACCCGACCCGACCAGTTTCAATCCATCCCAAATATTGACCACACTAACCCGTTACTCATCCCAGTGCACCCATTTCGCCACCTCTAATCATATATCCCATACATAGAGATTTTTCAAATCTCATGGGGTTGACGGGTACAAAAGGGGTGTCATTTTAGTAAACAGATGTCATCATCATACTTTTGGGAGCACACATTTACTAGATTTAATATCCTTAACTTTTGGTCAACTTACCAAGTTATACCCAGAACCAGGCCCAATAACTAATGATCTTGTGTTTGTTTTTCTTGTTGCACCTATTGAGAAGCCAACATTTCCACCCTGAAATAAAAACAAAGGTCGAACGCAGGGTGAGAAATACATAGGAATAACAAGAGAGCTCAGTAGTAGATGAGCAATTCCATTTATTAGTTAATTGGTCCATTTGGGTTATGCTTTCTGAATGAGTAAAATAAAAGGAATCTATCTAAAAAGGGAACCAAATGGGTAAAACGGCTCGAAAGTCACCAGCGGTGTATCTAAATGCAGGAAATGCTTAAAACCTCCTTAAACATTTGATTCAGAATGGTAATTTGTACAAAAGAGCAACCAACTTGCATAAATATTCCCACCAGGGTAGCGTACTTGTGTTCCCATTTGATCGTCATAAGTATGTGTTGTGTTACATTTCAGTCATTAAAGTTTAACCGAAATGTGCTTGATAGCAGGAAGAAATATTCTTTTGACGATGACCAATAGAAACAGAGTACAATCAAATTTATGTAAATACGTTCTATTTTATGTGATTGGTCCCCTATATGTGTAACTATACAATCCTTCACTACAAAGCTACCTACACAACCACAAAAATGATATGGATGACTCATCCTAATATTAGACCGTTAAAACAACATCATATATGTAATTGTACTCGACACACTAATTATAATAAGAAAGTGTAAATATATCAAACAAAAAGTCTTTCGGATCAATTCAACCCAACCCCGCTCGTTTCAACTGGCACTTTGATTAACCCCATCAGATCTATTATTACCCAGCGAGCCCATTTTTCCACCTCTAAATTGCAAACCTGCCTAAAATGTCATTGCTAGATTCTTTGGAGACAAGCAATAAAGTAGTACCATGGGTACTACTCTCATTAATACAATTAATCAACCAGAGATATCATTACAGTACACATACCTGGTCAGCCCATCGTACCGATTTACCTTCCTTGCTATATGCTTGAACTAACCCTGAAAGAGCACTATTCTTTTTCTTTCCCCCCGACTCGATAGCTTCGCTTCCATCCAAATCATTTGACCATTTACTTTTACTCAAATGGTTCACTTCTTCTGTTGGATGGTTCCTGACAGGATGCTTTGCATCCTTTAAAGGACCTGCATCTGATCATGAAAAGGAATTGAGAAAACCGTATGTTCACCACTCTTGAGTAAATTGTATGTTTTGTGTATCATCCTTTGAACAAAATGTGTATATATTAAAAATATATGTGGCATCACCCATATGACCCGGTTAGTTATCTAGATGGATTCAAACTATGTCAAACACCCCATATTGACCCATTCAGGAGTTGATGCATCAAAATCCCAACCTACTTATAGAAAACTGCCATTAAGACCCAGCAATATTTTCTTTGAACAACACATCAGCCCATCTAAAGTAATTGAATTCAATTTCGGAACTTGGAAGTGTATGTCTGGCGAAGATCTGATATCTAACATATCTATAAACCTGTATGTATATAACTAACAGAATCTGTAGACATTACTACATGTCAGCTTATCACATGCCTTCAGAACATACCATGAGGTGTAAAATTATCTACTTGATCTTCAATATTGTCCTGTGCACTTTTAACATGAGATTCTTGTGAAGCATCCATCTCATCCTCATCTTCCATATCCATGTCCACCTGTCAATTCCATCTGGGTCATTATTCATATGGTGAACTTGAAGTAGAGTTTCACACAAGTGGGGTCTGTCGAGATGTAACATTTGACCCATTTACTTAGAAATGGGATGACTCAGGTTATGTTTTTATCTCTAATTGGTCAAATAGATAAAGAAGTCGTCCAAAGTGTAACTTTAGTGTATAAAAACTCCTAAATCATTTTATTCAAAACACCGTAACGTTATTAGAGTAATATAATTTTCAAGATTATATTTGACACACTAACTATTGAATAAAATAAAGAATAATATTTGGGCAATCCAACCCATACCATAAAGTACCTACTTTTTTACCCGTTACCCAACCTGCCAATATTGCTACTTCTAGGCAAATGCACTTGGTGTCGAGCTTAAAAGAACAAAAAAGCAGCCAATGGAAGGAAAATGATGACATGCTAATCATACCTCTTGAATGCCACTATCATCACAACCATCTCCATGGAGTAAAGACTGCAAAACCAAGGAAAAATACAAAAAAAATAAATTAAGCTTTGAAGGATTCACCATACCCCACCATTGTTCTAATAATATTTGTAATTTATCTATCTAAATCCTATATTGTCTGTTTTTCAACTAAAATCCTGCATACATCCAAATCAGATAATCAAACAGGTGTATGTCACCATGAACTTGAGATGAGAAAATTATAGAAATCATGCTATTGGATAATTTCCAATTGAAACGGTCAAGTGTCCACATTATAACAAACCTTAATATCCATTTTTAGGTACAAAGATGGAGCCTCTTCCCATCGTCCAGCCATCTTCTGTATATCATCTAGCGTAAAATTATGCACATTCCGAGCCGCACAACCCTAATCATATCATCAAGAGATGGTCAAAGAAACACTCTTATTTCACAACTATCAAACTTTAAAGTTTAACCAAGGGTTCTTGGCATACAGCGTTAGGTGGAGTTGACAAAAAGGGCCGGGTCAGGCAATAAGACAAAATGAGTACTTTCTTGGTACAGGTCCAGTCAGATTGGGTTGGCCAGAAACACTTTTTCTCCAATTTGTTTTTAGATCACTTATAAACACTTAGTGGTTTAGATATGAACTGAAAGACTATAATATTACATAATGTTTAATAAATATTTTGCTTAAAATGGTTTGAGAGGCTGTATGGAGTAAAATTACACTTTAAACAGCTCTCAACCTGTTTCATTTCTAAGTAAATTTTAATTTGGCCCATTTGACCACTTAGGGAAAATAACATACTCCTATCCCAGATTGACTTCTAGTATTTGAAACTAGAAAGAAAACTCACCGCTGGATCCTTGTACGCAGCCTCAACTATATATACTTCATACCCCGATCTCTGCAAGAAAAGAAAGAAACAAATGACTAAAAGCAAAACATATACTTATAACAAATCTGCAATGCTTTTCATGTCACAAACAACACAAAGCATTGCAATGGCACCGACTCTTAACATAGGCAATTAGTATGGAACTTTCTGAATAAATAAATATAAAAATGTTCTATCAGTTGTGGTGCCTGTCATTTTAATGATAAGAATACTATTTAAGAATGACAGAATATTCTAGAAGTATCAAGAGCGCACTATACTCAAATTGTGACAGTAGTAGGATTTAGGGGTCACACTTCATGTCAAGCAATAGGTCTTACATTACTAGAATCATTAGAATCCTACAAAATTATCACATTAATTAATGAGAGCCCAGATGGCATACGTAACTAATTTTACGATACAACAATTAAACAACTTGAGCTAATTCAAACAACTACTTAGCTAGATTTTTTGAGTCCGGAAAAAAAAACAGCCATTGAACAGACACACCCATTACCCAATTATGTATTTTTGAACTTGTATTAACTTGTCGCTTTGTAGCAAAAACAGTCATTGAACTTTGCCAGCGTATAGTCAAATGAAATTGAAGAATTTAGTGGTCTGATTCTGAAAATTCACAAGTAGAACGGTTGAAAATCAGTTCAAACATTCAACTAAGAATATTAGCAGACGTAGTGAACAGAAATAGTATTAAAATATGAATTCTATCAGCACAGGCCACTGTCATGATTATCACAAGGAGATATTAAGACTGCAGAAATACAGTGCACATGATCGTTGCCACGTTTACTAACCACCCACAACATCTAGCAGTGCTTCTGTAGATTATTATATTCCAACTTGCCATCGGAATATAAAAGATATATCATCAATCTCCAGGTCCTCACAATCAAGGGCGGAGACAGGGCGAGGGCAGCGTAGGCAGCCGCCCCCACAAGATATTTCAAATCACGTAAAAAATAAATTTTTCTAAGGTATTATTAAAAGTTTGTAAATTTCGCCCCCACGGTACTATAAAGAAAAAAAAAGAATAATTTTTTTCGCCCCCTCTACTGGGATTTCCTGGCTCCGCCTCTGCTCACAATTCAGTTAAGAGCAGTCTATCGTCACACAAAATTTATTGATGCTATTATAATGTGATGACTATTACAACTCCATAAGCTACAATTTGTGTATTTTGGAAATATGTGTAGGCCAACCAGATTTCTAAGTTTACTGGTCTAGTCGGGTACACTGAAAAAGGCAACTTTAGCCCATGCTACAGTTTATATAGATGATAAGAAGATTTTTGTGGAGTTAATAGACATAGAGCCAACTAAATACAGCATCACAAATCTATTACCAAAAAAAAAAAAGAATAATCGAAGGCAATGAAACAGAATCGATACATTCCACACAATAGCCATATTCAATTCTATGTGAATTACAAAGAATGCTGAATCGTTGAAATGCTAATTCAGCTGAAATTAACAGCTAAAAGAAAGAAATGTGATGCTACATCGAAAAACAAAACCAGCCCAAAAGAGATCTCTGCTACCTACCTGAGCGCCTTCTACCACAAACTTGAAACAATTACTCTATATATTATGTAATACGTGATAAAAGAGTACAATTCTTCAGAATACATGGCTTTATTTGGCCCATATCAACTACTGTTGGCAATGGACAGACATTTTCTAGAATATTAAAATGGACGTACATATATATTATTCAAAGCAATGCAATTTCATGCCAGTGTAAATACATATACATAATCAGATTATATATGAGAGCACCAAACCTTCATTGATATCTCATGTTTCACTAGAGGTGGCAAAATGGGCGGGGTCTGGTTGGATTTCTTGCTTGGTCAGAAAAGGTGACTTTCAATTCGGGTCAGGTTGTGAGTTGTGACCAAACAATTTTTGTCAATAACTTTTTAAACGGTATGTGATAACTATAATTGCAAAAACTTAGTGCTACAATAATTATGTAACTTCTTATGGATAAAGCATACATGCATTAAAGACTCCACTTCTAACCATTCTATCAATGTAGTGAGGTCAAGCAATTCAAAGTAAATTTTCAATATAGATAGGCATTTGTGTTCACAGATTTCAACCTTTCAAGACCTTAAGTTCCTTTGCTCTGCATCAGTCGCAAGATGGAAAGTCTGCTTAAGACTAGAGTATGATGCAAGCTTGTCACTGAGCATGACAAAATAGTAAGCATATAACGTAAATATTGGACATTCTCTAATAACTCCACAATGATTGACATATTATGACATTTTGATAGATGATTACAAATTTGTATCTCTAACACCAGAGATCCAATTAAATCCCCATCACGTATTTTCTAACAATTTATGACGATAATGATTACATTACTTCAACACCAGATGCTACCATTAAAATCATCGATCAGACCTTAAGTTACTAATCTCATGCTTTATCAAAACAACAAGCAATAAAGTAGGCCCGCTAAATTAGAGGAAAAAGGTAACCGTTAGTAAGATTGTGAAGATGAGAGAGTTGAGGGTATACCTTAGCAGTTGCCCAAAACTGAGCAAAATCAGCTACCCGCAGATTGCGGTCATCCACTAAGACGAGGCACACATACCAGCAACAACAAATAAGTCAATTGGCTCAAAAAACTGCATCCGTCAGTGACACTTATTCTAAAATCACTCTAGATGCATCACCATGTTGCCCATGAAAAGCTACCATTCTTTTCGTTTTTTAAGATCATATGTAAGTAATAATAGTTTAATTTAAACTTCTCGAAGCCCTCTATTGTGGCAGAACATGATCACCAACTCAAAACATCTAACAGTCAAATAATTAACCATACAGAACTTTATAACACTAAAGACAAGCGCTATGATGGAAAGGGCTGACAGAAAAAAAACTACTCACAAGTCACAAAGGTACAAGATTAATACCAGATCAGAAGATATACAATAAAGAAAGAATATAAACCCTTATGTACTAAGAGTTTGCCATTTCTGACCCACATAAACCATACCAATTATAAAGGAGTAAACCCCCTCATCAAGGGTCTTTTTAAATGCCTTCAGCATGCTTGCTCGATAAGCCTATGCAAAGATACACATGCCAAAGTCAGAATAGTATATAAAATTAGTATAAGGCTAGGTACTTACCCAACTTCACACAAAACAATCGTCATATCATAACTAAACTCATGAATATCTAACATATTAACATTAATTACATTTATTTAAAAAACAAATGACTTTATTTAAACCATAGGAAATTATCATTATATAGGAGCAAAAGGAAATACAAAAGTATGAAAAGAAGAAAATTTATTAGTGTTATCAGATAGATCCCACCTATTGTTAGTTGAAAAATGATAAATAAACTTAAAATAAGCCAAGCAGAAAGCTGACATTGGCAACATACTAATTAAAAAAAAAAATCATAAACAAAAACTTGAATACCTCCTCCATTTCAGGTTCATAGCAATACTCCATCACCTTCTTCATTACTTGTCTCTTGCCTCTGAGTGAGCCAGAAGACTTTGACAACTCACAATCTTCAGCCTACAAATATTAAACATATAGAATATGGAACATCAGAAATAGAACATATAATACTGCACAAATAGAACGTATAATACTACAGCATTTTTATGAATTAGAGGTGGCAAAATGGGCAGGTTTGGTAGCGGGTCAAAACAGCCAGGCTGCCCGGGTTGTCTGGCCAACACTTTCTTGTACTTTGTAATATTTAATGTATTGAACATGGACCTATATTACTAATATAATAATATAATATAATTCCTTTTAATAAAAAAGGTTTAGAACATCATGAGCATTTAAATACACATTAGGTGACTTTTGACCCATGTAACCTTTAATGCTTCTAGCTAAATTTGTGTACTTTACCCATTTGACATGTTAAAAATAAAGGTACGACCATAGAACCATTTTATTAAGGGTTGAACAAGCAAACTTCAGACCTTTTCAACTTCAGTTATGAAGTACTCGTCCATGGAATAAATCCGTGGTGCTTCCCCACCATTTTCAACCTCAATATCACGCAATAACTTTGCCAAGTAGCTCTTTCCACTACCTGCAAATATGGATGTATTGTACGCTGTTAGGTTAAGTGCCAAGTATAGTGTATGCAATGATTAACACAAACAAAGACAGTAACAAAAAAGATGTAGCTTGAGACAAGTAAATACATATCATTAATTCATTGTTCGCACGAAGCAAAAAAGGAGTGATAAATCACCCCCTAAGATTGGTAAAAGGAAAAACAAACTTCGCATCAGCTTCACACCGAATATTAAAAAATAAATATGATCAAGCAAACAACCTGGAAGGCCTCGTAAGATTATCACCAAATGATCAGGACGAGATGCTCTGTGTGGCTGCTTAAATATGTGAGAAGCATCAATAATAGTTGGCTTCTCTGAAGGTAAAGGACGCAATGGAAATAGGTGAACATCTCTGACATGCTTATCAGATGACGTTTTCCGCGTGTGAAATTCCTATCATTAAAAGTTAGAACAAGTATTACAGGTGAAAATACAAAGAATGCTGTACGAAAAGTATATTTCATCCAAACTACAATTTGGAAAACGTAGATGAATCATTCAAAGGAAAAAGAACATATTTCTTAAATCATCAAATATGTACTCTACAAGAACCTATTGGAAGGAATGAGGCTATATCAAATATGTACTCTACAAGAAATATTTCTTAAATCATACCTCAGATGAAGAAACAACCGAAACGTGGTGAACTGCATTATTAGTATAATAACTTTGTCCAGATGATTGATTTTCATGAATTGCAGAATGTGTTAAAGATGAGTCTGCTGAAGAACTATAAGCAACAGGAATCAAGGAGGCCTTTTTAGCTGGTGGCTCAAAAAAATGGTTATGTGGTTGGTCTATTGGTAGTGGCGGCGGAGGGGGAGGTGGTGGTGAAGTCGGAAGAGGAGGTTGACCACGGTAAGCTTGGGGATTAAAAGAATTAGGTGCGTAATGACCTTTTGATCCCGACCAATTATAGGGTGGTTGAGAAGTATGATAAAGAGCCTCAGCAGGTCGATTCACATCCAGTGAAGGTGTAAAATCTTGATTTCGCTGCAGATGGTGCTGCATTGTATCAACAGGTAGCGGTGGCATCTGACTCTGACCCGAAAGCGAATAATTGGGTTCAAAACTGCTAAAACGCCTTTCAGGTTCACTACTATGCCTACTGTAATCCAACGAACCAGGTAAAAAGCTTTCATCTTTTTTATCATAAATCACATTATTATTATTATTCCCGTAAAATGCTCCATGATCACTCATCTCACGTCTCCGTTTCAATCCAATCTCATCCCTAACTTCACTAACATCTCCAAATCTCTCATGTCCATACCTACTAGTACCATTATCACTATTCAATTGCGGAAACAAGCCCGCCCCTACTTTAGCAGAACTACCATGATCATGAATCAACTTCAAAATCCTATCATTATCAGATGAAAACCTAGATGCATCCCTAATATTGTTACTATTATTATTATTATCCAAAGATTCAATTTTTATTCTTTTAACTCCATTGTTATCAAAATTACCACCATCATATGCATAACTAGGGTTAGGGTTTGTAGCATACACAGGTCGATTAGTATCAAAATTAGGGTTGTAACTGAAATCATGGTTATATTGTAATGAATTGTGAGGATAGGGTGTTGGCGGTGGAGGTTGATGATTAGAATAGTAATTGTGGTTTTGTGGTGGTGGTGGTTGTGAGTAATGAAATCTAGGGTTTTGGAAGAAAGGGGGTGGTGGAGGGCAGAATGGGAAGTGAGAAATTGAGCAAATTGGGCAGATGTTGTTATTACCTGCTGGTGGTATTACTGGTGGCGGAGGAGGACGCCATGAATGATCCATCGGAATGGGAAATTATGATTATGACGGCAACGATCAATCAACAAGATTATAGTTATTGGGTTTCCGATGAACTTAAAATAAGGTTCGTTTTAATTCGCGAGGAAATATTGATACAGGATTGTTATGTAGATGCACACCAATGTCAAACGAGGAGATGCTAATATATTTGTGGGATTATTATCTATTTTTTTAGTTGAGAAATACAGTTTTAGGATTACCGGTGAGTACACTTTTCACCGATTAAATATTAAATCTACCAACTAAATTTTTTTTATTGGTTAAATATCAAAGTGAACACTTGTAATGGTACATAGTAATGTGGACATTTTAAATGAGACGGAAGGAGTACTAAAGTTACAAAAAGTTTACAAAATGACATGGCATGAGAGTTTGAGTGATCAAATAACACGTATTTTTCTCTTTTTTAAATTATTACCTTCACATGATTGGTCAATCTCACCGTGTATGATTTGATATTTTTATAAGCCTAGCATTGCCCTTTTTATTTTTTATTGTTGTATATGTGAAATTTAAATTTGATCAAATATATAAGAACTCTAAAATCTAAATGCACCCCCTCAATTTCTCGATTGTAAAAAAAACAAAAAAAACCCTTCAAAACATACGAATACAAAACGACTATAAAGTTAAAATTAATATACAAAAACGTTGATAATCGAGAACGATAAATAATTCATATGCCTTGCTTCGTGAATAATATGTGAAAAAATGTTAGTATACAATTAGACTCACTTTGGGACTTGGAACCAAGTGAAATACTCACACATTGCATCTTTGAGGGAAACACTTAAATGTATAGATTAGTTGATTTCAAATTAATATACTTTGCAAAAATATCATCTTTTCAAATATGCACGAGTGATGGTAAAAAGAGAAGCTTTTTTATAATTTGCGATCTGATTAAGAGAATTTAAAAAGATACTTTGTAAGTTAAACTCCTAAATGATCGATAGATGTTTAAATTTACGATATGCATACGATGATATGATTATTGTGTATTTGTGTTTCTAATCAAGTATAATTTCTTTATTTTTCAGTTTTGGTTTGACTTCACCTTTAGTGGATCACTATTCCACGGGGGCCAAACTAATTGCCATACAAACGGTGACCAAACTGACCATCACACAAACTTGGTCCATGTAAAACTCTCTCTAAGGGGATTGACGTGACCTCTAGAAATTGTTTGTACTAAGTGAAATTTGAACCTTGAACCTCCCCAAATATGAGAAAGTATTCTTCCTTTCAAATTAACCACTTAGCCACACCCCTAGGGGTTATTGTTAATCAAGTACAATTAATTTTCATCTTATTGTGAATAATTAATTTGGAATAACAATTAAGTTACCTAATTACCGTATATCATTGGATTATATACTTTATTAACTATAATATATGTCGACTTCACTTAATTATTACGCGGTAACAAGTGTAGTTAACTACAAAGATATTATTGTACTCTCTTTATTTATTTTTACAAGATTACTCATTCCTTTTGCTCTTAATGCATGCAAGATCCGTGCAGTTAATTGCACAGATGATTTCCCAGCTATTATTAGCCTTGATACTTATATTTGTAAATTACTGATGTGTAACATCCTCTCCAGTGGCCTGGTATTTTTCTATTTCAATTGTGTATTTAATTGTTTTAAATAAGTTTGTGATATAATTGTTAATTATGACAGTTAGGGAAATAGGTCTCAGGACTTATTGTGATTAGTGGAATGTTGTTTATTTTAAAATATGAAAGTTGACGGTATTATAAAATAAGTTTCTCGCATTTAGTAATTAGGTGCCAGACAATAGATTTAGGGCGGGTGTTAAATACCCAAAGTTGTAGGTCGGTTAATAGGGACCGACCTAACCCTTTTTAATCAATTTATCATTTTCATTTCATTTCTTCATCTCTTTCAAACAAACCCACATAAACCCTAACTTAAAAATATGATCAAATCAGCAAATCAAGGTGTGATCTTCTACTAGCTATCATCATCTTCTTCTTTTTCTATTCATCATCATCTCCATTTTAAAGGTAAGGAAGCTTATAAGTTCAAATGTTATATAGAAATGAAATGATGATTTGAGATGATTCTTGAGTTTAGATGGTAAATACTTGTGATATATGATCATATGTGTGCTTCTTAACTAGTTATATGCATCAAATCCATGATTATGAGCTTTGGTTTAGTTTAGTTCGAGCTGAAATGTAGTTGCAGGTCTGACCTGAGATGGAACGCGTGTGAACGCGATCTAGAAACCCTTGTCGGGATCGCGTTTCTATGTTATAAAAGAAATTGGTTATGTTTTCTTCTTCGAAACGCGATCCAGCCGCAATTACCGGATCGCGTTGATTAGCGTATTTTGGTTACAGAACTTTTTCCTTATTATGAACGCGATCCCGCCTTTGTTCCCGGATCGCGTTGCCAAGTGTTATTTGATGACCGAATGTTTTCTTCATTGGAACTCGATCCCATCACCAGTAGCCGGATCGCGTTTGTCTGTTAAATTTTGATGATTATGATAGTTTGTGAACCTGAGTTTATATAATATAAATAGTTATTATTATTACTCATTGTAACTTGAATTGTGAAGTTGACTATTATTAGTTAGAAACAAGTTACTAACTTGATGTTATGTGGTACTTACAGATAAACCAAAGATTCAGTGATTAGAAGCTAAGTGTGGATATTTCAGAGGTATCGGTGAGTGGATTCAGAGCTCACCATTTAATTTAGTTGTGATCATTTGATTGCAACGAATAAACGTGAATATGTTTTGTTGATTAGTTGATATACCTTGTTGACTGTGAACCTATGTGCTATGTGTTTGGCCTTCGGGCATCAGTTGTTAACGATGTCAACGGGTTGTTAAATGGTTGGTTGAACTAGGCAGGGGTTGAATGAATGATACAGAGTCGTACTTCATTTGTTGTGTGTTTGATTCTGTATTTGAGTTCAACTACCACTAGTTATCGGTCTCGTCCGTATGGCCATACGGATATGGTTGGGTAAGTGTTCTTGGGGAGCCACCCGGGCATTACGGTTATCCCCAGAGCCACCGATCCTCGTTAAGTTGTTGTTGATTTGTTGAATATCGTATTGCGGTTGTTTGAAGCAATTATGTGATTATGCTAATTTATATGTTGTGTTATGAACTCACTCACTTAGCTTTGTGCTAATCCCTCGTATTTACTTTCTGCAGATTATATTTTGAATAGGTGAGTAGCAGAAAGTAGATGCTCTAGGAGCTGGGGAATGTTTTGACAGCTTGCTACTCTGATTATATTTTGTAACAGTTAATGCTAAGTTTTATATAATACCCCGTATTATGTGTTTGTTAACCATGTTTAACTTGACATGACTTAACTTGTGATCGGTTTATGATTTAGTTATAACGTTTAGTAATTAAATATGTTTTAAATCTCTTCGCTTCCGTGTTTTCAATATAATAATATTATGGAAAATGAGGGGTGTTATAAGTTGGTATCAGAGCATGGTTTTGGGGTAATTGAGCATTGTGGAATGTTCAATCCCAAAACTGTAGCGTGGTATATCAAACATTCCTGGGTATGGGATTTAGCATTGGTTGTAAAATTGTTAGTAGATAGGTACTAACGATTAACAAGTTTCAAGTGTTGTGTTGATTTCAGAAATGGCAGATGACGAACAACCGATCCCCAACCCCAATAATGCCTCTCGGTATATTGTTCCTCCTGCTGCGACTATTAATCGTGAAGGTACCTCTCATCAAGGCGGTGAAGAAACCAATAGGGATGAGTATATCCATGAGATAGAAGATGAATTGATATTTCTAAGAGAGTTTAAAAGGAAAGCTGAAGAAGCTGCAGCTAGGCAACTTTTGCAACAACAATCTTCGGTGTTTGGTGCTAGTCCATCTTCTCAGACTAATAAGATGTGTACTTTTAAAACTTTTATGTCTTGCAAACCACCGGAATTCCATGGAAGTACCAATCCAACTGTGGCTTTAAATTGGTTAAGAGATATGGAACGCAAGTTTGATGTGATTAGCTGTGAGGAAGAATCCAAGGTCAAGTTTGCTGTGCAGTGCCTGAAGGACGATGCCATGGTTTGGTGGGATTCAATTACTGGGCATTTTACTCCACAACAAAAGGAATCTTTACGATGGAATGAATTTCATCAAGTAGTGCGTAATCAATATTGTTCTGATTTCCATATGGCACAAATTAGGAGGGATTTTGTGAACCTTCAATTAACGGATAATATGACCATGGAGGAGTTGATAGCTCAATTTACGGAAAAACTTCGATTTGTACAACAATGGGTTCCGGAGGAGAAGACAAAGATAGAGCAGTTTGTGGATACTTTACCCCATAACTATCGTACTACCGTGAGACTAGCTACTAGTTTATCTCAGGCTTTTAATCTTGCTCGATCAGTGGATAGTGACATTAGAGGGTCTCGTGAAACACGATCTAGAGATAATTCTTCAAAGTCTAGGGCGGATTCCTCTAGTAAAGGGAAATCAAATTGGCAAGGGAATCGTCAGACAAAGAAGTATGTTAGTAAGAGTAGTTCGTCAGGAAGTTCGAACTGGTGTAGTACATGCAAATCTAGACATTCAGGGCCGTGTACTCCGCAAACAAACAAGTGTCTGAAATGTGGTGATCTTGGTCATGAGATAAGAAATTGTCGTTATCCGAACTTTGTGTGTTGGACTTGTAAAAAGGAGGGACATCGAGTGGGTCAATGTCCAGAGGCGGGGAAATCGGGGCTTGGTTCGGTCGGGAGTTCGGCATCTTCCGGTCAGAAAAGGAAGAATCCTCCACCAGCAACCAGTCGGGCTTTTCAAATGACAGTCAATGAGGCTGTACATACAGAAGATGTTATAACTGGTACATTCTTTATAAACTCTGTACCGGCTCGTGTTTTATTTGACTCTGGTGCTACTTGTACTTTTATATCTGTATGCTTCTGCGACAAGTTGAAATTAGTGCCTACTGTGATAACCAAACCCGTAGAAGTAGAAATTGTTAGCGGTAAATTAGTTCCTGTTACCACCTCGGTGACTGGAGCTAATATTGTGATTGATGACCGAACTTTCCCTATTTCATTCTTGTTGATGCCAATTCCTAGTTTTGACGTAATAGTTGGTATGGATTGGTTAAGTCAGAATAGGGCTAGCATTGATTGCCATCAAAAGTTGATTAGGATCCCAATCTCCGACGGGTCATACGTTGTGGCTCGAGGAGAACGGGATGGTATGTCTATTCCCCTGATTTCGATGATGAAGGCTAGGAAGTCATTATCCAAAGGTTGCGAGTCCTACTTAGCTTATGTAGTTGATGCTAAACTTGAAAGAAAAGTTATTTCTGATGTACCGGTTGTGTGTGAATACTCTGAGGTATTTCCTGATGAGTTACCTGGGTTGCCACCAGTTAGGGAAGTTGAGTACCGTATTGATCTTGTGCCGGGTTCGTCGCCTGTAGCTAAAGCTCCTTATAGGTTAGCGCCTTCTGAGATTCGCGAAATGATAAATCAGATACAGGAGCTGTTAGATAAGGATTTTATTAGACCTAGTTCTTCGCCGTGGGGTGCACCAGTATTATTTGTGAAAAAGAAAGACGGGTCTATGCGCATGTGTATTGATTATAGGGAGTTGAACAAGAGGACGGTAAAGAATAAGTACCCTCTTCCTAGAATAGATGACTTATTTGATCAGTTGCAGGGTTCTTCAGTGTATTCTAAAATTGATTTGAGATCGAGTTATCATCAAGTCCGGGTTCGTGAAGAAGATATTCCGAAAACTGCTTTTCGTACTAGGTATGGGCATTATGAATTTTTGGTTATGCCTTTTGGTTTGACGAATGCTCCAGCTGTATTTATGGATTTAATGAATCGGGTTTGTCGACCTTTCTTGGATAAATTTGTTATTGTTTTCATTGACGACATCCTCGTGTATTCGAAATCTGAAGAGGAGCATGCCATGCATTTAAGATTAGTTCTTGATACGTTGAAACGAGAACAGTTGTATGCCAAGTTCTCTAAGTGCGAATTTTGGATTCGGGAGGTTCAGTTTTTGGGTCACGTAATTTGTAAGGAGGGTGTGAAAGTGGATCCAACTAAAGTCGAGGCTGTGATGAAATGGAACGCCCCAAAGTCTGCTTCGGAAATAAAGAGCTTTCTTGGATTAGCGGGTTATTACCGGAAGTTTATAAAAGATTTTTCTAAGATTGCGGGTCCGTTAACCAAATTAACCCGTAAGGATGAGAAATTCGTATGGACTGATCGTCAGGAGCATGCATTCCAAACGTTAAGACAAATGTTGTGTCAGGCACCAGTGTTAGCATTACCGGAGGGTTCAGATGATTTCATTGTTTATTGTGATGCTTCTTTTTCGGGCTTGGGCTGTGTTCTTATGCAAAGGGATAAAGTAATTGCCTATGCTTCTCGTCAGTTGAAACCGCATGAAAAGAATTATCCCACTCACGATTTAGAATTTGCAGCGGTTGTATTTGCCTTAAAACTTTGGAGACATTACTTGTACGGAACTCGATGTGTTGTTTGTACTGACCATAAAAGTCTGCAGTATGTGTTTTCCCAAAAGGAGTTGAACATGCGTCAGAGACGATGGCTTGAATTAATCAAAGACTATGATTGTGAAATTAGATATCACCCAGGCAAAGCTAATGTGGTTGCGGATGCTCTAAGCCGAAAGGGTGCTTCGGATCGAATCTGTTATCTCAAGGTAAATGTTTCCTCTGACTTGATTGATCGAATCAAAATTGTACAATTAGAAGCTTTGTTGGATCACAACTTAAAGTCCGAAATTATGTTGAAAAGAAAAGATGAATTAGTGGACGATTCTAGAGGATTGAAAACTTTTAAGTCTCGAGTGTGGATTCCTTTAATTGGCGGAATTCGGGATACGATTTTAAATGAAGCTCATAAGTCTAAGTTAACTGTTCATCCCGGTAGTACTCGAATGTATAACGACTTAAAACCTTTGTATTGGTGGCCCACGATGAAAACTGACATTGCACGGTTTGTTGGTAATTGTCATATCTGCGCGCAAGTTAAAGCCGAACATCAAAAGCCGTACGGATCACTGAAACAGTTGGAAATTCCCGAGTGGAAATGGGAACATATAACCATGGATTTTGTAACTAAACTGCCGCGTACCATTCGAGGTAATGATATGGTTTGGGTTATTGTAGATCGGTTGACAAAAAGTGCGCATTTTCTTGCTGCGAGTGAGACCACCTCTTTGACTAAGCTCGCCCAGTTGTATCTTAATGAAATTGTATCAAGACATGGTATTCCAGTGTCAATTGTGTCAGACCGAGATTCCCGTTATGTTTCGCATTTTTGGCAGAGTCTTCAACAAGAATTGGGTACCCGTGTAAATCTAAGTACAGCGTATCATCCTCAAACAGATGGTCAATCAGAACGAACGATTCAAACATTAGAGGACATGCTTCGTGCCTGTGTGTTGGAATATGGAGGTTCATGGGATTCACATCTTCCGTTGGTCGAATTTGCTTATAACAGTTCGTATCACTCGAGTATCGGTATGCCTCCGTATGAAATGTTATATGGTCGTCGTTGTAGAACACCGACATGTTGGTTGGAAGTCGGTGAGAAACAGTTTGCTGGACCCGACATCGTACAAATGACCGCGGATAAGGTAGCAATTGCACGTGAAAAGTTGAAAGCCGCGCGCGATAGACAGAAAAAGTATGCGGATCCGAAAAGGCGATCGGTGGTATTTTCTGAAGGTGAACTAGTCTACCTTAAAGTTTCCCCGTGGAAAGGTGTAATTCGTTTTGGAAAACGGGGAAAGTTGGCACCTAGATACATTGGTCCATTTAAGATTCGACAAGTGGTTAACGACCAGTCAGTGACGTTGGATCTTCCTCCGGAGCTTTCGGGTATTCATAGTACGTTTAATGTGTGTTATTTGAGGAGGTGTAACATTGAGGACCAGTCACAAATACTTCCTTTAAAGGATTTAAAAGTTGATAGAACTCAAAAGTTGGTTGAAGAACCGATAGAAATCCTAGATAGGAAGGTTACCAAACTTAGGAAGAAACAAATTCCTATGGTGCTTGTAAAATGGAAACATAGTTTAGGGTCCAACTTGACTTGGGAGTCCGAAGAGTCGATGAAGTCCAGATATCCTGGATTGTTTGATGGTGTCGAGATTTCGGGGACGAAATCTCCTTAAGGAGGGGAGATTTGTAACATCCTCTCCAGTGGCCTGGTATTTTTCTATTTCAATTGTGTATTTAATTGTTTTAAATAAGTTTGTGATATAATTGTTAATTATGACAGTTAGGGAAATAGGTCTCAGGACTTATTGTGATTAGTGGAATGTTGTTTATTTTAAAATATGAAAGTTGACGGTATTATAAAATAAGTTTCTCGCATTTAGTAATTAGGTGCCAGACAATAGATTTAGGGCGGGTGTTAAATACCCAAAGTTGTAGGTCGGTTAATAGGGACCGACCTAACCCTTTTTGATCAATTTATCATTTTCATTTCATTTCTTCATCTCTTTCAAACAAACCCACATAAACCCTAACTTAAAAATATGATCAAATCAGCAAATCAAGGTGTGATCTTCTACTAGCTATCATCATCTTCTTCTTTTTCTATTCATCATCATCTCCATTTTAAAGGTAAGGAAGCTTATAAGTTCAAATGTTATATAGAAATGAAATGATGATTTGAGATGATTCTTGAGTTTAGATGGTAAATACTTGTGATATATGATCATATGTGTGCTTCTTAACTAGTTATATGCATCAAATCCATGATTATGAGCTTTGGTTTAGTTTAGTTCGAGCTGAAATGTAGTTGCAGGTCTGACCTGAGATGGAACGTGTGTGAACGCGATCTAGAAACCCTTGCCGGGATCGCGTTTCTATGTTATAAAAGAAATTGGTTATGTTTTCTTCTTCGAAACGCGATCCAGCCGCAATTACCGGATCGCGTTGATTAGCGTATTTTGGTTACAGAACTTTTTCCTTATTATGAACGCGATCCCGCCTTTGTTCCCGGATCGCGTTGCCAAGTGTTATTTGATGACCGAATGTTTTCTTCATTGGAACGCGATCCCATCACCAGTAGCCGGATCGCGTTTGTCTGTTAAATTTTGATGATTATGATAGTTTGTGAACCTGAGTTTATATAATATAAATAGTTATTATTATTACTCATTGTAACTTGAATTGTGAAGTTGACTATTATTAGTTAGAAACAAGTTACTAACTTGATGTTATGTGGTACTTACAGATAAACCAAAGATTCAGTGATTAGAAGCTAAGTGTGGATATTTCAGAGGTATCGGTGAGTGGATTCAGAGCTCACCATTTAATTTAGTTGTGATCATTTGATTGCAACGAATAAACGTGAATATGTTTTGTTGATTAGTTGATATACCTTGTTGACTGTGAACCTATGTGCTATGTGTTTGGCCTTCGGGCATCAGTTGTTAACGAGGTCAACGGGTTGTTAAATGGTTGGTTGAACTAGGCAGGGGTTGAATGAATGATACAGAGTCGTACTTCATTTGTTGTGTGTTTGATTCTGTATTTGAGTTCAACTACCACTAGTTATCGGTCTCGTCCGTATGGCCATACGGATATGGTTGGGTAAGTGTTCTTGGGGAGCCACCCGGGCATTACGGTTATCCCCAGAGCCACCGATCCTCGTTAAGTTGTTGTTGATTTGTTTAATATCGTATTGCGGTTGTTTGAAGCAATTATGTGATTATGCTAATTTATATGTTGTGTTATGAACTCACTCACTTAGCTTTGTGCTAATCCCTCGTATTTACTTTCTGCAGATTATATTTTGAATAGGTGAGTAGCAGAAAGTAGATGCTCTAGGAGCTGGGGAATGTTTTGACAGCTTGCTACTCTGATTATATTTTGTAACAGTTAATGCTAAGTTTTATATAATACCCCGTATTATGTGTTTGTTAACCATGTTTAACTTGACATGACTTAACTTGTGATCGGTTTATGATTTAGTTCTAACGTTTAGTAATTAAATATGTTTTAAATCTCTTCGCTTCCGTGTTTTCAATATAATAATATTATGGAAAATGAGGGGTGTTATATGATGCATCATTTTTGATAATGCGACAACTTATATGGTTTTTAGGTCGTATTGTATATTACAATTTTTATTTTTTGTAGAAGATTATCGAATTATAAGATATGAAACTTAAGAATCACAAACTTGTACTCGAAACATCTTGCGCAAAACCTTTAATCATTATAAAATCGTCATCTAAACTTTATAAACTTTAGCTAGTTAAAGATTTACCTAGTACAATAATATTGTTGGTCAAGATATGTAACTTCTTGGTTCTATAAAAAAATTTTATCTTAAGAGATAAATTGTTTTAATTTGTTCATCTGCACCTATTATAAACCGTCTTAAGAATATTGTTGGTCAAGATATGTAACTTCTTGCATCTATAAAAAACTTGTCTTAAGAGTTAATTTGTTCATCTGCACCTACCAAAAACCTGTCTTAAGAGTTGACTCGTTCATCTACACACTAGCTTGAACAACAGACCAAGTCAACAACGATTGTTGCCATTATCAACATTGGAGCTTTACCCTGAACTCCTTTCTGGTTTCACCTAGGAGCCCATGTCACATAAAGAAGGTAAGCGATGGCTTAGTGAGTAACACGAGGATTAATTTATACATACATTCTCTAAGTTTCGAAGAAGTCATTCAAACTAGGGGTGAGCATTCGTACCCAAATCCCGATCCCGTACCGGTACTGTATCGAACCGGTACCGTACCGCTTTAAACGGTCCGATATTCGGTACTTTCTTTAGGGCCAAAAAGATAACCGGTACCAACCGGTTCGGTACCGGTATTTTACAACTTTTCCCGCTTTGGTACCATATCTGAAATATACATGTTATTCTTTGTTATAGTTCCATAGGTTCTTTCTATATCCTAAAGAGAATTATTTGAAACCTCATTTCTATGATCATATGATATGTCTATGAATATAAAAGTGATATTTTTGGGTAATTAAGAAGTATAAAATAGAGTTAGACTCACGGTACAATAACGTCGTTGTATATATCTGTTTTTCTTCGTCAATATCCATCTATGTCACTTAATGATGTTTTTATTTATTTGAGATTCATTAATACGGAGTATTTATCTTCTTTGAATTTTATCGAACACAAAATACGTAGATAGATTTACTTATTATATATTATACTATTTTTTGGTACCAAAGCGGTATAGTACCACTTCCGGTATTCGGTACTCACTTTAGGGCAAAAAAAATAACCGGTACCAACCGGTTCGGGACCGGTTCCATACCACGCTCACAAGTCACCCCTTACAAATATTGTATTTGGATTATGGACTAGTGGACTACCAACAAATTAAAACAAAGCCCAAGTTCCATATGGGCTTTACTGCATACAGTCAAAGTCAAGTGTCAAATTAATCTTCACTTTCACATGGACAAGTAGGTAAGTAACATCGCTCAAAATCATCATCTGCATCTTTTATAAGCCCTAAACGTACAAGTAACGTCACTCAAATTCTCAAAATCATCGTTGTTGCTGCTGCTGCTCATCACCGTTTCGTAAGGAGGTATGTGCATCAAACATCTATTGACATACATATAGCGCTACATTTCAATTTTCAAGTATCAAACTACTCAATTTTGTAAACCCTAAACGTACAAGTAGCATTACAAATTCAAAATAATGTCAGACAGTATACCTTTGGATGTTCAAGTAGACATCATTAAAAGACTTCCTGTCAAATCATTGGTTCGATTAAGATTAGTGTCAACAGAATGGAACTCACTGATCCTTAGCTCTAGGTTTATTGCTGCTTACAATACCCACCATACTCAACAACCACATCGTCTGCTTCTTAAGTATACTAATTCCATAGATTCCCAGCCACAACTTGTTTCCATTCTCGATGATGATACGTTTCCTCAACACAAGTTTTCGATCACCATTCCCGAGTCTTTTAAACAGTCAAAACTAGTTAGCTGCTCTCATGGATTGTTGTGCTTGTACGGTTATCCTTATTCACTTCAAAGAACAGTTCGTGATCTCGATCCTGACAAGGCGTTTATCTGGAATCCTTCGATTAAAAGATCGTTGGCTATTGACGTGCGTAAAGTGTTAGGCACTGATTATGAAAATGTTCTCGGTTTTGGTGTTATTTGTAATGATGCTAAGATTGTAAAGATTACACATATAATACGTGGCGATAAAATTAAAAGCATTAGTAGCATCCCTTGGCAAGTTGAGATCTTTACGCTGATTCAGGGATATGGAGAAGTCCATTATGTAGTAGCAATCTCCCTCGTAGATCGATTCAATTTGGAGATACGCAGGTTAATGTAGATGGATGTATGTATTGGGATGCTTTTGATATGGTTAAGACGAATGGACATATGATTATTTCATTTGATATGACAAGTGAAGAGTTTAAAGAAATCTACCTCCAGGATTGTATAACAAAACAGAATGGATATGAATTTTACATCTCTAAGCTAAGGGGGTCTTTGGTGGTGGTGCTTGCGTATTATGATGAGCTTGATTTAGAAACTGTAATTGTATGGAAGATGGGACATGATGTTCCTAAATCGTTTACAAAACTATTCACTATTAAGGCACCTGATGCTGTTCACACTATTAGACTACATGGATTTAGAAATAATGGTGAAACGTTACTGGAAATGTTTGATTATGATGAGGTACTCACTAAACCATCTATATTTGGAATTTATAAACAATGCTCAAAGCATATCACATGTCTCGGACTTGGTCCAGAACCGGGTACGTTGTTTGTGAGTTCATACATGGAAAGCCTTCTTCTGATTGATCAGCCGAATTGTACTACTTATTAAGGTGTTGAGTTAGTAGAAGATGAGTTTTGGAGCAGGCAATCAGTTTTAGGTCATCATGATGCGTTGGACTCCTATTCATTTACTTTTTATGCTAATTAGTTTGACTTATCTAGTAGATAAACGTGTCATATTCGTTTAAGCTTGCGTTATTTGTGACTCTGAGATCAACTGTAATCAGCATTTGTGATCAATCACTTTCATATTAAAAAATCGATTTGTGCATGTGTATAGTAGCTTACTTTCTAGAAACTGACCTTCCATTATATCACTTGCTTGAAAGTCAGATTTTTTGGGTAAAGTGACGGTGCCGGGCAAAAAAGACAAAACACTCTAAAAGCCTTACCCCAACTAGAAATAATTAAAACCCTGTTTCAGGCCAAATTTGTTGTCGCAGCTAAACAGGCTGACCACTTTGAGCTTTGAAAAATCAGTCTGGAAACAAATGGGGTCGAGTATTGGGACTTTAAGACCATCACACTAGTAGAGCACCAGATCCCCAAAATTGGGTCATACTAGGTATTTTTTTCATAGCTGTTGGGTGATACTGGACAACCACTATAGATGGCAATGGATCGGATATGGATCGGGTGACGCTATATCCATATCCATTTATTTTTCTTCATCCGCATCCATATCCATATCCATTAAAATGACAAATCATCCATCCACATCCATATCCGATGGATGGAGCGGGTTCATGGATATCCATTGGATATTAAAAAAATTGTTAAACATTGTGATAATCTTGACATTATTTGATACAGAATTTTATTTACATGCTGTTAACTTATAAAAATAAATGATGATAAATTACGATAGAAAGGTAACTATATTTGGGGGATCTAAAAATATAGGAACAATCATCTTAAATAATTATAATATTATTTATAAGTTCAAAGTGTAAGTACATGTACGCGTATATATGTATTTCGGATGATAATGGGTGCATCCATGGATGAGAATTGGTCATCCACATCCAATCCACTAATCATCCACATCCATATCCATATCCGGTATACATCCATTTAGATCGTCCATATCCATCACCGGTGGATCGGGTGGATGGATATCCACTGGATCGGATGTTGATTGCCATCCCTAACAACCACAGATCGTCCTTATGAGTTCAAATGGGCGTGTTGTAAACTTCTTCGGGGTCCAATGGGTAAAAGTCTAACATGTCGATTTTGAATTGCAAGGTAGAGAGAGAACGGGTCCAACAGGTCAGAACGGTTTCCAAATTTTTCAAAGTATTTGTTTTCGATTCCTATCTTACTATTTTTCAAAGTATTTGAATTTCAAACCTATTTCACATGTACTCTATACCTTAAACCACCATACATCTTAAGTTACATAAGCAAAAATGCACCTCAATCATGGATCAACCAGATCATCTTTTCCAATCACATGTTCTTTGAAGCCGGAAGGAAAAAGGAAAGTAAAAGAAAAAACAAAAAAGTCAGCTTCATGGCATATAAAACACATTTAACCTGAATTCGCTTCATGGCATATAAAACACATTTAACCTGAATTCGTGTAACTACAAGATATAATATTCAATTATTCATATTGATGTGTTTACACTAGTGCCCTACTACAGTAGACTGAAACACATAAATCTCTCTGCAATCACGGTTGAAGCTTGAAGCAAATGACGTCTGCATAACAATAGCTACACATGAACCCGCAAAGGAAAAGAACAGATTCCTATACTACATAGAAATATCTGCTATAGACACAATAACTCACAAAAAATGCTTTCTGGAATTCAAGAGATATTGCACAATAAGTATGTTAACATATATAACGGATGATAACATTCTAAATTAATTAATTCTACAAATTAAAAGGGCAGAATAATGAAGAACACGACTACTCCATCAATGCTTCACCTTATAAAATTAAATTATTGTGCAATGCCACTACATGTGTAGTGCACAGTTTAACCCCTTATTTGCAAGCTATCAGCTCACAAAATCCATAGAGAGTGAAAGCAAGAAAGCCACTAGAGCTTGGAAGTAACTCATCTTTTTTTAATGTGAACAAATGTATACCCAATTTGCGAAGCAAAAATGCTTTCAAGGTATCTCAAACTCAAAGCCACCCCTAAGTAAACAATTGCAAAAAAGAAACAAATAGTACAAACATGTAAAAAACTTGCCAACATTATAATTCAATAAATATTAGGATTCTCAGACTCTAAAGCTTCAATATTACAAACAAAAAGTTATAGGGCCAAAACAGCATCTGTTGTCATCTGTAGAATAGCTTCATCTAACGCTTATACCCTCATATCTTGTGACACACATTTCAGAAACCTAAAGGTTCATACCTGCAACGAATGTCACCTTGATTAGCATGCCACTACAACTGTTGACAATGCCTAAAACTCCTCATCCCAGGTTCCGTAACAAAACTAAACCATAAATGGATTGAAAACATATATTGCCTAATGATAACTTCTTTGCTTTAAGCAAAAATTCCTCGTATAACAATACCTTTAACATCAATTCTTCAAACTTGCGCATAAGTTCGCCAAAGTACAGCAAATCCTTGCTTCTGATGCCAAAGAATTCACAACTAACTCAATAGATTTTGCTTCTTCACGAAACTCCGGATGCATTACCAATGACGAAAAATGTTCATCAATTACCATCCCAAAACACTTTGTAACATTTTCAAGTGAAGGAACCGACTCAACAGCTTTTTGTAAACTTTTACCACTCAAAGATGCTTGTGGGAACTTCTGATACTTCACCAACCACTTCCTCAAATAACGTACAAAACTCATAATCTCCGAACCATTCAACTTCCCAATACAAGCAGACAATATTACATCATCAACATTGGATGACGCAATCAAATAATGCAAACACAATTCACTAGTAGTAAACTCATCATGAGCCATCATGAGCAAAACCGCAACATCTTTCGCCAAATTCAATTTCTTTTCACCTACACTTCTATCCGCCGCCATCTCAATAGCCGAAACCGCTTGCTTCTCCCACTCTTTCCTCACATCAACCATACTACCATACGCATCTTTCGGTGGACAAAGAAAAAACCTCAAAACCGAAAGTACATCCAAAACTTGAAGATCTGAAACATACTTCACCGATAAACAAACCAAATCTGCCCTACGTTTCTCAATCAAATTACCAACTAATTCCTTAAAACACGAACCATTAACCAATCCACCAACAATCAAAGTTTCTAAAATCTCCCAAATTTCAAACGCAAAACAAGCCTCAATTACCAAACCTAAAACAGCTCCGCCCATCAAAAACCCAAATTTCTGTATAAACGCCTTACTATAACCCTCATCTTTTGGTTCAACACCTATCGAAATCCCGGCACTTTCCCTAATCTTCTCCAGGTACGAATTCAACATGGTAACAAATTCAACCTTAGTAAATGACTTAGGGTTCTTAAGCTTAATTTTCAAGTTTTTGCAAAACTTTTGCCCTAATTCTATCACTTGTGCATCTATTTCAGAAATTTTCCATCCTTCGACACGACTAACGAACGAATAACTGGTTTTAGGTTTTAAATTGAGCAGAATAGGATCTGGATTAAGAACTATGGGATATTGTGAATCTGAAGTTAATTGGTTGGATGTAGCTGAAGCATTAGTGATTAATTCGAGCACAGACATTATGTAACGGAAATGAAATAAAAATAGATAGATACAAACCTTCAAAAAACGAAGTTAGGTTTATGGACGGCGATTTAGGGTTTATGAATGGCGGAACAGGGGTTTAAAGAAGTGAGCGGAAACTTAGAAAAGTTGATCATATATGGGCCTGAGGGTTAGGTTCATATTTGTTTTTCTGTTTTTTTTTTTTTTTTTTTTATAAAATGTTAAATTGAAATCTACAATTAACTTTTCGTAATATATGAAAGTAAATTGTAAATAAAAAGTTTAAACCATAGTCGATTAAATTTTTTGTTGCATATGCCAAATTATTGTGCATCTAATGATATTAGTTTAATGTTATTTTGTTTACATATGATAATATTTTTAAAGTGATACTTATTTTGATATAACAAATGACATGATAATTTATATGATTGTCATATTAACCAAAAATATAAGTCAGTTAAAAAGAAAGGTCATCAAGTACATAGATTATTAATATTAATTAGGGTACTCCCGTCAGCCCATCGGTTGGAGTCGATGAAACTGATACCGATGGCACGGACGATTGGTTTGGTTTTGTCGGATTCTTCCATCGGTTAACTGACCCAGTGTTGCTTGTGTTTGTGTGGGACCAACTTATATTTAATTGATTTTTTTTATTTTTGTTTAGTGCATAAAAATAAAGGAAAATTGGTAAATGTAGGGTTCAAAAATTAAAGTGATGGTGTTACTGATGGCAGGGGTCAATCAATTGTTAGTCAGTTTTAGTCACTTTTTAGAAAAACTGATGTGATACAAAGTGACCAGTCGGCTTCAGTCTACGGATGAAAGTGCACAAATTGATTTTACAAGCATTCACATTACATGAGAGTGGAATGAGTGTTTATATCAAGAGAATTTCTAAGTTAAATCGCTTGATAATAACTCATTATACAATTTACTTTTGTCACATTAGAGATAGTAGAATGTTGGGTTCGAGTCTCTTAGGTCACTCCTAGTGGGAGCTTCATTTGTCCGTCGGTTTCAAAGTGACGACCATCACTTAAGTGATACCGATGGCACGCCCCAGTCACTTTGGCTCGTTACTTCTTTGCGTCAAATATCCATTTTTTTTCTTTTCTTTTTGTATGTATGAAACTAAAGGTATATTGGTAAATGCGGGGCTCAAAAATTTAAGTGAAAGTGTCACTGATGGCAAAGGTCAGTCAGTTTCAGTTTGAGAATGGCCTTGTATAAACTTATATCGAACAAGTTAGTGTACATGATTTGTTGAAACTCGTTACAACAATTAAGTTACATGACCTTTTGTTGAAAATTATGTGCAAAATTCGTTTTGAGGTGTTTGGCTTGGCTTATGAGATGGAGAGGTTAATAGATTTTCAGCTTATAAGCTTGAAAAGCTCATTTGTAAAAGCTCATTAGCTCAATCTTTCTGCCTCAGCCTTTTAAGCTAAAAAGCTCAAATATGTTTGACAACTAAAAGGAAAAATTTTCACCTAAAATAAGATAAAAAGCTAAGAAAAACCCTTAAAAAAGCTAACCCAAACATTTCTCTTAAACTTATGACTAAAAATATATTATTGGTAACTCATGCTTGTAATAGCAAATTTGAAATTGATCATGGGTTAGATTTTGATCTAAACAACCTTAGTAGGCACCCTTCGGAAAGTGGGTTCTTATGATCCGATCAAGAATCAAACTTATTTAAACGTTCCCGAATTCTCTTTTTCCTTGAAAAAGGTGCTCAGCATACATAACTCTCTCTGTCATGTGAACAATATAAATAACCAAGGTGGTGTTTATTGGGGCTGCCTTACTGTCTGTACTCTGTAGCATTAGTGGCAATGTTTGGTAGATATAAGTTAACCAACCATCTAATAATAAAGAGACGAAGATAATATAAATATATGCCTTCAGAACTAGCTATTTTCTCATAGTTTGCCTACTAAGACAAAGAAAGTGGTCAATGGCGAGACCTCATGGTCAACAACTTGTGGGGTCAACTTGGATAATCACCGACTGCGGGGGAAATGCCATCTTCCTTCACTGGGGGGAAAGTAGTTTAAGTAGAAGGTGGAAGTTGCCATTTCTGTGGGACCGGACCAACGTCATATATGACCTCTCTATGACATGACCACACAAGTTTTACGGCTTCAGGAGTTCCTATTCCTGCTCCTCTTGGATCTCCAGCTGGCCCAAACCTGCACACACAACGGTCCTTCCCATTTAGTCACTAGCTCAAAAATTACAAAGAATGTGTTTATTTTTTAAAGCAAATGTTTGCTGTTGTGAAACAACCATTATTCTTATCTACAGGTAGTAATTTCGACCCATTTGCTTATGGATTGGCGCTTTGGATCATGTTTTAACCCAAAGTGTCAAACAGATAAACTTAATAAGATGTCAACAAGGAACGGGTTGACAGTAGGCCAAAGTGAATGTTTAGTGCATGAACCTCTTAGATCATTTAATTCATAATCATCAATTTTTACTGAGAAATTATAATTTTGAACGAAAGATTTTGGCAACAGTTATTCTGGTCAACCTACACCGGCAGGTTTATCGTTACCCGATCAGTCTTACAAACCATTTGGCCACCTGTATTCACGATCAAGAAGAAACTGATGAATTTCCAGTATGACTTCAAATTCTATCCAAAAGTGATTCAAATTAAAAAATGTACTAGCTCCTTATATTTGCATGAAGATGTTTTGTACAAGTTAAAAAGGTAGATCACTGAAATCGACGTGAGGGGGTGTTTGGGATTTCCTTATTTTAAATTGCTTACCTGTAACACTACGTATCAACCTACTTATTTTTAAGTGCTTATTGCCTGTAAGATAAGCAGTTATTTATAAGTTCGTTTGGTATTGCTTATGCAGTAAAGAACATGCAATAAGCACCATGTAGGTAAGCACTTCAAAAAGATAATAACAAATATAAAATAGCAAAAAAAGATACACACACACACACACACACACACACACACACACACACTAAATGAAAAGAAATTGGTGTTTTGTTAATAGTATTCACCAGTGATTCTGTGGTGCCCCTGTGGTTCTTGCTCGAAGTCCAGCATAAGTGGTTCCGTTGACTGTTTTTCCAACAACTTCCTGAAAAGTAGTTGCAACTATCAGTTTATTTGACACTTATGAAGCTACGATATCTAGAACTCTATAACCAAAATGTAAACTTCAGCTATTACCTAGTATAAAGAGTAATGAGTAATGACTAATCTCTTCGTTTCTTTTTCAAATTTCCAATATGCTTACCAAGTTGAAGGATAAGAAGGTAATAATGACTGTCACTATTTAATATGTTTTATTAACTATATGATAGTGTATCATAAACATATGGTAAGGAAATGCACATAAGAAAATATAAAAAGGGAATGGTGAAACCTGAATAAACAATGGATCATTTGAGACCACAGCAGCCGTTAAATGTGCATGCATCTTTTCAAGGGCGTCTAACACTAGTTGTAGTTGATTGTCTTTGTACTCCGTAATAATCTAAGAAAAGTCATATAGTCATAAAGCGGCAGAAATGAAGAAAAAAGAAAAAGGAAATTTGGGAAAATTTCCATTTAGCTTCTACCAGCTTATTACCTGAAATGGTCCAAATATTTCTTTTGTAACAAGTTCGTAATTTTCAGCCTTGAGTATTTCTTCAATTGGAACGAACACGGCGGTAGGTTTAATAGCACCATATATTGAAGGAATAGTATGGTTTTCCAACTCTTCACCACCGAAGAGTAGCTTGGATCCAGGAATCTTCAGCAATTTTCTCATGTGATCTAGCATTGCTTCAGTTGTGAACTGCGGAGATCAAACAATGTAAATGAGGGAGACTAGCTAACAAAACCAGCAATAAAAAATCTTAGTGGTCGTAACTAGAGGTGGAAATATGGGCGGATCTGGTAATGGGCCAAAATGGTCATGTTTACTTGTTTAGTATGGGTCTAAATGGGCTGCGCGTATGCGAACGTTTTCTTTCTAATATATTCCAGAGTTTTTAAATAATTAATATGTTGAATATGAACTTTACAATATCGATATTATTACAATGATAATCTAATCTTTAAAATAAGATGATTTAAGAGGATTATGCTTTTTGAATAAACTTTGGGTGACTTTTGACCCACTTGACATGTTCATCCCGTTGCCATTTAGCAAAATCTGATTGCTTACACATGTGGCCCATCGAAGACTAGAATAACCAAAATGTGCTCGTGTTCCCATTAAGTGTTCAATTAAATGAATTCGACATCTGCTTTAAATTTTAATGAGCTAATTAGACAAACTTACAGTAAGAACTGGGCCGATGGTCAAGTCATGAAGCTTCCTCCTTGCAGCAAGCTCAGTCAATTGACGTAAGAGTGATGTTTTGCTCCAGTTCTACATAATGATAGTTATAGAGAAAGGTTTAATAAAATTTAATGACGGAAGTTAAGATCACATTGTAACTGAAATAACAATATTCTATCCATAAGAGTGATGTTTTGCTCCAGTTCTACATAATGATAGTTATAGAGAAAGGTTTAATAAAATTTAATGACGGAAGTTAAGATCACATTGTAACTGAAATAACAATATTCTATCCATCCTGGGAAAGGATCCACATTGCAAAATTGTTAATCCCGAAGAAAGCTATATTTTGGATTATAACAGTAAACATAAAATGATATACATAAATTACGCTTTCTTTTTCAAAGATTAAATCACGAGACATCAAATAAATAATAAATATGTATTCTGTCTTTTTGGTTTTCATATTATTCTTATTTTTCAAGTGGACCTTAGCGTCAAATAGGTAATTATTTAGGATTTCACTTGTATGGAAATATATCATATGGCAACTAACCTCATGCATGAAAAGCATAGACTGCGCTGAACACTTCTGTCCACTGCATGCATATGCATCTTGATCACAAACCCATGAAACATAATCCACCTGCCAATGCCAATCAATCGAAAGATCTCATTTGTGAACCAAGTATACAAGCTTAATGGGCCACATAGCATGGTTCAAAAAGTTAGCAATAACAGTTTAGTACCCCATGAACATCAGGGCCAAGAATTTTCCAGTCAAATCCAGCATCTTCCAATTTGATTCTACCATTTAGATCATCAGCCAACTTGTCTGCTACTCTGGAGCTACCCGTGAAGAGAGTCATCCGTGGTTTTGCCTGATTATGGCATCAATAGGTTATAGATAATGACAAAGCTAACATATCTATTATTAGACAATAACTACAATTACCTCTAGCAGTAGCTTGTTCATTGTCTTTCCATCAGAGTTGATGAAATCAACATCATCCAGAGGCATCCCACAATCATGGAGCAACCGAAGCATTTGTTCCATAACAATGCATACCTATAAAAATGTCACAGCATTATCATTTATAATAATAAAAGAGAAAGGGTGCTAAAAAGCAACAATGTACGTTCTCAAACATAAAGCTACTAATATGTCTAAGAACCCACCTTGCTATCAACCTTAAGGACAGGTTTGTTTCCCATATAAAGTGCTCCCATCAACTGGAGTAAGGGAATTTCTAGAGGAAAATTGAACGGAGTAATCACTGCCACCTGAAATAAATACAAGTAAAAGTATTATTTGAAAGATTAAAGGTTATAAGGACCCTATACTGAAATGCCAATATACATTCTAATAATATGAACTATTAAATTACAATTCGATAATCTTAAATTATATATAGGAAACTCATTGATGATGTCATCAATTAAATTAACTTTTAATTAAACAATTAAGCCCTTATATTTTACTATAAATGTATTAAATAAACCCTTAATTAAACATTTAAGCCCCTCTATTTTACTATTAATGTTATATATCGGTCAAATTTGAAATCCCTATTGTACTATAACTACCATTTACGATTTCTATTGGTGTAACAAGAAATATATGTCTCAAGTTTTTTTAACAAAAATCCTACAATCGATTTCTATTAAATTTATGATATATTATATACTCTCTTTAAACAGTCATTCTAATAATAAAAAATATCCCATACTTTTTAGTAAATTATATATTTTTACCGATATATATTGATAATGGATGATTTTAGTAAATAAAAACTCTAAATAAAAACCATTCTCTAGGAAATTATACTCTTTTATTTCACTCGATTATTAAACTTGCATATATTTCCTTAAATTTATTCAAGATTTACTTTCCCATAAATTATTAAGTAAATAATAAGTTGGTTTATAGAAATTGCCAAGGATACCAAGGAAGAACGAGAGTCTGTAGTGTTACAAGTTGAATTTGAAATTAAATATGTTGATTTCAATGTTATTATATCTATCATCTCCAAATCCAAATTAACTAACGATGTTAGAACAATTACATGTTCTCTTACTTCTTTAATAATCTATTTGAACACCCCGTGTATATATACACGGGTTAAAAGTTAGGAGTTATATATAAGATAAGATCTTTCACGTATAATCATGATGACGATGATTAGGGGTGTTCACTATTTGGACAAACCGAATTGTCCAATCGGACAATTTGGATCGGACTATTTGGTTCGAATAATTTGGTATTTTGGATCGGTTTGGTTCAAAACCATTACACATGCTACTATAATTAATTTAGTTTCAAAATTCATTGTTGCTTATTATTCAAAGCATATAAAGGGTCATACTACGTCATTTGTATACCTAAAAACAGAATAATACACATTCAACGGCCCCATGTGTATACACGGGTTTAAAATCTAGTTAATAATACATAGCTTACGAATACAAAGAACTAATTCTTAGATGCTAGATGCAGTTTACTTCTTATCATACTCATTTAAAAGGAAGGCTCCCTTGCATAATTAATTTACATCTTCAAAGCCCGTCTAAAATTGAGTTATAACACTAAATAAAGAAATAAGTAATGGTAATCTTACCGGTCCATAAGGCCACCGGAAACCATGACTTTGCTGCCCAAGATGATTCCCAGGAACTCCAAAGGACCTTGCCAGGAACCGTACCTGTGTAACATGCAAAATGTACAATTTGGAAACAGGGAGCATACTTGCAGTAAAATGACTACAGAACTCTATAATCCATATAGCTCGTCTAACTCAATGATTATACTAAACATGAAACACAGTTCTCATACAGCATAGTACTATAAAACAATTCTATAATTGGTATAACTTATAACTCATTTTATATATCCTACAACAGATGAATCAAACAGTAGCTGTAAACTACTTGCCCATTTGGGTTCAAATGGTCTAGTATGCTAGTTAAAAGTCATGTACCTGGTCACCAGAGAAGTTTTCTAGAAACTTCCCAGTAACATAAACTTCACCAAGAGCCTGCTGGTAACTCTTAGGTGCAACTCTCTGTATCAACTTAGCGAAGAAATCAGAAACCTGAAAGGATAAAACAGGCAAAATCAATATCTAACTGATGACGATTTTCGTAGGCAATATATTGAATTTGGATGGGCAAAGATTGATGCCTTTTGTTTTATGATAAGTTGTATACCTCGGGTAGGGAAAGCATATGGCCTGCTTTTGAAGATATGTCTCCATACAAAAGGTACCTGTAAATAATGGGTTATGTTGTTGGCAATATAAACTGCCAGAGCTAGCAATTTCACTTATGAATGGGTCAGTTTGGGTAATTATTCATCTCATAAAGGTCAAAATTTCAGCTGAATATGAAAAGGCCAAGTGGTCCAAACATGTCGAAAATCACCCAGATAGTATTTTTAATGCAGAGAAACTAATAAATCATTATTTAGATAACTTATTAAAACACATTACATCTGCCAGAGTTTGATTATTGTTGTAGTAGTAATATAGTTTTCGTAATGATACTTAATGATACATAATTTATTAAAGCAAATTAAGAAATGGAAAGTGCTTTCAGGTCAACACCACTGGACCCATTTCTACCCGAACTAAAACTTGACCTGTGTTGACCAGCAACCCAACCAAGTGACCAACCCATCTTTTAACCTCTAGTAAATGCAAAGCTAGCAGGTCAAACAAACAGATCAAAGAACCGTACAAACCTCTCAGGAGATTTAAATGGGTTGTGCATGCCATGTTTGGGACACTTGGACAAGCTCTCTACAAATGGCTGCATAATAATTCAAAAGATATTAAGAAAAGTTCAGATTCAGAGACATATAAAGAAAACCACTTGTAATGACAATAATCAAGGATTAACTAAACTGTGAATCTCATTGGAAAACATGGAAATTTGGTTAATTAATAATACCAAGCTACATACCTTGATTCCACTTTCATCTACTTCTGAAACTTTGATAAATGATTCTCCATTTAAAGGATCCACAATTGTATTCCAATTGGCAGATGTAATCCATTTGCCTTGGACTGCAAAAAGATAACGAACCATGTAAACCTTTTTGACAATTAAATATCGTTGCATAAACGCATCGGTCCTATTTAGAGCAACACATTAACCAGTTTTATGTTATCATCAACAACAATTCTACTGATTCCAATTATCTAGTGGTCTGAAGTGTATTTCAACTTAATTGTCTAACTGAATCTACACAGTTTACTATAGCACAAAAACAACAGTCAAAATGATTACTCGCTCAAGAGACAGATCAACAGTATCAAGCCACACAGCATACCTAATCCACCATTCGAGTTAAAACTACGACCGATCACTTGGTCATTAAAACGCTAACGATTTCATCCCTGTGGTTAAAACAATACTGTACATATAGTCGTCTAATAGCATATAACACAATTTATAACTAAACTAATGAAATGAACAAGATATAATGTACGAACTGAAGTGGTTTACCCAAGTTGTGTACTTCAGCCGGCTTAGACCCAGAAATCTCTTCAGCTTTCACCGTTGCAAATCCAAGCGTATGAGCTAGTCTGCAAAAAAGAGAATATACATATACATATACAACATTTTAAGTATAAATTATAGCTTAGAGTAGCATACATTTTTCAATATAAGCCCTAATTTTGGGAAATTAAAAATGTATCAGAATTAACCAACTATAACTGAAAATACCATAGAGATTGAATCAATGATGGGATCAAGTAAAAGTACCTTGAGAATCTAAGTGTGGAAGAAAGGGAAACTGAAGAAGATGTATTACTTGGAACATTTGATTTGATTCCTTTGCAAACTCGAACTACCCACATGTTTTTATTTTTCTTGATTTGATTCGATTTTGATATGTACGCTGATCTGTTTGTGGAAACTCGAAACCCTCTGTTGTGTTACGGAGTATTATATATGGCCAAAACTAATTAAAAATAGTGACTGATTAATACTCGTAAGTGGATTTTTAGTTTGGTTACAGAATTACAGAATAATACAGTAAAGTGCAAATATGTAAATTTATTGTGGAGTGCGGATGCGTAAGAGATTAGAATTGTTTGCTGATAAATAAATGATAATATTTGGGTGATTAGTGAGTCATGGTGACATGTCAGATGTGGACCATTGCGTTCACCTAGAAGACAATATCCTTTTTCTCGCACCACCTTTCTCCACATATCATACAACACGTGTTTTCTTTTTGTCCTTTTCCATCGTAGATAAGAGTTACGGAGTATTTATAAAATACTACGGAGTACCTATTAATTCACATTTGTTGGAACATGGATCGAGTTCGACCCGGATCCAACCCGTCCACTAACTAAATACATTGTGAGTTATTATAACCTTAGTGGTTAATACTCATGATTACCCATGAATGCCCATTATAGTTGTGATTAATGGAGACCGTTCATATCTTCGGAGGTTATGTCTTGGATGGCTATATAAAGTGAGATCACTTTATATGCGAGGGTTGGACTTGAGAGAAAACATACTCAATACGCACATGAGAGACAATTGAGTGAAACGAGTTAAGACTCGTTAGGCTAGTGTATGTTTGATGCAAACGTGGTATGGGAATCTTAGGCTCTGAAATGGTGTAAGCTTTCCGTTTGTGATCGCTTAATCCGACCGGTGATTTAAACGGTGGTTCGTCACTTCCGCTTCCGCTTCCGTTATAGTATACGGGTACGTACCGAATCCTTTATTTCCTACAACATTTGTTAGGGAGTCGTTGATTGATAATCATTGTTCAACTTGAACACTGAAGCTGAAAAGTGAGGAATTGGTTAACTTTGAGTTCAGTGTTCAGTTGAATTTTTTTTTGTTGTTGCTAATATTCAAATAATAATTAAATAAACAATAACTAACACATTAAATAACAAAAGTACTTTCATAAAATAATTAAAATTCCTGCAAATCCATGATTAAAATACGAAAATTAAAAGACAATAAATATAAAGACAATTATTAAACTTACGAAAGCTTAAACGTCTTCCGATCCCGAACCTGATCCACCTTTCGAACTCGGTCGCTTCCACCCAAACTTGGCCCAACTCTTCTCCTTTTCCATGTTAAGAAACCACGCATCATCGTTCGACAAGCCATCTGTTGTCATCTTCAAAACCCGCATTGCTTTGGCGAAGTCTCGCGTACAATAAACACTCGTTTTACTTTGAGTCAATTGTTCAAAGTTCGAAGTGATTGAATCATCAAAAGAAGGAGGGTTACTTTTAGTAGAAGCGTCGGAAGACGTTTTGACACTTTTAGGACGCCTTGATTTTTCCGGTGGCCGCGGGTGTACATCATCACCAAAAAGGGCCGCTTTCGGGTTTGATTCATCCTCCTCGTCATCCGCCAAATCAAAATCTATACATCCAAATCCACCGGCTCCCTCCGCTTATTCCATCGCCTGGCTACAACTGCCTCGGGAACCAACCACTTTTGTTTATCCTTCATATAATCCCAAGCTAATACATGAGTAAAAGGCGCTTTCGCCTCAATCTTGTACGTCTCCAAACAACGCAATCGAAAATCTTCCTTCGCTTCACTACTATGTTTTTTTCTCTTCAACCTTTCCCAAATTCCCTTATACTTTTGACACCTATTGTTCAAATATTTCCACTTAGACGACAACGCGTCTTTGCCACGTTCGACAATTTTTTCAACATCGGCACGCTTATTGTACTCGTCCACCACCTGGTACCAAAATGAATCTCCTCTTTGGTCGATGCCTCGGTTCGGCATTCGGATATACAAATCCAACATTGAGCTAAAAGTAGCTCTTCTTTGGAAGTCCAATTATTGCGGACGGTTATTACTTTTTTTCTTTTTTGGCTCGTCGGGTGGTTTGGATTTAGATTTTATTTGGCGAGACGACGTAGGGGTCTCGGCTTTGACCGAATACTCCATTTGGCGGCCCTCGTGATTGCTTCCATAGCTTGAATTCGTGGTATGTCTCGGGTGTCGTTTGGGGGTATTGTTGACTTGTTTGAGGATTTTGCGTATATTGGGTGGATGGAACTTGTGTATGCGATATTTGGTATGTATGACCAAATCCCGGCATTTGGGTGTTTGAAGTTGTTGGTGTTTGAGGGTTGTAGTTTGGCGGATATGGATTCCATTGCACAAAAACCTCATACACAAGTTTCGGGATTTGGTCATACATACCAAATACCGCATACACAAGTTCCATCCACCCAATTTACGCAAAATCCTCAAACAAGTCAACAATACCCCCAAATGACACCCGAGACATACCAAGAATTCATGTTATGGAAGCAATCACAAGCGCCGCCAAATGGAGCATTCGGTCGAAGCGGAGACCTCCATATCGTCTCGCCAAAGAAAATCGAAATCCAAACAACCCGACAAGCCAAAAAAGAAAAAAGTAATATCCGTCCGCAATAATCAGACGTCCAAAGAAGAGCTACTTTTAGCTCAATGTTGGATTTGTATATCTGAATGCCCGAGCCGAGGCATCGACCAAAGAGGAGATGGTACTTGTGAAACGCCGATTTTTTTTATAGTATACTAAACTTGTATAAATAATTCGTATTAATTTTTAGACCCAAAACAAACTCACCCAATTATATCATATATCTTAAATATCGGAACCAAAATTTGTGAAATAAAAAACGTCGCAAAAAGTGCTACCAACACTTATGCATTTCTAAAATTTGCACACATACGCGATCCTAGAAAACAACTGGGATCGCGTACTTACACTGAAAAACCAACTGTGACGAAATTACACTAAGGTACGCGATCCTAGCTAGGTGATGGGATCGTGTACTTATGAGTAAAACCGGCTGTGACCAGATTGTGCTATGGTACGCGATCCTAGCTATTCTATGGGATCGCGTAACTTAGCTTGATAGTAGACATGAGCAAAACTCAGATTTTTAGCCAAATTCGGATGCGCATAACTTTTTACTCGTTAAGAGTTAAGACCTGAAATTTGGAGACACCTCCACTTTACCAAAATGAAGGTTTCCCTTTTTACACTTTTCAAAATTCACATTAACGAAGATTTTGGATGTGTCACCAATTTATGGTCGTTTTGACCACTTTTGGAGACAACTCAAAATACAAACCATATCCAATTGGACTCTAACTTTTTACCCACATCCTTAGTATTCCAAAATAAGTTTGAAACCTACAACAATAGACCATAACGCTAATTCATCCAAGATTAGTATACGAACACTTTAATGGCCCATTTAGACACTTTTTGACCCGTTTACTAAACCAACAACAATTTAACCAATCCACTTCCAAAATGTTTCACTTAAACACATTTCAATGATATAACCCATTATCTGACCCATTTTGACACAATAGGAAACCAATTATTGTAACATCCTAAAAATTGGCCTAGTCGAAATGTGGTAATTTCTCTATTTTAATCGTTATTTAATTGTACATATAAATGTTTGGTGTATTTGAATAACTAGAAATTAAATAAGCTAGGTGATCAATTGTTTTAAGTGTGTTAATTGAATTTAAATTTGCTAAATTTAGAAGGAAAAAGCTAGTAAATATAAGTATTCTAATTTTCCCCAATTCATTTCATTGTGTACCTATCACTCTCAAAACACACACATATGCTCTCAAAGGGGATTTAGCAAAAATCAGATTGTAGGACTTGAATTGGAACTTGAGATTGTGCTTATATTGTGTTCTTCTTCTCCTTCATCTAGTAATCACCTCCATTGTAAGTAAGCTAACTCCATTTTCATGTTCTTGCTTGTATGAGATGAGTTAGGTTAAATTAATGATTAAATGGTGTGTTTATGTTTGAAGATGTATTGTGTGATGATTACAAGCTGATTTTTATACTTATCTTGGTGAATTAGTAGTGTTTTTCAAGTAGTTAGTTGATTTGATGATTTTGATTGAAACCTAGGTTGAAGATTTTGTGCATGTATGATTTATAGTGTTGGATGATGTTAATTGTTGTTGTACTATGTTTATACATGTTAGTTTAGGTCAATTACATGTTAAAATCGTGTTTTGTAGCTGAGATTTGTGAAAATTGGGTTTTGAGTTCGTGCAGAATTTGGAGTTTGCAGGTTTGGAGTCTGGTCTGAACACCTCAGCCGATCGGCTGAGCCTTCATAGCCGATCGGCTATTCTTGTTAAAACCGAACGGCTATATTTAGCCGAACGGCTATCTTAGTTCAAAAACGTCACAGTGGCTCGTGTCTGGATCTTAGTCCTCGAATTGGTTTAAGTAGCCGATCGACTATGGTAAGGCCGATCCGTTGTGAGCTAGCCGAACGGCTAAGACCCCAAAGCCGATCAGCTGTGGGTCATAAACAGGTCAATTTGTTTGTGTTGTACTTCTTGTGCATGTATACATACTTATAACTAAGTAAAACTTAATAGGTGAAAATAAATATGGAACTTTATGATTATTAAGTGATATAGTTCATGATGAATTGCATTACTTCAAATGGGTTCCTAACTCGTTATTTGTTATGTTCTCAGATAAACCAAAGACTCAATAATATTAGACCTTTGAGTGAAGACGGTGACTGTAAGGGTGAGTGGATCTTGGACTTTCAGTCTAATTTGGTTGTAACAATATGGTTACAACGGGTAAATGTGAATTTACTGTTTTCATTGTTAAGTTAATATTTTGCCATGATGGTTATATTTAGCTTAATTATTGGTGTCCTTGATTGCCTTGATGGTTGTGGACTATATGAATGTCGGGGGTCAACGTGTGTTGGTTTGTGTACTATTACTTTGGACATCATAAGTGCTTTGTACATGTGTTGTTCACTGAAATTATGTTGTAAGTAGTAATAGTACCAAGCTATCGGTTTAGCCACTGATTTGGCCTTCAGTTGGTTTTAAGTGTTACTTGGGGAACCACCGCGGCATGAGGGTACTCCAAGGACCACCGATCCTTCATGATTAACTGTTGCTATGCTTTGCTGTATTCATTTGTTAAGCTAAGTTAGGTGATAGTTTGAGATTTATTCACTTAGCTTCGTGCTAACCCCTCATTACTTCTTGCAGGTTTACTTTGGTATGTGGGTGGGCAAGAAGTACTACAGGAATGGAATGTTTGACAAGCTCACTCTGTTTTGTTAACTATGTTAATGATATGACATTATGTTTTGGGATTTCTATAACACTAAACTTGTCGTGTGTAATGTCTAGGATAATCTAGTTTAAAGACTGTATGTATTTGGATTGCCATTTTGAAATGTAAATATGCAATCCAATGGTTTGTATCTAGATCTTGCGCTTCCTTTTATAAAAAAATAAATAAATATATCCTTGTAATTTCGAGTCGGGTGTTTTAATTATAATATCAACCGTCTAACCACCAAATTCACCATTATTCTCTAAGCCAATTTCCACAATAAATCAAATTATCCAAACAACACTTTTATTACCCATCTTGACACCCATGCAAATGCAACCAATTCACTTATCTCTTTGACTTAACAAGGTCAAAGGTATTACACTCACAATTAACAAAACTTCTCCTTTAATCGACACATGACACCAAGTTGTATTCATTTGGACGATTTACACAAGTGTCACCATAACGATAATCTAAAAGATAAGAGAAGCTTGTCTAACCATAAAGCAAGCTTTAATCCATGCTACCTTCTTGCAACCACACCTTACTCGTTATGCACATTTGGTTCAACCGAACCATAACACCTACAACAAGAAAACAACTAAAGGGTAAGCAAAACGCTTAGTGAGCATACGGGAAATTAAATGAATAATCCACAAAACAACACTGAAACAACACTTAGCAAATATTAACAACATATATTTGCTTAAGCACATAACTACTGAGCAATTGTAGAGACTACTCTTTTCACTTCAGTACCATATCACGTCGATGTGCATACTAAGTCATAAACAAGCACCTTAGTACCATATCACGTCGATATGCATATTAAGTCAACAACTCTATGCTAACCGCAGTTAGCTAAACTCTGATCAACAACAAATCTCTACAATGCTGATTCCACATAATTCCATGTAATTCCACATAATTCAACAACCAGCAACAATCAACAACAATGATCAACTACAAACCTCAACAGAAGATACAAGCTCAAGATACATGCGTATGAAACAAGCGTAAGAAACAAGCATAATCCACTTGATTGTATGAACCTCTTACTCGGAAGCAATCCGGAACAGACAATCATTATCCATTTAACCCCCATATCACTCACCTCTGCTTTTTAGGTAAATATGCAACTTAACACACACATATGAATGCCACATCTTTGATCACCTAATATATATCACATCAATATAACAACATATTTACCAACTAACAATCACTATAATCAACTAATCATTATCATCAACTCATCACCCTCTTGGGTTAATCAAGTTTGACTTTTAATCAAACTATACATAACCTTACTTTTCATGATTAAACATCATTATATCATTTTTTTCATCTACAATTCAATTAGGTTATGACCAATTCATCAAAATTCCATATAACTTGCTTTATTTTCATGAAGAACACTTATCAAACTTTCGTCAATAAAACCATAACTAATTTCATAGTTTGATTACTTAAGTCTCCACTTTAATCCTTGCTCAAAAATCTTACTTACATAATAACAACACCTCTACCTAATCTTTAAACTAACTAACATAATCTTATAAGGATTTAATATGATTTATAAAAATCATTATAAACACCACTTGTGAATTCTTCCTTTCTAGGTTAAAATTAAACTACTAATTATCACTAATACATTAAACTAACATCAATTTAACATAATAAAATCCCAATTTCGTTTTAGAATCTCTAATCATTCAAAACCCACCAATAACCTAATTTCTAGGTTAGAAAACATGAAAAGCATACTCACTTAGGGTTTTAGAGAATCAAAGGGGGATGAATTAGGTGATTCTATTTTCAATTTCATGTTTGGTTGTTGATTTCTTCACCCTCCCATGCTTCCTGCGATTTTTCTTTCCTTCTACAGCTTCCTGGAATGTTTTTGAAGGTGGATGGATATGTATGTGTACATATGTATGTAACTAGATAGATATAAGTGTTTTAATTTTATTCCCCGTTATTATTAATGTCTGAAACTTTAAAACCGATCACAGTTATTATTATTTTATACAACTTAAAATAATAGTAACTTTAAAAAATTATTAATATAATACTTTAGATTTTGGGGTGTTACAACTTGGTGGTGGACGAGTACACTAAGTGTACCGATGTTGAAAAAGTTGTTGAACGTAGCAAAGACGCGTTGTCGTCTAAGTGGAAATATTTGAACAATAGGTGTCAGAAGTATAAGGGAATTTGGGAAATGTTGAAGAGAAAAAAAACATAGTGGTGAAGCGATGGAAGATATTCGGTTGCATTGTTTGGAGACGTACAAGATTGAGGCGAAAGCACCTTTTACTCATGAATTAGCTTGGGATTATTTGAAGGATAAACAAAAGTAGATGGTTCCCGAGGCGGTTGTAGTTGGGCGACGGAACAAGTGGAGGGAGCCGGTGGATTTGGATGATGTAGATTTTGATTTGGCGGATGACGAGGAGGATGAATCAAAACCCGAACGCCGCTTTTTGGTGATGATGTACACCGCGGCCACCGGGAAAATCAAGGTGTCCTAAAAGTGTCAAAACGTCTTCCGACGCTTCTATTAAAAGTAGCACTCCTTCTTTTGATGAACAATCACTTCAAACTTTGAACAATTGACTCAAAGTAAAACGAGTGTTTATCGTACGCGAGACATCGTCGAAACAATGAGGGTTTTGAAGATGAAAACGGATGGCTTGTCGGAAGATGAAGCGTAGTTTCTTAACATGGAAAAGGAGAAGATTCGGGCCAAGTTTGTGTGGAAGCGACCGGGTTCGGAAGGTGGATCGAGTTCGTGATTGGAAGACGTTTAAGCTTTAGTAATTTTAATAATTGTCTTTAAATTTATTGTATCTTAATTATTGTTTTTAAATTATTGTCTTTTATGTTTCATATTTTAATTATGTATTTGTAGGAATTTTAATTATTTTATGAAAGTACTTTTGTTATTCAATGTGTTAGTTATTGTTTATTTAATTATTATTTGAATATTTGCCCAAAAAAATAATAATTAAATAATCAACTGAACACTGATTTTCAGTCAACGACTCTCGGTGCTCTTATTGTTATTATTTGTAAGAGCACACATAATTGGAAAAGGTAAATTGTCGACGTTCATCAACTTGAACGCTGAATTTCGGTTATGTTTTTAACAAGAATGTTATATTTAACCATTTTTTGTTTTTTCTTTTTCTATTAATTCAAAAACATTTTTGTGAGACCATTTGAACTGTGAGTTGAATATTGAATCACTTACTTTAAAATTGTATAAGTGTTAAACTTCAATGTTCAATTGAACATCGAGTTGAACATCAAGCACAAGGGCAACCACTCATTGTCTCTTTGTGCTCTAACAATTTAGGGGTGTTCACGGACGGTTAACCGAATCTTCGGTTCATCATTTTCTTTAACCGAAACCGAAATCGAAAAGTTCGGTTAACCCGCTTTTCCGTTCGGTTATACGGTTAACCAAAGTAACTGTTTTTATTTACTTATCATTTACAATATAAATATTAACACACAAATACACACTCATTGATGAATATTTGTTATTAATTTTACATGTAAGCATTTTAATTAGGTGCAAAACATAAATGTATGAACGCCGAACCAAATTAGTCACAAAATTAAAATTTAACTACTAAAAATGCAAAAATTTGAACATTCGTACTAACATGAATACAAAAATATAATAATCCTATTGTAAATTGTAAGATATTTATTATTATTATTATTATTATTATTATTATTATTATTATTATTATTATTATTATTATTATTATTATTATTATTAATATTATTATATACACACACACATATTTAAATTTATAATTTAAATTTTTTGGTTTTACGGTTAATCGGTTGTGACAATATCGTGAACCGAAACCGAAAAACAAAAAAATTCAGTTCGGTTAACCTGAAATTCGCTACGGTTTAACGATTTTCAATTCGATTTTTCGGTTTCAGATTATTATAAATACCCCTATTTAGCATATACTACTTGTATAGGTAAATACAACCATTTTTAGCCTCATCTAAAGCAATAAATACATCATCTTTCTACTCATTTTAAACCTCAAACACATTCGACACATTTCTCACCACAATGAAATTTCTTCTAACCCCTATTTGTTTTTAATTCATTTCTTTAATAGCATGAAACCATCATACTTTGGCGTTGTAATGAAATTTTAATTGTTTAGTCCCAACCCCTAAATGATCCCCAACTCCGCGCACGTGAAACCCAACACCTAGCCAACCCCACAACAATTGCACATGCTCTAAAGATCACATTACAGATATTTTCTAAGAAGAAAATGTCAACAAATTTTTGTTTTTTCATGACTCGTTAAATGAAAATGTTTTGTAGGTGCATGGGTTAAAGTATGCCGTAGATACCTGATAATTTGGTAGTCGTTGTGTTTGGCATTTTTTACGACGTGTGTTGAGGTTGTTGAAGTACGTCAAGAATTCGTGAATGATATAATTGTATGAGAGATGAGACAACCTCACTTGAAAGCTTCGTAGATTTTAAAAATAAATCCTTTCAGCATAGACGTTCTTCCCTTTTCATGACAGGTTGCAACTCAAAGGAGCATTCTGTTAGACGTTTGGTTAAAATGATAACGTACTTTTGTTCAAATTGTCCAGAAAATTGAAAATATTCTCTTCGTGATGTGCAATTTTTTAAACATCTCATTTTCTTGCTTAAAAGTCGTATCAACTTATCGCATCAGGTAGCGTGTTTTCTAGGCAAAATGTTTCAGGTATTACTCGTAACAAGGACGGAATGATTGCCAAAAATAACACTACGTGGTTATTGCAAATTATGGCATTGCTCAGTAACAGATGATAAAACATATTGATCCTAAACAATCTAAAGGCCTACTAACAGCTTGTTTCTGTAAGATTTCTTGATCTTAAACTCAGGTAATGACAATAACCAATATGCTTAAGCTATAGATCTTTTATGGATCCCGAATGACTTTCTAGAGGTCACAGGTTAAATCCCTCCCTGGGTAAACATTTACCAGATGGCCAGGGGAAGGTTCGGAAACAGCCACGGAAACGGTTAGGTCGCGTACAGCATAAGCTCGACCACCCCAGGGAGCTTGTTACAAACGAGAATACCCATTTTTTTAAGAAAATAATAATAAAATAGAAAAATTCTGGTTTAGGATGCTAAAACAAGCTTAACAACTTACAAATTTATCTGTGAGTAGAAAGATATCCCAATCTCCGATGTACAGCCATTTAAGAATATAACACGAAAAAACAAGTAAACAGAAAGTTCTACATAAAAAAATAATAGTGAAGGCTACGGTCAACAATTGTTTGAGTAAAACTTGAAACACCATATTAGGAATTTTCCACCATTAAACTAGCAAAGTATGTAGCCATGTCTGATAATTTGATCGGGTAGAAATGTAGAATGCAAGCCATGAGCTCAGCGACGCTTGTATAAGCATGGCTTCAGTTCAGGCCATTGAATCTCCTTGCTAGAACTCTTCGTTAGCTGCAAAGAATTACAAAATCAGTCACTGCCATTTCATAGTAAACCAATTCATGCATTTGCTAAAGTTTTTGAGAATGGTATAAAACTGAACCAATAAAATGAGATGAACACAGTCGTCTAACCTTTTTCTTGAAATATAGAAGTATGAACATTTTATTTGAGAAGTCCTGCAATTTGAGATGTATATTAGCATATAGAAACGTGATCATGAATACCAACGCTGCTAATAAGTGTGGGAAGTACAAGATGAACAGGTTGAGTAACTGGTCAGAACGGGTTCAGACTGAAACGAATCATTTATAACACATGTTGAAGTGCTGACATGGATCTGGTTGGATTGACCCACCAACTTTTTGACAGTTTTTATATAAATATTTAATAAGTTAATTATGATTGCAAAAACAATATTACTACAATAATAGTATAACTATTTTACTACAATATTACTACTATAAATTTCAACCCGTTTGATATGTTCAATTTTGACAATTTTTTATTTTACCCTTTTAAAGATAAACACAACTGAAATCAACCCATTGATTGAGTATACTATTCATTCAATAGTTGATGAATAGTACATTTGCTATTTTTTTTCCTTTTTTTTTGCATTTGCTAACTTTTTTTTATTATTATTCATATGTGTTTGATTACCAACATTTGTGTAATTTTTTTTATATAATTATAGTTTTCGAACATAATTTTCAAGGTTTATAGTTTGAGAGTGTATGCAAATTTACAGATTTTACTATTGTATGTTTTTTAGTTTTTAAAACGTCTTTTGCATAAATTAAATATTTTATGTGAGACTAAATATAGTTACATCAGCGAAAGTATGCACTAAATAAAGTTCCAAATAACGCATTTGTGGATATAAGTAAGTATCAATAAATAAGAGTCAACTATTAGCTCATCATTTAATTTGGAGAGTTGGTGTTGAGAAATTGAATTTTTCATTTTCTTTTAAGTGAGGTTTTTAGTTGGTCTAATTTATCTTTAACATCTTTGAAATTTGCGTAGTTTATACGTTTTAATTTCCAAATTGTTGCTTTATTTTAAGGTGATATCGATTTTCTACATTGAATAGTCAAGATTCAAATAATGAATTCTAGATGAGTTCATGAGATTTTCAATAATTTTGAATTTACATGGTATGGTCAGTTTAATAAATAAATGTTTGTCGTCTGTTAGATGTTTGTCTTATTGGTTATTGATCCATTCTTATATCATTAAGTTAATGAGATTAGCTAGAATAACAAAATGGACACAAAATTTTTAATACGATTAATATTGGAGCTTATGATCATGAAGTTGTAAACACAATGACATTATAAAACTTTAATGGTCTTCCAATCAAGGGTTAAAAGTGTTCAAAGCAATTCGTTTAATTTGTACAATTGAGTAAGTTGAAAATCTTAATACTTATAGTAGAAGAGCAATAAATGACTTAAGTGCATGTAACTGATTGCATTATCAATATCAATTAGTAAAATCGGTGCATATACACTATACACTTTTAGATGCAAAATCAACTTTGTATTAATTTAAGTTTTTTTTCAATTATACACATACATGTTGGTATAATCAAAAAAATAAACCATAAAGAGATCATATCTTATTCAAGTGAAAATTTCATATTTCATATCGGAGTTTAAAAATGTACTTTTTAGCCCCCGCCGCAACGCGCGGGCTAAAAAAAACTTGTTTATAAGCAAATTGGTAAAAATTGTCTCCTTTAAAGAAGATGAACAAACCTTCGATACAGTAGTAAACCCTAGTTCACAGACAGCTTTAGAAAACCTCTCCGGATCTGCTCCTCCGTTCGTCGGATCAAATCTACTCTTCACCTCCGCTATTAAAAGCCAACCACTGTAATGAAATAATGACTTATAAGAGGAACTACGCTAATAAGGTGATTAATGAGTACAAAATGACATTTTATTACGAAGATACCTTGTTTTAAGCACTCTGTGTGCTTCCTGAATAAAATTCGGGAAGTTGGTGCCCATTAGTGAAAGGCAGAAAACAGCAACATCTATCGATGATGATTCCAGGGGTGTCTGCAAGTTTACAGATCATCAGGGAGTGACGACTTCAACCCATTTACTTACAAATGGGCTGATTCGGATTATGTTTTTACAATGGGTCATACAGGTAAAACAAGAAATTTGCTAAAAAGGATATGATTCTAACGTTGCCACAAGTATATTTCTAAATTCTGATGCAAATAAAACCTACAAAATCCATTTATTCAAAGAAATACATTATTAGTGACATGATTAGTAAATATATTGGACACACTATTTGTTTATACTTTATACAAGAAGTATAAGAGATCTGAACACAAAATTTTTCAGGTAAAGCCCCCGCCCCCCGGTGGCCATTTCAACCTGTTACCCCACCTGCCTGACCTGCCCATTTTCCACCTCTAGGTAAAATCATAAAATATTCAGGGCTTTGACACATATTGATGAGAGACTTACATTCGACATATCACAAGCAATCACTGAAGGATCGTTTGAGACAAGGTCTATAGAATAGACCTTATTCTTTACACCTTTAGAAAGACGTGCATCCCCTGTTGTACACCAAAACATGTTGGTCTTGTATATTATTAACTAAGAAAAACACTTGGGAGATCAAACATTCACAATAAATACAAATCTCATATATGTAAGCATTTTATCATGTATTCGTGTTCTTACCACACCCAAAATCAGCCACAACTAGAGAAGAACTGTGATCCTTTAGCCATTTCATGATAATATTAACTGGTTGTTCTGGCCACCGTGACATTTGCTCTTGATATCCTGTATGATACTGGCCAAATGAGTTAGATACTAGGTTTGTAGATAGACATTAAAAAAAAACATGCACTAGATGACTTCCTTATCAAAGAGAATTAACGCTCAAAAGATTCAACATAACATGCATAGCCGGCTACAGGTTCTTTGCCCAGTTACAGGATCTCGGCAATCTAACTAACTTGAATTTTATCAAGCGCCCTTTGGTCACTGCAATTTTAGTAGTAGGTGTATGGCCTTCTCCAATGGGTACTCCATTTCTTCAAATATTAAGATTTGGAGCACAAAAAATGGAGAAATCATACTCCAACCTTGGCTTCAAATTTGAAGAAATTTATTGGAGTAGACTTGAGTTCCTCCATATTTAGAGCAAAGTTACTCATTTCTCCATATATGGAGCAAAACACATTCAATATTTGGAGTTAGGTGTTTTGGAGGATATGGTTGGAGATGAAAGTTTTTGAATGAGGTATATTCTCAAACGATGCTATTTATTTCTGCATATTTGGAGATAGAGAAATGTGTATGATTGGAGAAGGGGATGTGAATATGAAGTTGACTATCTCATCAGTCATCAGTTTCTAATGTTTATAAAGGTGTTCTGATTACGACTGTCTAATTGTTATGGGGTAAAATTAACGATTTGGATAATCAGTTCCATACCAGCCGCTACAAAAATGATTTATTACGGGAAAACAAAAACTACTCAACTGCCTCTCCTTTTTACCCGTTTAAATCTTATGAAATGCCTTCTTGTTGAAAACAATTACAGAAAAAGAAAGATGATCGTTGAAAATTTAATTGATTATTATTTATATTCATCAACAAGTAACTTATACAGTTAATACAAACATATTGCCATTATTTTAATTTATAAATTGTATACTTTTTTCATCAATCTATTTATTAGTAACTTAGATAATCAAATTGCCAAACACTCGACTAATTATCTAACCATCTTCTGCAGCCTGGCCTATTTCTGTTAATTATATATTATTCGAACTATTTGATATCACATACAGAGAATTTACTATTTAGTTTCAAAATACACAGCCAAATACCCCCTAAATCAGTTATGTACAAAGATAACTACTGAATTAAAGTATTATCACCATTTAATATGATTTTACAGTATCCAGGTTGAAAAATCTTACTATCGTAAATCAACATTCTGAGTTTTTTTATTTATCATAATTCAATCTAGCTAGTAAGGCTGTCACAACATCTTACATCCGCTTTATATATGACCTAAGTAGAATATACAATATTTAAAGATCACATGGATAAGCAAATCTTACCATGTTAAACAATGAAGGATCTTCTTTAAAGTAGTTCAAGGCTTCGTCTCCACTGCATAGATATTATTTTATCAAATACTTCAACTGATAACTGATACAATTATAAAAACTTTACTCATGCCACAAAGAGAAGTCAAAAGCCACCCTTTGACTTCAGTGGTCAAAGACACAATTGTTTGGGTCAATAACCTTATTTAATTAAACAAACTAATACCAATCACTTTACACCTTCATATCAAACCCTTTGTTTCATATATTAGAAGCTAATCAACAATCAAACGTTCGGTAGACAGATATATGATTCTTTCATGAATATAAACATATGATTAAATACATAGATAAAACTTGGCTGAAGTTAATATAATTAAAGTGCAAATGATGCCATAGCAAAAACAAAAAAAGGATAAAATTTTAGGGCTTACGAGCACGTATAAAGTTTCTCGTTAAGCATACGAAAATGGCCTCCTGCTAACTTCGCTTTCATCTAATAAACACAAACAAATAATGAGATTTATTCTATTACAATTCATATAAAATCAATGCAAGATGCTCATCATGAGTAGCTAAAAAGAGAGAAACCTTGTCAAGAAACGATAACGGTTTTTGGGAACTTTTAGTAACAGTAGAAGTTGAAGGCGATTGTTTGACATTAGATTTGGCATTTGTGGCACTCTTTTGTGCTTCAAGGGTTTCGGTTTTCGGGCGTTTGTTTCTCTTACGTTTTCGACTGCGACTACTAGCCTCTTGATTCATTGTTATTTCTTCAAAATAGTATGCTAGTTCGTCTAGTACTGTATTTTTTATGGTAGTGTTGGAGCTACCCTACCTGCATACGAATAAAATGATATGTCAATTAGGTAAACCCCAAATTATTACAGTTAAAAAAAAAAAAAATCAAATTCCCTTCAACAGAAGTGTAGATTTTATTATGTAAAAAACACTTCCAACTTAACATAAAAAAAACTACTAGAACAGTTAAGCAGTATTTAGATAAGCTTATTTTGACAGCATAATGAGATTTAGGGTTTACATAATTATAATTACATGCTTAATTATAAGACAAATAGGGGTTACATGTGCTGAAATTTAACATCTACCGATCAGCAAGTTCAATGAAACTCTAAACTACAGCAAAAAGATTAATATTTTACCTATGACAAAGTCTGGTTTTCGATGGCTCGCCGTCGGCAATGGAGCTCCGGCGCCGTTCTGGTTCTCTGGTAAAGTGATAAAAAAGAATCGGCGGGTTATTTTCCCTAAGTTTATGTAAGTTTTTATACCAAAGTTGTGGATTTTTTGAATACGACCACAAAAGTTTTGAAAATACTATTTCCTGAGCAAATAATCTAATTTTTTATTACTTTTTATTGGTATAACTAGATCAAAACCCGTGACTTCGCGGGATGATACATATTCTATATATTAAATACTAATGCTATAAGAAGTATATATGTATAGTTAACCATCTATTGTAACACGTTTATTGGTGTATCAGAATTTTGAATAAGTCAAAGAATACTTAGTACTCAAAACATAGAGAATTAGTAACTTCTTGCAAGCATGACAAATGTCGATTGTCAAGTATGAGTATTTTAGCATCCATTAAAAGCGTAAAAGTTGAAAAAGCTGTAATGGTTTATTCATTCTGAATGAAAGAAAGAAACTTGTTCATGGATATCTAACTAACTCAATTAACAGGCAGGATTAAGTCAAACGAATCTAAAGTCAACATGTATACGTAATTAGCCTAATCCAATCCAATAATAATAAAAGGAGATTTGAATTTGAATTTTAAATTCTAGAAACCTGGAAATCCTCATTTTAATTAAATCGTTTTTATATATTTAATTGATTAAAACCGTTTTTTATTTAATTAATTAAAATCATTTTTTAATTAATTTGATTCTCTTATATTTTGAATTTGAAATTTAAATTCTAGAAACCTGGAAATCCTCATTCTCCTCTAATTAGGTCCTGAAAATTCTCAGCTGAATAACAAATCGGGGTTAAATTCGTAAAACTACTTAACACCAATTCACATATTACGTATACAATACAAGTTAGATTAATCGATGGTCTATATTAATTTGCTAATCTTAATTAACGGGCCAGATTACTTCCATTAAACCTAATTCAATTTTGTTTACGTAAGTTAATCCTCTTTTAATAATAAGAGGAGATAAGATGAGATGGATATTGTGAACATTTTAATTAAATCGTTTTTTATTATTTAATTAACTAAAATCGTTTTTTTTATTAATTGATTAAAATCGTTTAATAATAAAAGGAGATGAATGGATATTGTGAACATTTTAATTATACATTTAAATAGGTATGAGACATTATTTTGAGTTTGTTACTGTAAACGTGAAGTATGACACATTCCCTGGAGACATTTAGATAGGTATGAGACATTATCTAAACTAAAATCTTTTTTTTTATATAAATTAATTAAAATCATTTTTTTTTTTTTACTTTGATTCCCTCATATTTTGAATTTGAAATTTAAAATTCTAGAATCCTGGAAACACTAAAACTAATTTAATTAGTTCCTGAAAAGTCTCAACTGAGTAACAAATAGGGGTAAATCAAATTCCGCGAAAATCGTTTTTTTTATTGTGGAACATTATTATTAAATCATTTTTTATTTAATTAATTAAAATCGTTTTGTTTTTATTTAATTAATTAAAATCGTTAATGGATATCGTGGAACTTTTCAATTAAATCGTTGTTTTTTTTAATTAATTAATTAAAATCATTTTTTAATTATCTAATTAATTAAAATGGTTAATGGATATTGTGGAAGCTTTTAATTAAATCGTTTTTTAATTAATTAATTAATTAAAATCGTTAATGGATATTGTGGAAGCTTTTAATTAAATCGTTTTTTATTTAATTAATTAAAATCGTTAATGGATATTGTTGAACTTTTTAATTAAATCGTTTTGTTAATGGATATTGTGAAATCCTCATTTTAATTAAATTGTTTTTTTTTTTAATTAATATAATTAACTTGGATCGTTTTTTTTATTAAATGAATTAAAATAGTTTTTTAATTAATTTGATTTTCTTAAATTTTGAATTTGAAATTTAAATAATATAAATCTGGAAATCATCAATCTCCTCTAATATAAACGAATTTAATGATTTAATTTCTTTGGTATGAGTTGTTACTTTATGAAATCTAAAAAGGTTTTCTCAATTTGTAGGGCATGTGAGTAGATGTGACAATTTTAAACCCATTCATTATTAATTGGGTTAAGTTGTATAATATCTATGAAGGGATGAATTTATTGGGTCTTCCTCTTTTGATTTAGATGGATCTAGATGGGTCTCTAATATAACCTTCAATTATATAACAATTAACCAACGGGTCTAGCGGGTAAATTTTTTTTCAACACCTCGTTAGATTTTTTCAATATTACTCAAATAAAAAAATAGTAGAAACCCGATTGATCGACCCGACTCGAGACCCATTAGACCCGGACCCGTTTAGACTCATCCTTCTAAATGACATCTAGCCTGGACCCATTTAAACCCAAACTCATCTAGACTTGAAAATCGACTCGACCCGATCCAACCTGATCCGATCCATTCATTTTGCCACATATACAGGTGAGGAACATACGCCATAAGGCTATATGGAATACATACATCATACCATGAATATTGACAAATCATTTTACATATTTGATGATTTAAACTTAAAAGCCAATAAGAATTCAAAATTTAGAAAAACACTTAAACGGACTATGGTAGTCCATATTGGTGAACAAAATCAATAATGGCCATACAAATTTAATGAATCATAAATTGTGAACCGAAGCTAAAATGTGATAAATCCATCTAACTCATAAACAACTAATTATCAACACCTACTAACATAATAAAGTAATAAACTACTATATGTAAGCATTGAAATGATACATATATATCAATATAATCGTATTAAAATAATCTTGCAGAATTGTCCCATTATGACTTCAGAAAATACCAACAAAAGTTGTCCTTTATCTGCACATATAGATACATACTCCGTATAAGTTACATAAAATAGAATTATATCAAATAAAAGATAAAAAAGAGTTGTTTTTCAATATTACCAAGCAATCAATCATGTTCAATCACAAAACCCACAAAAGAGAAGACACGTATTTTGAAAGAAAAAGGAAGGATGCAATACTTACTTCGGGAGTGCAATCTTGTCATCATATCTTTGACTTTTATAGAACTTAATCAGATGCACAAATGTCCCCAATTAGTTTCCTACAAAAACGAACAAAAATGTTGATGCGTATCAACTATTAATATCAAGAAAACACTAAAACATTTTATAGAATTTTTTTTGGTAGCATTCAGATGATTAGAAAAGTCACACGTGTTTACAAAAGTGACAGAGAGGTCTGCTAGCCAAAGCAAAAGCCGCTTCAATTTGTACCCGACATGATGCATTAATAAGATATCTTTATCTTCTTCAAAATCTGGCACCTGTAACATCATTATAATTATGCACAAGTATCACCATCAAAAGTGAAACTAATAATAAACTAAATATCAAAAAATATGTTTTTTCCAAATCATTAGATCTTTATGCTAATTACTTACCTCCAATGATTTACCATTATGAGCAATATTTATATCATGAAAAAACCATCAATAAACTCAAATCTTTGTTAGGAACTCAAAGTTCGCTTTCGTCCTCACTGCAACATGAACAAACCCGTAAGTACAATCCGATTAAACAATTAACTAAAAAGTGAGCAATGATCTTAAAACAATCGATCTTACTTATTCGCTTAGACATATCTAAGGAATTAATACCATCTTCCCATGGCTATTTCTTAGTAGCTGCACCACATGAGGCACCTTCCGCCCAGGAAACGTGAGCCAAATGCAACGGTAAAATGCATCCAATCCTACACAAACAAAAATCCATATCACAACCCTTCCTAGAGTCCAACCCATGATTTCAAATTTAAAAAAATACCATCATTATCTTGTAAAATATGCATCAATTTAGGTATCAACTTGATATATGATTATGCAAATTAAGATAACACCAAATAATTCCAACTAAATAGCAGATATTTAGGGATAATTTAAAAATGGAGTTGACTAACCTAGGAGGTATTTTGGCAAACAAACATCTGGATATCAACAGGGATCAACTTGAAATCATTGGTGTTAATTAACCTTTATTATGAATTTTTACGTATTTTTATATACGTCAATAACTCGAATATTCAAAATTTAACATCCAAATATGTGTGGATAATTGTGGAGAATTTAAAAATTAAATTTTGTAAACGCCTTCCTGAAATCTCGTAACCAAATTTGAGATTATAGATTACGGTTAATCCGATATAATTACTAATCAAAAACTAATAAATTACGTAAACATTCATAATAATTTTAATCAGCGGTCTAGATTTATTTAACTAAATCAATTAACGGAGAGGATTAAGTTAACCTGACCTAAAGTCAAATTGTTTTTTTATTTTACCTCATACAATAATAATAAAAGGAGATCATAAAATTCAAATTCGAATTTATTAATATAGTATCTTTTTCTTTATTCTATTTTTTAAATTCAAATTTGAAAACATGTACATAATGTGGTTTACTTTGTTTAGAAAATCGTATTTTTTTAGGTAAACGTGAAGTATGACACATTCCCTGGAGACATTTAGATAGGTATGAGACATTATCTAAACTAAAATATGTTTTTTATATAAATTAATTAAAATCGTTTTTTTTTTTTTACTTTCATTCCCTCATATTTTGAATTTGAAATTTAAAATTCTAGAATCCTGGAAACACTCAAACTAATTTAATTAGTTCCTGAAAAGTCTCAACTGAGTAACAAATAGGGGTAAATCAAATTCCGCGAAAATCGTTTTTTATTGTGGAACATTATTATTAAATCATTTTTTTAATTAATTAATTAAAATCGTTTTGTTTTTATTTAATTAAAATCGTTAATGTATATTGTGGAACTTTTTAATTAAATCGTTATTTTATTTAATTAATTAATTAAAATCATTTTTTAATTATCTAATTAATTAAAATGGTTAATGGATATTGTGGAAGCTTTTAATTAAATCGTTTTTTTATTTAATTAATTAATTAAAATCGTTAATGGATATTTTGGAAGCTTTTAATTAAATCGTTTTTTATTTAATTAATTAAGTAAAATTGTTTTTTTTATTTAATTAATAAAAATCGTTAATGGATATTGTTGAACTTTTTAATTAAATCGATTTGTTAATGGATATTGTGAAATCCTCATTTTAATTAAATTGTTTTTTTCTTAAATTCATTTAATTAACTTGGATCGTTTTTTTATTAAATGAATTAAAATAGTTTTTTAATTAATTTGATTTTCTTAAATTTTGAATTTGAAATTTAAATAATATAAACCTGGAAATCCTCAATCTCCTCTAATTAGGTCCTCAAAATTCTCAACTGACTAACAAACCAGGGGTAAATCAGTAAAATTACCTAACACCAATTCACATATTACGTATACAATCCAAGTTAGATTAATCAACGGTCTATATTAATTTGCTAATCTCAATTAACGGGCCAGATTAATTACATTAAACCTAATTCGTTTTTGTTTACGTAATATTAGTTCTCTTTTAATAATAAGTATAGATAATAATAACTAGATCATAACCCGCAAATTTACGGGCTGAATAAATTTGTTATACAAAAAGATGTTGCTTATAAAGGGAAAATTCGCGTACCACTATAATCCTTGAAGATGTTTGTTAAATAACGTAGATAGGTTAGATTCTAGAATGATATAAGTCGTGAAAAAACCAAAGCAAGTAACAATACTTATGTGCATCAACCGACCCTGGTAGAAAAATGAACCAGTTTTGCACATATATAATCAGAATCATACATAAACCAAAAATACAAAGGTAATGTTTTATAACATCGCTTATTGGACTACAAATATGGTCTTCGTAGAGTCCATTAAGAGTTTTGCTAACAAAACCCATCAATGGAAACTTGCATTCTACGAATTTATTATATCTGCATATGAATTTCTAACATATTTACTGTCTGTCTTATTCAAGCATTTTGTCTAAAAAATATATACACAACAATTAAATACAATACTACAAAGCTCGCAAAGTGTGAAACATATTTAAAAATAACAGTAAGGGAAAACATTATTTAATCAACATAACTAATATTGAAACAGGAAACAAATAATTAAATCAACATAATATATTTCATAGGTTCGATGGCATGAAGTTTAAGGGAAAACATTAATAAATATTGAAATTGGTAACGTGATGTACTATATAACTACACTCTATGGGTTATTAATCATCTGCATCAATCCATAAAAGAAACCAACATGTTGATGAAGTAAACCAAGTTTAGTTATCAAAAAATCTGCCTTTTTATTAAACTCCAATTTAGGATCAGTAATATGATCGAAGCCGTGATGAGTATCATTCATGTACTTTCCTTCGTTTTCAAACTTCATTAATTCTTCCATTATTTGATATGATAGGCGCATCGTTTCATTGAGCAAATTTCGAATGTCGTCATTATGATCCCAATGACACATCTCCAACTTGTTTTTGGTTTGTTGTGACAAAATAAAGTATATATTATCAAAATAAATAGTAGAATAAGATAGAATATGTTGTGCATATGGACCATTCATGTGTGTATATGTCAAACGAAAATAAAACTCTAAATAAAAGAAGGAAAAAAAGAATTATACACAAGATATATATTGTGTACTATTTATATTTATATTGTGATTGTGATTCAAGAATATAAATGAAGACAATGATGAACCTGAAGCGATGGTGTTGACAAATTGATCGTCCTTCAAAGCTTTAATCAATTCATGAATTTTGTGAGGAACTTTTAACCCATTGCCAGTTTAAACTCTATTTTTAGAAACTATGTGATCTAATCAGTAACATGTTAAACTAAAATGGAAAAAATCGTAAGTAAATGAGTACAACTTTCCACCTCTTCAGTTGGTTAGAAACATCATTTCTGAAAGCTCTGTGTGTAATCTGTTGTATCTACTTGTAAAGGTCCCCTAATAAGCATGTTCTTATATATTTATATAACACATGAGCCGATGAACAAAAAAACGAACATAGCTTGAATTCGATCAATAAAGTGCAGAAAACCAAAATATTCCAAATGAAATAAGCAAATATAATATTATAAACTAATCCAGAAAAACAAAAGGATAAGCAGATCACGACTTAGGGTGTTTGCAATATTAAAGAACGATCTGGTGAAGCTAAGGTGATATCATATGTCTTCCAATCGTGGAAACTTCGGTGGATCAAGTTCCTTAACAGGGTTGCTTTTGCTAGACGAAGACGCATCAATATCAGGAGGTGACTCACTCTTACGCTTTAGAGAAAATGGAACTGGAGTTGTGTCATTGAGCTTAAATGGTGATAGGCCGTCCTCACTTCTGTAACCAACATCCTACAGTAAAGGGAATAAAATAATCATTGCACCAACCTGTAAAAAGATTCAACTATTCAAGTACTATTTGTATGTGAGGTGAAGGTGTGACAATTAGTATTGTTCGGCACACCTAAGTAATAAAATACGAACCTTTTGACCTGGAGTTAAGCGACAATATCATCCACGTGTTCACTATGGTTCACCCCGTTGAGCTTATTGGTTATTAAGGTTATCACATCAGGGTCCTCGGTGCCACGTTGGACAGTATAACTAGGATAACCGTTTTCACATTGATAGTTCCAACATGGACTTTGAACACAATTTCCTTGTTAATCAAACAATTAAACTCATGAGGAATGTCATGTGGATCGTCAATCTGGGTCAACCAAATTGTACTTGTAAATCAGCGCATGCTCTTAGACCACAAACAGTAAGTACGAACATAGAAAGAAATGTTTTTGTTTACGTTGAGAGATAGCTATAACTGACCGTAACAATCTTTTTCTTCAGCCATTTAGCACTCCTATTGATAAGCTTAGCAAGTTGGTAGTCAAAGAGGACAAGTGATAATCCACCAGTCAAATCCTGAACTCTGATGACAATCCTTACCCTGAATAGAATTTTATGCTTAAAATTTAGATGCTCAATAAGCACAAAAGCTGGTGCTTATACTAACATAGGAACCACAAACAAAGTAAATATGCTAAATTACACAAACCGAGCACGCAGTCAGAAACCTTAAAAATCATGTTAATGGAGGTAAAAATGGATACTGTTGGCATGTATATATAGATATGATTGCAACTGAGTATTGGTGCATAAAAATCAGGTGCATACCTCATTAGTGTCACGTATTGCTTCAACAGTTTTGACATCAGGCTCATCAAACAGCTTGATAGTTGTGTGTACCACAGACTGCTGCGTCTTACATGCAAACTGTGTTGGAGAGAATTCCATCGGATCAACTTCAGGGTTTTGGTGAAGTCTGCATATAAATTAATTTGAAATTTCAAACACATAACATAATGTCAGTCTGCTCATACGGTACTAAATCATAGGACAAGTGAAGTGTGTACATCATGATATGAAAATTTTTCCTACACAGTGCTTATATTATATATTTGGGCCTAATATTAGTAAAATAAATCATAAGACATCTCATTTTGGTACATCATGTATGAAAATTTACGTGCACAGTTCTTATATTATACATTTGGGTCAGATTAGTAAAAGAATTACTTATGTGTTTAAGATCAGTATGTCGTATTCATTTTTTGGTTACAGAAATATAAGTCATGTGGACTAAAATGAAGATATATATTGACAACTGATCTATACTCAGACCGTGGTAGATAAATCAAGAGGTTTAATTCAACCAAAGGCCCAAATTAAATGTGATCAAAGCATTAAAACCTGTTGGTCAACTCCCACAGTATGTACATATGATCACAGAACACTAAATTATGTCTACTAAAAGAAAGATATAGCAATGACGGTTGGAACATAGAGTGTGACAACAGATCTAGCTTGAAATAGGATTGGTGTAATTATTATTACGTTTGTACATTGGTTTAGATTTGTAAATAAATATTTTTTTTGTTAGTAATATTCGTTAAACGTATTATTGTGCTAAGTTAGACGAATGTTAAATACGAAATAAATATATACGTTTGCTGCGAGTTGAGTTCTCAGGTTGCGAGCCTAACGAGGCGAGATGAGAACTGGATCCGCAGGAAGTGTCTGGCGAGCCGAGTTAATGGACTTGGGCTGGACTCGCCGGCCCATGCGAGCCGAGCCAAGACAGATTATATAAACGATTTTCTCTTTGAAAATCGTTAACACTTTTGATACTTTTGCTGATCTGCGAACTCAGTAACCCAGAGAAAAACTTAAACCTAACGGCTAGGCTTTGACGTATTATTCGTTTAAAGTTAAGCTTTATAAACGCAATTACGAACATATTCGTTGTTAGTAAGATAACGCCGTATTGAGGGATTCCGCACCTTAATACTACAGATAACGAAGTTATCGATCCTAAAACTAGGGGACTTACATCTGGTATCAGAGCTTTCGGGCTAAATACGAGTGTGTTCATAAGTTTTAGTGTTATTGCGTTTTGATTCGGGTCGTTTTTACGTGCGTTCTTGCAATACTAACGATCAAAATCATTCTATGGACGTTTTAGGGTTTGTTTACGGTCGAAATTTTCAGTTTCAGTCGTAAAAATACCTTAAAAATTCGTTTTCGGGTTTAACAGCTGTTTTGCGAGTCGAGATTAGGGTTCCAGCGTCGTCTGCGAACCGAGTTGAACTAGCGAGTCGAACTGAGGCTTGCGAGTCGAACCGAGATCCCTCGCGAATCAACATCACTTGCGAATCGACATCTTTGGCAATCCGAACTGAGGCTTGCGAATCGACAAATTCTGCGAGTCGAGCTGAGATTGCGAGTTGAGCTGAGTCTTGCGAGTTGAGTTTTCTGAATTCGCTGAAACAGTTTAATTTTACGTTTTTTTTAAGATGTCTGACTTAAGTAGAATAATCGAAATCGACCACGAGGTGGGAAAGTCAAACGTTCCACCTAAGTTGTTAAGAATCGAAGATTACTACAATTGGAAAGACAGATTCGAATCTTACTGTAGATTCCATGACCTGTCAATCTGGATGTGTATCAAGAGTGGATACACCGCACCTACTCAAACTATTCAGAATGCCACTGTGGTTCTTACCTATGCGAACATGAGTGATCAAGAGAAGGAAGCTTACAGAAATGAAAATAAAGCACATTCATGCATAAAGATGTGTCTTCCTAAAGAGATTGCTCATCAACTGAAGTCTTTTCATACTGCTAGAACGCTCTGGGAAGCTCTAGAGAAAAGAGGTGAGGGAAGTCCACAAGTGAGAGCTGGCAAGAGGAGTCTTCTCAAAAAGCAGTTTACTATGTTTAAAGCTTTAAAAGGAGAAGATCTTGATGCCTATGTCACGCGTTTCTACCATCTGCTAAGTGAATTGGAATACCATGAAATTGTTGAAGAAGAAGTAGCTAAAACCGACAAGTTTCTTGAGGGTTTGCCTTCTAAATGGGAAATGTATGGCGTTATGATTAAGGATAACGAAACTAGGTATTCTACTATGACCTTAGAGCAAGTCATTGACAAGCTGAAAGGTTATGATTTCTCCAAGAAGTCAAGAGATAGTGATTCTGATCAGGTTCAGAAACCTGGGTTGTATCATGGAAAGTCAAATCTTTCGACTGCGTCTTCTAGTTCAACAACTGCACTGTTAGTTGGTGATATTGGTGAAAATGGAGAAATGATTACTGAAGATCTATGCTTTATTTCCTCCTCTGGTGATGAGACAAAGGGAAAGAATTCTGAGAAGTCACCTCAAGAGCATCAGAAGATGCCCATGAGTGTGAAATCTGCTGAACAGCAACTGTCTGTTCTTGCTTCCTTTGTGGCATCATATGAGAATTATATAGAGGGAAAGATCAATGATCCTATTCTGTTTGATGAGGATTATGAGCAGATAGATCCTGATTATCTTGTGGAATTGGAGCTTCAAGATCAACTAGCGTTGATATCAAGAAAGGTGAAAAATTTCCTCAAGAAAACTGGTAGAAAAGTATTGGGCAATAGATCAGGGTTTGATAAAACCAAGGTCAGATGCTTTAACTGTCAGGGTATTGGTCATTTTGCTAGAGAATGTCAAAGACCTAAAGTAGAAGCAAAAGGAAAACAAGGTTCGGGAAGTACACTAGCTTCCAAAGCCTTAGTGGTGAATCAGTTGGATGGCTCTTATGATTGGCAAGCTCATTCTGAGGAAGCTTTGATGGCCGAGATCGAAGAGACAACTGCTGGATCAGTGTCCTACATGCCCACTGATATGGAACAGAAAGTAGAGGTGCCTGAGTCTGAAGTGAAGGCAAGTGATGATGACGTGCTATATATGGATTCGGCTCCAGATATGAGTCCTGAAGAATTCGTGGCACGCATGGCTGAATTACAAACTGACAAGAAGAAGGTATGTTTAGATATTCTTAATCTTGCTGATGTTTGTTACTTAGTTACTGATTTACAATCTCAGAATAGTGTCTTAACTGTGTCAAATAGCAACCTGTCATCACAATTAAATATGGATAAGGAATCCTATAAGACTGTTAGATCTGAACTTGATCAAGCTATTATGGATATTCGTAGATTAAGTGATGATAAACAAGTCTTAAAAGATAAAATTAAGTCTGATGCTTCGGATAGAACAAAACTTAGAGATACCATAAGTGAAAAATCTGTTGTCATAGATGGTCTCTATATGAATATCAAAGACTTAAATGAGACAATTGCTAGTAAGGATCAGGAAATAGTGAACCTTAACTTAAGGTTAATTGAGCAAAACCGTAAACTTGAGAATTATAGGACATCTCAAATGGATAAAATGTTAGATGCTCAACGTAGTGTAAAGGACAAGACTGGGTTAGGTTACAATGATGTATCCCCACCTTTTAATGCCAATTACACTGCTATTCCTGAAGATTCTGAAATGACAGATGCTAATCCTGAAATTTCAGTAACTAATGATCAGGAAAAGTTAGAGGCACAGAATGATGTTATTAAGAACCCTTCATCAGATAATAGTAAGGCTTCTCATTTCACCAAAATACAATTTGTATCGGGTGGAGTGATTAACGATGCTAAGATTGATGATAAGGTTAATAAGGAACAGCTTAAACCTTTAGTGCCTAAGACTCCGGATGAGAAAGCAAAAGTGAGTAAATCACGCAAGCAGATGTCATGTTTCAAGTGTCGTCAAAAGGGACACGTGGCTTCGTGTTGTCCTAACAAAAAGCCTGAAACACCACATAAGCTTGTGATTGATGAAAAGACACAGACCGACTCTAGTATGACTGTAGATAGGTTAGATACCAAACCTAAGTTAGGTAATAAACCTGTTAACATTCTTAAAAGAGACGGTAAACTTAGTGTCTCCCCACCTAAACCTAAACGGCCATATACTCAAAGTGATAATTCTGTCCATAAGTCTAGAGATGTGACACCGTCGAGGTTTAGAACTACAAGTAGAGGCCATAGTCATTATGAGAGTGGTACTACTTCGCGATCACATGAGTTTAATTATAATTATCATAATATAACTCATAACTATATGCCTAAGAGGTTCTCCTCAAATTCACCTCTTAAGGCTGATCGTCCACAAACTCAGGCTACTTCGAAAGTAACCAAAGCTCCTGATGGGAAGGATGGTTATTTTAAAGAGCTTAAGTTTGTTGATGATAAGGGACAAACCAAGACCGTAATGGCTTGGGTCCCTCTTGATAACTGATCGTATTTTGTGTTATGTGCAGGAGCATGCTGTGAACAAGGACAGCTGGTGGTATGTAGACAGTGGTTGCTCGAGGTACATGACCGGTGAAAGAAGTCTACTGAAGGACTTCAAGGAGAGTCTCAAGCAAAAAGTAAATTTTGCAGGAGATAAAGGAGGAGTAATTTCGGGAAAAGGAAAAGTTTCAAATGGAACTTTGACTCTTGAGGATGTGAACTATGTTAAAGAACTAACTCACAACCTAGTGAGTGTTTCCCAAGTCTGTGATAAAGGTCATCCAGTTTACTTTAATGAAAAGGAGGCCTTAGTCCTGAAGCCAGGTTTTAAAATTCCTGATAAATGGATATTGATGAGGGCGCCAAGGAAGAAGGATATCTATGCTATCAACATGGGTGTTCCTAACTCGTCAATGGTGTCTACATGTTTATTATCCAAGGCTTCGGAAACAGACGCATTATTATGGCATAGGAGAATGGCACACCTGAACTGGAGAAAGATGAATTATATAACCAAAAATGGTTTGGTTCTAGGTGTACCACAAAAAATTTTCGAGTATGAGGATAAGTGTGTTCCTTGCATGAAAGGAAAGCAGCACAAGAAACCACACAGACCTAAGACTGAAAACTCTATCTCCTCGCCATTTGAATTGCTACATATGGATCTCTTTAGCCCTATAAGCAAGAGAAGTCTAGGTGGCAAATGGTACTGCTTGGTTGTCACAGATGACTACTCTAGATTCTCATGGGTATTCTTTTTGGGATCAAAGGATGAAACTCCTGGAATTCTAATTGAGTTCTTTGATCTAGTAGAGAATGTCTATAAAAAGAGAGTTAAGCGTATTCGTAGTGACAATGGAACATAATTTAAGAATTCAACGTTGAATATCTATTGCTTAAGCAAAGGGATATTACATCAATTCAGTGCACCTTATGAACCTCAACAGAATGGTGTTGCTGAAAGGAAAAATAGAACGTTGATTGAAGCTGCTAGAACAATGCTTGCTGGTTCAAAGCTTCCGGTCATCTTTTGGGTAGAAGCAGTGAATACAGCATGTTATGTTCTTAATAGAGTTCTTACGGTTAAGAGACATAACAAGACTTGTTATGAGCTTTTGAACAGTAAGAAACCAAACTTAAAAGGGTTTGAACCCTTTGGAGTTTCATGCACCATATTAAAGACTGGACATCAAGCAAAATTTGGTGAGAAGGCTGACGAAGGATTTTTCCTAGGTTATATGCCTAATTTGCCAAACAAGAGAGTCTTTAATAAAGTCACAGGACGTTTGGAGGTAGTTTATAATATTGAGGTTACGAGCTACTCACCGGATGTTCATAAGGGCTTAGATTGGCAATTTGATTACTCTGATCTTTTTGCATCATTTAAAGTTCCTATTAGTGACTATGTCAGTGATTAAGAGATAGCTGAACATTTATTGTTTGAAGATGAGAATATTGGTCCCGCTTCAACATCAAGTGTTAAGCAGTCTGGAATTAAGACTAATATTGACTCAGATAAAGCTTCCACAAGTGAGTCACAACAACCTTCAGAGGATAAGTCTCAAGAAACAGAAGATCTTGATGATCTTTCTACAAAGTTTGATGATATACTTACTCCTTTGAAACACTTAAGGATATCTTCTGCTCGTACGGAAGATGTACCTGAATTGGAAGAGATTGGTACTAATTTGGAAGATGAGATACCGGTTGAACCAGTTACTACAACTAGAACGAGTAAGAATCATCCCGTTGAAAACATCATCGGTGATATTAATACTCCGGTTCAAACTAGGCATCAATCCAGAGCTAGTACGTCTGAGAATTTAGAATACCAAAGCTTGTATACTGCAATGAAAGAGACAGGGATTCCTAATCAATGTCTATATTCATGCTTTATCTCACAAATCGAGCCTAAAAATGTTCAAATGGCTTTAAAAGAAAGCTCGTGGGTAGAAGCAATGCAAGAGGAACTATCACAGTTTTCTAAATTGCAAGTATGGGAGTTGGTTGACCTACCAAAGGGAGAATATCCAATTGGAACTAGATGGGTATTTAAGTGCAAGAGAGATGATAAAGGAATCCACTAGTACAAATTTGGGCTTTCGTCACACATGGTCTATTTGAAACGGTCACACATTCCAATATTTATGTGACCAAAGGGACAAAAAAAAAAACTGGACGTTATTATTTAGCCACACATGAACTCCAATCGTGTGACCATTCTGAAACGTATTTGCCACACCTTCGAACATTTATGTGGCTAAAGGGAACTGCAATTTTTTTGCATTTCATTTAGTCACACATGAAGTTGGAACACGTGACAAATCTTGTCACACACTTGAACACTGTGACCAAATACCACTATATGGTCACATGGAGTAATTGTTTATGTGACTAAAGCATAGAGTCGATTTTGTCACACATGATTAAAGTGTAGCCAAAGCCAGGTACATATGGTCACATAAGTTATTATGTGACCATATGTTTAGTGTATGTTAGAATGGCAAAAGGTAATGTGTTTAGTCACACTAATTTCTAGCCCGATCATGTGACTATATCGCATTAGAATAGCCACACCATATCACAAATGTGTATCGAAAGGATGTTTATGGCCACATGTTAGGTGATTATATGTGACCAATATATTCACAACAGTCACGTTTTTAGATATTCATGTGACTATTTTTTAAAGCGAAAATGGGCAAAAACGATTATCATTAAATTTGATATTAGTCACATTGAGTTCTGTTTGTGTGGCTATATCATGAGACCTTATTGGTCACATGGAGTAATGGTTTGTGTGACTATAGCATAGAGTCGCTTTTGTCACACATGATTTAAGTGTAGCCGAAGCCAGGTACATATAATCACATAAGTTATTATGTGTGTCTAAAGTTTAGTGTGAGTTAGAAACTTAGAATGGCAAAAAGTAATGTGTATAGTCACCCTAATTTCTAGCCCGATCTTGTGACTATATGGCATGGTAATAGCCACACCATATCACAAATATGTATCCAAAAGGATGTTTATGATCACATTTTGGGTGATTATATGTGACCAATGTATTCACAACAGTCAAGTTGTTAAATATTCTTGTGACTATTTTTTAAAGCTAAAATGGGCAAAAACGATTATCATTAAATTTGATATTAGTCACATTCAGTGCTGTTTGTGTGGCTAAATCTAACGTATATTGTTATTATTATTATTATGTAGAAGCCCTGATCAAAACTTTTAAAATTTGGCGGGCTTATTTCCCTCCCTCATTTCACTAAAACTTTTTACATTCCCTCTTACAATTGGGCGGGCTATTTCCCTCCCCCATTTCACCGAAATATTTTGATGTTTCCTCTTAAACCATTCAGTTTCCTAATACACCTTTTGTAACACCTCGTCAAAAAGTCAATTTTCGCGCCGAATTTAAACTTCAAATAAACGATTCAACTTTTACTTCCAATTAGTATTTTTATAAAATACTTTCATTAGAAAACATTCTAAAATAATATAAATAAGATTTTATTTTATATTATGACTAGACAAATAAAACACGGGTATTTTGTACTGTGGTTGGAGACCACAGTCCGCGCACTGGGATCTGTGTTGGACAAAACCCAACCCTCTCCCCATTTTCACCTCATTTCATCATCTTCTTCTTTTTCACCTCCCCCATTTCTCTCTCAAAATAATCACCACCACCACCGCCGAACGCCACCACCACCACCATCAACATACATTTTCGGAATCACCATCAAGAGAGGAACAACATTAACAAAGACGACACCCTCGTTTTCTTCCTCGTTTGGCCTCGATTCTCATTTGTAAGAAATTCCTAAAATCTTAGATTTATTCAATTTGGAGTAATGTTTTGGTGTAATAATGTTTACACAACTTAGTTATAACCTAAACAACAAAGAAAACATGATTTTACAGCTTGAAAATGCGTTAGATTTGCGATTTTGGCCGGAAAAACGCGACAGCCGCGAGTTTCTGGGCTGGTGTTCATCCATGCGACACAACGCTTGTGTCGCATGTTGTGTCGCATAATTCCGTTTGTGTCGTATCTTATGTCGTACTCTATGTCGCACCTTGTGTCGCAGACTCCATGCGACACAACCCTTATGTCACTGTTGAATCAGCATCGCAAGCTTTTGCGACACAACCACTGTGTCGCAGAGCTCTTGTGTCGCACCATGCGACACAACCCTTGTGTCGCATGAACAATTTTTGTGTCGCATGTTATGTCGCAGAAAACAGAAAACAGCCACATTTTTCCTAAGTGTCGGGAAACGATTTCAAATGACAATTTAAATATGATACGACTTATACTCAAAACAAATATACTTTATAAAGTATACCAAAGCTCAAACCTAATAATAATATAAATTATTATTACGAATCATCGGTAACGAACCGCACTTACAAACATACGAAATCTCTCGTGTTTAGGACATTAGGAGATTATACTTGGCACGACTCGTTACACTAGGACGCTAGCTTCTGAGGTGAGTTCATAGCCCCAACTCTTTTACTGTTTTCCAACTAATTTCGGGGCGGGAATGCATACTCCTGTTTTACTACTTTCCACTGTATAAAACTTTACAAATGTTTTACAATAGTTTACGGTAACGGTGCTAGATTACGACAGTTATGAACCATTTGACCATACTTAGAGATATTAAGTATGACCGTGTTAGAAGCACCTAGATTATATTACATATGATATCTAGGGAGTAAACGCCTCACTACATCAGTGAATTGCTAATTACCAGTAATGACCGGTGGACTTATGAACACCAACTAGAGGCACCGACTTGCTAGTTTAGCGTTGACTACCTTTACGAACTAGCGGATGACTTTGACTAAGTACTGTAAGTACTTCACGACAGTTAAGTGACGCGTTAACGTGCTTAGACTATACACACTACTTCAGACCAACTAGGTGACGTAGATACGTACCTAACAGATGATTATGATTTGCCCCTATACCTAGGTGACATTCCTAGTAAGATTTACTACTGTGAATTATGTAATAACTTGAGGTACTGTTGAGTGCCTGTACACTTTACTAGCCTTGGGCTAAACTTACTTACAGTCATGTCGTGTACTGCCAAAACGATTACTTACATCTCCTGCGGGAGAATAACAGACGCTGTCACCATATGTGAAGCAAAACGATGCCACGGTGGGTGGCACAAAAGCGATACCAATGTGGTTGGTATTACGGATTTACAAACGAGCTCACGATACCACGGTGGGTGGTACAACTGACTTACGAGCTGAGGGCTCACGATACCACGGTGGGTGGTACAACTTACTTACTAGCTGGATGCTCATACTCAGCATATGGACTTATGCTTTACTTACTTTCAGCAACGGACCTACGAATTATTACGGTCGGGGTCGTTGGCTCAGCATGTGGATTCATGCTCTATCGTAGTTCTGCGGGACTACACGGTTACTCATTTCAGCATATGGATTTATGCTTTACTTATTCTCAGCAACGGACCTACGAATTACTTCGGTAGGGGTCGTTGGCTCGTTAACTGGTTAATTTACTTAAACGTGGTCCTGCGGGACATAACTTGACATTTCCTTTGGGGGATACTCATTACCATCACTGTAGGTGATTACTAGATACTTACGAGTCAGAGACTCAGGAAATTACGAGCTTTTGCTCACTTGACCATACTTACAAATCGTACCGATATGACACGATTCCAAAATAAATAACTTGATCACGTTGCCGGGGTGCAACCTTTCATGCCAGGTGGCATTGTGACTTACTAGTACCAGTAGCACCAATACTTGGAACCATATGAGTTAACTGTACCATATTGCCGGGGAGCAATACAGCCTGTCTACGAATTTTTACCCGTTTGACCCCCTATCGACCAGTAGTATGACAGTTAGTCATCTTACGCTACACCCGTATGCATATTGCCAGGTGGCAATAACTTACCTGACGACATACCTACCGGGAATTGGTTCCCTTTACTTGAATAGAAACCTATTGATTAGGTTCACCTGTCTACCATAAATTTCTCATAATTGCCTCGAGGGGCAACAATCGTTATTTAAACATCTAAACTCGATTTACATTTCTGAATGAAATACATATTTCTTGAACTACTTGTTATTACAAATTACTTGTGAACTTACCAGCTTTCCAGCTGACCCTTTAGTGTGCATTCTCAGGTACACTGTTGTAGTAGGATTGGCCTACAGGATTCTAGCTCGAGTCGCATGTTTTCAACACTCAAGACATTTATTGCATTTACTTCGGTACTAGTAAAATGTAATACTATTTTTATGCGAACTCGCAACTTGTAGACGCTTTAATTTCAGAAATGTATAACTATTTTCAAACGTCTCATTTAGAGTCGTTCACTATGTGTCTTATGCTGTGATTACCGGATTAGTAACACCCAAAACTTGCTTCCGCAAATCATTAAATTTGGGGTGTTACACCTTTTAATCTTCTCACCCAACCTCTTTATCATTTAGGTCAATAATTTTTTCTCATTTAGGTCAATAATTTTGAGAACCACTTACGCATCAATTGTTCTCACCTACACTCTCTGTTCTCCGATCTCACCTACACTTAATTGTTCTTCGATCTTACTCGTAACACCTCAAATACAAATCTCAATTTTGTTTTACAAAACCCATGACGCTTGGCTCAGGTGGATCGAATGTAGGGGTCAGTTTTTCTATTTCTCTCAGTCAATCACACATACTTACCCTTTTTATAATCGATTGTTGCTAATATACTACCAGTGTCTGCTATTATACGAGGAGAAAAGAGCTGGTCACTGGAAGTTAATGGCGGCGGTCTAGTTAGCGGTCTTTTGGGTAAGTGTGAATTTTTTCTATTAACATATATCAATTGCATTGTGAAGTTGCAAGATTTAGTTTAATTTCTGTTTTAGGTAGCCAGCTTATGTACGCCAAGAAAAAACAGCTAAACTTTCAAATAATCGAACCTTATAATTAGTCAAAATGATGACATTGGAATCAATATTTTTAGACCATGTTGACTTCTGACTGGAGCCTGAATGCCTGATCTCTTAAGTGAGAGTCGTAAATCAGATTTTTCTTAATCTAATAATGATACATTGGCTGAAAGATGTACCTAAAGATTGGTCAATATTTAAGTCAATATTTTAGGTCAATGTGTCTTATCCTTCTTAGTCTGATGGTTTTTTATTTGCCCCAGTATAAGTTTATCCAAAGCAGAAATCATTATGCAATTAGTTATGTGTACCTTTTTATGCAAGTAGCATAGTATTGATTGGAACTGTAATATTTGGTTCTATTTTTACGTTTGTAGAAATTTTTAAGGAGGTCGAGGTGAAATGGATTTGATGAGTAGGCCTGGGCAGAGAGCTTTAATTCACCCACTGGCTGTGAAGGTAAGTTCAAATCTATATGAAGTTTAGATTACAAGAAGAGTTAATTATATGATTAATAATGGTGTATCATGTATATCTGATGCAGAGGTGCATATCAGTATTTCTCGATGAAGAAATCGTCCATCAATATTATAACAGCTATTGCAACAACATATTATGGCCTCTTTTCCATTATCTTGGTATTCCACAAGAAGACCGTTTGGCTACAACAAGAAACTTCCAATCCCAATTTGCTGCATACAAAAAAGCAAATCAAATGTTTGCTGAAGGCCCATGGCCTAAAATGTCTGCCTATGTATATTAACATTTCCTACCATTAAATTGTTATTTTGTGGCATTTAAATTAGTTCTCATTATTTGTTAATTTTTTTAACATAACAGGAAAGGTCACGAATATTGCTGTGATTTGCTGACTTGGTGGAAAAACACAACGATGATATCGCAGCTTTTGAAACATGGAACAACGGGAAGCCTTGTCAACAGGCTGCTAAAGTTGAAGTACTAGGGTTAGCACGTTTGTTTTGCTATTATGCAAGTAAGAATCTTGCAATCCTGGTAAACTTGTACAACATGTGGTTTGATAAGGTTAACACGATGTCCATGAAACTTGCTGGTCGGGCGGATAATCTCTGGGCTAACGGTTCTAGCAGATGGACCTTACCATGTGCAAACACTACATGAACCTATTGGGGTTGCAGGTCAAATTATTCCATGGAACTTTCCTCTTCTTTTTGTAAGAATTCATTTTCTAATCCCCCTTTTCTTTAGCATGTTAATTAACTGTTTTATCTACATACTTTGTGGGCTAGGCTGGTCTTCCTCCTGGTGTTCTTAATATCGTTTCTGGCTACGGTGCAACTGTTGGTGCAGCTCTTGCTAGCCATATGGATGTTGTGCAAGAATTAGCTGCAAAAAGTAATCTAAAGCCAGTGACTTTAGAGCTTGGAGGGAAATCCCCTTTTATCTTGTGTAAGGATGCTGACATCGATAAGGCTCTAGAACTAGCACACTTTTCTCTCTTCTTCAATCAAGTGAGTACTATGTAGATATGAATCATATGATATTGTTGCTCTTAGACTTTATAAACCAAGAGCTAAAGTGATTGGCTTAACTGTATATATAGGGTCTATGTTGTTGTCTGGGTTCTCGTACATTCGTTCATGAGAGTGTACATGATGAGTTTTTGGAGAAAGCAAGAGCACGTGCTCAAAGACACTCTGTTAATGATCCTTTCTGAAAGGGAATTGAGCATTGCCTGCAGGTATAGAAATGTACATTAAGATTTTCGTAAGGTGTAGCAAAGTGGGTGGGTAGCATTATCAGTCATAATGGATTTGGGTCAAAGTAGAAATTTTTTTAATAAAGGTTTGGCTCTTTGATTTGTATAAAAAGTAGGTCATGTGTTGAATATGATTACAACACTGCATTATTAGAGTACAAATAAGAGTTGTAGAATAAATTATTTAGATGATTTTATGAATTCTAATGCATTTTGGATAAACTTTAACTTGTTCTACCTGCTCGACCTATTTGACCCTTTTTCCTTAGGTTAAAAGTTTGAGGTTATCCTATTTGCTCTGTTAAAAATAAAGATAAATGGTAAGTGCTACTTCTATGTTCTGTTTATAGTGCTAAGATTGAGAACCTTATGAAAAATTTCAGATTGATTCGGAGCAATTTAATACTGACATTTATAGTATCATCCAACAGCCTTATCAACAAGAGCTTTATAATGAAGTACAAATTTCAATATCATCCAGCAGCCTTATCAACTTCTCATTATGGGGTGAAGAAACGAGAACTTCACTATATATTTATGGATAGCTGAAGATGGCATGAAAATGCAGGTTATATTTGAGTCTCTTCACTATATATCTTTATGTTATTATTATTATTAATCTTATTGTGTTTTACCATAACAAAGTAACGCACCAAGCTTTAGCACCCTTAAGTCCTTAACTATATCTTAAATTATGATTTTTAGGGATACAACGGGTCGCAATTGTTGGATCTCGTATGCTTTTTTTGTAGTTCAAGCAATATCAGCAACTCACCTGGCATAATGCAGCCTGATTACCTATGGTACGTGTAATGTGCAGAATGTAATTTGCAGTTTCTCTGTAAGTTTAGTTGTGCAAATGGATAGAAGTCATAGAACTGGAAGTAGCTTCAACGTGTTGTGTGCATTTGTGAACAAGAGGTTTGATCCTTTGTGATCGATGCAATCTATAAACCATCAATTCAGGAGTAATATCTTAATGAATTTCCTTGTTTCACCAATGATAGTGTATATTGTTGCTGATTTATCGCAGACAGCAATTTGATATTGCAAGCAGGGAAGTATTTGATGAATCTGCAGAGTGGAGGATCATATTCGATGAAGCACAAGAATGAGCAACCAACCCTAGTACAAAAATGGAAGTACGGTGATTGTGTATACGGCTAGTTATCCTTACTTGCTGTTTTTGAATAAGGGTGTTATATTTAATTTGATACTGCTTGGATAGTGCTACACTTTTTTATGTTTTGAAATTATATAGGAGTATTTGTTAAAGTTGTAGAATGAGTTTGAAACCCATTCTGCACTCAATAGTTTATCTGTTTGTGTTCATTATGGTGGGGATAGGTGCAATGACCTGAAATTGATTGCTGAGCCTTCTGTTGTCTTGATAACTTGTGGTGTTCTTTCAAAGGAAGAGAGAAAGTGTTTCGAGATGGAGGAGAGAATGAGATGAATGCTCGAGAATTAATCACCGAATTTGATAAGGTGCTCAGATCGTGACTTTGGTTTAGATACATGCTCGCAATATTATTGTTAGTTTTTAAATGTTTCGTGTTTCTACTTTGTTTGATTGTTAATGACCAGATTGTAGTAATTTGACTTTGTTTGTAAGAATGGTTTAATTATTTTATATGCATGTTTTGAGTTTTTAATCTATAATAATGTCCATACAGGTTTATATCGGATTCATTATATATATATATATATATATATATATATATATATATATATATATATTAAATCATCACAAAGGCCATTATATTTTGTTACTCTTTTATAATGATACAGTCACTAACCAGCTAATGTAACCATATGTACCCTATGGTCACTCGACCTTTAGTCACACAAATGCTGAAAATGCAAGTGTAACTATATACATATCGTCACACTTTTCTGGTGTAACGAAATCCCATTTTTGTACCAGTGATAAGCATTGTGTGACTAAATGTGACAAAACGTCACACAAACATAACATTCAAGTGGCCATTGGAAGAACAATAGTCACACAAAATCCACGATTACTTGACTTTAAAGAGCATTTGGTCACGCTTATTAACATCTATGGCCACTTTTGGCTTAATTTTATGTGACCAAATCCCAAAATAAAACACTTGTTGTGTGACTAAATGTTACATAACGCCACACAAACATAGAATTCAAGTGGCCATTGGATGCACAATAGTCACACAAAATCCACGTTTACTTGACTTTAAAGAGCATTTGGTCACGCTTATTAACACCTATGGCCACTTTTGGCTTAATTTTATGTGACCAAATCCAAAAAAAAAAAACACTCATTGTGTGACTAAATGTTACATAACACCACACAAACATAGAATTCAAGTGGCCATTGGATGCACAATAGTCATACAAAATCCACGTTTACTTGATTTAAATACCATATGGTCTCACTTTTTAACACCTATGGCCACTTCTGGCTTAAATTTATGTGACCAATTCCCAAAATAATAACACTCGTTTTGTGACTAAACGTTACAAAACGCCACACAAACATAAACTTCAAGTGACCATTGGATGAACAATAGTCACACATAATACACCTTTACTTGATTTTAAAGAGCATATGGTCACATATTTTATGGTTTTGGTCACTCTTTTTAAATGGATACGGCCACTAACCATTTAGTGTAGCCGTATGCACCCTATGGTCATGGCACCTTTAGTCATACACACGTTGAAAAACATGCGTGACCGTATGCATATCGTCACACTTTTCTGGTGTGACCAAAGCCAAAATTTGTACTAGTGATCGTTACTCGCAATAAAGCTCGTCTGGTGGTTCAAGGTTTTAATCAACAAGAAGGTATTGACTATAATGAAGTGTTTGCACCAGTTGCTAGGCTAGAAGCAATTAGAGTATTCTTAGCATTTGCATCGTATTTTGGTATAAAAGTGTATCAGTTGGATGTTAAGAGTGCCTTTTTGTATGGCAAAGTGGAAGAATTGGTGTATGTTTCACAACCGCCAGGGTTTGCTGATCCTGAGTATCCAGATAGAGTATATCGTTTGAATAAGGCTCTATATGGATTACATCAAGCACCTAGGGCATGGTATGGAACACTATCAACGTATCTACTTGAGAATGGATTTACAAGAGGATCGATTGATAGTACACTGTTTGTGAAGTGGAAAAAGAAAGACTTTCTTCTAGTGCAAGTTTATGTTGATGACATTATCTTCGGATCATCTGATGAAAAGATGTGTCAAGAATTTGAGAAAGTCATGAGAAAAAGGTTCGAAATGTCTGCAATGGGAGAGTTGAATTTCTTCTTAAATTTACAAGTTGATCAAAAGAAGGATGGATTCTTTATTCATCAATCTAAATATACATATGAGCTATTAGAACGCTTCAAGATGGATGAAAGTAAGGTCTACAATACTCAAATTCCAGTCAATCATGGACTAGGTCCAGATACATCGAGTGATAGCGATGTGGATCCAACTCTTTATAGAGCCATGATCGGATCACTAATGTATCTTACAGCCTCTAGGCCTGACATAATGTTTGCTGTCTGTTTATGCGCAAGATATCAGGCTAATCAGAAAGAGTCACACATGCAAGCCGTTAAACGAATCTTTCGTTACCACAAAGGGAAACCTAAGCTGGGTCTTTGGTATCCGATTGATGGAGACTTAGATCTCGTAGCTTATACTGATTCGGATTACGGATGATGCAATCAGAATAGGAAATCTACGACCGGAGGATGTCAATTCCTAGGAGGTAGATTAGTATCCTGGCAGTGCAAGAAGCAAACCTCGGTAGCCATTTCTACATGTGAAGCTGAGTATGTTGCAGCTGGCAGCTGTTGCTCGCAAGTACTTTGGATTCAACAGCAACTGCGGGATTATGGGTTAAATATAACCAATACTCCTATGATGATTGATAACGAATCTACTATGTCGATCACCAATAATCCAGTGAAGCACAGTAAAACTAAGCATATTGATATACGACATCATTTTATTAGAGATTGTGCTGAGTAAAAGTTGATAAAATTAGTTAAGGTTCCATCATTGGATAACTTAGCAGACTTATACACAAAGGCGTTTGACAGAGCAAGATTTGAGACGTTGGTTCAACTAAACGGAATGAGAAATCCAGAGTGATTAGTCTTCCAAGGGTATTTTTGTAATAGTTAGTATTTCTGTGTTCATTTAAAAAAAAAAAAAAAAAAAAAAAAAAAAAAGGGGCGTATGGCATTCATTTGCTTGTTACCTAAGGGGAATCGCCTTCATTTAAGTTTTTATTTGCAAAAACTAAGGGAAATGATAGTACATTAGGAGAATAAGCTTCATAATAATAAGCTTAAGTCCTAAGTATGATATGGTAAGTAGGTTCAAATAAAGTTGCTTTAGAACTACAGCGGTTCTATCAGGTATGTGTTTATATTTATTTGATTATACACCTATATCCACAAGTTATAATTTGTCTATTTTTAGTGAAAACTTTCGATGGCTTCATCATATGATGTACTGGTAGGCAAATTATATAAAATTTTCTAAGTTTTAAGAAGTTACTTAATTACTTGTTTATTATTTTGTGTTACTATTCTATGATGTATGACATTAAGTCTTAAATGTTGAATGATGGTATTACTATGCACTGTTATCATGCATCTTAATTTAAAGTGACAAATAGTAGCAATATGGGTATTAACTTAATTACTGGTAACTTTGTTGTACTAAGTACAGAACTGAAACCTTTAATTAAATTAATATTCTCAAATATATTTTAAATTATGCTAGAAGGGATCTTCTGTTGTACTACGTACAGACTTGGATAACATAGCATATTCAAAGTATGTTTGATATTTGTCTAACCTTAAAAAATTTCAAGTGTATGTTATATGTTTCGAAAAGATATATTATTTAGTAACCGCTACCTTGAAATTTAATGATGCAGTGTTATGAGTTTTACTTGAAATTCTTCAGTATGTCATATAATAGGAAGCACTTGATAATATTCATACTAACAATAAAGTGTTTGCTTAGAAAATTGAGTATAATTTGTTTATGTGGATCATAATACCGGTAATCGTCTTGAACTGTCTATAATTAAATATTCACTTTATGTGAGTAATGCATTTATTAATTATGCTATGTGGATAAAGGTACCTAAGATATAGTTTCAATAATATAAATGTATATATGATAAATTTAGTTGTAATTTTACAGTGATTTACTTGAATTTCATGAGGTATGTATACTACCAATCTGCTTAGACTTGTTAATATATAATTAATTGCTTATTCTTACTAATATGATCCCTAAGCAGATAAAATCTTATTTACTTTGTATATTTACTTTGATCAAGTGATTAATAAAATGGTACTTGATACCAATGTTTATATCGTTGTATTTTTATCATATGTTTATTTTTTTTTATTTTTTATTTATTTATTTATTTAAGTTTTTATGTTTATCTGAATTTACCCTTCGGAATTAAATTATTCTGAATACTTTTGAGTTGAACAAACGTAAAAATTTGCAAGTGAAAATTAATTATAATTTAGACTTGTAAAATATCGGGTTTTATTTATACTTAGAATTAAATTCGCGTTTTAATATAATCCTGCGAGTTGACATCGACTTGCGGATCCGTTTGAAATTCTCGCGAATCGGATACAAAGTATAAAGGGGGTGAAACGAGTCAAGCCAACCCACCGAACCCACACACTTCGCGAGTTCACTAAAGCTTGCGAATCCGTCATTCAGGCGAAACGAGGCGATATTTGCTTTTCGTTTGATTTCGATTTTTATAGTACGGGAACGAGTTTTTCAATCCGTAGACTTTATACATCTTCAATTTACGAACATTTTGAGGTATAATACTATGGATTTCACCGTGTAAATAACGAGAAATCGAAGTTTTTATAAACTTAGGGTTTCGGGTTATAAACTAAACGATTTGCATCGATTACGATGTTATTGGACATAGATCTTTAGGGTTTATGTTAAACGAACATTAATGAACGTGAATCAATCGATAGATCATGTTAAAATTACAAGATTAATTGATTTTGAAAACAAATTCGCGACGGCAGTTCATCAAACGAGTTGACATTGTGAATCAACTCGCAGCGAGTTGACTAGCGAATCGGTGTGATTAGCGAGTTCACTTCAATAGCTGCTTGATAAGTTTAGCGAGTTGATCAATGTAGCGAGTTGATGAGTAAAGCGAGTTGATAAGCAAAACGAGTTGACCTCAACTCGTTAGGCCAGTTTATGCGAGTCCAGAACTTAGAAAAATTTTAATTTTTTTGTAATAACTTTTATATAATTAATTTAAATTAGACTTAAGACTTTTTAGTTATAAGTTAAATTTTTATATACGACTTGAGACTAATTTTGTAACAAGTTATATATAATTTCAATTTTAGACTAAGATGTTTGATGAATCTCGATTCATAATACGTTATAGTTTAAAGATTCTTAATCGTGCATTAAAATATATCTGTTGTTTGTGTTTATTTTACAGATATGGCAAGAGCATTTGACAAGGGCCACAATATTTTGGTGGATCTGAACCTTGAGGCCAAGCGGGCTGACAGGGTTGCCGATATTCTTCGTTTTCTTGCACGATCACGGATTAGATACGCCATTACGGCCAATCCTCCTATCTCTCAGGCTATACTGAACGATTTCTGGACGGATATAGTATATGACGAATCTGTCAACCCGCCAGAGATTCGAGCTACGGTTAGTGGTCAGCCTGTTACATTTTCAGCTGGTAATCTCCGTGAGATTTTGCAGCTAGGTACAGTAGAACAGGAGAACGGGGATATTGAGTATCCTATGGATTTTATCGAGGGAGCTATAGGCCGTATGGGTTATACGGGAGATAGACGTGGACGTCAGTTCCAGAAACCTCTGGTCATTGGTCAGTGGAGGTTTCTCTGGCACGTGATGAATATAGTTTTCGCAGCGAAGAAGGGTGGATTTGATGAGTTGAGCCCTGCGATTCTATCGGCTGCACTGTCACTGGTTAATAATAAACCATACAGTTTTTGTGATTATCTTTTTGGTGAGATTGTGAAACAGATATCGGGGTCTGTTAGATCAAGATTTTTGGTTTATCCGCGATTTTGCATGCTGATTATCCGTGCACGTCTACCGGATTTGGCTATACTAGAACCACATCTAGTGGTTAATACGATTGACCATCGTGGGTATAACGCCATGTTTATGCAGAAGGTCAGGAAGGAGGGAGTGGTGAAACCTGAAGTTAGACCACTATTTGGGTATATTATTGACCCGAACTACGTTGCACCGCCAAATCATGGGTGGTTAGACGTTGCTCCTGCTGCTGCTGCTGCTCCTGCTGATGCTGATGTTGTACCGGAACCTGCAGCTGAGGAAGCTCAACCTGAAGATCCACAAGGGCTCCTTGAGGATGTTCTTATTCAGGTTGGTCAGGTTGATCAGCAGGTGAACCAAGAGGTTGCTGCACAGGTTGTGCAAGAAGTTTTGGAGCAGAATGATGATGTAACTAATCCTTTGCTTCAGGACATTGATAGTTATTTTGCACCATCTGAGGTAATATTTTATTTATATATAATAATATAGATGCTTAGTTGATAGATTGTTTTAATTAATCATAAATGCATAATACTATTATATAATGATTCTGATATTAGATATTTAGTTAATTGGATATTATTTCTGATTTTAAAATATAAATATCATTAACCAAACAGGAAGCTGAAGCTGAGGCTGCAAACCCAGAAGTTGTATTACTTGAGGGGGAGCAGATACAGCCAGATAGATCAGTTGTTGTACCGACTGAGGTATTATATCTGATTAATCTTAAATATATAGAACTTGTATGATAGAGCTTATGCTAATCATAAATGTTTAATATATTTAAACTTTAGGATCCTGTTAGATCATCTGGAGGTCGTGATGGTGAGACGGCTTCAGATGAGGATTCTGAGAATACACCTTCTCCTCCTCTGTCTCTTTCTGAAAGGAAGAGAAAAGGTAAGAGTGTTATGGAGGAAGGTACTGAGGAAGTTGAGATTCCTTTGATGAAGCGTCTGAGAACGCTGACTATTCGAGAAGGTTAGTATTGATTATAAAAGTTAAATAATCTTAACTTGTTGTTTATCAGGAGTTAAACTGAGACAGTTAATTCTGTATACAGTTGCTCAGGATACACCACAGGTGGAGATGGATGCACCGGTGGTTACTGAACCGATGTCTTTACCGCTTCAGCATGAGGTTGCTGATCTAGTTCGTGGAGCTAATTTTCCGACGAACAAAACAGCTAGATTTGCGACAAACTTGCTTACGCAAGCTTTGTCTCAACCTCATACACCGCTGACCAGAGACTGGCATATTGAGTCTCTTACACCGCCTGGACCAAGAACGGTACCTGTTACTCCGACGACTGATGCTGAAAGGATTACATCCTTAGAGTCTAGGGTAAAGGATTTAGAGAAGCTTACTTCTCAGATTCCAGAGCTGGTGTCGAGCAATCTTCTTCTTTCTCAGCAGATACTCAAGCAGAGTCAATCGTACAATCTGTTGATGAAGACTCATGAGACTTTGCTTGCGGACTTCAATGTACAGAGACTGAAGTTATCTTCTTTGGAGAGTCTGGTCTTGAGATCGCATTCAGGACAGTCTACTCAGGGGGAGATATTGGTATATCTGGAGTCTTGCAGAGAGGATGAGCTGAAGAGGAAGAGAGACTCTGACAAAGATGATGATCCCAATGCACCGAGTGGTAAGCAGACTGGTCCTTCAATGACTGGTGAGCAAGCTACAACTCAGGGGGAGTCTGGTGCTGGTGTTAGTGGTTCTGGAGTGGGTACAAGTGCAGATAAGACTGTACCGGGTGATACTGAAGCTGGTAAGATAGCTTAGTATTATCATAGTACTGTAATATTTGTAATAGTTTGTAGTGAACAAATGTAAACTTAATTTATTGTGTAAATATATTTGGCTTAGGGTTATTACTATTTTAAGTAAAATATGTTTGATGTAATTTAAGTTTATATAATTATGTTAAGATAAAATAGTGATCGAAAGACTTCCGACTCATTGAGTAGTCGAGCGGCGTGTTCCGATTAATTTCGGCGGTCAAAATTTTATAATAACATATGCATTTTAGATTTGATTATGGACTTAAGACCGTAAGGTATATAAGTAATTAACAAGTTAAAAATGTATTAGTATTAACTAGACAAATGATATATAATTTAAAGGTTAAATTGATAATGAATTAGATCAATTAACACTTGGAAATTATATAAGGTAATTAATAGTAAATTTAAATGTTTGGTGATTATTCACAATGCATTAGAATTTAAAATTAATTAATATTTGTTAAGTAGACTTAAGAGATTTTGGATTGATTCAGGGTAATCAATAAAAGATTTTATAAGTTATATGTAAATTGCGTTTATATTTTAGGTTAAAATATACAAAAGAATTAATAAAGAAATTCTTAGGTTGATTCAGGGAAATCGATAAGAGAATTTTAATTATTAATATTGATTTGTATTTGTGGTTTTCTCTTAGGATTGGAAATGCTAGATCTATCTGATTCGGAAGATGATATTTTTGATGAGATAGATGAAGACATTGATTTTGATCTTGAGGATGGAGAATTTCTACCACCTACAGATTGGACTGCTGTACCTGAGATTGTGCAAGACATTGGTGTAGATCCAGATGCGAATATAGATGAACACCATGTGAGCCCATCTAGGACAGAAGTTATTATTGAAAATGAACAAGGTCCAATGATTGTCGATGTAGATGAAGAAATCGATGACTCAACCGATTCTGAAAATGATGAAACTTTGATTCCTACCAAGAATCCTGCTGTTTTTCTTAGGAAACTTCCAAAGCTGAAGAAGAAGATTGGAGTTTCAGAAGTTGATATTACGGGAAAACGTGTTCCTCGTAAAGGGATTGTTGGATGGTACTTTGACTCTGAGCTAAAACTTTTTGCGATCAAAAGATATGACGGGGTTCAATATTTTGAAAGAAAGCTTGCAGTTTTTAGTTCTCTACCACGTTATGAAATACGTGATTTGGCTAGATTAGAGATTAACAACCCAAGTCGTGATGATTATGCTGATCGTGTTGAAAGAATCATTAGGCATGAGGTTGGTACAAATAAGTTTATTCAGATTAAGCCAAGAAAGGGAAAAACTGTGAAACTACAAGAGATAAGTCAAAGAACTGGAAGAAGAAGAAGGAGAAAGATTTATCCAGCTGTTAGATGCATACAGCAGATTCCACTGAAGACAATGCCACAGGATATTTTGGGAAATATGAAGAGTTGGCACGTGGATTCATGAACTGGAGAAGCTGTTATGGTTGAAGCTGATGATGAGGTTGAAGGTGGTGAAAGAGAAATCTTCAGAGTTTATGATCATCGACACCTGATGAATATGTCGAGAAAAGATCTGTTAAAGTTGAATGAGAACAGAATTTTGACGACCATTGAATGGGCTGATTTAGCAAGAGATTATCAGTTGATGGTTAAAACTTGTATCAAGATGAAGATTTATGCATGTAGTAAGATTTACAAATGAAGAGCAAAGACAGCGTGAAGATAAAGACGCTAGAGCTATTGTCAAGGGGGAGTCTGTTGGAACATAGAGTGTGACAACAGATCTAGCTTGAAATAGGACTGGTGTAATTATTATTACGTTTGTACATTGGTTTAGATTTATAAATAAATATTTGTTTTGTTAGTAATATTCGTTAAACGTATTATTGTGCTAAGTTAGACGAATGTTAAATACGAAATAAATATATACGTTTGCTGCGAGTTGAGTTCTCAGGTTGCGAGCCTAACGAGGCGAGATGAGAACTGGATCCGCAGGAAGTGTCTGGCGAGCCGAGTTAATGGACTTGGGCTGCGAGTTGGGCTGGACTCGCCGGCCCATGCTAGCCGAGCCAAGACAGATTATATAAACGATTTTCTCTTTGAAAATCGTTAACACTTTTGATACTTTTGCTGATCTGCGAACTCAGTAACCCAGAGAAAAACTTAAACCTAACGGCTAGGCTTTGACGTATTATTCGTTTAAAGTTAAGCTTTATAAACGCAATTACGAACATATTCGTTGTTAGAAAGATAACACCGTATTGAGGGATTCCGCACCTTAATACTACAGATAACGAAGTTATCGATCCTAAAACTAGGGGACTTACAATGACATCTAAATTATGTTAAGACGGTCCTACATTATTCACTTGATATGGTTTATACCTTGCTTTGAAGTCCAAAATCAGTTGAGATTCCGTGTTCATTTGAATACGGCAGCCAAAGAGGTGGTTGGAGACTTGTGGATTACCTATATCGGTACGGGTCAAAGTGAAATGTGTATAAGCAGACTGACATTATGAGCGTATATAAAGTGTCACCAAATGAAACACCTAGAAAATTTGAACCTTTTTTTTATTTTTTTTATATTTATAATTGACTATTCTATTTAATTAAAACTTATTACCATTTATTCTAGTTATTACAATATTAATATTATTATCTTATTATGTATATAACATAACTTAAATAATATAGCTGGAACACAAACATACCCGTCGGGTAACCAGGGTACGCCCCGGGTACTATGTGTACGCACCGGGTATTCAATTATGGACCACTTTCTGTTAACGAACACAACAAAGTACCCGCCGGGTACCTTAACTACCCGCCGGGTAGTCCAAGTTTCCTGCAGACCTCAGACCTGATCACAATCTGCATACTAATTACCAAAACACTAACTTAAAACTCGCATAACTTTCAACGTATAAAACCTTTGGACACCAAATTTTGCAAGCACGTTTCTTATGTGAATATAAACACTTTCCAATTTGCACTTTTCCGAAATTTGCGTTTTATAAAAATCTGAACGCTTGACCAAAATATGGTCATTTTTAACACTTTTACAAACCAACCAAATTTCAAACCACACCAAATGTAACACCCACTCTAGGAGCCTAGTGGTATTCTGGTAAATTTCCCGACTTCATATTAATTGTTTAATTTGTTAGGAAATTTATTTGTTTATTTCATTAAGTTTATTATGAATAACTAGTTAAAAGTCGCATGACTTATTGTGACTAGTAAATTGTTACTTGTTTTAACTTTTTACAGTTAACGGTAAAATAAAATTGTTGGAATCATAAATGGTTTTTAGGTTCCAGACAATAGGTCTAGACGAGGACTGAATTTAAGTTGATACGGAGTCGGTTGGAATTTGGCCGACCTATTTAGCTTACTTTCCCAATTAGGAAAGTTATTTCCTTGCATATTCAAAACAAAGAGTATCATCCACAGAGGAAGGGTATTGCATGGATTCATTTACATTGAAAACAACCTTCTCATCCCCCACTCTCATGGTGATTTTCCTATCAAAAACATCGAACAATGCTCTGGAAGTGGCTAGGAAAGGTCTTCCTAGAATAATTGGTACCTTGGGATCTTCAACCATATCGAGAATCACAAAGTCACAGGGAAACACAAACTTATCAACCTTGACTAAGACATTCTCGACCATCCCTCTTAGGTATTGGATAGAGCGGTCATCTAACTCGATGCATATTCGGATGGCCTTAGGTTCTCCTAACCCAAGTCTAGCATACATAGTATAAGGCATAATGGATATGCTAGCTCCTAGATCCGCTAATGCATTTGCAATGTCCAATTTACCAATCAGACAGGGAATAGTGATGCTCCCTGGATCCTTCATTTTTGGTGGTAACTTGTTCTGCATCACAGCTGAGTATCGCTCATTCATCGTTACAGTGGTTGCCTCTGCCAACTTGTTTTTATTAGTCAAAAGCTCCTTCAAGTATTTCGCATACTTAGTCATTTGGGCAATAGCTTCCACAAACGGGATGTTAATATGAAGCTGCTTCAAGTTTTCAAGAAATTGGTGGTCATGAGCTTCATCCTTTCCTCTTCTCAAAGCTGCAGGGTATGGCGGGGGTGGCGCATGATCTTTCACATATTGCTTATCCCTAGCAATTTGATCAGCCTTCGTGTCCTCCTTATGACTTTTAACAACCTCCGCTTCCTTCTCCTTTTCCAACCCAGACACTGGATTCTTGGCAAAATTAGGGTCTTCATGAACTTTCCCACTTCTAGTGGTAACCGCTTTTGCTTGATCACGTGGGTTGGTCTCGGTGAAACCCGGTAGAGTTCCCGGAAACCTCTCTTGAAGAACCTTAGCGATGTTAGAAATGGTCCCCTCAATTTGTTTGAGCGCGACACCTTGATTACGTACTAAAGCTTCGGTGGTATCCATCCGTTGACTAGAACTAGCAATAAATTGCTCATTAGTGGACCAAAAACTTTCCCATCATCTCTTCCAGGTTGGTTTTCTTCTTGGGAAAGGGTGCCGACGTTTGTTCCTTAGTGTAAAGCCCAAGCTGAGCTTAGCGGAATTGGCGGCCTTCTTCTTGGTATGGTCTTCGGAAAAAGGTTCCACCGCCTTGCCGGTAGGTTCCTTGAGCTTCTCCAAACTTAACTTCCTCTTTTGCTTCTCCAGAATCCATTTCAGGGCAATCCTTGACCAAATGCGTTCCTCCACAGTTGTCACACCCTACTTGGATTGCATGAACAGTCTCGGTTACCTTCTTTATGTCTCTTCCCATACTATCAAGCTTAGCAGTGATGGCTGCGAGACCATCATCACTGCTTACTGACCTCTTTCTCCGAGAAGTGCCATCATCCCAAAGCTGAGAATGCTTTGCTTGGTCGCGTATGGCTTCTAAGGCATCCCTTGGAATCTTCTTAGGAAGAGATCCTTGTGAATCCAGTTGCTGCCTTGTAGCATGGTCTACACCTTTGTAGAACACCATTACGATCTGTTGGTCATTTTGGTCATGCTGTGGGCACTTATGCATTAAGTCCTTATACCTTTCCCACGCTTGGTGAAGTGACTCGTCGATATCTTGCTTGAAGTTTCTGATCTCGTCAATCATCTTCGACGTTTTGGATGGTGGGCAGTACATCTTCAGAAATTTCGTACGAAGATCTTCCCAAGTGGTGATGGATCCGGCTGGTTCATTTGAAATCCATCTCTTAGCAGCTCCCTTGAGTGTTATCGGAAACACTCGGAGCATGACTTGATCGCGCGTAACGTTCGGAACGTTGAACATATCGGCGATCTCCAAGATCTTCTCGACGTGCTCGTTAGCATCTTCCTTGTCTTCTCCTCGAAAGGGGTTCTCTCAAAGCTCCTTGAGGAACTGTCCCTTAATTTCGAACTCCACTTCACGCGCAATAGCGGGCCTCACTACTCCTGGCCCAAGGTCGGTGCGGATTCTGCTCGAATACTCTTCGAGAGTCATGTTGGCGATATCGTCTGCCATTTCACGATCTGGTTTCGATTGATCGCTGGGGTAATCGGTTAGTGGTCTTTCGCGATACTCTCCGTATTCGCCCTCAAAATCCGAATTGTAATTGGATGCCAGCGAGGTGTGAAGATTATAATCAAATACCTCGTCCTCTCCGTCAGAAAATGGGTTGCGAACTGGTGAATTAGGCGGTGTAGAATAAGCACATCTTCTTTGATGAAATGTACGTTCGGGTTCTGCGAAAGGATTAGCTGGGAATGGCTCCGAAGTTTGGATCATGTACGTCCTGCAATAAACTTATCAAGTCAGTAGAACAGGCTACTTAGATATCACAGCACAAAACTATGTATTCTAAAGTTAGTTAAAAGATAAGTATTAACAGACAGACCCTTCAAAAGCACAAAATAGAAATAACATACTACAAATAAATCACAAATTAACAATTTAATACTAAACAAACTCCAGTTTATTGAATCAAATCAAACCGTTCCCCGGCAGCGGCGCCAAAAACTTGATGTCGTGTAAACGGGGCTTTAGTTTTTGAATGGAAATTACATTTACTTGCTACTACACAACTCAGGCAAGAATACCTGATCGCACAATAGTATAGTATGATAAGTCCGGATCGAACACAAGGAACGGATGTCAATTCTAATAAAATGGAATTAGCTACAAATAATTAAAACTATAAATAAGGGGAACGTTTTAGTTCCGTTCGAACAATTGACTAACAATTATGAAAAGTGAATTTAATAATAAAACTTAAATTGAAAAAAATAAATGATGAAACAATCAATCAAATAAAATACTTGATTCAAATGGTAGAAGGAATGTATTCACTTAGACTACTTTCCTTAGAATCCGGTTATCACTTTATTGATTTGCTTTAAACAATGGATTTAATTGCGACATAACTAATAAGACAACCCCCTTTCCGAGGTAAGTTAATCTAACACAATCAAGAAAGACACTAGGTTGTTTTCAACACGATATACGTTAATTAACGTTGCCCACTGAATTGTGTTCTAAATTAAACCTACACCGTTTATGTGATTTACTTTTGTGACTTGAATCAACAAAGTCTATAACTAATAATAGTTATCTTGTTCATTAATGATTAATACCGATTATTAACCCTAACCGGTCAAACTCAATATATTCAGCAATAATCGTCAATCTAAATCAACAATCATCAATAATTATATAATCAAAATGAACTCAATCTCAATTAATCATAAAACCACGTTAGGTAATCACTAATAATCAATCAATAACCAAGGATCATCAAATAAACAAATAAACATTCATAAAATCCAATATCTTTTCGCAAATCAATAATCAAACCTTCATCTAAGTATCATCATCCAAGTAAATACATAAAAAGTTTAGCCAATCATAATGTTACAGAAACTCAGAATTGAAAACGAAACCGAAATCATAATCAAATGAAAAAGATAAATGTTTTCGAACCGAGAAACCGAAGAAATGATTGAACAAATGAAAACCTTTGATTTTCCAAACTCTTAATCCTTCAAAAATGCTTCTGAAATAAGGTTGAAGTGACTGATTTTCGGCTGTGAGAAAAAATGAGGTGATAACCCTAAAAATGAAGTGAAATTAGGGTTTTATTGTATTCTGTCGAATCAATCCATATGCCGTATGGAATTTCCATACGCCGTATGGATGCATAAGGCCCATGTGTTTTGGTCAAAAATTACTAAAAGCAATTAAGTGATCAAATTTAGATTGTGAGGTCAGGTGTAAAAATTACTCTCAAGATAATTACGTAAAAACACGATTATCTATATTAGTAAGTAAATATTTTGTGTAAAATGATTGTTTAAATACGTAGATCCTTGTCGAACAAATGTTTTAATATCAAAGCTCAAGAACAGATTAAGGATAATGCTAATTTGACAATAAAAATGTAAAAAGAATGCGATCAAAGTAATGTAAATGATAAACGATTAAAAACGACACGGTGATATACGAGGAAAGCCCTTGATCAAGGTTGATCGCCGGCACAAAACCTCGGGAAGGATCAAACGATCCTTGCCTTTGTTAATCTTATAAAAATGAAAGTAATCGATTACAAACTAAGAGCACAAGGATGATCGGCTAAGTAAATTTGTTTGTGAATCTAGCTAAGTGTTGATGAAATAAGCGTAAATGAGAGAATTAACAGAGTGTTTGTGTGAGTTGCAGGTGAAAAATAGTGAACATTTGTTAACCTAATCGATCACCCAAGCCTCGTTTAAATACTAAGAGCGTTTAACAATAATTCCGAAATATCAGGGATCCTCCGATGAAAGATGAAGACCACCAACGTCTCTTTTGACTCTATTCCACACGTGCAGCTGACTTCGTCTTCTCCAAATCGTATCATAGCCTAGCCACATAATCCGGAGCATATCTTATTAACGATTCCCATGTATGACCTGGTCAATACTCAAAGAAAATAAACACGTTAAACAGCACATGATCCTGAACTAATACGGGTTCAGGATCCTGAGCCTATGCGTACTCCAGAATAAACTTAGGATCCTCACTTTAGGATCTTCCTTATTCAGCATCCTGCACAATTATGTTAAATAAATATATCCTGACTTGGATCCTGCAAGACAAATAACAAGAATATATCCAGGATCCTTAACTATATAAGTGATCATGAAAACAGACTTAAAAACTATCATTATCCTGAGATACAAATATTAAATATAAACGACTTTCATACCTGCGAGATGTACATATGACGCTAATTAGGATCCTGCAAAGGTTAGTAAAAATCTACCCACAACAATTTCCCCTGAAGTTATAGCGTTTTTCAGGATCCTTAAAACGTTATAACTTCTCATGATAACCGCTTAAATCGTGTTAGGTGAGATATTATACGCGTATCGGAGATCATGCCCAAATATTAATGATAACCTTTAAACCCTTATCACATCAAACCGTCATCATAATATCAGTTAAGTCCTTTTATCTCTCATCCTTCTTTCTTCGCCATTTCAATCTATAATTACTCCACAATCTCATTCCCATATCAAATTCTTCCTGAAAATAATCGGAGCAACCGCGAAAAATCAACCATGTCAGGTAATTTTACTTCTTTTCTTACTTTTCCGTCCACCATTTTGTTCTAAATTCTTTCATCCTGTTCCAGTGCATTTCAGTTTGTCCGACATTGATTCGGAGATCCCTCCTCAGAAAGAAACGACCAGGGCCAGTGGTTCAAGTTTCAAACCTTTTCCAACACACTTTCTCTCTAAAAAGAGAAAAGTCGAAGAACTATACGATGTCAACAATCCTGCTTCCAATCTTCTAATAGGTAGGCCCTTCTTCTTTTAGTTCCCTTTAAACAATGTAAAAGTTTATACTAACCCTTTTATCAGGCCGCAGATATTATGATAGAAGATTACACAGATAAGGTCAAAACGATTGACGCTCTGAATGCTGCCCTCAAAAAGAGGACTCTCGAATTGGAGATAGCCAAGCAAAAAATCGAAGCGCTCAAAGTTAAGCTTGCCGACAAATCCAGTCGTGAAGAAGGATCCAATACAAACAACAATCTACTGGAAGAGGTAAAAAGGGACGCCACTATTGCGGTATTGGAATCCAAGATTCATATGGCCACGGAAGCTGCTGAAAATGGGCTAGACGCCAGCCTGTGGAATGTCAAGGGATGGAAAAACAAATTAGAAAAAATGTAGGACGATTATCCCTCAAACCCATTCCTCATTGGTATCGGAAGATCTAAAGCTAAGGGAAAAGCAACCAAGGCTCCCAAGACAAGGATCACCAACGCACCGAACAAAGGCGAAGCGTCTAACTCCATAAACGACGAGATAACAGCTGTAGCAGTCGACATAGTTGACAACGAAGGATCCTCGGGTGAGGAAGGTATTTGACTAGCCGGAGCCCGATTTTTTGTTTCTATTTTGGTGCTCCTTTACTTTCTAAGGGTTATGTTTGTATCAAACAATTATTTGGGATGAGGTTGACCTGGTATGGTCAACCATGGTGGTGTTTATTGTGGTTTATGTTGGCCACAAGACAATTTTAATTTCATGTACTTCTTTTGAACCTCAATATTAGGATCGTAGAATCCTTAGATCTTTTGCCATAAATAATATTAGGATATTATCTGTAGCTCGTGTCTTCAGGATACTGAGGAGATTCCCTCAGTATGTATATATTCGCTTGATATTTGCTTAGAAACAGGATCCTGAGGAGATTCCCTTAGGATACATCCAGGATAATGAGAAGATTTTCTCAACATCATAGGCTTCAAGGATCCTTAACTGGATCTGAGATAATGATGGGTTATGTAACAACCGCCAAATTAGGGCTAGTTATTAGCGCCTAATTCTTTGTAAATACATGTAATTAGTTTTGTGTTAGGCTAATTTATGTATCGGATTATATATTGGTAAATATATACAACTTTGCGATTTGACTTAAATCGTACGCAACTTAAATAGAATGAAATTCTATTCGATTAAAATGGACGTTGGTGAACAAATGTTTATAAACTAAATAACGCAATTGTGCCTAAAATGCTATTTTCTAATAATTAGTAATTATCTCGTATCACTCAATTAAAGTTTACACAATTTAAAAACAAAAGTACTTAAATTTATTTAAACTATATCATATTTCAAACTATTAAGGATTTAAAGAAATAATACAAGTAAATTATTTAACAAAAGTTTGTAATTTTAAAATATATAATTAAACGCGTAAAATAAATATTTAACGCCTAAACGACGGAGAAAACGAACACCACACGGAGCACGGAACGGGGACTGGGTGAGGTGAGGCTTTCACCAACACCCCACCTCCCACTCTTTCTTTTCTCATTTATCTTTTTCCTTTCTCTTTCTTCTTTCCTTTTTCTCTCAAAAACCACCAAACAACCACCTCACAAATTCGCAAAATAACACACCAAAACGACACCGGATCATACCCCTCCTTTGGAATAAAAGGACCACGGCATCACGATCTACCTTCCTACCTTTCCGGATTTTCATTTTGGCATTTCGTAAGTTTCCGACAAAACCCGAAACTCTCCGTTTTTACTCATTTTTACGTTTTTATGGGTTACATATGCTTAAAATGTCCAATAATGGGTTGGGTAAAAGATTTGGACCAAACGGAAGTCGTTCGGCCGATTTTCCGGCCACCGGAACCATATCAGTCGCCGACGTCGCATCTGGCTTGGCCCGATAGCGACGTCAGCTACAACGTCGCAAAATACACCACGACGTCGCACATAGCGACGTCAGTACCAACGTCGCAACAAGTGACCAACGTCGCACTTAGCGACGCAAGCCTTTACGTCACATTAAATTGCCAAAGTCGCACATAGCGACGTCATGCTCAACGTCGCAGTCAGGATCTGCGATGTCGCACCCAACGTCGCACCCAACGTCGCACAAACCAGAACCTCAAAAACACAGATTTTACTAAGTGTCGAGACTCGAAATTTATCACTCGATTTTACCCAAATTCAGATCCTAGATGCGTTTTTCACCAAAGCAATATAGTAGAAATAAAAATTTTTCGAGCTGACCTGGCATCTCGACCCCAGCCAGGGGCCAGCCCCTTGGACCCCGCCAAGGGCGCTGCCCCCGGACCCCCGTACTTAGATTCCGTAAGCACATTTCTCACCAAGTGTCAAACTTGCACGACTTCGAAACGCTTATATGATACAACTTTTCAAACATAATGGAATATACTTTTCAAGTATAACACTTCAAAATCAATGTGATAACATCCAGACTATTAATACAAACCGTCACCAACGGGCCAACCATGTTTTCTAAGAACAACCAATAACGAAACAACATTGGACATAACGAGTTGTGTAGACAACTAGACTAGATGGTCTTGCGAGACATCTACTTACTTGACTTTATATGTTTAGGCATTTAAAGGTTACGGGTTCGGAGAACCTACTCACTACTTACTGATTTCCACCGCTTACTACTCGACTCAGGTGAGTCTTACAGCCCCACTTTTACTGTTTTATATATACGGGGTGAGATACATTGCTTACTTTTCTTGAACACAAGTACTAAACTGCTTACTATACCAAACGGAATTGCATGAGTTATTTACTACTTACAGAAGTCTCTCCATCATATATCGTTAGTTATGGACTTAAGGGCGAACACTAGTTAATGGATCCATTAGGGAAATGACCCTCCCCGCCCGGGGTAGTAGCGCTACCACGAACCGTTATGTATAAACGGGCGACTATTATTTCGTTACTTATGCTTGCTCAATTACGAGCATGTCACGGGAGCAACTGATTACTTACGGGTTAAGCTTCGATTATGAGCCTCATGGCAACGGTATAACTTATTTACTTTACATTTGCTGGATTTGCAAATACTTGACTTACGCCTGCGGGCACTACTAATGAAACCTTGTGTTCAAAACTGATATTACTTACAAACCTGTGAGATTCACCAACATTCGTGTTGACCTTTTAGCATGTATTCTCAGGTACTCATATGGAGTAGGATTTCTCCAGGACATAGCTAGAGTCGCATGATTTCAACTAAACTGCATTTAACGGAGATTCTCAGCATTATCTTTTGTACATGTTGATTATGTAATAGAATCTCCCGCCATACGCGTGGACTCTAGGGAACTATTTTTGTATACGAAAACATTAAGTTTTCAAACATTTATTTCTATGCAATCGCTTTACAACGTCTCATTTAGAGGTCGTTTACTGTATATCTTGTGCTTTGTATATTGATTAGTAACACCCAAGTATGCTTCCGCAAATCATTAAATTTGGGGGTGTTACAGGTTAGGGATCCTCAGATTCAAGGATCCTTAACCGGATTTCATATAAACTTGAATTTAGGATCCTAAGATTTCAAGATCCTAAAATAGACTGCTGATAATGAGGAACTCCCAATGAGTAATTCCCGTAACATATAAATGTTAATAATTTGTCAAATAATTGTGAAAACAATTTATTTTTTGAAAAATGTTGTGATCTTAAAAAGATTTCGCGATCCTTAGATCAAAACAACCTTTGATAATCGTGAAAACATTAGAGCTAATAAAGTCATTTATTAGACTTAACCAATGAAAATTTTGATAATGTGAATACATTATATCCATTAGATAGTTTAAGAAAACTATAAAAGTGACATTACAAACCGTTTGATTCTTGGGCTACGCCATTTGAGACATGAAAATGCCTAACCAATTGGTAATGTGAAAACATTACAAACCTTAGAGTGACGTGAAAACGACACAAACCTTAGATCGATACGTTTAGTGCACATCAGTATCGACATTCGTTAGCGCTTGATCTATAGGCTAACGGAAATGAAGTTGTCGGGTACCAGAGGCATCACCGATTCCCTAACCATGGCACTATAATCAAACATCGTGCGCACCCGGCGAGGTGTCAAATCCTATTCGTAGAGAGGTGTTTATCCGTACAGAAACCTCTAAACCTTAGAGAATCGCTGGGATCCTTGACGGAGGAGAGGTGGCCAACATCTAATCTTCATTCCATGATCCTTAAGTGTATGAACTACAACAAATACAAGATCTTGGGTAAAGGTGGGTGTTAGTTTGCCTAACACCCCTCCGATGCTTAAGTCAGTAGAGTATTCAATGAGAATAATAATCATAATAAACTTTCATGCATATATATAATTATAATACACACATACATATATAGTAAAAAGTTTTAAAATCAATGAAAAGTTAAGGATTACAGGAGTACCTTTTATGTTGAATAGAAACATTCAACTTACACATGGTAGAGTTTCAAATGAATGGAATTCCAGGATCTCGGAAGTAGTTCGCCATCCATGTTGGCCAACCAGTATGCCCCCTTTCCAGCATCCGAATCTATCAAATATGGACCTTCCCACTTTGGTGCTAGCTTTCCTTCCGCAGGATTCTTAGTATTTTGAAATACTTTCCTTAATACCAAATCTCCTACTCGAAACCTTCTTATCCTAACATTTTTGTTGTAGGATCTTGATATCCTCTGTTGGTATGAAGCGATCCTGAATTTAGCACGATCCCTCAGTTCATCCACAGTATCTAACTCCTGGATCAATACTTCTTTGTTTGCTTCCAAAGTCTGCATCTGGGATCTTGCCGTTGGGATCATGGCCTCAGACCCAAACACCAGAGCAAAAGGAGTTTGCTTAGTTGTCTCCTTTTCAGTGGTCCTATCAGCCCATAGCACAAAAGGCAATTCCTCAGCCCATCTTCCTTTCCTAGCATCCAGCCTCTTCTTAAGATTGTTGATTATAATTTTGTTGCTGGATTCTGCCTGACCATTGGCTTGAGGATGAACTGGTGTTGAAGATATCATCTTGATTCCCCAACTTTCACAAAACTTAGTTGTTCTTCTTCCAATAAATTGAGATCCATTGTCACACACTATTTCTGCCGGGATCCCAAACCTTGTGAGGATATTTCTCTTAATGAATGAGATAACGTCCTTTCCTTAACTTGAACAAATGCCTCAGCTTCTATCCATTTGGAAAAATAATCTGTCATCGCAAGCATAAACACTTTTCCTCCTGGAGCAACAGGTAATTTTCCCACGATATCCATTCCCCATTTCATAAGCGGCCATGGTGAGATAATCGGATGCATCGGTTCTGCTGGTTGATGATGGATGTTTCCGTGCCTTTGACAAGCATCACATTTGCGAGCAAAATCCATGGAATCCTTCTTCATAGTAGGCCAGAAGTATCCTGTTCTCAATGCTTTTGAAAATAATGCTCTGCCCCCAGAATGATTCCCACAATCACCTTCATGCATATCCTTAAGAACTATTTTTGCTTCAGGATCCTCAAGGCATCGCAATAGTGGTCCTGCAAGTGATTTTTTATACAATATACCATTTTCAATAGTAAAACGGGATACCTTTAATCTGAAAGCTTTAGGATTATTTTCATCCTTAGGGATCACATCGTGTTGTATATATTCCATGATCGGCTGCATCCATGATCCTGACTTGCCCCAAGAACCTGATGCATTCGAATTATCTCCAGGCTGAATCCTCAACGTCACACACTTGCTCTTCGTTGTTATCCTTATCAGCGATGGCAGGCGCTGCAATATGTATAATCGGTATTTTGACATCTGGTGGGATCCTTAGACTTGACCCTAGGTGTAACACCCCCAAATTTACTGTTTAGCGGAAGCATACTTTGGGTGTTACTAATCAATAATCAAAGCACAAAGATATATAGTAAACGACACTATATGCATCGTTTTAGCAAAATATATTAATATAAGAAATGTTTACAACATTTGAAGCTGTACATAGCTCGTGTTCGATTAAATGAGATTTCAGTACATAAGTACTTGTACAAAATATACTAATGCAAGAAAATCTCTACTGTCTACATGCTGACTCTAGCTATAGTAATCTTGCTAGCAGCCAAAACCTACTGCTGGGTACCTGTGATACATGCTAAAATGGGTCAGCTAAAGCTGGTGAGCTCACAGGTTTGAAATCAGTTAATATAGTATGAACCGCAAGATTTAAATAATTGAATTGCATCCAGCAATTGATAATGTATATGTATACAGCCATGAGCATATAGTTGAGCTTAACTCGTGGGTCAGGGTCACAGCCTGAGCGTTTTTGCCTCCACGAGTGCCTAATCCACACTCGTCTTCCCAAATATTAGTACGTCCGTTTACCCGATTAGTGCTTGCTAACCCGGACGAGGAGGGTCAATCCTATATGGTACCATATACTAATATTCACGCTACAACGTATTAACAACTATGCTGACGGAGGACTTTAAATGATTAGTCATGAGTAACTCATGTAGTATATGAAAAAGTTATACTTGCGTTCACATGTTAAAAATAAGCAATGTATCACACCCCTGAGTAAAACAGTAAAAAGAGGGGCTGTGAGACTCACCTGAGTCTTGAAGCGTTTAAACAAATAAACTTGATTTGGCTTGACTTGTATTGATGTCCGAAGACTTGTAACCTGAGGGTGTCCATGACACGCGATGGTTATTAATTGATTAGGCATCCCGAAAGACTACCCTTGCAGTTGTTTGTCCAAATTACCCCGATTTGGTTGATTGACTAGAATGTTTGAAAATATGTACGACCCGTTGGTGACGGATTTGTAATAATAATCTCAACAATTATTATTTTGATTTCGTGGTGTTTTACTTGAAAAATGTGTTTTGATTGTGTTTTAGAAGCCGTTACAAACTTTAAGTGACGGGGGTCCGGGGGCAGCGCCCCTGGTAGCGGGGTCCAAGGGGCAGAGCCCCTGGTTGGGGTCGAGCTGCCAAGTCAGCTTGGAAAATTTTTATTTCTACTATATTTCTTTGGTGAAAAACGCATCTGGACTTGAAATTGGGTGAAATCAAGTGATAAAATTTAGGGTCTCGACACTTAGTGAAAATTTGTGTTTACTGGTTTGTGCGACGTAGCATGCGACGTAAGGTGCGACGTGGGCGTGTACATCGCATTATGCGACCTTCGCAATTCAATGCGACGTAGGGTGTTGCGTCGCTAATGAGACGTGGGTTCGGTTTGCGACGTTAAGGTCTGCGTCGCTATGTGCAACGTTGTGAGGTATTAGCGACGTTAAGGCTGATGTCGCTATATGCTACTTTCTCAATTTAATGCGACTTTGTGACTGACGTCGCACCATGCGACGTCACGAGGGGTTTTGCGACGTTGAAGATGACGTCGCATAAATCTGGGTCCAAAAGTGACGTTACGGTCTGATGGCCGGAAAATGTGTCGAAAACGAGTTTTCCGGTTTCCGTTCGGTCCAAATCTTTTACCCAACCCATATTTGAACATTTTAAACATATATAAACCATTTTCATGTAAAAATAAGTAGAATCGAGAGGTTTCGACTTTTGTCGGAAAACTTACAAAGTGTCGGATTGAAAATCCGAAAAGATGGAAATGTAGATCGTTGCGTGGTGGTCGTTTATCTCCAAAGGGTCTTGATATTTCGAGGTCGTTTGAGGGTGTTAATTGATGATTTTTGATGAAGATGATAATGGTGGTGGTTTTGTGATTTAGAGAGAAAAGGGAAAGAAAGAGAGAGAAAGAAAAAGAGAAATGAAGAAACAAAAAGATGTGGAGGTGATTTTGATGGAAGTTCCAAAATTTCAGTCCACGCCTCCGCGCTCCGTGCGGTGTTCATTTTCCCGATTGTTTAAACGTTAAATAATTATTTTATACGTTAAATTATGCGTTTTAAAATGCAAATAATTACTCGATATTTTCGTTGAAGTATTTCATCAAATACTTAATAATTGAGTTATAAAATATAACTTTAACTTGTTTCGTTTTGTTTGTGCGTTTAACATTTTCGTCGCGAAGCCATGGTTCATACAATACGAATTGTGTACGAAATATTATTAAAATAATATTTTGGATATAATAGCGTTATTAATTAATATCATATTATTTAATAAAATCGTTCACCAACGTCCGTAATTAATTGAATCGAAATCCATTCGATTTGAAACTTGTACGATTTAATCAAATCGCATAATACTTGTATATATTCAACAATATATATATTGATTGACACATTAATTAGCCTAAAACCAAAACTAATTACATGTATTAACAGTTGATTAGGTACTAATCACTAGTCCTAACTTGACGGGTGTCACATTCTCCCCCTGTTAGAAGAATTTCGTCCTGAAATTTAAGTCGAAGTCGTGATTGGAGTAGAGTCAGTGAAGAGTTGAGGATACTTGAGTCGCATTTGGTCCTCCCGTTCCCAGGTAAATTCCGGACCACGCCGCGAATTCCACCTGACCTTGACGATGGGAATGCAACTTTGTTTGAGTTGTTTGACCTCACGGTCCATGATTTCGGCGGGTTCCTCAACGAAGTGAAGTTTGTCGTCAACTCAAATTTCATCGAGTGGAATGATAAGTGTCTCATCAGACAGACACTTCTTCAAATTTGAAATATGAAAAGTGGGGTGCACGCTGCTGAGCTCGGATGGCAGCTGCAATCGGTATGCCACTGGACCAATCCTCTCGAGGATCTCGAATGGTCCAATGTATCTGGGATTTAACTTCCCTCGTTTGCCAAATCGGATTACGCCTTTCCAAGGCGATACTTTGAGTAGTGCTCGATCCCCAACCTGGAACTCGAGTGGTTTGCGTCTCACGTCAGCATAACTCTTCTGACGATCACGTGCGGCTTTGAGCTTGTTTTGAATCTCGAAGATTTTCTCGGTTGCTTCTTGAATGATTTCCGGACCCGTGAGTTGGCTATCCCCAACTTCGGTCCAACATATAGGTGATCGGCACTTACGACCGTAAAGTGCCTCGAAAGGTGCAGCCTTGATGCTAGTATGATAGCTGTTGTTGTACGAAAACTCGCACAATGGTAGGTGTTGTTCCCAGTTTACACCGAAGTCAACTACGCAGGCTCGTAGCATGTCTTCCAGTGTTTGAATAGTTCGTTCACTTTGGCCATCAGTTTGAGGATGGTACGCGGTACTCATATCGAGACGAGTACCCAATGATTTTTGAAGTGATTGCCAAAATTGAGATGTGAAACGACTATCCCTGTCGGAGATAATCGAGATTGGAACACCGTGACGGGTAACGATTTCTTTCAGATAGATTCGAGTAAGGCGCTCCATTTTATCAGTTTCTTTGATTGCCAGGAAGTGAGCAGACTTTGTGAGACGATCGATGATCACCCAAATGGTATCGCAACCGCTCGATGATTTGGGTAGTTTGGTTATGAAATCCATGGCGATTTGTTCCCATTTCCATTCAGGAATGTCGGGTTGTTGGAGTAAGCCAGAAGGCTTCTGATATTCAGCTTTGACTTTTGAGCAAGTAAGGCACTTGCTAACATAGGTGGCGATTTCAGCTTTCATGTTCGGCCACCAATAAAAATCCTTGATGCCGTGATACATTTTTTCGGATCCCGGATTGATAGAATATTTGGACTTGTGAGCTTCATCCATCACCAAGTCTCGTAGGTTCCCAAAACTAGGCAACCAGATTCGATTAGAGAAATACCTAACGCCATTAGGTTTGATTTCGAATTGTTTATCCATGCCCCGTAAGGCTTCGTTTTTGATGTTTTCGATTTTCAGGGCTTCGAGTTGAGCAGTGAGGATCTGAATGTTTATATCGTTGTGAATAGTCATACTGAGGGCTCGGACTCGAAGTGGTTTCGTTCGTTCTTTTCGACTGAGGGCATCGGCAACAACATTTGCCTTCCCCGGATGGTATTTGATTTCGCAGTCGTAATCGGTAAGCAACTCGACCCATCGACGTTGCCTCATGTTGAGATCTTTCTGATCGAATAAGTGCTGGAGACTTTTATGATCGGTAAAAATTGTGCATCTAGTGCCGTAGAGGTAATGTCTCTAGATTTTGAGAGCAAAAACGACAGCTCCTAGCTCGAGGTCATGAGTGGTGTAATTCTTTTCGTGAATCTTGATTTGTCGTGAAGCGTAAGCTATGACTTTGTCTCGTTGCATCAGAACGCAACCGAGACCTTGATGAGAAGCATCACAGTATACCACGAAGTCATCGGTGCCTTCGGGTAATGATAGAATAGGAGCACTGCAAAGCTTTTGCTTGAGTAGTTGAAATGCTAACTCTTGTTTATCAGTCCAATCGAACTTTTTGTCTTTCTGAGTCAGTGTCGTGAGTGGTAGGGCTATTTTTGAGAAGTTCTCGATGAATCGTCGATAATACCCGGCCAGTCCTAAAAATTGCCGTACTTCTGTTGGAGTTGTCGGCGGTTGCCAATTTTTGATAGCCTTGATTTTTGAAGGATCTACATGAATTCCCTAACTATCGATAACGTGTCCAAGAAATTGAACGATTTGTATCCAGAATTCACACTTGGAGAATTTGGCGTAAAGCTCCTCGTGTCTAAGTAGTTCTAGAATAGTTTTGAGATGTTGCGCGTGTTCTTGCTCGTTGCGCGAATAGATGAGGATGTCATCGATAAAAACAATGACAAACTTGTCGAGGTAAGGTTTGCACACCCGATTCATAAGGTCCATGAATACAGCCGGTGCGTTGGTTAGACCAAAGGGCATCACTTGGAATTCGTAGTGCCTGTATCGAGTTCTGAAAGCGGTTTTTGGGATATCGGTGTCGCGAACCCGTAACTGATGATAACCTGACCGCATATCGATCTTTGAATAAAAACTTGACCCTTGTAGTTGGTCAAACAGGTCATCAATTCGAGGAAGTGGATAACGGTTCTTGACGGTCAATTTGTTCAATTCTCGGTAATCGATACACATTCTGAATGAACCGTCCTTCTTTTTAACAAATAAGACCGGAGCTCCCCAAGGCGAAGAACTCGGTCTGATGAATCCTTTATCCAGGAGTTCCTGTAACTGGGTGGACAGCTCCTGAAGTTCCGATGGGGCTAGGCGGTATGGTGCTCGGGCTACCGGTGCGGCACCCGGTATGAGATCGATCGAGAACTCAACCTATCTAGGTGGAGGTAGACCAGGTAGTTCTTCTGGAAAGACTTCAGGAAAGTCTCTAACAATAGGCACATCCTCAAGTTGCTTCTCCTCCGACTTTTTCTCCGTGATGTGTGCGAGGATTGCAGGATAACCCTTTCTCAGAAATTTTTGGGTTTTCAAACAGGAGATGATGTTTAGTCTCGTCCCACCGGTCTCCCCCTGTATGATTAGGGTTCGACCGACGGCGAGAGGGATGCGGACGATTTTGTCATAACAGATGATTTCAGCTCGATGTTTGGACAGCCAGTCCATACCCACGATGACATCAAAACTTCCGATTTTTACCGGCATGAGATCTATTGAAAAGGTTTCGTCGGCTAGGTTTAAAGTGCAATTAGGTATTACACTATTGGTTTCTATGAGTTTGCCGTTTGCTAGCTCTACGGTGTACTTAACATCTAAGGCAACGGGGGCGATGTCAAGTAATGGGCAAAACTCATCAGATATAAAGCTTCTATCGGCACCAGTATCAAACATAATAGATGCAGTTAAGTTGTTGAGGAGGAACATACCCGAGACCACGTTTGGGTCTTGGCGGGCGTCCCCAGAGTTGAGTACAAAAGCTTTACCTCTGGCGTTGTTGTTGCTGTTGTTATTACCCTTGTTTTTCAGCTTTGGGCACGCGTCCCTGAAGTGCCCGGGGTTCCCACACTCAAAACAGACCTTGGGTGGCCTAGTGTTGTTGTTGGAATTGTTGTTGGCAGGAGATCGACAATCCTTGGTGAGGTGGCCGTACCTCTTGCAATTGCTGCAAAAGGGACCACAAGAACCTTCATGGTGATGGCTGCACTTGGAACAGTAGGGTTTGCTCCCAGTGTAGCCCCGCTTGGTTTCGGTGGTAGTGTTGTAGGCTTTGATGGTGTCAGGTTTCTTGTTTTGGTAGTTGGGGTGGTTGTTGTGGTGCTCAGACCACTTTCTCTTGTGTTGGTGGGAGGAGGAGGTGAGTGTTTCTGGTTCAGGGTTCATTGCCATAAGGTCCTGGGCTAAAAGGATAGCACCATCGATAGTGGTTTGATTTGCAGAGGCGACGTGCCCCCGAACAGGTTCCGGGAGGCCAAGAATATACTTCCTGATTTTATCAGGTTCGGTGCTCACCATAGCTGGGCGAAGGGTGGCAAGTTGTTGAAATCTGGTGGTGTATCCATCAATGTCACCACCCTGCACCTTTAGGTTCCAGAATTCTTCGTCCAGCTTTTGAAGCTTGTCGATGGAGCAGTACTTGGAGGTGACTTTCTTCTTCAGGTCATCCCAAGTTAGTTGATAGGCGACCTCAGCACCCACTGACTGGGCGTAAGAGTTCCACCATGAGTGGGCATCGTTCTCAAGGGTGCAAGTAGCGAAGTTGACTTTGTCTTCCTCCGCGCATTTGCTGACACGGAAAATGGTCTCCATCTTTTCGAACCATCGGATGAGTCCGATAGCTCCCTCAGTACCCTTGAAGCTCGAGGGTTTACAGTTCTGGAAGTCCTTGTAGGAACAAGGCTTTGGGGCAGCAGCAGCAGTTTCAGCAGTGTCACTGTTTCTTCCGGAGTTCAATGAGGAATTCCGGGCCAATGCTTCTGTCACAGCATGGGATATGAGTGATGCAAGCTGAGCATCAGAGAATGGTCTCGTCTTTGGCGGCATGATTCTTCATATAAAAGAAATAAAATTTGTGAGATTTTCGTATGATGATAAAGGTTGTCACAGACGTTTATGTACGTAAGTGGTAATACACAACATCAATATAGAATGATAAATAATATGAGTTGAAACAGTAGTGACATTCGATAGATAATACGAGTTCAAGAGTTACATCCGTGGGCTTATTACAAAAGGTGTCGGGAATTGTTACTTCCGACCGAACTACTAGCGTAGCGTTTAGGTAGTTACTAGGTTACAAGATAGATTACAAGGCAAGATCTACACTAGTCTTGGCGTAGATTGAATTGTTCCATCATCGTGACAAGACGGTCAACAGTATTTGCAAGTCTGCTGGCTTGTCGGGCGTTATCTTCTGCTAGTGTCAGTCGCTGTGTTAATCCACGGGCATACTCTTCTGCTTCCCGTGAGCGCTGTTCACATTCTTCCATCCTTTGTCATAGGAGGCCAGTTTCCACACTTATTTCCACTACTTGGTTACGAAGGACATCCATATTGTTGTTTGTGGTTTCGAGGTCATCGGAGACTTGATGGATGCGTTCGAGGGATGTAAGTCTCCAGTTTTCATTTGTTTCTTGTAGCACGACATCCATGGTGCGAAATTGTTGCTCGTGACGGTCTAGTCTAGCCGCCAACGCTGGTAAGGTGAAATGGGTAGGATATGGGCCAGCTCGAGGTAACCTAGCGTCCCTCCTAGCTACCCTTGAGTTTCGTGAGCCATGTGGATAAGGGCGTGATGAACTTGGTGGTGTGTTCGCCATTCTGAGACAAAGCGTTAGAAAGGATGAGGCCTATATCCATATAATAACTTATATAATATAGCCTAAGATTGTAACGAGGCCTATCTATGTATACTTAGTATCACATAATAGTCTATTGGGTGTCTAGCACAGACTTGTTTGAGTCTCGGTTCTCTCGAGGTCAGAGTCAACTAGTGTATTCCCGTTCAACATAACTACTACAGACCTTACATCATATTTCTTTAATTGTACATAGTTGATCAGGCTATGTTAAATTAAAGTCGTATGCTGAAATTCCTGAACCAGTCATGCCTAATAAGGAAATACTGCCTAACGGTCATAGTCTAGGCCCACTAAATGCAACCTAGTTCACTATAACCTTAGGCTCTGATACCAATCTGTAACACCCCCAAATTTATTGTTTAGCGGAAGCATACTTTGGGTGTTACTAATCAATAATCAAAGCACAAAGATATATAGTAAACGACTCTATATGCGTCGTTTTAGCAAAATATATTAATATAAGAAATGTTTACAACATTTGAAGCTGTACATAGCTCGTGTTCGATTAAATGAGATTTCATTACATAAGTACTTGTACAAAATATACTAATGTAAGAAAATCTCTACTGTCTGCATGCTGACTCTAGCTATAGTAATCTTGCTAGCAGCCAAAACCTACTGCTGGGTACCTGTGATACATGCTAAAATGGGTCAGCTAAAGCTGGTGAGCTCACAGGTTTGAAATCAGTTAATATAGTATGAACCGCAAGATTTAAATAATTGAATTGCATCTAGCAATTGATAATGTATATGTATACAGCCATGAGCACATAGTTGAGCTTAACTCGTGGGTCAGGGTCACAGCCTGAGCGTTTTTGCTCCACGAGTGCCTAATCCACACTCGTCTTCCCAAATATTAGTACGTCCGTTTACCCGATTAGTGCTTGCTAACCCGGACGAGGAGGGTCAATCCTATATGGTACCATATACTAATATTTACGCTACAACGTATTAACAACTATGCTGACGAAGAACTTTAAATGATTAGTCGTGAGTAACTCATGTAGTATATGAAAAAGTTGTACTTGCGTTCACATGTTAAAAATAAGCAATGTATCACACCCCTGAGTAAAACAGTAAAAAGAGGGGCTATGAGACTCACCTGAGTCTTGAAGCGTTTAAACAAATAAACTTGATTTGGCTTGACTTGTATTGATGTCCGAAGACTTGTAACCTGAGGGTGTCCATGACACGCGATGGTTATTAATTGATTAGGCATCCCGAAAGACTACCCTTGCAGTTGTTTGTCCAAATTACCCCGATTTGGTTGATTGACTCGAATGTTTGAAAATATGTACGGCCCGTTGGTGACGGATTTGTAATAATAATCTCAACTATTATTATTTTGATTTCGAGGCGTTTTACTTGAAAAATGTGTTTTGATTGTGTTTTAGAAGCCGTTACAAACTCTAAGTGACGGGGGTCCGGGGGCAGCGCCCCTGGTAGCGGGGTCCAAGGGGCAGAGCCCCTGGTTGGGGTCGAGCTGCCAAGTCAGCTTGGAAAATTTTTATTTCTACTATATTTCTTTGGTGAAAAACGCATCTGGACTTGAAATTGGGTGAAATCAAGCGATAAAATTTAGGGTCTCGACACTTAGTGAAAATCTGTGTTTACTGGTTTGTGCGACGTAGCATGCGACGTAGCATGCGACGTAAGGTGCGACGTGGGCGTGTACGTCGCATTATGCGACCTTCGCAATTCAATGCGACGTAGGGTGTTGCGTCGCTAATGAGACGTGGGTTCGGTTTGCGACGTTAAGGTCTGCGTCGCTATGTGCAACGTTGTGAGGTATTAGCGACGTTAAGGCTGATGTCGCTATATGCGACGTCGCAATTTAATGCGACTTTGTGACTGACGTCGCACCATGCGACGTCTCGAGGGGTTTAGCGACGTTGAAGATGACGTCGCATAAATCTGGGTCCAAAAGCGACGTTACGGTCTGATGGCCGGAAAATGTGTCGAAAACGAGTTTTCCGGTTTCCGTTCGGTCCAAATCTTTTACCCAACCCATATTTGAACATTTTAAACATATATAAACCATTTTCATGTAAAAATAAGTAGAATCGAGAGGTTTCGACTTTTGTCGGAAAACTTACAAAGTGTCGGATTGAAAATCCGAAAAGATGGAAATGTAGATCGTTGCGTGGTGGTCGTTTATCTCCAAAGGGTCTTGATATTTCGAGGTCGTTTGAGGGTGTTAATTGATGATTTTTGATGAAGATGATAATGGTGGTGGTTTTGTGATTTAGAGAGAAAAGGGAAAGAAAGAGAGAGAAAGAAAAAGAGAAATGAAGAAATAAAAAGATGTGGAGGTGATTTTGGTGGAAGTTCCAAAATTTCAGTCCACGCCTCCGCGCTCCGTGCGGTGTTCGTTTTCCCGATTGTTTAAACGTTAAATAATTATTTTATACGTTAAATTATGTGTTTTAAAATGCAAATAATTACTCGATATTTTCGTTGAAGTATTTCATCAAATACTTAATAATTGAGTTATAAAATATAACTTTAACTTGTTTCTTTTTGTTTGTGCGTTTAACATTTTCGTCGCGAAGCCATGGTTCATACAATACGAATTGTGTACGAAATATTATTAAAATAATATTTTGGATATAATAGCGTTATTAATTAATATCATATTATTTAATAAAATCGTTCACCAACGTCCGTAATTAATTGAATCGAAATCCATTCGATTTGAAACTTGTACGATTTAATCAAATCGCATAATACTTGTATATATTCAACAATATATATATTGATTGACACATTAATTAGCCTAACACCAAAACTAATTACATGTATTAACAGTTGATTAGGTACTAATCACTAGTCCTAATTTGACGGGTGTCACACCAGGTTAGCTAGAGCATCTGCTTCAGTGTTATCCTCACGTGGTACCTGTTGAATGTCGAAGATCTCGAAGCTACCTGCAAGATCCTTAACAATCTCCAAATATGCAGCTAATCTATTTACTTTTACAATATATGTTCCGTTATAATGATTAGCAATTAACAATGAATCAACATACACATTCAAATATTTTATACCAATATCCTTAGCTAATTATAATCCCGCAATTAATGCTTCATATTCTGCCTCATTATTTGTAGCCTGAAATTCACATCTTATAGCTTGAGGCATAATATCACCTTGAGGTGATTTCAATACAATTCCTAATCCAGTTCCTTTTATATTAGATGCACCATCGGTATACAATGTCTATCTTTCAGTTATTTGATTTAGTTCTTGTACTTCTAAATCTACTTCATTTTGAAGTTCACTAGTAAAATCAGCAATAAAATCCGCTAAGGCTTGAGATTTAATTTCATTCCTAGGTTCATAAATCAAGTTATATGCACTTAATTTAACAGACCATTTAGCTAAGCGTCCTGACATTTCTGGTTTCCTTAAAACATTCTTAATCGGATAATTAGTTCTAACATGAATAGGGTGTGTTTCGAAATAATGCCTAAGTTTAGTAGATGCCATGACCAATGCAAGTATAAGTTTTTCGAGATGGGAATACCTGGTTTCAGCATCTAATAGACTTTTACTTACATAGTAAACAGGATGTTGTTGTCCTTCATGATCCTTCACCAGCACCGCACTTACAGCATTCCGAGAAACCGATAGATAGAGGAATAGTGGTTCACCATTCTCAGTCTTCATCAATAAAGGAGCTGATGACAAGTAATCCTTCAGTTCTTGAAACACAGCTTCATGCTTTTCTCCCAACTCGAACTTTTTATTCTTTTTGAGGATATCATAGAATTCCTTGCATCTGTCTGAGGATCTTGAAATTAAACGGTTCAGAGCTACTATCCTTCCCATTAACCTTTGTATATCCTTCGGACTTGATGGAGTCTTTAGGTTCAGAATAGCTTTGATCTGTTCTGGGCTAGCTTCTATCCCTCTCTTGGTCACCATATATCCCAAGAATTTTCCTGCCCCCATTCCAAAGTGGCATTTAGCAGGATTGAGCTTCATGTTATACTGATCCAGAATGTCAAATGCCACCTTAAGATCCTGAAGATGATCCTCAGTTTTCTTTGACTTTACTACCATATCATCGATGTATACTTCCATTGTGCTTCCCAATTGGTCTTTGAACATCATGTTGACTAGCCTTTAGTATGTTGCACCTGCATTTTTAAGACCAAAAGGCATAGCAACATAACAATAAATACCTGTGGGGGTTATGAATGCTGTGTCTTCTTGGTCTACGGGTTCCATCTGGATTTGTTGAAATCTTGATGAAGCATCCATAAAGGTTAGGATCTCATGCCCAGCCGTAGCATCCACCATTGAATCTATATGAGGCAATGGAAAAGGATCCTTTGGGCAGGCTTTATTGAGATCCGTGTAATCCACACACACTCTCCATTTCCCATTCTTCTTTTGTACCACCACCACGTTTGCCAACCATCTTGGAAATTTTACTTCCCTTATCATGCCAGCAGCAAGTAGTCTTTCAACATCTGCCTGGATAATAGCGTTCCTTTCTGGCGCAAATTTTCTTCTATTTTGTTGAACCGGCCTGAAACTATTATCAATTCCAAGTTTATGGGTTATAATATCCTTAGATATACCTGTCATATCTTCTGGCTTCCAGGCAAAAGTTGATTTCCTGTAGTTCAAGAACTTCATCAGATCCTGTTCAAGATCCTTCGGGATCCCTGATCCTATTAGCACCTTTTCCTCGGGATCCTTTGAGTTCAGTTGCATTTCTTTGACATCTTGTTCTTTTATATCCAAGACATCCCATGCCTTATTCTTTAATTGCTATGCTGACGGAGGCTTGACAGTAGGTTTCATTGATGTTGTATAACAATCCTTTGCTTCTTGTTGGTCGCTGCTGATCTTGACCACTCCCCACGGAGTTGGTAACTTAACGCATTGATGATACGTTAATGGTACCGCTTTCATATCATGCAACCAAGGCCTTCCTAGGATAATGTTATAGCTTGACAAATAATCCATAACACAAAATTTCTGAATAGAGTTTACCCCTTCAATGTAAATCGGCAACTTGATATAACCAACTGTATTCTTTGCTTCCCCACTAAATCCTACCAATACAGTGGATCTTGAGGTGATCTCCGATTCTGGAATGCCCATTCTTTTCAAGGTCTCCAGACGAATGATGTTTACTGAGCTTCCTCCATCGATCAGGATCCTTCGTACAAAATGATTGGCAACATAAAGAGTAATAACCAAACAGTCATGGTGAGGATCCTGGACTTCTTCCAAATCATCCTCATCAAATGCTATAACCTTCTCATCTTTCTTGATGGAAGTCCTTGTCGGTTTGTATGGCTTTTCTGATTTGGATTCCCTTGCGTGCCTCTTTGCTGCAGAATAAGAAGTGCCACATATATCAGAGCCACCGGAAATAAAATTGATTACCTTGGCGTCTGAAGGTGGGGATCCTGCTCTAGTAGGGATCCTGCGATTATCCTGAGACCCAGGATTCTGAGCTGTGTTATGATCCTTTGTGTGATCCTTCTTTTTCCCAAGCAAATCCTTCAAGTATCATTTGTTGAGTAAATGGCCGATCTCTTTCCGAAGGGCTATGCAATTCTCAGTTATGTGGCTGAAATCCTCATGGTACGCACACCATTTAGATTTATCCTTCCATGCGTAAGATTTATCACTCTTCTTCGGCCATCTCGCCTTATCTCCTAGATCCTGCATGGCACATAATATATCTGTTGTATCCACGGAAAAATTATAATCAGTGATTTTAGGATACTCTTCATCATCTTCGTCGATAGTATTCACACGACGATCCTCATTTCTGGTATACGGTTTGCTCCTGTTTGATCTAAATGAGGATGAGTCCGATTTCCTGTTGGGCCTATCATACGCCGATTGAGTATCCACCCTTTTTTGTATCATCGCATCTTCTTCCAGCCTGATAAACCTTAAAGCCCTGTTTCTGACTTCATCGAGGTTCCTGCAAGGATTCATAACAAGATCCTCATAAAATGGGGAATCCCTTTTGATCCCCATCTTAAAGGCTTGCACAGCAGTAGGCATATCCAAATTATGTATATTTAACGATTCTCTTCCGAATCTCCCTACAAAATCTCGAAGAGACTTATTAGCTTTTTGAACAACTCTGTATAAATCAGTCGTTAGTTTTTTAAATGTTCTACTGCAAGAGAATTGATTATTAAATAAATTAACCAAATGAGCAAATGAAGTAATAGAGTAAGGGGGAATGTTTAACAGCCATTTCAGTGTGGATCCTGTGAGAGTAGAGCCAAAGCCCTTGCATAAGCATGCTTCTTTAAGATCAGAAGGGATTGGGATGATCTCCATTCTTTCCCGGTATTGCGCAATATGCTCCTCAGGATCCGTTGTTCCATCGTACAACTTCATATTTGGTGTCTGAAATCTCTTCGGGATCTCAGCATCAGAGATAGGTGGTGCAAATATTGAGATCCTATGTGCTGTTGGAGCGACTTCAGGGATTGGTTGTACAACTCCAGGAACACTTGATATCATATCCTTCAGTTTCTGTATCTCCCTTGCCATCATAGGACTAACTCCAGGATCCTGAAAATTGTTAGTCCCAACAGTATTATTAGAAGTAAAATTATTAAACATGTTACCACCATCAGGAGTCCTGTATGAGGATCCTGGATCAGTTGTTGACCCCTTGATGTAGAAACTCTTGTAGCAAATATTGAATCCGGGATCCTAGTGCTCCCTGCTTCGGATAGGAGTAGTGACTTGAGTAGAGGGAGTACTATCTCTTGCCCTCAAATTCTCCACATCCTTTCTCAGGATTTCGTTGCTTCTCTCCACTCGTTGAAGCTTCTCTTTTACCTGCGTAAACATAGACACAATGTCCCGGTTAGCAATCATAACAGGGTCTGGATCTGATAGGAATCCAGCCCCCAAAGATGTGGATCCAGCCGACGGTAGCCTTGTATAGACATTTTGCGGCTGTTGCTGAGATGATGTGAGAGGTGGAGCGGGAGGAAGAGTGGTTCTAGCAGAAGACGATGATGATGGCATGGTAGATGATGTAGATCGTCCTTGGCTCGACATTTTTACAGAAATCTATGGAAAAAATGACTCAACAAGGATTTTAACAAAAATTTGATCAAGCAAAACACCAATTGCCCCACGGTGGGCGCCAAATTGTTTTGGTCAATAATTACTAAAAGCAATTAAGTGATCAAATTTAGATTGTGAGGTCAGGTGTAAAAATTACTCTAAAGATAATTACGTAGAAACACGATTATCTCTATTAGTAAGTAAATATTTTGTGTAAAATGATTGTTTAAATACGTAGATCCTTGTCGAACAAATGTTTTAATATCAAAGCTCAAGAACAGATTAAGGATAATGCTAATTTGACAATAAAAATGTAAAAAGAATGCGATCAAATTAATGTAATTGATAAACGATTAAAAACGACACGGTGATATACGAGGAAAGCCCTTGATCAAGGTTGATCGCCGGCACAAAACCTCGGGAAGGATCAAACGATCCTTGCCTTTGTTAATCTTATAAAAATGAAAGTAATCGATTACAAACTAAGAGCACAAGGATGATCGGCTAAGTGAATTTGTGTGTGAATCTAGCTAAGTGTTGATGAAATAAGCGTAAATGAGAGAATTAACAGAGTGTTTGTGTGAGTTGCAGGTGAAAAATAGTGAATATTTGTTAACCTAATCGATCACCCAAGCCTCGTTTAAATACTAAGAGCGTTTAACAATAATTCCGAAATATCAGGGATCCTCCGATGAAAGATGAAGACCACCAACGTCTCTTTTGACTCTATTCCACACGTGCAGCTGACTTCGTCTTCTCCAAATCGTATCATAGCCTAGCCACATAATCCGGAGCATATCTTATTAACGCGTCCCATGTATGACCTGGTAAATACTCAAAGAAAATAAACACGTTAAACAGCGCATGATCCTGAACTAATACGGGTTCAGGATCCTGAGCCTATGCGTACTCCAGAATAAACTTAGGATCCTCACTTAAGGATCTTCCTTATTCAGCATCCTGCACAATTATGTTAAATAAATATATCCTGACTAGGATCCTGCAAGACAAATAACAAGAATATATCCAGGATCCTTAACTATATAAGTGATCCTGAAAACAGACTTAAAAACTATCATTATCCTGAGATACAAATATTAAATATAAACGACTTTCATCCTGCGAGACGTACATATGACGCTAATTAGGATCCTGCAAAGGTTAGTAAAAATCTACCCACAACACCATGGTCCAGGCTCGCGTAACTGGCAGCCCGGCTCACTCAATCCATACGCCGTATGGATTTTCCATACGCCGTATGGATGAGAAATCTCATTTTTCTTGAATCGTTTTTCTTCTCTTCTTCCTAGCTTCAATACTTTACTTCTTTTCTTCAATATTAGCTTGTTTTCTGACTCTTTTCCGATTCAAGCTCAAATTAACTCCTAGATGCAAATATGAATGAAATAAGTATCATATTCAAATAAAATGCATAAGAAATCTATTGAACAAAGGGGTAATTAGTACTGTAATTTAGTACATTTTGGCGTTCATCAGATACATTGCCATGATTAGTGAGTAGATTAGCTACTGTGTTTGTTATGATGTAGTTAGCTTGTTAATATTTGGGGTGATGCTACTTTAAATACACAATTGGTATAATATCATTATGAAACAATGGAGGTAACGTTATACGGCTTTCATTTGTATAGCGCCGGAAACATCACTAATGTGTGGAGTACGGAACGTGGAAGCTATGAAAGTCGTGGGCACAATCCGTCGTGGAATAATGTTCCCAATTGTTACATATTGAAAACTCGGTGTACTGTTTAACTATACATTTATGATTTTAAACTAAACTATCGCCTTTCCTCCAATAAACGTGGTTAGAACCTTTATGTCAAGGAGTCGCGAACCTTGATCAAACGGTCACTACCTATCTATGTTTTCTTAAAATAAACATGGTCTGATTCTGAAGATGTGAAAATACTGCCTAACCTATCGTATAGTACACCGTGGATTAATCAGAGATTTGTTGGGATTGAATTTTTAAAGTGAACGGGTTGTTTAGCTATCATAGATGGTTTTACTGTAATACAAGCTTAAATATACTGAGAACAGATGGCCGTAAAGTATGTAATACAGGAAACGCCAAAAAATGAATGAGTATCCGGTATAGCATTGGAAACACCTCTGGTGGAGTACAAACACGTGGAAGCCATGGAAAGCTCGTAGGCTGAACATTGTATTGCATCCTGGCATAGTCTGTGATCCAGGAAAGACCGTAATACGGGTGAATACACAGGATAACATTGGAAACACCTCTTGTGAAGTACAATTACGTATAAACTGTGGAAAACCCTGTTGGTTGAAGACTGTATCATAGCCGAACATCTCTGAACTCAATCATAACCATTAATGTATATGTTAATCAGTCATCACCTGTCTTAAATCTTAAATGACTTGTCTAGCTTAGATATCTCTGTCTGTGTTAAGAAAGATCAGTGGATAAAATGCGGACTGTCGCCTTATTCCTGCACCCCATCTGGAGGGTCACTTGGTCTCGTCACAAGAGACGGTGAGGAAGGTTTCAAGGTAGTCCGATCTGATCAGAATCTTAACAGCCTAGTACTCAGTGACATACTGATCAGTTTGTTTACACCACAAGGTATCTACGTGAACGCAAGATACAAATCTTAAAAGACGTTTTCAAATATTAAAACTCAATACATCATCACCCCACGTAAAAGCTAACGAAGTCATACCAAACACAAGTCCCCTTATACTAATTCAACCTACCGCTTTTATTTACTGTTTTAATTAGTTTAAATTTTAATTACGGACCTAAGTATAAAACCCCCACTCAAAACTATTTTCAAAACGTCGCTAATTTGAACTGTTCGTCCCGACAAGTCGTTTCCCAATACGATTAACTCTTTAGAACGACCCTAGGTCTTACTTCAGCTATACAGCTCTAGTAGAACTTAGGTCCCTAGCAAAATATAAATTTTTAAAACTTACACCCCCGTCGTGCTGCTGCCAGTTGCGAAAACGACAGTGACTGCTGGCAGCGGCTGGCAGCGCGACAAGGTGTTTGGGTGTTTCATTTAGAGAGCCACTTTCTGAAAGCGTAATGCCAGAGGGTGTTAAAGAGGCCCTTAGAGAAAAGGAAAAAGCCAATGCCAAGGGTAAGGGCAAGGCTATTATGACTGAGACTGATAAGCCAATGAAAAGTTTCAGTGAAAGAGAGTGATATCGCGTAAAAAGTCACATTTTTACTACCGATATCTCTCTCATTCTGGAACAATACTTGGCATTTGAACTCAAAAAACGTGCAAATCAATGAAACTTTACCAAGAAGATCAAAATGAAGATGCACGAGAAAAATGACGCAAAACGGGCAGAAAACGAAGATTCCATGCACGTTTGAAGATTCGAGACATCCGAAACAAGATTTGAAGACAAAGTACCCATCACTAAGATTTCTCTTATCCAAGATCATCGTTTTCAAATTACGAATTCAACAGAAGAAGAATCAGCAAATTCGGACGAAGAATGAAGATTCTGCGTACGCCGAAAGATTCAAATGATTCGTACAAGACATCTAAAGATCAGAGACACATCTCAGGGGTTTATTTTCATCAAAGTCTTCGTTTTTGAAAAACGAATCCAACGCAATAAGAATCGATAAAAACGAACGCATAACGAAGAAGATACGCGCGAAATGAGAAACGAGCAAACGGGCAACAACCCGGGACGGCCGATAGCCAGCCGCCGCCGGCCACCCTCCAGCCGCCGCCGGCCTCCCTCCAGCCGTCGCTGGCCAGTCGCCGCCTGTCTCCACCTCCTTTTCCGCCCTTGCTCGTACTTGTCTGGTACATGTGCTACCACTTTCCGTAACTTTATGGTACACGTGCTACCACTTTCCGCGCCTTTAGGGTACATGTGCCACCACTTTCCGGGAAAGTACCATCCCCCGAAAACCTACTAACTTGCAACTTGGATGGCTAACATGCACCGGATTTCAGCTATAAATAGAAGCGTCATGGTTCATTTGAAAGACACACCTTAGAAAACACACACCACACACCATACACCAATACTTTCTCTTCTTTGTAATTTAGTTGTAATTCTTCCTTTAGATTAGTTAGTTAATTAGAATAGCTAATTAATTAACTAAGGAAGATTTATATGGAGGTGCTCCGGGACACATTTTAGCTACGAGTTATTGTACACCTTTCCAGGTTCTAATCTATCTTCCATATTTAAAAATGCTTGTTCTTTATGTTAATAATTTAAATATGCATGCTAGAATTGCCATGATTAACTAGATAACTCAATTGTCTGCTATGATAGTCGTTTAGTAAGTTTTAAATATGTAATTAGGTTGTATGTTATGAGATTGCGGATGACTTATATTATAAATAGATGTAGGAATTAAATCTTTATCGTTTATCTGCCCAACTCATATTGTGACTAAAACCTTATCCACAAATGAACGTAGCTAACTCATAGGGTATAGGTCACTTAGTTATACTATGTTAGATTGAATCATTGAGCTCGGCATGACCGGTGTTCTCTAGACTGAAATAAGATCTAAGAGACACGGAACATGGGAATAGAGGTAGATTAAGATCAAATTCGTATAGATGATATTTTTGAGACAACTTTCGGAATATCCTCGACTTAGATAATACTTTTGTATGTTTATATTGAACTGTTGTTTTGATCGTCTTATTGCATGTTCTTGTTTGATTGTTGCCTTAGGATTATCATAATAGTGAAATACAAACGGCCTTAATTATCGTGAAATAATATGACGGCCCCTATTCGACTGTTCTTTGATATAGTACTGGAAACTCTTACGGCGGAGTACAAACGTACGGAAGTCAAGAATGACCGAAGGTAGTTATATTATGAATCGAATAACAAACGTATTACTTAGGTTTCTATCTGTAACATAAACCATCCCTATTTTCTTGCATACTTGAGTAATGTTGATAACCCGTACGAATAAGTGATGACATATTATCCGGCCACCCAGACCAGTTATTCCAACCTATTCCGGCGAGGGACCCGTTCATAAGATTGTTTATTCAACAAACTATGCCATGATTCGGACATCTCTGATGACCGAGATTGGGGAATAGGATTTGAGATTAACTGTCGGGTAATATGGGCATACATTTGAGAGAACTTTCGGTGTATGCTTTAATATATTCTGCAACCCAAGTGACATTCTGTTTGCCTGATTGTGGACAGCTCCGCGTTAGCCCGATAGAAGGATTGTAGTAATAGCTCACATTAACTTACGAACTTATCCTCATTAGAACTCTTCATATTTAACATCGCCTAAACCACTTCATAGTAGACAATCGCTTTAACTGCTGAACGCCCGAAGTAACCTCCACTATTAGTTTAGTTTAATTTAGTTTACTTTAGGATAGAAAACCCAAAACCAAAACAAACTCTCTTATCCCTAGCTAAATACATAAAAGTTTCTGAACCCCCTAGTTTCAATTCGTCGCGCTTTGAAGAACGATCCTAGGTCATACTTATCCTTTGCTAGCCCTTTAGATTAGCAATAATAGTAACCCTAGGCCCCAGCCTTATAAATTTAAAAGCCGCTGTTGCAACCGGTTAGTCATCGTTAACGACACCGACCTGATCGGCCGCAACAGAGAGGCCAAAAGGATCCAAGATGAATGGAATGCAGAGCCAGATGATGATATGATTACTGTGGATATTGAGCCTAGTGTTGTGATAAGAATGACCAGAGATGAGCAAGTTCATTTTGATCGTATTTTGGCTAAGCAAGCTACAGAATCTCAATGGCTTGAATTCACACCAGAACAAAAGCAAATCTGGTTAGAAAATCTACTTGCTAAAAGGAGAACGGAGGAATCACATAGAAAGTATCAGGAAAGAAAGAATAAGCCTATGACCAGAGCTCAACATAAAGAACATTATGTCAGATGTCTAAAGGGTTCTACTGGCCTTACACTGATTATGCTTAGAAGAATGGACTTTGATACTTTGAAAGCCAGATATGAAGCTGATCAGAGGTTCATTGCAGATGGTGGAGTGATTGAAAAGCCTACTCAGAAGGAAGTGATAAGAACTGAGGCAGAGATAAAGGGTGTACATGATAGAAGGTTTTGTACTGGAAAAAAATCTGGTGAGAAAGAAACCATCATCTACAGAAAAAGGAAAACTTCAAAGAAAACATATGATGAGCAGTCAAAGAAATAGAAGGTTGATGAGAGGGAAAAGGAGGTAACCTGAAAAACTTGATACAGATGTGCATACTGATGTGCCATCTACTGCAGAGGTTGAAAAAGATGACGAATTGGACATGGATAGGCTAAGGGGCATGGTGGAAATAGATAATACAGAGTATGTGCCATTAGCTGTAGAGTACCCCATTATCGATTGGTTCACGTACACAGATTTTGAAATGAAGAAGAGCTACAAGGTTGTAAGGGCTGGAGACAGAGCAGAATATCATAATTCATTCTGGACCATGGTGTCTATCTTCAACAGAAATGAGCTAGATCAGATGTGGGAGGTTGGAAAGAGAAAACATGCTGATGCAGAAAGACACAGTGATACCAGAATCTTGTATGATCTGCTTGCACTACTGTATGAACGAAATGCTGAAATGGAGTATTTTCTAGAAGAAGCTATAAGATGTATATTCTTGGTATCTCTTTGCTCATAATGGAGTACATATGGTGATTCACAAGGATGGAACAGCCGAATACTTCTTTGCAGATAAAGAATATCCTTTTCACATTAGATTGATCAAACAAATGCTACACTTGAAGGTCAAATGCAGAGATGTAGATCTTGCAGCTTATCTGATTAATGAAATGGAAATGCTTATGAGAGTAAGAACAGAAGAAAGCCAAAAGTTTGAAAAGGAAATCCTTCAAAGACATTCTTCTGACATCATCAGAGAAAATATTTTAAAAGCATTCAAGAAAACTTAATTCTGTCAAATGGAAGAATAAGTTTAGAGGGAGATTGTTGGCACAGATTGAAGAATGGATCATATTGAAAAATCTTCTAAGTGTTTAGTACCGCTGGACTTACAAGGTTAATACTGCTGGTTATAGTTACTACTGCTCTTTCAAGTTTCTACTGCTATCAACAGTTTCTACTGCCGTTATATTCAAAGATTAGTACTGCCAGGCCAAAACTTCAAAGTTAATGCTGCTGCAAGGATTACTACTGCTCAACAAGGTTTCTACTGCTAGGTGTAATTCTGCAGTTAGTACTGCTGGTTGTAAATGCAGTGATTAATACTGTTAGTGTAATTTACAGTATTAATACTACTTAGTGGGTCCGTCAGATTACCAAATCTATAATAAGTCAAATGTACAGTGTTTGCAGACCATGCTTATGGTTGCAGATCACGTTTGGATAGATTAGATTCCATTCTTTAATTACATTCAATTGTAAAGGACAATTCTACATTTTATAATAGAGTTTCCTAACTTAGAGGTATGGTGTGCATGTATGGCATGTTTGCTATATATGTTTGTATCTAAGTGTGTCTAGATACATCACTTGTCCATAGTTTTAGCTTCAAGGTTCTTTGTAACCCTGATACAATTCCAAGTGTATCCGTATTATTATCATTAATAACATTGAAGCTTTTGACAATCAAACTCTTGTGTTATAATACTTGTATTACAATCTGTTATACAATATATATCTTCCAAAGTTAACAAGTGTTATTCCGCAACTTCTTGTTGATTATTCAAAGCGTGTGTATTGTTAATCTTGTTTAAGATCAAGTCGATCCTGACAAGGTTACTCATATTGGAACAAAACATAAGACTTTGTGTCCAACATTGGTAATAAAACGAGTATGTTGCCCACATTAAGACAAAAATAAGAATATGTTACCAATTAAATGCTTTTACCTTTTTTTTTAATTCTTCATTTAACAATTATTATCAAACTTCATTTAGAGTGAAGTCACAGGGTCACAGCAAAGCACGGAAAGCATAAAGGGCAATGAAGTTATTAATCACTCAATCTTAGAGCTATGTATGTATAAAACTGTTTCACGAGTGATTATTATGAAGAGTGATTAATTTAAACCTTGTTAACTCTTGTTTAATAAGAATAGCACATGATGCTACATTTAAGACTAGATCGTTTATCAAATCTTTCAAAATTAAAACCGCATAAGTGAATAGTGAAAGGATATAGCTCAATCCATCTTGTACAGAGTAAGTAAGTAATCATGCACTGATAAGTAAATTAAGTCAATTTAGATTATAATTGTAACACAACTCTCTATATAATCATACAAACGAGTCAACCCATATAAGTGATCACTCACTCTAACAAACTAGTATACGACAGCTCAAAGAGTGGAGACACTAACCGATAGTTATAACACAAGACCATTATACGAGTATATGAAAACTTGAATCCCTTCCCCTGTATTTTTTGATATTGTTTCTGGTATCAATCAAGATGTGGATTATTAATCTCATTTGGATCAATAACGATTCCGTGAGGTGTTGCAGACCGGCCCAAAAAATTTCTTCTAGTGTTGTGCGATGAGACATCACCCAGTTCGACATGAGGTGGTATTGGTGTTTCGTCTGAGTGGCCCGAAATGCAGAGGGTACCTGCATCGTCTTGACCCCAAAAAACTTCGACCATAACTCCTTTTGGATTTTCTGTTGAAACTGTTCCTGGAATTCCTATGTATCTTGCTCCAACTGGTATCTGCATAGATGATCGCGTTTTGTCGGTTCAAGGTTGTAAAAATGCTATGCAAAAGAAGTTGTGTTCCATTGTTGGCATTGTATTCACAAATAAATAGTCAGACCATAAGATGGTTACTACCCAATTGTCAACTTGAAGATGCAATAATTTTCAATTTGTAATGCTATTTACGTCATAAAATAAAAAAAGTGGAACAATTTCTTTAGGAAATGGGTCAAATAAAAGTAGTTAGCTTTTAGGAAATGGGTCAAACAGGAAACAGGCGGAAAGTCACCGAAGCCTTTATGTTTTTTAGCATACAAATCAGCTCACTCAAAGATCTCAATTGTTATTGTACCATGACTTCTCTAATATAATCATAGATAACACTTAGGGCGCGTTTAATAACGGAAAACTCTACCCGTTTTCTGAGAATTTTTATAAGAAAACTGGAAAACTATAAAACGTGTTCAAATTTGTGTTTTCTGAAAAAGTTTCATAATAAAAGGAAAGCTCTCTTTTCTCTTTAATAACTACAAACTTGAGAACAATGATTTGTAGTTTTCTACCTTTCCTCTTTTTGAAAATGAAAACTCCGTATCTTACATTTGAACACGTTTACCAAATTTTTATTACTTTTCTACGGGCACAAAAAACTTCTCAATCTCTAAAAAAAAACATAAATAGCAAAATTTGATATATTTTTCTGTGATGAAACTCAGCTTTAACTTTTTTGAAGAAAAACAATTGGAAAAACGGGCCAACCCAGCTGGTTTCAACCTGAACTCGTTACCTGCCTTGTCCCTCTTGCTACCTCTACTATAATATGCAAAGGAGAGAAAAAAGACGATACGAATCTGACTTGAGAGACTTACTTGAAGAGAAGTTCCTGAGGTCAAAATCAATGTGGTGAATCTACCTTCAGCTGCAGCACTTTCAAACTCTGCTTGCATAGCAATGTTGAGGAAGACTTCTTCAAGGGTTGTAAGACTGAGCTGAATGTCCGTTATACCAAATTCCTCCTCTCTATTTTCTAGCTCCTCAAAGAAATTCTAATTACAAAATACCATGCATATAATCCATTAAATAAACTATACGCACATGTGTTATTTATTGATAGTATTTTTAGGAATATTTTTTTTGCTAAATTGTGTTTATTTGTGAAAATAGGATTAACAAAATAGAGAAAAGAAAATTCATGCAATGTATGTTTAAAAAATATTTATGTAACTTTATTTGTTCTTGAATCTATGATAACAAAACAACTATGTTATCTATAAGCACAAACTATGGCGTCATTTGCTACAAAGAACATGTAGCCTTAGTTACTCGGCATTATATCAATGTAAAGTGCAGTACACACAAAAAATGAGCGTAATAAACTAAAGAAAATAATAACCTAAAGAAAACAATAATTTAGTATAAACACGACAAAAATATGATCTTTTATGTATACCAACACATAAGGAAAGTTGTTGCTCAGAACTCCCTTCCAACTAGAGGTCGCAAATTTGATCCATATACTTATAAAAAGGTTAAATTATTTACTTGGGAATGAGTCTTATTAGTCAATCAGGTTGAAAGTCCTGAAAAGTCTAGATTCAGTGCATACAACCTCCCAAATCATTTTTTTCAAAATTTAGAATATTAGTGTTTTAACGCATGGCTATTTAAAACAAAAAGTTGGATGTAGCGGAGACTAGCCTGTTTCAACTCAAACCCGCTTTAACCCGTCATACCACCCAGCCAACCGCGTTTATCTTGCTAACTATAGTGGAGAAGCCTCAGAGATAAAAGAAGCAAATCCACAATACCAACAAAATGGCAAGTCTTACCGTTAGCATGCTCTCCTTGTCATGTGGGATAATAAAAGTGAGAAAAGACTTGTTTTCCTCTTTTGGAAGTACATCCAAACGCTGTATAATGACCCACATGTCAAATCAAAGATTAGAATATATAACACAATCAAAGCTCAAAGAAGCTGCATAATCTAACATACCTCTTTAAAGAAAAACTTCACTTCTTCATGATATGTTGCAGAGGTGACATCAGCAGTGGTTTCAGAGAAGCTTATAGTAGCAATGTAACCAGTACCAAATCTTGATTTTAGCCTGATTGAATTTCCAATGCAGCGAAGCCTACCTTTAGTCATAATTCCTATTCTATCACTTAAAATATCAGCTTCTTCCATTGAATGTGTTGTGAGGATAATGGCTCGCCCTTTCTTTGCATTCTCAATAATGTCCCAAACATGTCTTCGTGTTATTGGGTCCATACCAGTAGTCTGAACATGTAAAGTTAAACCAAGATAGAGATTAGAGATAGCAATTTTGACCCATCTACGTATAAAAGAAAAAATATGGTTATGTATCATCTCTAACGGGTCAAATGGGCAAAAAAAATTGTTTGAAGAGAAGGCGTCAAATGGGCCGGAAGTCCCCACAAAGTGTATTTTTGTGCATAAAACTTCTTAAAATTAGTGTTTTTATTAAATTGGATAATTAGTAATCTTATCTGGTACACTTTCTATAAAATATTTCAAATCAACCCGACCCGTTTCATATAATACCCGAGTAGACCCATTACCAAACCTGCCCATTTTGCCACCTCTAATAGAGATGACTGAATGTCGTGAAGAGCAGATATTCCAATTCTCTTTACCGGTTCATCTAATATGACCAACTTTGGATCACCAATTAGAGCTATAGCAACGCTGAGGCGACGTTTCATTCCACCACTGTAGCTATGAGCTCTCACTCTGGCTGACTCAGTGAGTCTCACCTCAGCCAATGATTTTTGTACACCCTGTATAACAGTGGGATCAGGATGCATCTTAAAAACCATTAAAGCACATGAACATTACACTCTAATATGTTTGATATGTACATAACCGCAGATTAATATACAGCCCATATTAAACAATACAAGGGCGCACCGCTTTAAGTGAAGCAGGGAGAAGACCCTTGACACTGGCAAAAAGATGTAGGTGTTCTTGACCTGATAGTGCGTCCCAAAGAATATCAAACTGCAACCAGTAGTGAAAATGTTACTTCCAATCCTTAGTAATTGATTCTAATGAAATGCTAGAGGGGGTGAATGGGTGGGTCAAGCAGGTTGGGAAATGGGTCAAGACCGGTCAAAATGGGTGATGTTGGGTTGGACTGACCCGCTAACAATTTGTATCCATTATTAATTAAAAAAAAAAATTGATGAGCAAAATGTGATTATGAAAGCAATATTATCACCAGAATAATCTAACTTTCTTATAATAAAGTGATTTTAAAGTTTGTAATGCATGTGATGACATAAGGATAACTCTCCACCCCATTTGACGGGTTTCATTTTTAGTGAAATCCTTTAGCTTAACCCATTTGATCCTTTAGCATAACCCACAGTACCATTTTCTATGTAAATGGGTCGAAACACCATCTCTATCAAAGGCTGCTGCAAGATCTTAAGAGAGTAATATCAAGAAAGTAGTCACCTGGGGGCATACACCTATCATTTTCTGGATATTTGACATGCCAATAGAGCTTCGGATGGAATGTCCATATATGAGAGCTGTTCATAAGACATTTATAACAAGAATTCTCATTTTAAGAAAAACTTCCACACTGAAAATTATTAACTATATATTACCATCTCCCTTGGTGACTGGTGTGATTCCAGTTAAGCAATTGATTGCAGTAGTTTTTCCAGCTCCATTGGGTCCTAGAAGACAAAATAGCTGATCCTTCGGGAAGTTCACCCATAATCCCTGAGAATAAGTTTGAATTTGATCAGCTTATTTACAAGCTAGAAAGCCAGAGGTGGTAAAATTGGGCTAGTCGGTCAAGTTGGGGAACAGGTCAGTGCAGTAGTTTTTTTGCTTGGGGGTCAAATAATTTTAGCTTTTTTATATAACAGTATCGTGTCAAATATTATTACAGAAATTGGAGAAAACGTAGTACAAACCAACTTATTCATAAACAAATGAGTCAAACATGGCACATGTACTGACAACAAAAGGAATTAGATTGTTACCCTGAGTGCATGGTAAGGTGCACTTTTCTTGCAGCTACAACAACCAATGTTGTTTCTTCCAGGATACACTTTCACAAGACCATGTATCTGAACTGCAAGATTTGGGTCAACAGCACCTTCTCCGTGTTGCTGCTTCACAATGTTTTCCTCTTGAAGTACATCCTCATCATCTGGGGACGTATGTTCTAATGGTGGAAGAGACCGTATGCAACTACAGATCCGACCCTCTTCAAACAAAACAAGAATTAGAGGGATTAAGTGAAAGAACAATAGACATCGCCAGAGTCCAAAGTACATAAATAGAGGTCAAAACATGGGGCACTCAGGCGGGTTGGGTAAGGGGTAAAAACAGGTTCAGGTTGAAGTGAGTCACTTTATGGTAGAGGTTGAAACGATCTGACTTGACCCACAAAACAAATTGGTCCACTTTGAACATTTTAATTTTAAAATAATTGAGACATTATTTGTGATTAGAAAAAAGAATAATGTTACAAGAATGATCTAAATCTTTGAAAAATGTATCTAAGAACACAAATACACTTTAGATGACGTTTGACCCATTACAGGAGTTCACTTCAAATGATTTGACCTGCCTGAGATAACATACAGCCCAAACCTACCGATTAATAAGTAATAAGTAAAAATTGTCTCCTCTAGTTAATAATTCAGTGGATTACCTTCCACCCCACCACCACCTTTCCCTGACCAGTATCCAGGGTTCAGAAAGTAGAAAGTTGGCTTTCTTACACCTGATGAGTTTCGGAATATATTATCGAAGTAGATTGCCAGAGCAACCCATAAAACAAATGTTGCTAAAAGCCATATATAGATGTCATTCTGCCAAAAAGACAAACAGATATGAAAATGATCAACTATATTAAACATGTTATAAGATGTCCACACAGAAGAAGGTGATGACCAACAAATCACGTGTATATGAGAGGTGGAAAAATGTGCGGGGTAACAAGTCAAAATGGACTATTTATTAGTACGAGCTGGAACGAATTGGGTCAGGTTGGGTTGACCTGCAAACACTTTTTTGACCACCTTCAACCTTTGTTTATTTACGGTTAACCTGTTAATAATAACTGCAAAATAATATGAAATTTTGTATAAAGCAATTTATGACGCTGTATGCAGTGGCGGTTTTACAATGGGGGCAGGGTGGGCATGCAGCCGCCCCCACCAAATTTTTATGAGTCGAGAAACATTTCGTAATTTTCGGCATAATATGCATATTGCCCCCAAAACTAAAAAATACATAACAGTTGCAACAACTTCATTATATACTTATTTAGCCTAGTGGTGGAGATGTTGGTTTTGTGCTCAAGAGGTCTAAAGTTCAATTCCTCAATGTTGCATCTTTATTATTTTTTTTATCCTTTCTATTTTGATCCCCCTTGTTGTATCAACCTTTTTATTTCTTTTATCATTTCTATTTTTTCCTTCCTTCTTACCGAGTACTTTTTCCTCGCTGTATATAATTGTTGTACGGAGTAATACTTATTTTCTTTCTTTCTATTTCCTTCTTTATTTTTTTCCCACAATCGTATATAAATGATGTAATATTTATTTTAAATCAACATAATTGTTATTAAATTATATATCTTAATGAGTACATTTTTTCCTTTTTCTTTATAATCTACATATTTCTTTATTTTTTTAAAGAAGACAGATATGAATACCATAGTCTACATATGATAATGTTATACCATATAAATATGTTTACTTCGAATCAAAATTTGTGAAAAATTCGAAAAGAGTTGCTAACTTATTAGTATATTTGTTGGTTGCTAAATATAGGAGTATATGTAATATGTTGTTCATGAAATTAAGAATTTGAATTTGATGTTGAACTAAATTCACTTTGGTTCAACTAAAATAGTTTTGGTTAAAGCATAAAAAATTAAGTCGATGACCCGGATTCAACGTACGCTGTTAAATTTTGCCCCCATTCAAACTTTTTTATGGTACCGCCATGCTGGCATGCTGTATGCATTACAAATGCACTTTCAGCCATTTACCCTATTCCCTTCATAGCTGTTTGAGATATAATGTAACTCATATCGACCTATTTATTAATTTATTAATCAAATGGATTGAAATTGCCACTTCTAACATAGATATATAGGGAAGAGTAAGAGATAGAAACAGAGACTCAACCATTCTAGAGAGAGCTGACAGCTGAACAGATAAATACATACCACAGTTATTACACAGTCGGTGTCATTTGGTGCACACTTCCCCTTACGGGCCCAGCTAATACCAGGATCTTCAGGAGCGGCAGTAGCGTCAGAAAGCAACTGTAGGGCTTTAGCAAGAAGATTAGGTGGGTAGAAAGACCAGATGATCCTGTATGTGTCAGAGAAGTTGCCACTGTAGGGAAAACCAAATTTGGTAACAACCTGAATAGAGAAAAAATATATATAATCTGAAATGTGACTAAGTGAGTAGCTTTTGGTAAGCGTAATAATAATTTACTAACCTGTGTCAGAAAGCCAACTATATACATGGAGAAACCGACACTTGTAGTTGAAGTAGATTTGCTGATGAATGATGAGAACATGAACGCGAAACCAACCTGGCAGCAAAAGTTAACAATTGTTGATCCATAAAATATAAAGAATGGGAAACTTGTAATACAAATGGGTTAAATAAGGATTGTTACCATGTTTAACTGGAAAAGAAAGAACATGAGAAACACAACTGCAAAGCTGTTATGTAAGAAGAAATCAAACTGAAACATCATTCCAAAGAGAACTGTGAAAAGAGATGAAAACAGAGAGATCATTCCCTCCCATGTAAGCCATGATAACCAATAAGCCGTATCATAAAGACCCATCAAAGCCATAGCCTGCAAGTAAAAGCAATATTGAACTTGATAAATAACTTTAAGTACATAAACACTAGAGGTGGCAAAATAAGCGGGTGGGGAAGGTCGGTAACATATGAAAATGGGTTCAGATCAAAGCGCAATTATTTAGTGAAGATCGGGTCATGTTGGACGAACCTGTAAATACTTTATCAATTTCCTTTTAGTTTTATATACAGTTAATGTGTTATAGATTACTATTATTTAACATATCTAAACTATCACAAAAATAATATGGATTTATTTTTAATAAAACCAGTTACGAGGTTTTGATAAAGTTGCATGCACGCTGGATGGTTGATAATCTGATTGACTTGCTCCACCCATTTGGCCCATATCAAATTTGAAAACTATATTGTAGCCCAAGTCCCAGTTTACACATTGGAGACGAAAATAACCTTAATCAACCCATTTATAGGTCATGGGGTCAAAGTTGCCACCTCTAGTAAACAGCGTTAGCATGAAAAAGAATTCTTGGTACCTGGCGAAGCTTGAGTTCTTTCTCAGTGACCAAAAAGCTAATTTGAAACACAAAGCCAAACATGGCAATTGCCAGAAAAAAGCTAGGTCCGACTGTGTCCACAGAAGAGTACGTTTCATCTACAGGGTCAGGGTGTGCAACCTTCAAATTGACAACCCAACTGAAACTAGGATCTGCCATAATTTATATAAACTTTGCTCGGTTATTTTGCAGATATGAAGAAGACATGACAACCCATAAGTACATGAAAGGGATTAAATAAAATAATAACATACCTCCTATTAAGGACCTTGCAATTTCACGTTCGGCTGCAATTTGGAGTGGTATTTGGTATTTTAATGTTGGATCTTCATGATTTCCTCGTTTGGCAATCGGTGTAGAGTTTGTTTGCAAACCATAACTAATTACAGTAGCAGTTCTCTCAACAAAATGCAGAGCTCCAGGACACGTCATAGGATTAGCAAAAAGCCAAGCATCCACGTCATTCTTTGTTTGAAATGATTTCACCTATTCACAAAGTCACGAATGATCTTCCATTGAAAACCTGTTTCTTTTCTACTGTTTGAAGTTGGTGTGTTGTATGTCATGGTAGTTACCTATTTTCCTAAAGTCTTTAAAAAGAGATTATACTACAACAACTTTGCTGACAATTAATAAATTGAGATGGATGAAGCTCATATGAGTTCCCTTCTAATCGCTTGTAACGTGCATATATATTATTTATAAAAAATTGCAGCATCTTTCCGCATGGTATTCAAAACATAAGGACGTTCCATATGCCTATAATTATATCTTCTCTTGATAGAAGACATGACAGATATCATATATTTTGGTTAAATATTCTATTACCAATCACCTTAGTTCCAAATAATCAACAGCCAAGAAATGCAACATATATAAAGTACAAAGGGATAAGTGTCTGAACATGTATCTAACTTTGTCAAAATCTCTATTGTATGTATTAACTTTCAAAACCTCTATTGTATGTATCTAACTTTCGATTCATGTACATGGGGCATGTAAAATTTTCTTCCCCCAAAAAAGAATAACAAAATCCAATTTTACACACACAGAATGATTATTGACTGGAAATTCTATTTGTGTGGCAAGTTAGCGGGTTGTTACATACGAGGCAGTTCACATATGCATCCGCCTCATTGTCAAGTCACAGTCTCCACCTACATGGCAGTCCATATAACCAGTTGCCTTTCAAAATACTGAACTTCAGGTCAATAATCCATATTTTATGTAAGACTGGATTTTATCATGCAAAATAAAAAATAAAAAATAAATAAATAACCCTACATTCACAAAATTCGGATTTTTTTGTAATAGAAACTGTAAGTCGATTGAAAAGTTATGTGCGATTGTGCCGTTAACAGCATGTTATGTGGGATCAAATATGCAGAATTATAAAAATAAAATGGTAAAATATAAAATAAGAAATAAACAATAATCTTATACTGCATTTAAGTGAAAAAATTGGAAATAAATGATGATAATTACCTTATTAGAAGGAATAGGTCTACCAGGATTATTAGCCCTAATTCGATCAACAATTGCTCCAATCCTCAAACTATCATTTCCACTCCAAACAAAGTCATAACAATCAACCTTTGTGTGATACTTATCTTCACACCGAGGAATCGGAGGATTGACGACGAAAGGTACTGTACTAAAGTCAGTCGATGAACGTAATCGAGCTTCGATTGCTTTTTGAATAAGGAATAACAAAAATATGAAGAATAGTGATGAAAATAGTTGAAGGAATGTAGCTCTTTTGTTTCTCCATGCGAGTAGCAGGTTTTTAGTGAATAATGCTTTGTATTGTTGTAGTAATAGCTTATACCCTTTCTGCAATTCCATGTTTTTGATGTTTGTGTGTATGAATAGATATGTATATATAGGGGTTTGTGTGTGAGAATTGTGAGATATGGGAACAAAGAGAAGCGCGAGGTTTGAATTTAACACGGAGAAGGGTTTAAATGAATTTTATATGTTTTTTTTTTTAATTTTTCTTATATACTTAATTTTCTAATTTCTAATTTCTAAAATGTGATTTTTCGTGATATGACTTTTATAGAAATTATTATTACTAGTGTGCTACCACGATTCTGATCGTGAGTGTACTTCATATAGACCGATTATAAGTAAATACCTATCAAGAATGAAGTAATCATTTACGCAACGAGGAGTTTTATGCTAAGAAGTGAAAACAAGCATAATCGAGCTTGAGCTCGACTCGTTTGATATTATAAAAGTTCAAGCTCGGTTTGGAATCGACTCATTTATTACATAATATTATTTATTTTATTAATATTTAATTTACTTTTTTGTGTAAGTTTAAACCGCGTATAATAAGATTTACTATTATTAGTTTTAAGTATTATATCATATTATATTATATTGTGTAATTTTATATTATGTTATTATGTAAAAAAATAATTTCGTGTATATAAATGAAAGCTCTTTTAGGCTCAGGAGCTAATTCAACACGATATAAGAAGCTTGAGCTTGTTTAACGAGTCGATATCAAATAGCTTATTTTGAAAGCTCTATTAGACTCATTTACACCCGTACATTAAGTTATATAATGTTGTTTTGTCCGTTTTTATTTAGGATAACGTATATGAACATAAATAACTTTTATTGTGGGTGAATTAATACGAAATATTTATAGTGGAATCAATATTCATGTGATGTGTTGACTAGCCAGATCTAAATGACAAACCAGATTATATTGTCTTTGTCTATATAGATATAGATGATATCGAATAAGCTTGATATCTTAGTTTGTTTTTAAATCACGTCCTATCGAGGATACGTGTTTTTTGTGGTTGCGATCGACTTGATGAAAACTTTGAGACGATGTTGATGACTTTACATTTTAACAAGTTTTAAACCTGAAATAAACTTAACGGACTGTTAATTGTTGACTGTTGAGCAAGGTGAAACATATAATGCTTTAATTTGTCATTATATTTCATCGGCTAAACTCTTCAGATTTGCTAATTTTTCGTTATATATCAACATCTTTTGAATGGCTTAAAAATATATTAGATCGAAATATGCTATCAAGAAGTTAGTTGCCAATAAAATAGTGTTGGGTCAGATTGTCTGCTGATGCAAAATTGGAAATTGATCTAAGTATAGTTAATACTGCTGGAACTATTTGTTAGTACTGCTAGTTTTGGTTTGCACCGTTGGTTGAAGTTTACGCTGCTGCAGTTGTTACAACCGGTGGACTATTCTCAGTTTCCACCGTCAAGTCATCTGAAGTTAATACCGCTAGTGTAGTTTACTTGGTTTACACTGCTGGTACAGATAGCAGCGGAAACAATGCCTAGTGGATCCGTCAGACTTGCACGTGCAGTGAACAGTAATTACAGACCATGTGTAACACCCCCGAAATTCACTGTTTAGCGGAAGCAGGTTTTGGGGTGCTACTAATCAAATATCACAGCACAAAGATAAAGCAAACGACATCTATATGCAACGTTTGTAAATTAGTTACATTTCCATAGATATAATGTTTGAAAACTTAATGTTTTCGTATACAAAAATGTAGTTTCCTAGAGCCCACGCGTATAGCGGGAGATTCTATTACATAATCAAAATATACAAAAGATAATTCTAAGAATCTCCATTAATGCAGTTGTGTTGAAATCATGCGACTCTAGCTAAAGTTCTGGAGTAATCCTACTCCATCCGGGTACCTGAGAAAACATGCTAAAAAGGTCAACACGAATGTTGGTGAATCTCACAGGTTTGTAAGTAATATCAGTTTTGAAACACAAGATTTCATCAGTAGTGCCCATAGGCGTAAAATCAGTATTTGCAATCCAGCAAATGTAAAACCAGTATTTGCAATCCAGCAAATGTAAGTAAGTAAGTTATACCGTTGCCATGAGGCTCATAATCGAAGCTTAACCCGTAATTAATAAGTTTGCTCCCGTGACATGCTCGTAAATGAGCAAGCATCAGTAACGAATAATTAGTCACCCGTTTCTACGTGTAAATCAGTACGTGGCAGCGCTACTGCCCCGGGCGGGGAGGGTCATTTCCCTAATGGATCCATTAACTAGTGTTCGCGCTTAAGTCCATAAATAACGATATATGATGGAGAGACTTCTGTAAATAGTAAACAACTCATGCAATTCCGTTTGGTATAGTAAACAGTTTAGTACTTGTGTTCAAGAAAAAGTAGTAGCATGTTTCTCCCCCAATCAGATAAAACAGTAAAAAGTAGGGCCGTTAGACTCACCTGAGTCTCGTAGTAATCAGTTGCAAATAGCAAGTAGTAAGTAAAGCAAGTAGGTTCTCCGAACCCGTAACCTTCAAATGCCTAAACATATGAGGTTATGTAAGTATGTGTCTCGCGAGACGTTTCGTTTAGTTGTACACAACTAGTATATCCAATGTTTGTCCGTATGTTTGTAATTGTTTGTTTGTTGGAAAACATGTTTGGCCCGTTGGTGATTTAGTTGAAACGTTAATCTCGACATATATATATATATATATATATATATATATATATATATATATATATATTTGTTTGGAGTGTTATGCTTGAAAGACATGTTTCAATGTCCCTTAGATGTTATATGGTATAATTGTCTGAAGTCCCAAATGTTTAACACTTAACTTGGAATTTAATTGTAAAACTGCTGTGTTTCGCGACACAATATGCGACACAAAAGTTTGTAGTGCGACACAAGGGTTGTGTCGCAGACGTCATGCGACACAAGGATACGACACAAGGACTGTGTCGCATCGGATACGATATGCTAAATTAATAGCGACATAGTGGTTGTGTCGTATAAAAATACGACATAATATGCGACATAAAGTGCGACTCAATATCGTGTCGCAAAGGTTACGACACTAAAGGTTTGGTACGACACAAGATGCGACATAACAGGCTTTATGCGACACAACATGCGACATAAACGTTGTGTCGCAAAGATGAACACCAGCCCAGAAACTTTCGGATGTCGAGATTTTCCGACCAAAAACGCAAATCTAACCCATTTTTGAGCTGTAAAATCGTGTTTTCTTCATTGTTTAGGTTATAGCTATGTTGTGTACACAATATTTCATCCAAATAATACACCAAAATGAATAGATCTAAGTTTTTAGGAAATTCTTACTTTTGCAAATCGAGCTAGATCGAGGATGAAATGATGAAAACGGTTTTGATATCCTTGCTCCACTCGTGATGGTGATTCCGAATATGTGAATTTCGTGGGTTGATTTGTAAATCCGAAAATTTGGGTGGATTGGGTTGAGAGAGTTTTTGGAGAGTGTGTGTGTTTTGTTTGGATGAAAATGAAAAGGGAATTGGGGTGGGGGGTTGGGTTTTGGCTGATCCAAAAAGAAAGGAGGGGAAAAATACTCCTCAGAATACAGTGTTTACTCCGTGTCCTAATCGTTTAATCCCTCGTTTTTAATATTTAACCAAACAGTTATATTTTTAAAATGTAACTGGAGTATTTAAATAAAAATACCTTGAAATTAATAATAAAAACATTTGTCGAAATATTTAAATTATTAATTCGCGTTTAATACGTTTTTGTTGAATTATTTAAAATGTCATCGCGGTAATATAATTACTGTTCGTTCAATTGTGTATTTTATATAACAAAATACGTTCTCATTATTTAAGTAAATTTCTGTCACCAACGTCCAAGTAAACTGTGTCGGATTCCGTCCGGTTAATTCGTACGATTCATCCAAATCGCGTAAGTACACACATATATATATAAATCACCTTATATATATATAAATAGAGTCTGTAATTAGTCCTATTACATACTAATTACAACTAGTTACAAATAATTAGGCATATTTAATTATCCTAATTATGCAGGTGTTACATTCTCCCCTTGTTAAAGAAATTTCGTCCCGAAATTAGCTCGATTGTACGGACGGTGCTTTGTCTGGGAAGAGATGTGGGTATTTCTGTCGCATTTGGTCTTCCCGTTCCCAGGTGAACTCGGGGCCACGCCTAGAATTCCACCTGAATTTTACAATGGGAATACGACTCTGTTTCAATCGCTTAACCTCACGGTCCATGATTTCCATAGGTTCCTCGACAAAATGAAGTTTATCATCGATTTGAATTTCGTCGAGCGGTATAATCAATGTCTCGTCAGACAGACATTTCTTCAAGTTAGAAATGTGGAATGTGTTGTGAACGCTGCTAAGCTCAGCAGGAAGTTGCAGGCGGTATGCCACTGGACCAATCCTTTCAAGGATTTCGAATGGTCCGATGTATCTAGGGTTTAGTTTGCCTCGTTTTCCGAATCGAATGACACCCTTCCACGGTGCCACTTTGAGAAGTACCTTGTCCCCTACCTGGAACTCAAGGTGTTTGCGTCTCACGTCAGCATAGCTTTTCTGACGATCACGTGCGGCTTTCAGCCGGTTTTGAATACCAATGATTTTCTCAGTAGTTTCGTGAATGATTTCTGGACCCGTGAGTTGGGAATCTCCTAACTCCGTCCAACAGATAGGCGATCGGCACTTACGCCCGTAGAGTGCCTCGAAGGGTGCAGCCTTAATGCTGGTATGGTAACTGTTGTTGTACGAAAACTCGCACAACGGTAAATGATTTTCCCAAGAAGTACCGAAGTCAACTACGCAGGCTCGTAGCATATCCTCCAGTGTTTGAATAGTTCGCTCGCTTTGGCCATCGGTTTGCGGGTGATAAGCAGTACTCATATCCAGACGAGTACCAAGAGATTTCTGTAGTGATTGCCAAAAGTTAGAAGTAAAATGGCTGTCCCTATCCTAGATGATCGAGATAGGTACACCGTGTCGCGAAATGATTTCTTTGACGTAGATGCGAGTCAGAAGCTCCATCTTGTCGGTTTCCTTGATGGCCAGAAAATGAGCAGATTTTGTGAGACGGTCCATAATCACCCAAATGGTATCGCAACCACTCGAAGTTTTTGGTAGTTTGGTAATGAAGTCCATGGTAATCTGTTCCCATTTCCATTAAGGAATTTCAGGTTGTTGGAGCAATCCCGAGGGTCTTTGGTGTTCGGCCTTAACTTTGGAACAGGTTAGGCATTTACTGACGTACTCGGCAATGTCAGCTTTCATGTTAGGCCACCAATACAACCCTTTGACGTCGTGATACATCTTGTCAGATCCAGGATGTATAGAGTATCGAGATTTGTGAGCTTCAGCCATCACCAATTCTCGCAAGTTTCCGAATTTGGGTAACCACACCCGGTTAGAGAAGTATCGAGTCCCATGAGGTTTGATTTCGAATTGTTTATCCAAGCCTCGTAAGGCTTCATTTTTCAGGTTTTCATCGCTGAGTGCTTCGAGCTGAGTGGTAAGGATTTGAGCAGGGAGCTCGTTACGAATTGTCATAGAAAGTGCTCGAACTCGAAGGGGTTTCACTCATTCTTTTCGGCTTAAGGCATCGGCAACTACGTTAGCCTTGCCCGGATGGTATTTGATCTCGCAGTCGTAGTCACTAAGTAACTCAACCCAACGACGTTGCCTCATGTTTAGATCCTTCTGATCGAATATGTGTTGGAGACTTTTGTGATCGGTAAAGATAGTGCTTTTCGTACCGTAGAGATAATGTCTCCAGATTTTCAATGCGAAGACCACGGCACCTAACTTGAGGTCGTGGGTCGTATAATTTTTCTCGTGAATTTTTAGTTGTCGTGAGGCATAGGCAATGACTTTTTCCCGTTGCATTAACACGCAACCAAGTCCTTGGTGTGAGGCGTCGCAATAAACTACGAAATCGTCGGTGCCCTCGGGTAAGGACAAGATTGGTGCACTGCAAAGTTTGTGTTTCAATAGCTGGAAAGCTGACTCCTGTTTATCAGTCCAATCGAACTTCTTATCTTTCTGAGTCAGTGTTGTTAAGGGAACAGCTATTCTTGAAAAGTTTTCAATGAATCGGCGGTAATAACCAGCAAGACCTAAGAATTGTCTCACTTCGGTTGGAGTGGCCGGTGACTCCCAGCCCTTGATTGCTTCAATCTTGGCAGGATCAACATGAATTCCTCGGCTGTCAATCACGTGACCGAGGAATTGAACGGTTCGAATCCAGAACTCACACTTAGAGAATTTGGCATATAACTCTTCGTGTTTAAGGAGTCCTAGAATGGTTTTCAGATGTTGAGCGTGTTCCTGCTCATTGAGAGAGTAAATCAGGATGTCATCGATAAACACAATTACGAATTTGTCAAGATACGGTTTGCACACCCGATTCATGAGGTCCATGAATACGGCCGGTGCGTTGGTTAAACCGAATGGCATTACTTGGAATTCGTAATGCCCGTAACGAGTTCGGAAGGCTGTCTTTGGAATATCATTGTCGCGGACTCGGAGTTGATAATAACCTGACCGTAGATCAATCTTTGAGTAAACACATGATCCCTGGAGTTGGTCAAATAGGTCATCGATTCTAGGAAGCGGGTACCGATTCTTTATGGTTAGCTTATTCAGCTCTCGGTAATCGATATACATGCGGAAAGATCCATCTTTCTTTTTCACGAATAAGACCGGAGCTCCCCAAGGCGAGGAACTTGGTCGAATAAATCCTCTGTCCAGGAGTTCCTGTAGTTGGTTAGACAACTCCTGCATCTCGGATGATGCTAGACGGTAAGGGGCTCGTGCCACGGGTGCAGCTCCTGGCACAAGTTCAATTTGAAATACAATTTGTCTAGGTGGCGGAAGTCCGGGCAAATCCTCAGGAAAGACTTCCGGGAAATCCCGCATGATTGGAACATCCTCAAGTCGCTTCTCCTCCGACCTATTCTCCGTTACATGTGCGAGGATGGCTTGATACCCTTTTCGTAGATATTTTCTAGTTTTGAGGCAGGATACAATATTCAGATTCCGTCTGCCGGTCTCCCCTTGTAGGACTAAGGTTCCACCGGAGACAAGAGGTATGCGAACGAGTTTGTCATAACAGATGATTTCAGCTCGGTGCTCGGATAACCAATCCATACCGACAATAATATCGAAGCTGCCGATCTCGACAGGAATTAAATCAATGGAAAACGTTTCATTCGTAAGGTTAAGTATACAGTTGCGTATGATGCTATCAGTCTCTATCAGTTTGCCGTTAGCTAATTCTACAATGTACTTAGCATCTAAGGCAGTGGGAGTTATATCAAGTAAAGGGCTAAATTTCTCAGAAATGAAGCTTCTATCGGCACCAGTATTAAATAATACAGAAACAGTAAGGTCGTTGAGAAGGAACGTACCCGTCACGACATTCGGGTCTTATCTGGCTTCCCCAGCCTTGATAACAAATGATCTGCCGCGAGCAGGGTTGTTGTTGTTTTTCAGCTTTAGGCAATCTTTCTTGAAATGCCCCGAATTTCCGCACCCAAAGCAGGCCTTTGGTGCATTAGTGTTGGGGGTAGGAATGTTGGTTAGGCAATCCTTGGCTAGGTGCCCGAACCGTTTGCAGTTGGAGCAAGGGCAAGAACCGTCATGATGGCGGTTGCATTTGGGACAGTAAGGCTTGCTCCCGATATACCCTTTCTTTTCCGATGTTACAGATGAATAAGCCTTAACAAACTCAGGCTTTTTGTTGGAGGTTTGGTTGGATGAGTTGGGGTTTCCTTCCCATTTGCGTTTGTTGTTTGCAGATGGGGTTGAAGTTGTGCCACGGCGGACAGAATTTGCCGTTAGCTCATGAGCCATACGAATGGCGCTCTGAATAGTACCCGGTTTGGATGAAGTCACCAGGTCTTGGAGTCTCTCGGGAAGTCCATCGACGTATTTCTCGATCCTCTTGTACTCAGGATCGACCATGGTTGGGCACAGAAGTGCCAGTTGGTGGAAACGGTTGGTGTATCTGGTGATGTCATCACCCTGCATCTTGTGGTTCCAGAATTCCAATTCCAGCTGTTTCAATTCATCCCTGGGGCAGTACTCGCCCCTCAACATTTCCTTCAACTCCTCCCACGGGAGTTTGTAAGCATTAGCAACACCCACAGTCTGAGCATAGGTGTTCCACCAGGTGAGTGCGGTGTCAGTAAAAGTACTAACGGAGAACTTAACCTTGTCTCCCTCCGCACAGTTGCAGATAAGAAATACAAATTCGACTTTCTCGATCCAGCGTACTAGACCGATAGCTCCCTCAGTACCTGCAAAGTTCAGAGGTTTGTAGTTCTGGAAGTCTTTGTTAGAACAGGGTTTGGGTTGTGGTCCATTAGTAGCTGTATCTTCGCTACCAGGAGTCGATGTTCGGGTAGCTAGGGCTTGGGCCACACTACGGGCAATCAGACCCGCAATTTCGGCTTCACTGAGGGTGATCTGTCGACGAGGAGGCATGATGCTGAACAAGAAAAGAATAAGGAAAGAGGAATAAGATATTTGCATGAAATTATGATATGTCACAAGTGCAAATGATGAGATACGCGATAACAGTACGAAGTGACAATCACATTTCATTTAGATAAACAAGTTGAATACAAGGTACGGGTTTCCAAAAGACTACAGAGTAATAGTAGTACAAAAGTGCCGGGAATTGTTACATCCGGTTGGATTACATAGGCCCTAATAAGGTAGTTAGCTGGTTACAAGTTACAGACTGATCTAATCTTGATGCAGATTAATTTGTTTCATCGGCGCGACAAGGCGGTCCACGGTTTCTGCTAGTCTGTTGGTTTGCTGGCGTTGTCTTCAACCAAGGCCAGTCGTTGTACTAGTGCTCGAGAGTGATCCTCAGTCTTCTGTGAACGCTGTTCACATTCCTCTAGTCGGTTTCTTACGAGTTCATCCGCACCTAATTCAGCGGTCATTGAATCCTGAATTATGCTTATAGAGAGGTTGGTATCCTCTTGTTCTCGCTGGAGTTGGGATATGTGATCAAGTGCCTGGCGAAGCAGGTAGGTCATTCGGTGTTGTTCCTGTTCGAGATGTTCGAGCCTTTGCTCCTGACGGCGAAGTTGGGTAGCCAACACTGGCATCGTGAGATGTTCCGAGTTCTGAGAGTTATGAACAGAATAGGGGCTGGTTCGAGGTGACCTTGTGTTCCTCCTGGCTACTCGTGGGTTTCGTGACCCATGTGAATGAGAGTGTGACGGATTAGGTGGTGTGGTTGCCATTCCTGTGGCAGAGTGTAAGTAAGACGAGGCTAATATATATAAGTATATAATATCCAGCCTAGTGTCTAGCACGTATCAAGTAATGGTCCGGTTCTCTCGTGGTCAGAGTCAACTAACGCATTCCTGTTCAACATAACCATTTCAGACCTCACATCATCTTTCCTTAATTGTACATAGTTGATCAGGCTATGTTAAATTAAAGTCGTATGATGTAATTCCTGAACTAATCATGCCTAGTAAGGAAATACTGCCTAACGGTCATAGTCTAGGCCGACTAAATGCAACCTAGTTCACTATAACCTTAGGCTCTGATACCAATCTGTAACACCCCCGAAATTCACTGTTTAGCGGAAGCAGGTTTTGGGGTGCTACTAATCAAATATCACAGCACAAAGATAAAGAAAACGACATCTATATGCAACGTTTGTAAATTAGTTACATTTCCATAGATATAATGTTTGAAAACTTAATGTTTTCGTATACAAAAATGTAGTTTCCTAGAGCCCACGCGTATAGCGGGAGATTCTATTACATAATCAAAATATACAAAAGATAATGCTAAGAATCTCCATTAATGCAGTTGTGTTGAAATCATGCGACTCTAGCTAAAGTTCTGGAGTAATCCTACTCCATCCGGGTACCTGAGAAAACATGCTAAAAAGGTCAACACGAATGTTGGTGAATCTCACAGGTTTGTAAGTAATATCAGTTTTGAAACACAAGATTTCATCAGTAGTGCCCATAGGCGTAAAATCAGTATTTACAATCCAGCAAATGTAAAACCAGTATTTGCAATTCAGCAAATGTAAGTAAGTAAGTTATACCGTTGCCATGAGGCTCATAATCGAAGCTTAACCCGTAATTAATAAGTTTGCTCCCGTGACATGCTCGTAAATGAGCAAGCATCAGTAACGAATAATTAGTCACCCATTTCTACGTGTAAATCAGTACGTGGCAGCGCTACTGCCCCGGGCGGGGAGGGTCATTTCCCTAATGGATCCATTAACTAGTGTTCGCGCTTAAGTCCATAACTAACGATATATGATGGAGAGACTTCTGTAAATAGTAAACAACTCATGCAATTCCGTTTGGTATAGTAAACAGTTTAGTACTTGTGTTCAAGAAAAAGTAGTAGCATGTTTCTCCCCCAATCAGATAAAACAGTAAAAAGTGGGGCCGTAAGACTCACCTGAGTCTCGTAGTAATCAGTTTCAAATAGCAAGTAGTAAGTAAAGCAAGTAGGTTCTCCGAACCCGTAACCTTCAAATGCCTAAACATATGAGGTTATGTAAGTATGTGTCTCGCGAGACGTTTCGTTTAGTTGTACACAACTAGTATATCCAATGTTTGTCCGTATGTTTGTAATTGTTTGTTTGTTGGAAAACATGTTTGGCCCATTGGTGATTTAGTTGAAACGTTAATCTAGACATATATATATTTGTTTGGAGTGTTATGCTTGAAAGACATGTTTCAATGTCCCTTAGATGTTATATGGTATAATCGTCTGAAGTCCCAAATGTTTAACACTTAACTTGGAATTTAATTGTAAAACTGCTATGTTTTGCGACACAATATGCGACACAAAAGTTTGTAGTGCGACACAAGGGTTGTGTCGCAGACATCATGCGACACAAGGATACGACACAAGGACTGTGTCGCATCGGATACGATATGCTAAATTAATAGCGACATAGTGGTTGTGTCGTATAAAAATACGACATAATATGCGACATAAAGTGCGACACAATATCGTGTCGCAAAGGTTACGACACTAAAGGTTTGGTACGACACAAGATGCGACATAACAGGCTTTATGCGACACAACATGCGATACAAACGTTGTGTCGCAAAGATGAACACCAGCCCAGAAACTTTCGGATGTCGAGATTTTCCGACCAAAAACGCAAATCTAACCCATTTTTGAGCTGTAAAATCGTGTTTTCTTTATTGTTTAGGTTATAGCTATGTTGTGTACACGATATTTCATCCAAATAATACACCAAAATGAATAGATCTAAGTTTTTAGGAAATTCTTACTTTTGCAAATCGAGCTAGATCGAGGATGAAATGATGAAAACGGTTTTGATATCCTTGCTCCACTCGTGATGGTGATTCCGAATATGTGAATTTCGTGGGTTGATTTGTAAATCCGAAAATTTGGGTGGATTGGGTTGAGAGAGTTTTTGGAGAGTGTGTGTGTTTTGTTTGGATGAAAATGAAAAGGGAATTGGGGTGGGGGGTTGGGTTTTGGCTGATCCAAAAAGAAATGAGGGGAAAAATACTCCTCAGAACACAGTGTTTACTCCGTGTCCTAATCGTTTAATCCCTCGTTTTTAATATTTAACCAAACAGTTATATTTTTAAAATGTAACTGGAGTATTTAAATAAAAATACCTTGAAATTAATAATAAAAACATTTGTCGAAATATTTAAATTATTAATTCGCGTTTAATACATTTTTGTTGAATTATTTAAAATGTCGTCGCGGTAATATAATTACTGTTCGTTCAATTGTGTATTTTATATAACAAATTACGTTCTCATTATTTAAGTAAATTTCTGTCACCAACGTCCAAGTAAACTGTGTCGGACTCCGTCCGGTTAATTCGTATGATTCATCCAAATCGCGTAAGTACACACATATATATATAAATCACCTTATATATATACAAATAGAATCTGTAATTAGTCCTATTACATACTAATTACAACTAGTTACAAATAATTAGGCATAATTAATTATCCTAATTATGCAGGTGTTACACCATGCTTAGCAGAAATACAGATACAGAGTTAGATTAGTTTCCAAACTTTAATGAGGATAACTTGTAAAAGAAAACTCTAATAATAAAATAGAGTTTTCTTATTTTCAATGGTATTGCATGCATATTAGTTGGTGTACTTTGTTTTGACTATATGTATGGCTTATCATCTTCATTGTAAAAGATAGCTTCAAGGTTTTCTCTTTGTAAAAAACCCTGATACAAGTATAAGTGTATCCGTATTATTACCATCAATAATAATATTGAAGCTTTGGTTGTTAAATTATTTCTTGTTGTTCATACGATTAAAATCTTCCTTGTTAACAAGTGTTATTCCGCAAACTTCTTGTTAATACTTCAAAGCTTTTAGTTAGTTAAATCTTGACATTGTTCAAGTCTGGGATTCACAAATAGTTTGACATGATATTAGAATTAATAGAGACTTCTAGGTTACCTAACCAATCTAGCCATTTAGCAGTGTTCTTACGGTTCTATCTATTAGTATTATTATTAGGATGTCTTAGTCAATCAAAACTCTTATTAATTATTCGTAGTTTTACACATGAGTGAGCCAAGTACTCGACTCGATGAGCATCAAGAAACAATCTATGGAACATGATTTTGCAGGCATCACAAAATAATGCAATTGTGTATATGAACTTTCAAAATCTTTATTGTGTGTAATAATTGTATATAACAAGGTTTGATATGTTGGGATATGAAGAATAATTTAATATAGGAACAAGATCTTGGCCAAAATAAAAAGTGAAGGTTTAGGCCGTGAATTTTTTAAGTCGGCTTATATATTATTAAACTTGTTCCCTAAGTCAGGTTTAGCCAATAAATATTAATCCCTATGTATTTGTAATCCTTGAGCCCTAAAAGTAATATAAAGAAAAACTCTCTGGTTTGGCCCCGTGGACTAAACCAATCTCCAAGTTGGAGATTGGACATAACCACGTTAAATCCTTGTGTTCGTATTGTTCGTTTATCTTGTTTGCTTTGTTTAAATATCCGTTTATTGTTTGTGGGTGTAACGCATTTACACGAGCGTTTGTAGGGTTTGTTTTTTGCTAACAACAGGTGTTGTTAGTTGGATGTTTCCGCTGCAAATTCCTAACAACTGGTATCAGAGCTCTAGGTTGAGCGATTGGGAACAATAGCGGATGAAAGCATGATCAAGATTGTTTGTTGATGATTAGGGTTTTATTGGAAGATGGAGAGCTAGGGTTATTGTGGCCAAATAACCACAGTGGATCTAGATTCCGTTGAAGATAATCATCGGGTTAACGGTAGAACGACACGGTAAGGATTTGTTGCAACATGTTATCGAGATCACCTGACTTATTTTTTTTGTTAGATCACGAAGAACTCGGCAAGTAAAGTTTATGTACTCGGCGAGTTGTTTTGTCTAGATTAAACAGGTTAGGGTTTTTTCTGGTGGGTTGTAACGTGACGACACGGCGGGAGGCCGGTCGCATTGTGACGGTTATTATTCGCGACGGCGATAATGAAGTCGGTGATCGGGTTTTTTCGATTGGTGATTTGTTGCGGAGAGAGTTTTGGGATCCGGGTTATGGATTCGGGTTCTTTATTCTTTGCGATCCCGTGCAAAAGAATTAGTGAACATTATTAAACTTAGGGGTTTGATGTTGCGAGTGTAGGGACGTGATGTCTCGGGAACTTCATTGATATGGACTAGGTTATTCAAATATGTGAGGTTTGTTACGGTGCTCAAGAGGATGGTTTTCTCGGTTGGGTAGACGGGTAATAAATGGTACCACATCCATTTTGAAAATTGACAGTGACGGTTATCAAGAGAGTTCAGTTATCGCTCGTGAGTTTAAACGGGAGACCATATGCTTGGTCGGGTATTATTCCATATGTTTGGAATGTTTAGGCAGGTTAGAGCTTCTACACTTGGAGATATTGGTTTTAAAAGATGTTGGATAGAACGTGTTCGACTAGGCTCGGGTATCGGTTGATGAGTTTGGTTCAACGATTGTGCGGATCTTCTGGAGGAATCAATTAGGAATTTTCGAGTGGGTTAGAGGCGGATAATCTTGTAAGTCCTGTTGAGATTTCGGATATTGTTGAGAGTGTCGGAAACTCTTGGGAGTTTGTTAACCGAGGGAAGTGTCGAAGCTAGTGGGAGTTTGGCAACTAGTGGAAGTCTTGAGATGGTTGTGCGATTGATGGATCTCGAATTTCTACAGGTTTAGTGTGCGGATTCCGGCAACACTAGAGCATTCGGACCTTCGTTTTAACTCTCCAATGGCAAAGTAATTTGCGACTGACCGAATGTTATGAACCCGAGTCTTCTCAGAGAGCCGCACTTGTTATTTTGATTCGTACAGTGGGAGCGGGCTGAGTGGGAGAAGATGTGTTCATAGAAATCATAGCTATGTTTTGGGTCAGTGTACCAGCGAGAAAGCGAATGATGAAGAAGTAGATTTCAAGGTTGTGATTGCGTTCTCACTGATAAGCCTTGATGATGATCTATGCGTTGTTCTATCGGCGGTTTTCTGATTGCTGGGAAGGAAAATCGGATGGACAAAATTTCTGTACGGATGGTCGTTGACATGTCGGTGGCAGGATCAGACGTGGCTGTAATCGACGGGTTGAAGAGATAGGTGTCTCTTGATAGAATCCTGTGGTTGGAGTTTCGCACGCTTCAACGAATCTTCTTGGGCCTAGAAGATGATGGTGGTGGTTAGAGAGTGGTCCCAGTTTCATGATGTGAGTGTTCTGGTAGCTTTGTGTCGAAAGTCTTCCGACTCTGTGTGGTCGAGCGACGTGTCCCGAATGGCATTTCGGCGGTATGAAGTTTGAACGGGTGACATCGGTGAAGGGACGAGATTTGTGAAGGATTACTGATTGGGGTTAAATTAATCTTCAAGTGGGAGATTGTTGGGATATGAAGAGTAATTTAATATAGGAACAAGATCTTGGCCAAAATAAAAAGTGAAGGTTTAGGCCGTGAATTTTTTAAGTCGGCTTATATATTATTAAACTTGTTCCCTAAGTCAGGTTTAGCCAATAAATATTAATCCCTATGTATTTGTAATCCTTGAGCCCTAAAAGTAATATAAAGAAAAACTCTCTGGTTTGGCCCCGTGGACTAAACCAATCTCCAAGTTGGAGATTGGACATAACCACGTTAAATCCTTGTGTTCGTATTGTTCGTTTATCTTGTTTGCTTTGTTTAAATATCCGTTTATTGTTTGTGGGTGTAACGCATTTACACGAGCGTTTGTAGGGTTTGTTTTTTTGCTAACAACAGGTGTTGTTAGTTGGATGTTTCCGCTGCAAATTCCTAACATGATATGCCAATCGCGAAGCGATTGAATACTCTACCCGTTTATTATAGCTATAGTTATTTTACCGTCGAACTTATGTAAATATATATAGTTCTATTGGAGTATTACTTAATGACATCTAGAAAAAATAAGTTGAAGACACAATTGTATTTTCTTGGATTAAAACTTTCTAGATAAAAGTTCAACTTATTAAACAAACAAACCATACAATACATATAAGATGGTATGTTTCGTGTTTTATTTATCATAAAACTAACCTTGAGTTATCAAAAAGGTTTGTGGTGGAGACAATTTAAGTGAAACGACTAACTTATCCTTGTAAATGTCATAGAAAAACTCAAATATCATGATAACATGAGATATTGGTGATAAATACTTTATAATCTCATGATATGTTGATGATATACATTCTCAATTTATAAGGGATAATTTGCAAAAACTCTAATGTGTCTATAAACTTTCAAAATCTCTATCGTGCTTATTTAAATTCCGATTATTGCTAATTGTATATAATTGGATTGTTGTGTCATCCATACAAAGCAGCCACGTGTTATTCATACAAAGCCCCACGTCAAATAGTTACTTACACTTAATAATAAATCGAAAACTGTATACCCATAATACAAGTTTTGAAAGGTTGATATAGTTTTGTCATAGTTTATTACACAACCTTAATTAGTTGGTTTAACTTCTTTCAATTTGATACCATTCAATCCTTGTTTCTTTTTTGTAATTAAACATAATAACAGTGGCGGAGCCAGTAGGGGGGCAGGAGGGTGCTCAGCCCCCCCTAACCGTGATTGTGCATTCAGGTATTGTACTGTGTTTTATGAAGAAAATTTTGAGTTACAGTGAGAATTTTGTAAGTTGCAGGTGAGTTGGGTAATATGCAAGTCGAAGTGGACTAGTGGAGTAGATTTTGGGGAAAGAGATGACTTTTTGAGACTTTTTCATCAAGGTCCCTCAATGAATACTTGATATTTCAATCCAGCCCCTCAACTTAATAGTACGTTAATTGAACTCCATTCTTATTTCTTAAACATGTAAATTCATATAATATTTTTTGTTTTAAAAAAACACAAAAATATCAATATATTTTAGAGAAACCTCAAATTTAACGCATTGACTATTCAAATGATTGTTGGTAAGGGATCTCATAAAATTTAAAATTTCTGTTCCTAGACCAATTAAAGTAGAAAATGCGTTTAACTTTTTTTTTTTTTTTCTTTTGTCTAGTCTCTTCTATACAAAAATAATTTAAATTTCCTTTTCTGATATTCAATTTAAAAGTTGCGATATTCACGGGTCTTAGTTGTTTAGTTAACCTTTAAGTTCTTCTATAGTCAAAATTGATAGACTATTAAGATCAATATAGATTATAGAATTCCATATAGGTATCGATACATTTTTTTTTTCATATAACATAAATAATCATGTCTTTTTCATACATTATAAAACGGTAGTATGGTAATTTTTTTCTAGTGTTTTTATGGTGTACTTTATGCATGTATAACACAATTTATCTGCATTTTTGTTCATTAGGATATCTTTGAAAATTATTGTTAAAAACTTATGTGTTATAAGAAATATCAATGTTCAGTAGCTTCCGGCTTATGTGACTGTTATTTTACTATGGCATGCAATTTATATGGCTAATGTTTAAAAAAATTTCAAGCCCCCCTTAACTCTAAATCCTGGCTCCGCCCCTGCATAATAAAACCACTTATCTAAATATTTCAGCACATTCTATAGAGGAAACAGAGCATCTATGTGTTATTCAATCCTTGTTTCTTTTGTTGACGGGAGCTTGCAGTGAATTGAAAATCCTAAAGAGGTATCATCTTATTAACTATATGACAATGAATTATATATATAAATTTAATTTGGTAACTGGAAAAATTTCTAACTTTATTAATATTGAACGTTAATTCGAGGATAGCTGAAGGGTAGATATGGAGGTCATACATGTTCACAATGACAGGATTCTCAAATTACGAGGCTAACATAGAAAATCTAGTAAAGGGTCTTTCGCTGGAGGCTAATAATTGATATACCAACTATCTGGAAGTCTGGAACAGAGCAGTTTGAGTTGCTGAAACAAGTCATCATAAGAGCGGATGTTTTTTGAGCAATTGAATGCTAAAAGTAGGTTTACCTTTCAGGCATGCATGGGGGCTTGGAAACACAACTCTAAAGGACTATATCAAAGTTGTTCGAGAGGCTCAACCATTTGATGTTCCCTCGTGATAACATATATCCATTAGTCAAATTTTTTAGAGTTGAAAATAGTAGTGAAGTTGTTGATCCCAGGTTATACTATCAAGACAGAGCATGAGTATTCAAAGCTATAATCAAACTACCAAAGCATGAGTATTCAAAACAAAGATATCACAGGTTGATTGCGGAATTCCGCAAAAGGTGTAAATTGGCGGGAACACCTTTGTCCCGTGTGCCTTTGGCACCGGTCATTGTCCACCCCACAAGGATGACTCCGGGCAACTCCCCTGGCACAGTGGGGGCGTCCGGAGTTGAAATGAACCTTTATCTGCAAGTTCTCCCAGGGCCCTATGTGTTTTACAGGTGTGGGTACCTAACACGCTAAATGTTTACTCAGGGCAGGATTGAACCCCTGACCTCTAGAAAGCCAAGAGCTCAACCTACCACTGAGCCATTTAGTCGAGTGGTGATTGCGGAATTGATTAAGCTAGCCAAAGCTATAATCAAGCCAACCTTGAAATTACAAGATATCACTCTTGCTCACTGACACTTCACTTGACTAAAACATTGAAAACTATCTAACACTTGCTCACACAATTGTAATTAGACAAACTTATCACACAAAGTGGCGCATTCAATCGTTAACCTTCTAAGGTACAAATAATGTCAATATATACAACCAATGAGAACGGTATACTCGTTCCACAATAATATGTGTAATATCATGGCCACGTGTCGATCTTTAAGCGGGTGATTTCTCTAAAAATGGCTAGAGAAATATTATGTGGTTCCCAAAACTCATGCACACATTCCTAGCTTGTGATTTAACTCAACCAACCACGTTACAGGAAGTGAAATCACACTTTGGATCAAGTAAGTTAGCAAAGATAGACACACGAGTAATTTAGCGAGATAAGAATCAGTTAGCAGAACTCCTGTAAAAGTCTGCAGCTTGTGTGCTTTTGTCGTTGATTTGTAATTTGTAATTCGTTGGAGAAGTTAGCTCTCTCAATTAGCAAGACTTGGTCGCTGTATATTGTGTTGGTATTTGAATGATTTTATCAAATATGTGTCTGTAAATGTGTGAGCCTTTGGGAACGCACACATCGACATTGAGATATTGCTTATTTGCCTAAAGTTATTAATTATAAAGTTAAATGTTAAAAATTAATAATTAAGTAACTAGAGGGATACACCTTTATAGATTAGGGTTAGGGTTAACCTTACAAATTAAAAAAACACAAAAATCCTATTTCTCTCTTTCTTGTTTTTACGTCAAAAACAAAAGACCAAAAAGGGTGTTGGTTGGTTTTGGTTTTATACGGCAAACAAGGAGGCAAAACAAGAGTTGTGTAGTATTGTGAACGGGCAAGTACTAGCATACGAGCATATTGATAAAGACGGTGTCGTGTACGTGACCAAAGAAAAATCTTACACTTAGATCTAAAGGCTTTCTAGCAAACAATTCAAGGCAATAAGGTATTACTTAATCAGATTTAATTATTCCTATGTGATCCTGTTTCCCGCTGCATGTATTGTTTGACAATTTGATCAGTGTTGTTTACCTATAGTGGTATCAGAGCAAAACATAGGTTAATTTTTATTTTGGATTCAAAACATCAAAAATTGTGGGGGGATTAAGGGTTGTTTTAGTTTCGTGGTCGACGAACATGGGAAAATAAGCAAAGAAAAAAAAATCTAGTTCTATTATATAATTATTATCATCGATACCTGTCTCGTCCTTTAAAGTCAGCAAGTGGCAACCAGCAAGAGTTGAGTTGTTAATAAAATATATAATACATAAGGAAATCTTTTTTGTTTTGGTTGTTTATGCGTACGGATGTATGACATAAGGCGACGAACATGAATTTTTTTTTTTTTAATTCTCGGGTACATAAATAAAATAAAGGTTTTGTTAAAATTGTTAAAAACTAATTGGTTAAAAGTTAAAGATAATTAGTTTAAACCTTTATGTTTATAAAAATTAAGGAGTTAATTTGAAACCAATCTACCTTGCAATATTTGATGTTTATAATTGTTACCTTTTTGCCATATTTAATTTTTATGCAAATTATGTTTGTAAAGTTACATGCATAACTTTATGGACATAATTAGATATATTGATATTGTTTAATAAAAATTAAAACTGAATTATTGACATAATATTAATTGTTAATTGATTATGTGCGACACCTAGAGATTTTGGAATAATAAAAAAAAGGTTATGTGTGATTTATTTGATATATGAATTGTTCACATATTGATAGCTTACGCAATCCAAACTTGTTTATTTGAACGGATGTATGTAATCCGTTTCCTTAGAAACGGGAGTTATTCAATATGTGAACAATGACCATAGAGACTTTTTTGTTTTAGGGCTCACCCAATTTGTTGCGTAGATTAATTCTTTATTTCATGTTATTATTTTTGTCAAATGTTTTTTTGAAAGAAATAAATTTTAATGTGACTAAAGAATTATGTAACGGATTTAATAAAACGTGTGATTGGTAATTCATAATTAAATGCACATCCTCAGTGTATAATTCCCAACTAGGCTCACCTACATAAAGGACGATGTCTAGAGAAGTTATGTGGATGTATTCTACTCCAAATGAGGTCAGGTTTTAAGTGATGCTTTGACGTCCCCTACCCTCACATGCTTTCATGGTCGTACCTTTTGTAGAGCTACCGAAAGGGTTTTATGATGACGATGGTACATTTGATTATTATATACACTTGGTGTATAGGAATTAGGCAATCATAGGAACACGTTTAAAAACCAGAAATAAAAACGTTTTGTTAAAAACACCAAAATTATGTAACGAAGTTGTATGCATGCCTTTTCGTACATAAATATTTTGTCACCCATGGAATTAAGTCATATTGCTATCCATATTGCTTAGACAACTTGTACTTGCTCGTCATTCTGCGTGAGACGTGGGTGAAGGGTATCCAAGGTGGATTACCATTCATCGTGAGACGGTGGTGGACTATCTGCAGTCTTCAGTTGGACGACTTAAATCGGGTTATGCAGTGAGACTGTAAACGCCGATGGCAATAACATGCGACGAAACATGATTAATGTCACGATCACCATTTTTGATGCTTGATCGAGCTATGACATCAAGTCCCATATTCTAGGAATTGCATTGGTAAATGCAATTACTGAACGTTGAGTATCATTTAGTTCCTAGCAGATCAACTGATGGAACGGTGATATGTCATTTGGATCCTAGACTTAACGGAAAGTAAACCATGGGTTTTACATTTCTGTTAAGAAATTTTATGTCGAAAGTACTAACAAGAACTTTCTTTATGTTTTGTAGAAATGGCACAAAAATCTACTACCGATGAGATTTTAAATGAAACTAAAACAGCGTTAAGAAGCAATAAGCTTTCTGGACCAAACTTTAACGATTGGTATCGATCACTGAGAATTGTTCTAAGAGTGATGGAGAGACTTGATATCGTTACTACACCTATGATCGATGAGCCAAATGCCACTGCTTCTCAAGCAGAGCGTGATCAGTATAAGGCAACTTATAAGGTTCACAATGAAGTTGCTTGTCTCATGCTAAGCAGTATGACTCATGAGTTATGTAAGCAATTTGAGAATAAATGGCCCGATCAGATGATCACTGAGCTGAGTGCATTGTATGAGAAACAAGCCGGCCTTGAGCTAAATGACTTGATTCGAGATGTACATGCATGTAAACATGTATCTGGAACACCAGTGGGGACTCATGTTCTAGTCATGAAAAGCTTGTTTGATCGCTTGGATAGAATGCAATACTCATATCATGACCCTGTGGCTGTAAGCATTGTCCTCAATTCTCTTTCACTGGAGTTTGATGAGTTTACACGCAGCTATAATATGCAGGGTATGAAAAAGTCAATTAACGAACTCCATGCTATGCTAGTGGAATTCGAAAAGAGCATTTCCAAGAATAAGGTGAAAGACAACCAAATCCTTGCGATTGGTGGTGGTCAGGCCCAGAAAAAGAAGAAAAAGCAACCGCTACAAGCCAAGGGCAAAGTTGCAAAGCCTGGTAAAAATAAGCAAGCTATTGTTTATTCTTCCAAGCCTAAGCAAAACCCTCCAGCTAAAAAGGTGCAGGTCTCTAAAGATGATGGGTGTCACCATTGTGGTCAGATTGGACACTGGAAGAGGAATTGTCCTAAGTATTTATCCGAGGTGCAAGAGAAGAAGAGAGTCGGCAATGCCGGATCTTCAGGTATCTTGACTATCGAATTATTTTCTTTCTCTAAAACAAATACTTGGGTATATGACACTGGTTGTGGTACTCATATTTGTAACACCTTGCAGGGGTTTAGAGCAAAGAAGAAGCTGAAGAATGGATCCTTGTATGTGTACGTCGGTAACGGCATACGTGAAGCAGTGGAAGCCATTGGAAGTTATGACTTACATTTACCCTCGGGCATAATTCTTGTATTAGACAATTGTCATTATGTTCCTTCTATTGTTAGGGGAATTATTTCAGTTTCAGTATTGAAAGATTGTGGTTTTAAGAATACATTTACAGATTTCGGTATTTCAGTTTCAAAGAATAATGTTCATTATTTTAATAGTATTGCTATTAATGGAATTTTTGAAATTGATTTGCATGATCGTCTTTCATATACTAATAATTCAATGTATAATATAAGCACTAAACGAGCCAAGTCTTACTTGGACTCATCCTACCTATGGCATTGTCGTCTTGCACACATAGGCAAACACCGTATCGAAAGGCTTCAACGTGAAGGGCTTTTGAAATCAAGTGATGATTCATTTGATAAGTGTGAGTCTTGTGTATCGGGCAAAATGGCAAGGAAACCCTTCTCTCATGAAAATCAAAGGGCGACCGACCTACTAGGAATCATATATAGTGATGTATGTGGTCCCTTTAGGCATATGTCTAGGAAAGGAGCTAACTACTTCGTAACATTTACAGATGATTTCAACCGTTATGGTTATGTTTATTTACTTAAACATAAACATGAGGTGTTTGAAACATTCAAAGTGTTTCAAAACGAGGTAGAAAATCAACTCGGAAAAACCATCAAGATTCTCCGATCGGATCGAGGTGGTGAATACTTAAGCCTAGAGTTTAAGGATCATCTAAAAGCGCGTGGAATTGTCCAACAGCTTACTCCTCCCTATACACCACAACATAATGGTGTATTGGAAAGGAGAAATCGAACCTTGCTTGACATGGTACGATCTATGATGAACCTTACAACTTTACCATTATCTTTTTGGGACTACGCCTTAGAGACTGCTGTACGCATTCTCAACATGGTTCCCACTAAGAAGGTTGATAAGACACCATATGAAATATGACATGGGAAAGCTCCTAATCTGTCTTACTTAAAGGTCTGGGGATGTGAGGCACTCGTTAAACGCGATGCGCCTGACAAACTCGAACAAAGATCTATTAAGTGTATTTTCGTAGGATACCCAACGGAAACGATGAGTTACTACTTCTATAATCCTTCTAAAAATACTGTGAAAATTGCTCGGTATGCTGAGTTTTTCGAAACCGGGCTTATCGGTGATGGAAACAGTGGGAGGGTTGTGGAACTTGACGAGGTTCAAGAGGAAGATACATCACCTTCTACTCATACTGGCAATCAACAATTTGGGGGGAGTAGAATTGAGCCTCAAGTCATGCCTAAATCTGATCCTCAAGTTGTGATTGAGCCTCATGATATGCCTCAGTCTCAAGCTCAAATTGCTGATGTTCCAATTCGTAGGTCCGAAAGGACGGTACGTGCACCTAATAGATTGAACTTAAATGTTAATCTAGAGGATGATGGCATATCCGGGATTCTTGATGAACCTCGAACCTTGAAAGCTGCATTATCAGGTCCTAATGCTGAAAAATGACTTCAAGCTGCAAATATGGAGATGCAATCCATGAAAGACAACGAAGTTTGGGATTTGGTGGATAAACCACAAAATGCTAAAACTGTCGATTGCAAATGGCTCTTTAAAATAAAGACCGACATGGATGGAAACATACACATCTATAAAGCTCGTCTCGTGGCAAAAGGATTTACTCAAGTTTATGGTATAGACTATGAAGAAACCTTTTCCCCAGTGGCAGATATTAGGGCTATTAGAATTCTCTTAGCCATAGCGGCGTTCTATGACTATGAGATATGGCAAATAGATGTCAAGACAGCTTTCCTGAATGGTTATCTAGACGAAGACGTCTATATGAATCAGCCAGAAGGTTTTATTGATCCATTACATCCCAACAAAGTGTGCAAGCTTAAAAAATCCATTTATGGACTTAAGCAAGCATCACGGAGTTGGAATAAAATATTTGATGAAGAAATCAAAAAGTTTGGTTTCGTTCAGAATCTTGATGAGCCATGTGTATATCAAAAAGCCAGTGGGAGTAATGTTACTTTCCTAGTCTTATATGTAGATGACATATTGCTAATGGGAAACAACATTCCAATGCTTGAAGATGTAAAATCTTATCTTGGAAAATGTTTTGCCATGAAAGACTTAGGAGAGGCAACATTTATTTTGGGAATCAAGATTTCAAGAGATAGATCTAAGCGGTTGATAGAGTTAAGTCAGAATGCTTACATTGATAAAATACTGAAGCGTTTTAGTATGGAAAATTCTAAGCGTGGGTATTTACCAATGCAAGATGGACTTAAACTTAGCATCAAGGATTGTGTTTCTACACCTCAAGAGGTGGAACGTATGCAAAGGATACCTTATGCTTCGGCAATAGGGTCTATTATGTATGCGGTAAGATGCACAAGACCTGATGTTGCTTTTGCTCAAAACGTTGTTAGCAGATTTCAACAGAATCCAGGCGAAAGACACTGGATTGCTGTAAAGAACATACTGAAGTACCTTAGGGCTACTAAAGATATGGTTCTAGTGTATGGTGGAAATCCTGAGGTTGAACTAAAAGTTACTGGTTATTGTGATGCCGGATTTCAAACTGACCATGATGACACAAAATCTCAAACTGGATATGTGTTCACCATGAATGGAGGAGCTGTTGTTTGGAAAAGCAAGAAGCAACTGCGACAGAATCAGAGTACATAGCAGCTGCTGAAGCTGCAATGGAAGCTGTTTGGATCCGAAAATTTATTTCTGGACTTGGTGTTGTTCCCACAGCCAAGTCTCCTATGGATATGTATTGTGACAACACTGGTGCAATTATCATAGCCAACGAACCTGGTGTTCAGAAAGGAGCTAGACACTTTCAGAGGAAATTTCACTATGTTCGTGAGCAAGTAAATCAAGGTGAAATTCAAGTACTCAAAGTTCACACGGATGATAACTTAGCAGATCCCTTTACGAAGGCTTTGCCAAAGACGAAGCTAACTCACTTAATTGAGGGCATAGGACTTCGTTTGTCTAGTAATCGCATGTAAATCCGTGGATTTAGTATTTGGATATATGGATGTAATAAACAATGTATTTATTAATGAAATTTTTATTGTGAAATTTTATTTTCAGAAATCCTATTTTTTCATGTTTTATCCTTGAATAATGTTGTGTAATATTATTCTAAATATCCGTTGTCAGTTGATCATATGGGAATATAAATTAAATTAAGACAATATCTGAGTGTTTAGTCAGCTTGGCTCACTAACTCACATAATATTCATTCTGATGCATATTGGATTATCCCACATGAATTATTACTTATGGATCTTTGTCATTAAGTATAATTCTTAAAGTTTGTTGTCCTTAGACTTGAGATGCAAGTTGTTACTCATGTACGTAGTACATTATTTGATCATAGTCAATACTATTCCTGGATAAGGGTGGAAAAAAAGGCTATTTTTGGTAATGTTGCGAAATACGATGACTGCCAGTTGTATTCAATAAAGGATTTGTTCCTTCAGTGAAAAACTGAAGTTAGATACTTACTGGGCCACTCATGAATACTTAAGATGTTTGTCTGGCCAGACCCTAATAAGTCTAGAACTGTCTCGACTGTATTCGGTAATCTTAAGTAATTCGCGAAATGAGAAACATAAGTTAAAATGGAATGACTTTGATCCATCTCCAAGTTTTAACTAGAGTATCTGTAACAAAAGGATATAAACTGAACATAGACTCACAGTGACTTTGGTGAAACTCCACTCGTGCATTTATGGGAGCATTGATATGTTGCTAGACATTAATCAATGTTATCATATTTGTTTGAAAATTATTCAAAAGTGGGAGCTGTTGGTATTTGAATGATTTTATCAAATATGTGTCTGTAAATGTGTGAGCCTTTGGGAACGCACACATCGACATTGAGATATTGCTTATTTGCCTAAAGTTATTAATTATTAAGTTAAATGTTAAAAATTAATAATTAAGTAACTAGAGGGATTATTGTATAAATTATAAACTTGGGGACCAAGTTTTACCTATCTATAAATACACCTTTATAGATTAGGGTTAGGGTTAACCTTACAAATTAAAAAAAAACACAAAAATCCTATTTCTCTCTTTCTTGTTTTTACGTCAAAAACAAAAGGCCAAAAAGGGTGTTGGTTGGTTTTGGTTTTATACGGCAAACAAGGAGGCAAAACAAGAGTTGTGTAGTATTGTGAACGGGCAAGTACTAGCATACGAGCATATTGATAAAGACGGTGTCGTGTACGTGACCAAAGAAATATCTTACACTTAGATCTAAAGGCTTTCTAGCAAACAATTCAAGGCAATAAGGTATTACTTAATCAGATTTAATTATTCCTATGTGATCCTGTTTTCCGCTGTATGTATTGTTTGACAATTTGATCAGTGTTGTTTACCTATATATTGAGACATACATTTTACAGAGTACTTACTCTAGAACTCTATGAATCTATAGAAGTAGTGCTTGTCACATCATTTCTAGTAACTGAACTATTAGTGAGATAAGGACTCACCTAACTATATAGGCTTAACCCAAAACTATCAAATATAATAGTAAACCAATCATCAAATTATATAGCTTTTTACTATTATTATCACCTATTATAAGTTACTAACCATTTATAAATAGAAAGTTTGTTTTATTCCAAAATTAACTTTATATGATATATTTAAGACAAAATTGCGTGGATCGTCTCTGTGGTTTACACAAAATAACACTCTCAGTCCTTGTGGATTTTTTTTTTGACCTAAGGCATCCCTAAACTTGCAATTTGTTGTGTGGGGAGTCCTTCTTTCTAACGATTGTTAGTTTAGTCCGTTAAAGGACTTTGAATGTAATAATTTTAATAGCAGAGGCTATTAGTGTAATTTTTATTTTTTAATCATAATAATTATTTAATGCCTTTTTAGTAATTAAGCAAGTTGTTTTTAATAAACTTTTCAAGTTAATTTAACTATTTTAATTTTTTTTTTTAATATTTATTTTTTTGTGACAATTGAAATGATCAACTTTTGTATTCTAGTTTCGATTTCACATATCTTGTGTCTGTTTTCACTTTTTAGTATGGGTGTTCAAAAGTATCCATATCCGTATCCGTAATCCGATCCGAAAATATCCGAAATTTCAGATATTCGAAATTTCGGATATCCGAATTTTCGGATTCGGATAACGTATTTCAAAATTTTCGGATATTTCGGATATCCTATATCTGAAATTTTCAGAACTTTTTTAATTTTTCCCATTTTAATAGGTAACTTTGCCGTCGTAGTATACAAATTAATTGCAATAACATCAAGAAATGATTAAAATACTTTCTAAATGGAAGAATTGTAGAGTATTTTGGTTAATAGTACCTACTTAGCATCCGAATATATAGCGAATCTCGATTTAAAAGCTTGAAAGTAATAAATTTCGGATATTCGGATATCTGAGTTGGGATATCTGAAAATTTCGGATATCCGAAATTTCAGATTCGGATTCGGATTCGAAACTAGAATAAACAAGTTGATCATTTAAATTGTCACAAAACATAAATATTAAAAAAATCAATTAAAATAGTTAAATTAACTTGAAAAGTTTATTAAAAACAACTTACTTAAATTCAACTAAAAAAGCATTAGATAATTATTATGATTAAAAAATAAAACTACACTAATAGCCTCCACCATTAAAATTATTACATTCAAAGTCCTTTAACGGACTAAACTAACAATCGTTAGACAGAAGGACTCCCCACGCAACAAATTGCAAGTTTAGGGATGCCCTAGGTAAAAAAAAAACCACATGGACCGGGAGTGTTATTTTGTACAAACCACAGGGACGATCCACGCAATTTTGTCTATATTTAATTACTTATCAAATAAATTATAACCAACAAAGTCAATATAGAGTAGTGATAAATAGGTGGGTGTCTAGTGGCGATTCCAAGATTGAATATCATGTGTGTCCAATTTAATCGATGCGATAAAATAAGTGGGTAAGACATGTTTCCTTGACGAGTTGTGTAATTGGTAGGGTCGGGTCGTGTTTTACATAACATCATATATATTAAAAAAATTAAAACTTAATATAATTGTTCGCGACGAGTATTCAAACCATGAAAAGTATCAATAATGGAATCGTTGCTAATACCATTCAACACACTTTTCTCAATATATGACACTAGCTAGACAATCATTCATAAACTCATCACTCATTCAATTCCACAAATCAGTCTTTATCAACTTCATTGTTGAAAATGCACGCTACACGGTGGATGTTGCAATAGGAAAAATGATCAATTAATGTTAATTTCACGAGAAGATATACCTTTGGATACAATATATATTTGCTAGTTTTGACCATCATCTTTAGAAGATCTCCAATACTCTTCAACTCACTAAACATATCATTTTTACGAACATCCATGGTATAATTTTCTACTTGTGATTTAGGTGCACGACATTCAGAATTTGGAAACTTCATAAAATTTTGTCATTTTCACCGATTCATCCACTTTGAATGTTTCAAAAGATTTCTGTGAGCACAAAGAAGTATCACAAATAAGCAACACCAATTCATCCATTTTAAATAGTTTGCGGAAGTGTAAAATATTAAAGACAATTAGCCAAGTCTCATTCACTAATGTTAGTTTGTAAAATCAGTAGAAGACCTTGAAATGTTCTCCAAATCAACTTTTTATAAACTTCAAAATGTTACTAAATAAAGGATAGATTGTAAATTGTTTAAAACCCACCAAAAAGCAAGTAACACTAATGCAAAAAAGGACTACTCAAGGCAGTGAAAATAGTTACTTAAGGCGGTGAATCGACCGCCATTAATGCAAAAAAGGACTATTTAAGGCAGTGAAAATAGTTACTTAAGGCGGTGAATCGACCACCATTAATGTGAGCGATGTAAAAATTGGGATCCACTTTTAAGGCAATTAAATGACCGCTTTATAAAATCTTGTGTTAAGGTGGTGGAACAATTATTAAGGTGATGTGTTTTGGTTTCGGCAACAATGGAAAAGATATATTAATAAAAAAATTAATAATTATTATTTCTATATTTTCATATATTTGCAAATAGCAAAAATGCAAAATATTTCTTATACACTTTCCAAAGAACAATTTTATCACTATAAAAATAAATTAACAACAAATACGATATTAATACAAACGAATAAATCATCCATAAATTATATTTATAAATTGCGGTACATAACCCCATAGCTTATTTGCAAGACATAGTTGAGAGAACATGAAAAAAAAGTTACATCTTAAAGTCATTACATCAGGATGAAAACCCACAAATTAAATAAATTTAGACTGAACAATAGAAGAAATTGAGAGTTTAAATTAAAGATCATTTTTATGGAAAAAAGATACCCATTCAATCTCTGTATCTCCACTTTCACTTCATCCACAACCATTGTTCTCATCACTTTTTGTCCATCGACACACCTTCTTTAAGTTGTCATCGCCGCACTAATCTTTGAATGTGAAATTAGGCTTTTATGTAGAAAACCTAAAGAATAATGGGGGGAGCGGGAAAAATGAAATGAGAAAATTTTATAGATTAAATAAGAACAATAAAATCTTTACACTTAACAAAAATAGATCAAATACATGGATGTTTCTGTTCAGATCTGTTGCTTGTATCTCCGATTTATCCACATCCCATATGTCGATGTTGTTAGCTGCTAGAGTTGGTGGTGGTGACTCCGGTAGATTTGAGGAGGAGGGAAAATAACTTGCAAGTCTCGAAGGGTGAATGACTTTGGAAAAGTGAAAAAGTGAAGAGTTGGATTTGTTCTTTGAGTAAATACAGGTAAATATTGAATTTAATGCACCACCTACTTATTAGTTAAACTAGATTAAAACCCGCGAGATTCGCGGATTTTAACAGTAAATTTTACTGCAATTGCATTTTTAGTTAATGCGTATATAATATAAAATTCGGTGGATGTCTATTACAAATTTATTGTGACACCCACCAAATTAAGACTTTAATTAGTGCTAAAACTAATTGTAATTACGTGTATTTAGTTTTATTATAGGCTAAATATATGTGACATTTTGTGTAATTACATACACGCGTATGCGATTTGCTTAAATCGTACACAGATGAACCAGACGAGGTCCGACATTATTTAATATGGACATTGGTGACAAAATTTACAAACAATGTGGAATGATCAAAACAAACATTGTCTACTATAATATATTACGATAATATATTACATAAATTTACGTATTTGTTTATAACATATTCTATGCGATGAAACTGCGTTAAACACACCCCAACAAACGTATAATAACCAAATTATATTTTTATAATTTTATAACTTGAGATAAAGTATTTTGGTAAGATACTTCGGTTAAAAATATTTCGGATATACTTTAACATATTTATAAATCTTAAAAAGATTTCTCGATTAAACGACTACGGGATTTAACCGACTACGAGTCGTGACCCAAATTTGGAAACACAAACACACGAGCCCGAGACCCAAAGGGGTCGGACCAAACCCGCGGATCCAACCCCAAACCGACCCATGACTCACTCCCTTAAAAACCCTTTTATTCCTTTCATTTCTCATTTCACCAACAAAATCTTACCCAACTCTCTCTCTTTTCCCTCAAATCGCAGCCCCGATTTCGTCCAAAAACGTCACCAAAAACTCATCATCTTGCGGAGTTGATTCAAGAAAAAACGATCACCATCTCAAGCTCTCCATCTTCATCTTCTCCATTTTCGATTTCGTGGTAAGAAACTTTAAAACTCTTTTAAAATTACTTGAAAAGCTGTTATTTACATGTTATCACGTTTACTCAACGAAGATTTGTCCAAAATCCGACTTAAAATGAGTTTTAAAAACCAAATTGCACAAACAGCTCCGTCTGCGAGTTGAGATACGTCTCAATCCGCAGATCATACTGCGAGTCGAGATTCACCCACTAAAACTGGACTCGCGAAGTCAAACTGCGAATCGAACTGACTTGCGAGTTGAACTGCGAACCGACCTGTCCTGCGAGTCGAGACCTGTGAGTCGAGACTTGCGAACCCACTATGTCTTGCGAGCCCAATCTCAGTTCGCATCGCGAACTCAGTCCGCACCACAATTTCAGTCCGCGGCCAACCTTGGTCAATTTTTCCGATTTTGAATTTCTGATGCATTTTTACCAAAGCAATGTATAGAAATAAAAATTTTTCGCGCTGACCTGGCAGCTCGATCCCAGCCAGGGGCTCTGCCCCTTGGACCCCGCCAGGGGTTGCCACCCCTTGGACCCCGCTACCAAGGGCGCTGCCCCCGGACCCCCGTACGATATTTTCACACTTGGACATAAATGACAAACATACTGGAAATACTTTTATAAGGATACAATAAAACAAACATGATAACAACACTTAGAAATTATTACAAACCGTCACCAACGGGCCATACTTGTTTTCAAACTACAAACGAAATACTGAACAAACACTTGGACATTTCCTAGTTGAGTGGACAACTAGCATGGGTGACCTTTTAAGACACCAATTTTTCTTGTTACTTACAACCTTGTGCGTTTCGGACGCCAGAAGGTTGCAGGGTTCTGAGAACCGATATACGGAATTACATCCGACACGCCTACGGACTTACATCCACTTTACTTGGTTGATTTCATACACCTACTTGCTAGACTCAGGTGAGTCTTACAGCCCCACTTTTTACTGTTTTCTACTTTGGGGTGAGATACTTTGCTTACTGTTTTACGCACGAACACAAGTACTGGACTACCTATACTACTTTTTACATACATTGCATGAGTATTTTCTTATCCACTGAAAGCCTCCTATCGTAAGTTGTTAGTTATGGACTTAAGCGCGAGTACTAGTAGATGGATCCATTTGGGACTGACAATCCCTGCCTGGGGTAGTAGCGCTACCACGGATTTCACCGTAGAAACAGGCATATTAGTATTTGTTACATATGGGTGTCAGGATAGCACTCACGGGGGTACATTATATGATACTTGATTGAATCATACTTACACACTGTTAAGCTTCAACTTATGAGCTCATGGCAACTGTGCTGACTTACAGATTTACTTATCTACTTACTTTGCTTGATAGCAATACTGGTACATACTTGTGGTTCATAATGATTACTTATTACTAAACCTGTAAGATTCACTAACCTTTTTGGTTGACACTTTTAAGCTTTGTATCTCAGGTACACAGACGGAGTAAGATTACCCTGGACACTAGCTAGAGTCGCATGATTTCCTACATTGTATTTAACGAAGATTCTTAGCATTATCTTTTGTATATCATGATTATGTAATAGAATCTCCCGCTACACGCGTGGACTCTAGGGAACTACATTTTTGTAACCGAAAACATTATATTTTCAAACATTTTATATATGGAAATGTAACTATTTTTAAACGTCCCATTTAGAGGTCGTTTGCTGTATACTTTGGTGCTTAGATTCTTGATTAGTAGCACCCCAAAGCTTGCTTCCGCTAAACAGTGAATTTCCTATTCATTCAGAGTTTAGTAGGTACTATAAAACTTATTTTCCAGAGTATCCATCTAACATTTGGAAGAATTAATCTTGGTGGCGAGCAACCTAGAGTGCGCTAAGAGCACGTAGCTGGGAGATATCTCACATGGTATATCATAGACTTGGTATTTATATAAATACCAAAAGCTATGTCGGGGTTAACGATAGAGTTGTTGATATCATCATATGGAATAATTGAAGAGAAAATTTTTGTATTGGTCGGTCAACGCACAACTTTACCCTCCATGGTCTGTGTCAGAATTTTTATCCTTGACAATAGACACCGACCCACGGGATAAAAACAGCGGGACCGCGGAAAAAGAAAGCCAATAAAATTACACTAAAATTACATCACGTGCGCGGGTCAACCAAAAATCCCGCAGTCTTCTTAAAAACCAAATACCCGTCGTATTTATAATGATCCCGTGGTTTTCTTGAAATTTCCGCGGGTATTTCAAGTTTTCGAGTTAAAGTGTTTTGTTTTCGATTTCAAGCGAGAAAAAGTTGTTTCGTCTTCTTTGTCTGAATTCTGACATGTACATGCGATATGATTCCGGTGACTTGATCTTTCATAAATATGGCAAGAAGCTGGCAACTCGGTTTGTTGTCGTTTGAAATTTAAAGGTATATTGGTTTTAGTTGGTGGTGGTTTCCGGCAGGCAACTCACAAAGTATACCAATTTTCTCAAAATCTTCGTCAGACATGTGAAACTCCGCTCAGGTGTTGAAGCTCATGTGATTTTCTGCTACTCGTTGATATTTTATTTGTATGACGAAAATTAATTATTTCTAATTTTTTCACCTCTTTATGTAAGCATATTGAATGAGCCTCTATAATGAGCAATAAAACGTTCTTGGTTTCATTCTATGTGTAATGTGTTATACAATGCACTGGATATTATATTCGATTTTAGCTCATCAAATCATTGAGGTATTTTCCTATTAGTGTGACAGAGTGATCTTATTCATATTTATGCACATGTTATGAAAATGCAATGAAATTATATAAAATTTCTTCGCATGCAATTGTATTAAATTTACCTGTTGATGTAACAAAATTTCAAGTATCCAGCGGGATTTTCTAAAATACAGCGGCTATTTTGTTTTTAAAAAGACTGTCAGATTGTTGGTTGACCTGCGGATATTATGTTGACCGTGGGATTTTTGGTACACGTGGTGATACACAATATTATCTTATTTTATTTATTATATTAGATAATAGATAGAAGATTATCTAAAATATATGAAATCGTTTTGTAAATAAGTTTGAAATTTTTGAATAATAGCGATAAAAATTAGTTACATAATGCGAAACTTAGTGTTTGACTAATAATATTTACTCCTAATAATTTTTAATTCATATCCTGGCATAAATTTTGAAATTAGTTTAGCATAGAAGTGACCTAATAACTTTTATGAATGATGCACATGGTGTCTTTTAGATATTCTATTATTAGTATGGTCAATTTTAATATGTTATGGATTCTGATTCATATGCATAAATGTTGTATACGTGATTTTTTAAGATAGATATACGTATATTCTACCTTACGATGTTTGAGTATTTTAGTATATGTAAAATGATAATGATAATAATAATAAATAAAAAGTATATGCCAATGAACAAATAAAATGGTTGTTGTGATTGAGTTTAATAAAGGCGGTTTATATTTGTTATATGACTTTAGCTATAAATAACAAACGTAATATGTAATTAGCTATATAATATAAAGGGTTAATGTGATAGAATTAGAAATGATAAAGGACTTAAAAGAAACATTTCATTAAGGGTAATTAAGTCTTTCCATACAAGGGGTTAGAGACATATGATGTCATTAAAAAGATTAAGGGTGAGATTAATTAAGTTGTTATCCCATCTAATGGTCACCTTTAATTCAAGGTTTAGGTTTTTCTTTTAAATAATAATAAAATAATATAGAAGATAGATTAAATTGGTCATTTTGAAAAGCACATGGTTTTTAAGTCGGTGCAGAAAAAACCGATCTAAATAATTGATTTATTTAAGGCGGTGTATTATGTCCGAAGTAATTAAATATTAACATGTGAAGTGGTTCATTATAACCTTCTGTAAGTTTTCTTTAAAAACCGCTGCAAATAAAATCTTTGGATCCAACTTTTGGACTCTAAAGCGGTTCTAGCTTCGCTTTAAAACCGCTTTAATGGGCGCCTTAAAAGGTCATTTGTGTAGTAGTAACTTTAGAATTAAAGAATTCCTATTTTAGGTTCTTGAAAGACTAAGGGCAAACATAATCTAATTGTTTGTACGTGTAGGCTACACGTACAAACAATTAGATTATGTTTGCCTTTTACTTTATATTATAAATTATAAATATAAATATAAATTATAAATATAAATTATAATACACATGTGTATGTTATAATTAGTTAAACATTGTTACATGCTCATGTTGATTCAATAAAAACCTTAAGTCTTCAATCATTCAACTGTGATTTTTGTACTTTCATTCCATTCAATATAATTGAGTTTCATACTTTCATTCAATAAAAAGGAAAGAAGTTTTGAGTTCTTTTTATCGAGATCAAGACTGCAGGAGAGGATGCGAATTCTAAATTTGAAAACTACCTGCGAAATTAGAATTTGGGGAACTCGTATAAGTTGAAATATATTCAGGTTAGTACTCGTATGATTTAGTCACTTGGGCTTTTTTCTATTATTTAGTGATTATGAGCTTTGTAATACCTAAACTAAAAAACTAATCTCTTATAGGCTTTAGTAATTAGTGATTATATTTAAATTATAATTTGAGTCCATCTATATATATTAACATCATTTTTAGCATGAGTCCATCGTATATTTAATACATGCTATATTGAAAATTTTGAGATGCGAAGTGGATCCTTGGACCTACGTTACATGTGAGTAAATATCCCCATGTGGAGTTTTGGATGTCTAAACATGATAGGGAGTTGATATATACAACAAACAAATTAACTCATACACCAAACTATACAATCGTCAAAACACACGGTACAAACACATTGAAACATAAATTTGGTGTATGAATCAAATTTTATGTTGTATTTATCACTCCCCAACATGATATATTTGTTTGGCCCAAGTTTACACCATAGTAGATATATACTCCCTCCGTCCCAAATCTATTGTCCCCTTGTTGACTTTGGAGTCTTTCTCTTCCAACTTTGACCTTCAATATTTTTGTTTGTGTTATATAATATTTGATGCAAAATATATGAATTGATTGGATTTTGAATGTATTTTCATTGGTATAATTTGCATCAAGTATTATATAACACAAACAAAAATATTGAGGGTCAAAGTTGGAAGAGAAAGACTCCAAAGTCAACAAGGGGACAATAGATTTGGGACGGAGGGAGTATATTTTTAATACTTTCTAGTTTCACTTTAGTGTATTTTATCTTTTCTAAAACTATATACTAATCACTAAAAAAAAGTTACGCAATAGTTATAAATATAGATTAATCTGTTTTCAAGATGGATAATATAGTTAAACGAATAATATTTTATATTTATAACTAATTATACCTTTACGTGTTAAATTTAGTTTTTATATTATTTTCATGATATATTTATGAAGTAAAAATTTATTTATATATTTTACACAAAATGAAAATATAAATTTTACAAATAGCAATATAAGAAGTCTACGTTACACAATATAAGTAGATATAATCAACAAATCAATAACTGAAAATAAAAATGATATTTATTTGAATATCCATACATTTAAAATACACTTAGTTATTTTTTATTCAAATTTCAATTTAAGTAAACGTATAATTTTATATAAAATATCTCACCCTGACAAAAGTTGATCAATAGATTGGATGACAAAACCTGTTGCATATGAAGTAGATAACCACCCGTATTTAAAAAAACTAAATAATCAAATAATTTTTTTCTCAAAAACAACACAATTTCAATTCACTTTCTTGTCTCTTTCTTTAAATTTACCTTTTTCCATTTCTCTATTTCAATAATCAATCAATTATAAATGATTGTAACTCGAGATATGAACTTATAGAAACACTTCACACATAAACACAATGCAAAATAACTACGATAAAACAAAATATATGTTTTTATCGCGAAACGTGGGTATAATACAGCCTTGTTACAATCAATCTACATTCGTTTTATGAAAATTATAAGATGATATTTTATAAATTGAAATGTTGGTAACCTAATAAGAGGTCCAAAGTCTTATTGTTTTCATGGCTAAGTGAAGGTAACAAAAATTGAAGGCTGAGTATTTTAAATAAAATTAAAAAGAATTGTACCTTAAATAAAGTGCGGTGGGTGCAAAGTTAAATACCTGTCTCCTTGCAGTTTGCGAGTATACGAATTACAAGATCTATGAAACAAATTAAGTTTATTAGATTTTTTATTATCTAGACATAAGATCACCGTCATCTTATAAAATGAACAAACTCAAATAAATTTGATATTTACATCTTTGATTACACAAATACAATGTGAGTTATCTAATATAATAGTCTAAATATAAAAAATATTGTTATCTAACTGTTATTGGCCTAACGGTATTGTGCTGGCCATTTAAATTATATATATGCGTGGAATGAGACAATTATATATGTGTGTGATAGAGTATGAGTACTTTCCTTTCTAATAATATATTAAAATATAATTTTTCGCTATTATATTTCTTAATTATAGAAGAAAACAACATATATCACGAATTATAGTTGTGACAACCGTTACCAAATGCAATTTTAGATTTGTTATTTAAATCATTTCCGAAATGTAATTAAACTTGTAAATTCATTAAGGAATAATTCAAGTGTTTTTACGTTCTCAATTCGAGCAAGTTTAATCTTCACACAATAACAAAAGACTCAAACAAAACTCGTGCGTAATAATTTTTTTTTTTTTAAAAATAATAATAACTAATCGAAACGAACATGGGCTAAAATAAACTGGAAATGGACCAAGTGGGTTGAACGGCTGGAAACAGGCCCAACCGGCTGTTGGCCTAGCGTGATGGGCAAGAACTTCAGCCCAACCGCCGGCTGGGCTATCCAACCGCTGGTTGGGGCTCAAACACATATAAGTTCGTATTTTAAACCCTAAACCGCATTTGCGAACCCTATTGTCGACTTTCTGACATTTGGGGCGATTCTCCAGACGAAAATTCGTAAACCACACTCCCAAACTCAAGGGTTTAAATCCCTAATTCAATCCAACGATCAAAGATTTCGATTATCGCATTCGTGGGTAAGTTTTTGATATCGAACTCATACATACACTAATTTCTTTCTCTAAAAATGTGGTCAAGGGACTTATGGACGTTATATTCACATATTCTAGAAGAGGATCCCATTCTCAAGCTCGTTAGTTGGTATAACCTTCATTCTTACTCGATCTTTCGTACGTTTATTTGATCTTTAACGTTTGTAGCTATTCTTTCGGTCCGATCCGTTGATATCCGATTTTGATGTGACCATATGAAGGTCTGTAGTTTAGAATTAGTGGTAGATTAGTTTAGGTGATTATGTGGATTGTTTGGTGTTGGTATCGTACAAAAAGGATCGTTAAACTTAAAGGCAAATTCTGGACAGATTTAATCATGATGTTTGCAAGGTCATAACTTGGTCATATATTCTAATGGTTTTGAACGAAACTTGGGTCTAAAATTAAGTACAAACAATCTAGTTTCTGTTGCAATTGGTTTTGTGTCAATATAATAAGTTTTGTTCTGTCAAAAGATTATTGCAAGATAAGTGGTCAAGTCTGAGTTTTCGGTTTATATTTCGGTTCTGTTTTGGGTCATGAAAACGTATGTTAAATTTTGAGTTAAGTCTTGAAACTTTTTCTGGAATAACTTTATTGTGTCAACTGATTTGTGTAAAAAGATTGAAATTTTTAAATGTCTTTAAGTATTGCAACTTTTATAAAAGATTTAAGAGGTCAGAAACGTAATTTCTGCGTGTACGGTATTTTGGGAATTTTCTAAAAATAGTAAGTCAGGGAGATAAATTCTGAGAAAATTATTTTATATTCAAAACACTTTGGGGAGTCTGTAGTTAAAGTTTGAAGGTTTAATAAATTAATTCGGTCATGGTTTAAGGCTGTTAAAGGGACACTTAAATTATGGACAGAAATCATAGTTCAAGAGTTGTCATAAATTATCTTAAATTGTATACGGTGAGTCTTAAACTTATTCAACATATGAAATGGGACTTATGAGGGGGCTTAAAGGTTAATAATGGTACTTCAAAATAGGATACAATGGAAGGGCTTATAGCCTTGTCTAGATTGTAACCAACGAATATATATATATATATATATATATATATATATATATATATATATATATATATATATATATATATATATATATATATATATATATGCTTATAGATTGTCGTACGGATTAATTTGGAAACATTGCTTGCTTTGCTTTCAGGTGAGTTTCGTGGCCCCATTTTCTTATTTACTTATTTTCTTTTGGGGGAAAAGAATGCTCAAACTGATTTCAAACTGATCTTATGATGTGGAACTTATCTGATTTTCTTTTGGACATTATGATTGAATTATGAGACATATTGGCTTATGTGACAGACTAATTAGACTTATTGCTTACTGATATCTGATTGTGGTCGGCTGAGTCTTGTGTCTACGGGACCAAGACAACATGCCTCGGACTTAGGTGAAATATAAATAGTACTATTGGACGACGGTCCCACTCTTGTGAGTGAATATGATCCATCAGCCATGCGACGCTCAAATCGAAAGGCTAATCAAGGACTGGTAATTTCATATATGTGCATATTTCATATCATATGTCATATATACTTACTTATTTATACAGCAAACTGAATTTTATGTGTGTCATATTAAACCTGCGAAGCTCACCAACTGTTGTGTTGACATTTTCGAGCATTTCTTTTCAGGTAATACTAGTGGTACTAATGATGAGGTCAAGAAAACTTAGTGGACCGTTAGGTTGCATTAAGTGACATCTCAAGATAAATGAAACTATTTACTCTTATTACTTTAATTGTGGAAAGGTGTATTTTTTGCCTCAACATTTATTGGATTTATTTAATACTTGTGAGACTATATTTCTTTGTGGAAGTGAATAAACTTGACACATACCGTCCTTTGTATCGAGCAATATCACAACACATTGGTTTGATTTCATTTAGTAATCTCTTTATATTGATGTGTTGTAGTCCTATCATGGTTGCATTCCATTGTTTTCGCTTTAGACGGGATGTGACAATAGTCTACAATGTAACCGTCATTCACTCATACTCATACATCATTTTTGTATTAAGTTGTTATAGTGTATGTTACCTAACCTAAATCATGTATAACCTATTTATGTTTCCATCGGTTATCATCATCATTTGACTTTGGTCCCAAATTGTGGGTCTTGCCTTTGTTTCGCAATGTTTTCATTGCAAAATCAAATAAGGGGAGAAAGTGAAACGTATGAAAAACAAAAACCTTTAAATTAATGGTGGTAACTTTTGAATAGTTTGGAGTTAGAGGATGTTACATGTTAATTATTGATGCTGGAAATCTTGACACATGATGAACCCCCTGCAAAACTGCCTAACTCAGTCTAATCAAATTTAAAATTGGGATAAGTGTCTGAAAATATAACAAACTTTGACAAAATTTCTATTGTATATATCAACTTACAAAACCTCTATTGTATGTATCTAATTTTCGATTATTACCAATTGTATGTAACTTGCCTATTGTGTCATCCATATAAAGCTCCCACGTGGCATTCTCACAAAGTGTCACATCGAAAAATTACATACAATAAGCATAAATCGGTAATTAGATATACATAATAGAGGTTTTGAAAAGTTGATACACACAATAGTGTTTTTGTCATAGTTTGATACATTTTCATATACATAGGGTATGTTTGGCAAAACTAGCTGCAAACTGTAGCTGTAAGCTGTAGGTTGTAGCTGTATGGCTAGAAGCTTTTGTTTCGAGTTGAAAGCTGTAGCTTTTATTTTCTAAATGTGTTTGGATTGATAGCTGTATGTGTATATTAAAAATGTAAAATGACGTAAAAGGACATTAAAACAGTTAAGAGATAAACATAATAAATAAGAAACAATATATTCAAAACATTGTTATTAACACATAAGAAACAATGCTTTATAGATTATTCTTATACGTACATGACATTGTACATAATAGTTTCACTAACTATATATGTGCTTAACATTGTGCAACTGTAACCATGTGGTGAACAAACTAATTAAATTGTTTTATATTGAACTAAATAACTTAGAAAAAATTCACTTTATAATTGTTTAACTCACTCATATAAATTAAATTTACATTTACATATATTGAACAAAGAATCGAGTATCTATTATATTTGTCATCAGGCCCGGCCCAAGGCAGGAGCAGGCTGAGCAATGGAACATATAACACCCTTCATTTTACAATCATTTAATTATAATACATCGGAAGTGAAAGTACATATTCATTAAATTTCACATTATTTAACCAACATAAAAGTTTAAACTATTTCAAACTATAGTTTATCAACTCAGGTGTTATATGATTTCACAAAACATTTCTGATTTAACTAATCATATATCAGAGTACACGCTCAGTTGTCAAACATTCCATCCAGCCCAACTTCTTGCCCAACTAATATCCAATCTATAACCTGCAAGAAGGGTTAATGTGGGGGATTAGCTCAAAGCTAAGTGAGTGAATAATAATCAACAGTCCAACTTAGCATAACAACTCTGTTTACATCAAAGCATCGTAAATACACAATATCACAAAGTATCTAGAGTTCTTGGGGAAACCTTCAGCCAAGAACATACAATTCTATTTCAATGAGATAACATCTCAATACAATAGCATGTCAATGAGGATCGGTGGTTCTGGAGATACCATAATACCCGAGGATTCTCCAAGAACACTTATCGTACATATCCTTATGGCCATAAAGGACGAGACCGATAGTTTGGTACTAATCTCATACGACCTAATTTCCTATTAACGATAAGTACAAGGAAATTCATGTCGTCTTACAATAGTAACCAAACCCAACTAACACGTTGACCTCAATACCATGATGCACGAAGGCCAAATAACAAGTGATCACATATTTAATCAGGTCAACATATCAGACTAAACAGTCTATCAATAGTATTATTACTACTAACCATAATCATAATGGAAAACAAAACAGTAATAATACGTTACTCGTTGTAACCAAACCTGTTACAACTAAATCACACTGAGGTTATAGATCCACTCACCGAATACCTCAGTTGTCCACTCAGTAGTCTAATGTCACTGAGTCTTCTCCATATCTGAGAATACAATAGAATACACAAGTCAGTCATTTGTCTCAAAATCTATACCACATCATTCCAATCTGTTTACTTTAATAAATCTTTAAATTATTCAACTAATCAAATCATCAATCCATCATTCCTATTGGATTGATCACATTAAACTCAATTATCCAATTTCATGGATTATTACTTAATCATGACTTATTATCATAATAACCACTTTCAATTACAATTCAATGAATTATCATTCACTTATAGTAATTTAACACAATTCATTCCAAGATTATGAGTAACAATATCAACATCATATCTTGTTACTAATTAAGATAAATTACTACATATTCTTCACACTTTTACCCTAATTATAACTCATATAACTTGATTAATTCACTTTTAGGTTAGAATAAGATTACTAACCATGTTATTAACAACCATTATTAATCATATTCCACTAACATAAACTTAGAGACTTTGATTCATGAAAATCATATTAAATTCATGACTTTATTCACAATCATACTTCAACCTTATCAATTCTAGATTAGGTTTTAGCTACAAATCATGAATTAAACATTGATTAACAATTCTAACATAACCACAAACTTTAATTCATGAATAATCATCTAAACCCAAACTTTCTTCATGAACATTTATCAAATTCTTCATTTCTAAGTTAAGGGTTATGTTATAATCATGAAACAAACATTAACTAGCAACTATAGAATCACTACAAGCTTCAATTTCATATTAATCATGCTAATTCAATCAAATACACAAAACCCATTTTCTAGGGTTTATAGAACTCATGAAATTAATACTTAAAAAGTGATTACAAGGATGGAAGGATGATATATTCACGTTTTTAGGGCTTGAATCAAAGTTCTATCACTTCAATTCAACCTAGAAGCTTGGTTTGAACTTAAAAATCGTCCCTGTGGTATTCTTGAATTCGGCCAGGAAGAAGAACAGGGAAAAAGGGCTTCAATCTTACAAAAACTTGATAGTTGATGATGATTTAAGATGATTTCAGGGTTTAGTTTAGTTCCTAAAGATTTCTCTCGCTCTCTCGAAGTTACAGGAAGAATAGGAATGTTTATCACGTATTTTACATATAAGTGATAAAATATGTGTACTAGTTTTACCCCCTCTTAAATCTATTGTCTGGAATTGAAAATCATTCGCGGGGAAAAACTATTTTATTTTACCGTCAACTAGGTTAATTTAAAACAATCAATAATTTACTAGTCACAATAAATTAATTGATTCTTTTACCAATTATTTTCAAATAACAACACAGAACTATTTTCTGACACACGAATTAATAATTAAAAGTCAGAAAATATTAAAATACAACTAGACCCGAGGAGTGGATGTTACAGAACAGGGCCTAGAAATTTTTAGGGCCCAAAATCAATAAGTGTAATATCTTGTTATATATTATTCATTTCGGCTTTTAAAACAAATTTACTATCCAGTCCGCCGGAAAGTCATATAATATACATTTCAAACGTAGACGGTTCGAAACTCGTACCTAACCATTATTTTTACCTTTCGAAACTTTGATTGTACCTTCTTTTACAATTGTTTTTAGTAATTATTTTCATTATTATTACTATTATATTTATTAGGATGTGAATCGTCTAATAGAATCTTACCAATTGTTAAAATCTCGTTTAATATATTTCATATGTTAGGGGCCCATTATATGATTATAGCACAGGGCCTTCGGAGCTTACGGGCCGGCCCTGTTTGTCATACATAATTTATTTATATAAGATATGATACTAATTTCAAATTGAAAAAGATATTAAATTATTTAATAATATGAACTAAGAATCGTATCTATTATATGTTTGTTTTGTTTATCTAAGAGAAAATATCAAATATTATTATTAAACTACTAAGATGCAACTTGAATGCAACAAATTTAGAAAAAGCCTTGTAGTAATATGACATGGCGATCATAATTCCTTTAGATTTTATGCATGGGCATTTGAGGAATTATCATCACATAATATCAAAAGCTCCCGTAATTTTTTTTCCAACGCTACTTTGAGTAGCTTTTCATTTTTTTAGCTTTTAGGAGCTTTTCGGATATATTTATAAGCTTCTAGCCCTCTCTACCAAACAGAGCTTTTATTAATATGAACTTTTAAATTTAAAAATGAAAAGCTAAAGCTCCAAAATGCTTCGAAAAGCTCGACGCCAAACAGACCCATAGCCCTTTTAAATTTTCAAAGAATGTCTACGTATCCTAGAACTAAATAATAATTTAGGGTATGCTATATGCTTTTACTATTTAATTGCAATGAGCTTAATTGCACTTTAACGAGCGTAATTTCACGAAATAAAAATTTCTCTTATGAGAAATCTCAATGTGAGAGTGGATAAATTTAAAATATGTTTTGTTAATAAAAGTCCTCAGGGCTCTCCTTAATAAAATTTTACATGCATAAATTATTGTACATTTAACTGAAATTCAGCTCTGGAAGAGACATAAAATTTGTTATTGTCTTGGTACAACTTTATATACATGTTTTAAAGGCTTAATGAAAATCATAAAGGGTTATTTTATCATTTTCCATTTAAAATTACTATCTGTTTTGTTTTAAGATTTACTATTATTGACCAATGTTGACTTTCTTTTTTCTTCATTTTTTTCATACTGTACGTTTTAGTTTTTTACTAGCAAAACTATAACCCTAATTTGCCGTGTATAAATATGACTCTAAAATACACCACCATTTGTTGTGCCGTAAACCTCTCCTGAGAAAAACCCTAAACGCTGATGAAAAACATACCGCATTATCCACCGATATATACTTCCGATCCCCTTCTACAATCATCCACATGAATACTTCTCAGGTCATCAATGGATTTCTGCAAGAGTTCGAGTTTGCTTTTCATGCTGTGAGTTTTATTTTACTACTATACATTTTTCTTTTTGTAGTTGAGATTGTATATATATTTGAATGTAAGCATGTATTTAACCAGTTAAACGTGTATCAAATTAGTGATATGTATGAGAAAACGAGCATATAATTACCTAAAGTGGCCAAGTCAGCCTAACTGATTGACCAGTTTTACGTACGTTTCAAACTGTAAACCAAACCTAATTTGCGCAGTTTTATTAGATTTTTCACCCAGATTATATATTAATGTGTAATTTGGGTTTATATACATATAAGTTTTAGGAAAGCTTGAATATATAATCGATCTGCTTAAGTCCCGCACAGTTGTCACCTAATTACCACTAGATGGAAATCAATGTGATGTGGGTGGTCGAAATTATGGTGAGACGATTAAACAGGAATTAAGCACTTAATAATCTTTAATTACTTTTGAATATTATTAAACGTTTTTTTAGCTAATTTTAACCTAATAAATTATTAAAGATAGGTGATAGAAGGTTTCAGATCATAGAAAAGGAAAACTTATAACTGAAGATATATAGGGTACTTCACACAAAAGGCTACCTACCTTAACCAAGATTCTCACTTCGAGTACTCAACTTTTTTCTTTTATGTCAATTATATGACGGGAGGACTTTGTCGGATTCCAGAAGAAAAGACAAAAGAAGAGCGAGGGTATTCTTAAATTATTAGCGCACTGGATCCAAAGGCGGATCTAGCCTTTTACTATATGGCACTTGACCCACTTTGATTTTCAAAATTATTTAGAGAACAGTAGATATGTAGGTATATGAACTAGGTTAGGTAAATAATAAGACCAACCTTAAATTTTATGGTTACAACTTTATCAATTCAACCTAATATACATTTACAAATTGAGCTATTTAAGAGTTAAAACCCATCAAGTAGAAAAGTATCTTATATTTTAGCCCATTATTGTCTTTATATATCTTAGTTATAAGTTAAGGTTTTATAATCTTATTATTGTCTTTATATATCCTAGTTAAAAGTTAAGAAATTTACATAGAGAATGTTCGTACTTCATCTCCAAATAAACCTCGAATAACAAATGTATTATAGTTTATAGATTCTACTAGTAATAAGTCACTTATTCATGATTTTCAAGGTACAAAATCACATCGAGAACAATTGTAACAAGTTTCATTCTTGGATATTACTAAAATATTTATGTTTAACGTTTCGTGTCAATGACCCGACCTGTTTATTTTGTCACCGGCATTTTATCGCCACAACCAAGTCATTGATTTAAGGTATCAATGAACCATGTGAGTTTACATCCTAGATCCACCACTGACTGGATCTCTCACATCGCAAATGACACCCTGTGAAATCTAGAACTATATGCACAATTGCACATATCTTAACTCATAACAACTACAATATGGCAAAGAAATCTATAGTAAAACAAAAACATGGATTTAATTAGTTACATTAAGTAATCATCTAATACAATCCTATCACTAGTACAAATTTGCAATTTGGTCACACATAGTCAAAATGAAACGGTCACACATTCAAATATTTATGTGACTAAAGGTACAAAAAAAATTGACGTTATTAGTTAGCCACATCTGAACTCCAATCGTGTGACCATTCTGAAATGTATTACCACACCTTCGAACATTTATGTGGCTAAAAGACACTGCTATTTTTTTGCTGATTATTTAGTCACATATGAATTTGAAACGCGTGACAAATGTAGAGTAAGTTCGAAGCATTAGTCACGTTATACACATAAAACGTGACAAATCTATGTCACACACTTGAACACTATGACCAAATGCCACTATATGGTCACATGAAGTAATTGTTTATGTGACTAAATCATATAGTCGAGTTTGTCATAGATGATTTCAGTGTAGCCAATATCCGATACATATGGTCACATAACTTATTATGTGTGTCTAAAGTTTAGTGTGTTAGAATGCCAAAAGCTAATGTGTATAGTCACATTAATTTTTAGCACGATCATGTGACTATATGGCTTTATAATAGCCACACCATATCACAAATGTGTATCTAAATGAAGTTTATGGCCACATTTTAGGTGATTATGTGTGACCAATATATTCACAACAGTCACTTTGTGATATATTCATGTGGCTATTATTTAGAGCAAAAATGGGCAAAGACGATTATCATTAAATTTGATATTAGTCACATTAAGTGTTAGTTTATGTGTCTAAATCATGAGACTTTATATGGTCACATGAAGTAATTGTTTATGTGACTAAATCATATAGTCGAGTTTGACACACATGATTTCAGTGTAGCCAAAATTCGGTACACATGGTCACATAACTTATTATGTGTGTCTAAATTTTAGTGTGTTAGAATGCCAAAAGCTAATGTGTATAGTCACATAATTTCTAGCACGGTCATGTGACTATATGGCTTTATAATAGCCATACCATATCACAAATGTGTATCTAAATGATGTTTATGGCCACATTTTAGGTGATTATATGTGACCAACATATTCACAACAGTCACTTTGTGATATATTCATGTGGCTATTATTTAGAGAAAAAATGGGCAAAGACGATTATCATTAAATTTGATATTAGTCACATTGATTGTTAGTTTGTGTGTCTAAATCATGAGACTTTATATGTCAAATGGAGTAATTGTTTATGTGACTAAATCATAAAGTCGAGTGTGTCACACATGTTTTCAGTGTAGCTAAAATCTGGTACAAATGGTCACATAACTTATTATGTGTGTCTAAAGTTTAGTGTTAGAATGCCAAAAGCTAATGTGTATAGTCACATTAATTTCTAGCACGATCATGTGACTATATGGCTTTATAATAGCCACACCATTTTACAGATGTGTATCTAAATAATGTTTATGGCAACATTTTAGGTGATTATATGTGACAAATATATTCACAACAGTCACGTTGTGAAATATTTATGTTGCTATTATTTAGAGAAAAAATGGGAAAAAATTATTATCATTAAATTTGATATTAGTCACATTGAGTGTTAGTTTGTGTGTCTAAATCATGAGACTTTATATGTCAAATGGAGTAATTGTTTATGTGACTAAATCATAGTGTCGAGTTTGTCACACATGATTTCAGTGTAGCCAAAATCCGGTACAAATGGTCACATAACTTATTATGTGCACGTGTTAGATTGCCAAAAGCTAACATGTATAGTTATATATAAAGCATTGAGTCTGTAAACAGACCTAACATTTAGCTCACTTGGTTAACGCATTTGTTTGTAGACGTTGGGATCCAAGTTCGAATCCCACTCTCAGAATGTTTTTGCATATTAAAGTATTTTTGACCAAAAAGTTTAATGTATGCAACTAGAAATGGTATGGTCAAATGGTTATTGTAACATGCTTGTTAGTTGTTATTGTAATATGCTTGTTAGTTATTGGTAATGTAAAATTGATGTTATATATGACATTGATCCTAAGTATTTATGTTGTAATTTACAAGGTTAATGTACTACAATAAATGGCAATGTACTATAAAATAAAATATGGAAGTCATAGAAATTAAGATACATATAATCATTCCATAAAATAAATAAAAGGTAATTTACAAGGTTAATGTACTACAATATAGCTAGTGTTCCAGCATGACATGGTTCACTTGGATTTTGGTATAACAATACCTCCACGGTTGGTTCGATAGTAATTATCATGTGATTCATTACCCAAGTCACGTGCATCCCTACATGGCAATATGTTATCATTGTGCGGGTGAATGACGGTAGTAAATTCCTCATCGATTTCATCATATGTATCTATGTAATTCTTAGGAGGTGTGTTCAAGACAATAGAAAATTTTTTAGTTAACTGGTCTTTCACATAAAACACTTGTCGTGCTTGTGAGGCTAATATGAACGGATCAACCCTGTGGCCTAAATTATTCAGGTCAACCAATTTATAACCAAGAATAGTATCGCATTTGACCCCACCAGCTCTATGGTTAACCCAATCACATTTGAAAAGAGGAAGTTGCCTGAAACGGCAATCTAGTACCCATATCTCTAGCTTGCAAAACCCCATAATAAAATGTGCGTCTTGTGGTTGCAACTCCTTTGGATATGTGCATATCCTCTGCCTCAATACTAACCCCACTGTTTTGGTAAACTCTGCCATCACTACATTTAGTACGAAATGTATACCCATTAACGTTATATGCGTTGTATTTCAATATGGTTGCGCATGGTCCATATGAAATCCGCCTTACGATTTCTGATACACTTTCTTTGGAGATCGTTAACTCTCTCTCAACCAGAATCCCATTAAAAGTATATACATATATGAGCTTCAATTGAAGAAACAACAAACAAACAGTTATGCAAAATAATTGTCCAATTTTGAGTTTGACTTTTTATTCTTCAACTTTGACCTTAAATATTTTTAGCAAAACTGCACAATTATTTTGGGACAGATGGAGTAAATAACATACAAATAATTAATTACCTCTTCGTGTAACCACTTAGCAAAAGATATACTGTGCTCATTCTCTAGCAATGCTTTTCGTTTACCAGGGTTTTGTGTTTCCAAAACCTGCTTGTGTCGCCTGAAACAAGGTCTTTGGTTATTATATATATTTGATTGAACATTTTAAGTAACGAAATAAACATGTGTTGGTAATACTTACTCGATATACGGTACAATTTCATCTATATTCCGTATTACATACAAATGTGCTTTCTGAAAGAGTTCTGCATAAACTTCACTTGATTTTCCGGTCGACAGTGGCTTTCCGTCCATATTTATTTCATCAGTTTAATGTTTATCACGTGGGATACAAATAGTTTTCATAGATTTTTGATATTCGTCGAAAAATTCTAATGTTTCTTCTGCAATAGTCTCCTCTGCAATGCATCTCTCTTGTCTAATTATGTTTCGCACATGTCCTTTAATAACCTTCATACATCTTTCAAATGGATACATCCACCGAAAGCATATGGGACCACATAATTTTACTTCCCTAGTTAGGTGCACAGTCAAATGGACCATAATATCAAAAAATGATGGAGGAAAGAACTTTTCGAATAGGCACAGTGTGACACAAAGTTCTTCTTGCATCTTATCTAGTTCTTCTAAAATGATTTTTTTGGTACATATCGATTTAACAAAAAAGCAAAACCTAATAATAGCATATCGTGTGGGTTGGTGCATGATTGAACGTATTGCAATGGGCAAAAATCCTTGCATTAGCATGTGATAGTCATGTGATATAAGGCCGATGAGCTTCCTATCTTTTAGGATGACTAAACTAGAGAAATTTGAACAATAGTCTTCCGGTACCCTGATGTTGTATAACGTTTGACAAAACATGTCTTTTTCGGCATTCGTTAATGTGTAACCTGCTGGAGGTAGTACTGTTTTGTCTCCTTCTTCCTAGCAAACAACTCTGGTTTTATCCCCAACTCTGCCAGATACAATCGAGCATTCTCTCCATCTTTCATCTTTCCCGGAACATTTAGCAAAGTTCCTACTAGACTCTCACCAACATTCTTTTCTATATGCATGAAATCAATATAATGTTGAACTTCATTATGCCTCCAATACTTAAGCTTCCGATACCAAATGTTGAACTTCTTCCAATACGCACCATCTTGTTCATTTACTTGGCTTGAACTACCATCTTCTTTTCGTCTTTTCCTTTTCTTCTTTTGAATCTTCCCACCTCTGCCTCTCGCATCTTGTTGGTTTTCTGATGCTTTATTGTTTGTTCGTTTTACCCTTCCCCACTTATTTTCAATATGTTTTACCTCGTTGTATATTTCTTCCCCAGTCATTGAAATTGGAGACGGGCAAAATTCTTGTTCTCCATTAAACGCCTTCTTTTGCTTTCTGAACGCATGGTTATATGGTAGATATCTTCTGTGACCAACATAACTCTGCTTGGAGGACGCAGGAAGTCTAACACAATATGTATCTTTCCCATATACTACACAACCTTTGTATCCATTAGTTGGGGAGCCACATAAAGTACCAAGTGCAGGGTAATCATTTATTGTCCATAACACAACCGCACGTAGATTAAAGATTTTTTTGTGGAAGCATCATATGTATCGACCCCTGTCTCGAATAAGATTTGTAGATCATCAACCAACGGTTCTAAAAAAATATCGATATCATTTCCCGGGTATCAAGGTATCAACACAGAAAGCATGATAAACTTTCTTTTCATACACAACCATGGAGGACGGTTGTAAATGACAGTTAAAACTGGTCATACACTGTGATGCCTATTTCCTCGGTTGACGTCAACCCCATCAGCCGATATTCCTAGCCTTAGATTTCTTGGATCTTTAGCAATTTCAGGGAATTCTGTATCTATGGTACGCCATGCTTGTGAATGTGCGAGGTGACGTAACACACCATCTGTTTTTCTATTTGTCGCGTGCCATCTTAAATCTTCTGAAATACTTTGTATCTTAAAGAGACGTTGCATTCTTAGTATTATTGGAAAGTACCACATTACCTTTGCTGGAATGTTCTCGTACACTTTTTTTGTCTTGTTATCCACCTTCCATCTTGATGTCCCACAAGTTCGACACACAGTCAATGCCTCGTCCTCCTTCCAGTAAAGAAGGCAGTTGTTGATACATACATCTATCTTTTTGTATCCTGACCCCATCAATTTCATAATTTTTTTTGCCTGATAAGTTTTTTCCAGCATTTCGTTACCATCAGGTAGCCTCTTTTTTAACAATCGTAGTAGTTCAGTAAAGAACTTATCAGAACATCCATACTTACTCTTCAAGTTGAGTAGTTGAACAATTGTTGAAAACTTTGTGAAGTCAGTACATCCTTTGTAAAGTGGCTTCTCTACGTCTAATAGTAGTTCTAGAAACATGACATGGTCATCCGGATCCTCATCATCAAAATTATCTTTTGTAGCATTAATCGTTTCCACTATTTCTGGGCCATCTGTTGGAAATTCTGAATCAAAAGTCCATCTGGTTGTCAACAAACTCTGTTGTACCATTGTGATGTTTCACGGCACTTAATGATGGCTCATCCTTTTCTCCATGATTAGTCCACTTTGTGTAGTTTAGATCAATGCCATTGCTGAATAAATGGAAATGCACTTCCTCCACTTCACGCACTACATGGTTTAAACATTTGGTACATGGACATGAGATTTCAAGATGTTGTTAATTACCTTGTGGGTCGATGTTAGTCATCTTCTTCAAGTTGTCTACTGCATAAGCAATAAATGTTGTTACTCCATCTCTATAAGGTCTGTTCATCCTGTTTGTTCCCATCCAAGACTTATCCATATTGTAGGGTTTGAATCATGCGATTAGTTGTGTACGGCGGCGTATTTTGTAAATAATTAGGGTTTGAAATTGTAAATAACTGCTTAATTAATTAACTTAGGGGAATTATATAAACTAACAATTACACTTTAAAATGAATACGTTACAGTTTATACTAATTACATTCATTACTAAAAAATGAACAAAAAGCCTTTGTGCTTGAGTGGTTCCCTTTAGTTGTGTAAAACAATATGTTGGCTACCTATTAATTGAATCTTGGCTCTATCAGGGTTTTTTTTTTTCTTTTTTTTTTTTTCATTTGACTTATATATATATATATATATATATATATATATATATATATATATATATATATATATATATATATATATATGACATTATCCTAAGTTTAATAATGGAATATAAGATATATCACATTAATTATATCACATAATTTTACTATTAAACTTAGGATAAAATTAATTCATCATTTTGGAATATTTGACATTATCCTAAGTTTGATGAATTAGTTTTATCCTAAGTTTAATAGTGGCGTATGTGATATAATTAATGTGATATATCATATATTCCATTATCAAACTTAGGATAATGTCATATATTCCAAAATGATGAATAAATTTTATCCTAAGTTTAATAGTGGCGTATGTAATATAATTAATGTGATATATCATATATTCCATTATCAAACTAAGGATGATGTCATATATTCCAAAATGATGAATTAATTTTATCCTAATTTTAATAGTGATGAATGTGATATAATTAATAATTAATGTGATATATCATATATTCCATTATCAAACTTAGGATAATGTCATATATTCCAAAATGATGAATTAATTTTATCCTAAGTTTAATAGTAAAATTATGTAATATAATTAATGTGATATATATATATATATATATATATATATATATATATATATATATATATATATATATATATATATATATATATATATATATATCATAATTTAAATAGAAGTCAAATGAAACAAAAAGGGAAAAAAAAAAACCCTGCTAGAGCCAAGATTCGAACACTGGTTTAATACGTAGACACCATATTGTTTTACACAACTCAAGGGAACCACTCAAGCACAAATGATTTTTGTTCGTTTTTCTATAATGAATGTAATTAGTATAAACTGTAACGTATTCATTTTAAATTGTAATTGTTAGTTTATATAATTTCCCTAAAATAATTAATTAAGCGGTTAATCCCAAATTTCAAACCCTAATTATTTACAAAACACGCCGTACACAACTAATCGAAGGATTCAAACCCTACAATATGGATAAGTCTAGGATGGGAACAAACAGGATGAACAGACCTTACAGAGATGGAGTAACAATATTTATTGCTTATGCAGTAGAAAAATTGAAGAAGATGACTAAGATCGACCTACAAGGTAATAAACAACATCTTGAAATCCCATGTCCATGTACCAAATGTTTAAACCATGTAGTGCGTGAAGTGGAGGAAGTGCATTTCCATTTATTCATCAATGGCATTGATCTAAACTATACAAAGTGGACTAAACATGGTGAAAAGGATGAGCCATCATTAAGTGTCGTGAAACATTACAATGGTACAACAGAGTTTGTTGACAACCAGATGGATTTTAATGATGAAATTCCAACAGATGGCCCAGAAACAGTGGAAATGGTTAATGCTACAGAAGATAATTTTGATGATGAGGATCCGGATGACCATGTCAAGTTTCTAGAACTACTATTAGACTCAGAGAAGCCACTTTACAAAGGATGTCCTGACTTCACAAAGTTGTCAACAATTGTTCAACTACTCAACTTGAAGAGTAAGTATGGCTGTTCTGATAAGTTCTTTACTGAACTACTAGGATTGTTAAAAAAGATGCTACCTGATGGTAACGAAATGCCTGAAAAAACTTATCTGGCAAATTTTTTTTTGAAATTGATAGGGTCAGGATACAAAAAGATAGATGTATGTATCAACAACTGCCTTCTTTACTGGAAGGAGGACGAGGCATTGACTGTGTGTCGAACATGTGGGACATCAAGATGGAAGGTGGATAACACGACAAAAAAAGTGTACGAGAACATTCCAGCAAATGTAATGTGGTACTTTCCAATAATACCAAGAATGCAACGCCTCTTTAAGATACAAAGTATTTCAGAAGATTTAAGATGGCAAGCGACAAATAGAAAAACAGATGGTGTGTTACGTCACCCCGCACATTCACAAGCATGGCGTACCATAGATACATAATTCCATGAAATTGCTAAAGATCCAAGAAATCTAAGGCTAGGAATATCGGCTGATGGGGTTGACGTCAACCGAGGAAATAGGCATCATAGTGTATGGCCAGTTTTAACTGTCATTTACAACTGTCCTCCATGGTTGTGTATGAAAAGAAAATTTATCATGCTTTCTGTGTTGATACCTGGATACCCGGGAAATGATATCAATGTTTTTTTAGAACCGTTGGTTGATGATCTGCAAATCTTATTCGAGACATGGGTCGATACATATGATGCTTCCACAAAACAATCTTTAATCTACGTGCGGTTGTGTTATGGACAATAAATGATTACCCTGTACTTGGTACTTTATGTGGCTCCCCAACTAATGGATACAAAGGTTGTGTAGTATATGGGAAAGATACATATTGTGTTAGACTTCCTGCGTCCTCCAAGCAGAGTTATGTTGGTCACAGAAGATATCTACCATATAACCATGCGTTCAGAAAGCAAAAGAAGGCGTTTAATGGAGAACAAGAATTTCGCCCGTCTCCAATTTCAATGACTGGGGAAGAAATATACGAGGTAGAACATATTGAAAATAAGTGGGGAAGGGTAAAATGAACAAACAATAAGGCATCAGAAAACCAACAAGATGCGAGACGCAGAGGTGGGAAGATCCAAAAGAAGAAAAGGAAAAGACGAAAAGAAGATGGTAGTTCAAGCTAAGTAAATGAACAAGATGGTGCGTATTGGAAGAAGTTCAACATTTGGTATCGAAAGCTTAAGTATTAGAGGCATAATGAAGTTCAACATTGTATTGATTTCATGCATATAGAAAAGAATGTTGGTAAGAGTCTAGTCGGAACTTTGCTAAATGTTCGAGGAAAGACGAAAGATGGAGAGAATGATCAATTGGATCTGGCAGAGTTGGGGATAAATAAACCAGAGTTGTTTGCTAGGAAGAAGGAGACAAAATAGTACTACCTCCAGCAGGTTACACATTAACGAATGCCGAAAAAGACATGTTTTGTCAAACGTTATACAACATCAGGGTACCGGAAGGCTATTGTTCAAATTTCTCTAGTTTAGTCAGCCTAAAAGATAGGAAGATCATTGGCCTTAAATCACATGACTATCACATGCCAATGCAAGAGTATTTTACCCATTGCAATACGTTCAATCATGCACCAACCCACACGATATGCTATTATCAGGTTTTTCTTTTTCTTTAAATCGATATGTACCAAAGAAATCATATTAAAGGAACTAGATAAGATGCAAGAAGAACTTTGTGTCACACTGTGCCTACTCGAAAAGTTCTTTACTCCCTCATTTTTTGATATTATGGTCCGTTTGACTATGGACCTAACTAGGGAGGTAAAATTATGTGGTCCCGTATGCTTTCGGTGGATGTATCCCTTCGAAAGATGTATGAAGGTTATTAAAGGACATGTGCGAAACCAAAATAGACCAGAGGGATGCATTGCTGAGGAGACTATTGCAGAAGTGATGTGTTGAATCTAGTTATAAAATTTATCGTTGATAAGTAAACCAAAAAGTACCGAGCTAGACCAAAACACAACCGGGCAGTGGACCCTGTCGAGTGGTAGTATAGTTTGGTAAGTTCGGGTTCGAACATAGGGAACTTGGTTTATACAATCAAGATAAGTGTGAACAATTTAAAGAGAGAAAATAAAATGTGGTTGGTTTGTGTGACCGAATTGTCACGATGCTTTAAAACTACAATTTATCTTTCAATGAGAACGGTGGACTCAGGATGAGTCAAATTAGTTGTTTGGAACTTTCAAATATTAAAAACAATACTTGCTTGGACTATGTCGTTAGTGATGTCGGGGTGTGAAGTTAAAACCGGTTCATTTTATGCAAAAGAGAATTTCAATCAAACTTAGGCTAAACGTTCGCCATTACCTAAAGTCAAACTTCAACTCACAAACAAATGATTTAATCAAGTAGCGGGCGTTCGCCATAGCTACCCACTTGCACATTTGAGCTTAACATGTTAACCAATTCCAAAACCACATCCGCAATATGGTTCAACCATTTATAGACAAACAATTGACAACAATTTACTAGATAGAAAACGTTCGCTATATCTATTAGTAAATCATCAAACAAGTTAATTCATTGACATCAAGCTCAAACACGCAAGTTGGAGATTAAACATAAGTTCAAACTAAACGAGTTTATGATTCATCCACACGAAAAGCATTCACCATTATCGCTAACTCATATCATGCTAGCTAACTCGTTTAACTTGTAACATCATCCACGTTCGCGGAAATGGTTCATTCATATATTCCATACAAATAACAAGTATTTTTATTAAACAACAAACATTCGCTATAGTTGTTTAGCCAAAATACCGACAAGTTTAACAAAATCAAACTAGTTACATACAAATTTGTGGATGATTCTTAAACTCGAAGCATAAACTCACACCAAAATATAACACCCCTAGTCACTAACTAGTTCATCCAAGCAAGTATAACAAAATCTAGCCAACAATCATAATGACATCATCACAAACACATATCATCAAAGAAATCAAAGAAAACATGATTATATTATAATGAAAAGTGCAAACCAAGTGATTACAATGTCGGAATGATGATTGTTTGAAACCGAGTGTTCTAGCAAGATGGAAGATCTTTAAAATGATGAAGAACTACCCAAGAACTAGAAAAATCGCCCAAATGGAGCTGGTTTTTCGTGTGTGTAAGATAAGAAAGAAAGTTGGTGAGATCTAAAGCAAAAAGTGCTTTTTAGTACAAAAAGTCATCTGCCGCCCAAACTACACGGCGGCTGGGAATCACTACCCGGCGGGTCCTTCAAATTTTGGGGAACCCGGCAGCTTGATTAACCAACACGGCGGCTCAACCTGAACAAATCAACCCGGCGGCTCAGTAAGGACACCCGCCGGCTTCTACAGGCTTCATAAAGCCGAATATCTCTGTTACCAAAAGATGCTGGATTCCTTAAATCACCCGCCGACTTACACAAACAACCCGGCGTTTTACCAATTGACCCGGCGGATGGTGCTCCTTACCCGGCGGGTTTCTCCAGAACCAGAGGACCCGGCGGCTACTCTTATGAAGCCGGCGGTTTCAATCCAGATTCCAGCAGACCTGCTTTCTAGCTCAATACTTCAACATATTTCACACTTGCTCGAATCTTTACCAAAATGAAATCCAAACCATGATTCTTCAATATTGACACCTACAAATAAATTCCAGCTAATTAAGTATCAAAAGTTCATAAAGTCCACTTAAAACGAATGCAAAAACAATGATATCGCTAAAGATAGATATGTACAAAATGAGCGATATCAAATATCCCCACACTTGAACTTTGCTTGTCCTCAAGCAAAACCGTCATTTATGATTTCACAACCCCCTCTTGCATTTTTAGAAATGGAGATTAGGCTTTTCGAAATAGTACTAGCACAAACCACCGAAGTAATCATGCTAGCAACATTTATATAATTATCAGAAACCTGAGATGATATGTTTGCCAAGCCCGAATGCACGACCTAGCACCTCACAATAGGACAAGTGTTTAATCACTCACTCTCAACCTATAGAACTACAGGGTAAGGATGTAATTGATGTAACACTCAATCAAGCCAAGTCGTGTTGCACTGTTACCATAGGCTTGCAAGGATCAAATCTCCACCGTCTTGGCGTGAGCACCAAGTGAGATCTCAAAGGAGGTATTCTAGCGCGTGTTGTAACAAATGTAGGCTAATTATGGAATGGGGTATGGTAGACACAATAATTGGTGAAAAGTGGTAGTCAAGACCCGTGAAAAATGTGGGAATGTTACCTATTGGTTTAAACACATGACAGCAATGAAACTTAGGATTCTTGTGCTAAATCAATTCAAATTATTATTGTTCTCATTTATAACTTATACTTCAACAATTACACACAAATAACTCAAATTGATTTTTCACATTTGATTGGAATAATTGCATTCTATGACTTTCTATGAATCCTGTGTAACGAACTTTCGGATCAACTATCCTAGACCGGATAAAGGCCTTCGGTGGCTAGGTGTAGAACACCCCTCGGGAACTACTTGTTCAGGAATTCTAAGGCCATTTAGTTGACTACAATCATCCAACAATAAGCTTTAAGCATAATAATTAACTTCTATTCATTTAATTGTTTCCAACCTCAATCATAGAATTTAACACTAGAATCCCAATTCAAAACGATTTAAGTCACATTTTGGTAAAATTCATCATAAGTTCCAACTAGGCAACATCTTAGAAAAGTGATGGTTCGGGAATCGACTATACAAAAATAAGGCTAATATTTAGTGGATTGACTGTGGAAGTTTTCTAGGGGTTTCGAAGAGGTAATTAATTATTCGAATGTTTTTTACTCACTCTGCCCCAACATAATTGTCCAGTTTTGCTAAAAATATTTAAGGTCAAAGTTGAAGAATAAAAAGTCAGACTTAAAACTGGACAATTATTTTGTATAACTGTTTGTTTGTTGTTCCTTCAATTTGAAGCTCATATATATATATACTTGTAATGAGACTCAGGTTGAGAGAGAGTTAGTGATCTCCAAAGAAAGTGTATCAGAAACTGTGAGATGGATTTCATATGGACCACGCGCAACCATAGTGAAATACAATACATATAACATCAATGGGTATACATTTTGTACTAGATGTAGTGATGACAGAGTTTACCAAAGCAGTGGGGTTAGTGTTGAGGTAGACGATATGCACATATCCAAAGGAGTTGCTACCACAAGACGCAAAATTTATTATGGGGTTTTGCAAGAGATATGGGTACTAGATTACCGTTTCACGCAACTTCCTCTTTTCAAATGTGATTGGGTTAACCATAGAGCTGGTGGGGTCAAACGCGATACTATTCTTGGTTATAAATTGGTTGACCTGAATAATTTAGGCCACGGGGTTGATCCGTTCATATTAGCCTCACAAGCACGACAAATGTTTTATGTGAAAGACCAGTTAACTAAAAAAATTTCTATTGTCTTGAACACACCTCCCAAGAATTACAGAGAAATGTATGATGAAATCGATGAGGAATTTAGTACCATCATTTACCCGCACAATGATAACATATTGTCACATGTGGATGCACGTGACTTGGGTAATGAATCACGAGATGATTGCTATCGAACCAACTGTGGAGGTATTGTTATACCAAAATCCAAGTGAACCATGTCATGCTGGAACACTAGCGATAATGCTATATTGTACTACATTAACCTTGTAAATTACCTTTTAATTATTTTATGGAATGATTATATGTATCTTAATTTCTATGACTTCCATATTTTATTTTATAGTACACTGCCATTTATTGTAGTACATTAACCTTGTAAATTACAACATAAATACTTAGGATCAATGTCATATATAACATCAATTTTACATTACCAATAACTAACAAGCATATTACAATAACAACTAACAAGCATGTTACAATAACCATTTGACCATACCATTTCTGCTTGCATACATTAAACTTTTTGGTCAAAATGACTTTAATATGCAAAACATTCTGAGAGTGGGATTCGGACTTGGATCCCAATGTCTACAAAGAAACGCGTTAACCAAGTGAGCTAAATGTTAGGTCCGTTTATAAATCCAATGCTTTTTATATAACTATACATGTTAGCTTTTGGCAATCTAACACACGCACATAATAAGTTATCTGACCATTTGTACCGGATTTTGGCTACACTGAAATTATGAGTGAAAAACTCGACTCTATGATTTAGTCACATAAACAATTACTCTATTTGACATATAAAGTCTCATGATTTAGACACACAAATTAACACTCAATGTGACTAATATCAAATTTAATGATAATCGTTTTTGCCCATTTTTGCTCTAAATAATAGCCACATGAATATTTCACAACGTGACTGTTATGAATATATTGGTCACATATAATCACCTAAAATGTGGCCATAAACATCATTTAGATACACATTTGTAATATGGTGTGGCTATTATAAATCCATATAGTCACATGATCGTGCTAGAAATTAATCTGACTATACACATTAGCTTTTGGCATTCTAACACACAATAAACTTTAGACACACATAATAAGTTATGTGACCATATGTACCGGAATTTAGCTACACTGAAATCATGTGTGACAAACTCGACAATATGATTTAGTCACATAAACAATTACTTCATATGACCATATAAAGTCTCATGATTTAGATACACAAACTAACACTCAATGTGACTAATATCAAACTTAATGATAATCATTTTTGCCCATTTTTTCTCTAAATAATAGCCACATGAATAATTCACAACGTGACTGTTGTGAATATATTGGTCACATATAATCACCTAAAATATGGCCATAAACATCATTTAGATACACATTTGTGATATGGTGTTACTATTATAAAGCCATATAGTCACATGATCGTGCTAGAAATTAATGTGACTTGGTTTTTGTGTGGTATAAAATGATTAGAAAGTAATATAGATATGTTTAAAGCTTTTGTTTTATTTGATATAGGTGATAGATGTGAATACTCAATACCCCTTTCAAATAATGTCATACCATACAAAAACCAAGCCAATCTGCTACCTCGAGATGGCTAGAACTCGTAACTTAAAAGAGGTCCAAGAGAAACTATACCCAAGTTTGTATAATTATTACCAAAAGCAAGAGGAAAATAACAGGGGTTTATTATTGCTTCACAATAAAATATATAGAACTCAGTTTGCACAATTAATCTTTTGGATGTCAAGAGTGATGGAGTTTATATATAATCAGAGAACACTAGTATTGTAATATGAAGAATAAAACGAATAACTGAATCCTACTTCTTAGTATGGCTCTTTAATACTGGCTCGACATTGATTTCATGCATGTCTTCTATTATATTTTCTAGCCCTATCTATAATGAGACTTCTTTAATGACAGGGACTTCTACAAAAACACGCTTCGAACTTACGTGAAGAGCAAATATTATTACTTTATGGTTGCCTCATTTGATAAAAAAGAGTTTCATCATAAAATAAAAACGTAGTCATTTTCTTGATCTTTATTTAACTTGTAACGTGTCATTCAACTTCAAGTTTATTACGATAGTTTACCTCACAAAGAACGGTTTCATTTACGTATTTTCATTGCATATCGTCATTTATAATACCAATTGGTAAGTGTTCATACTCGACATAATAATATATAATAAGGAAGAAGTTTGTACTACAAATATTTAAAGTTCATAAATAAACTCATGATTAATTAAGTGTTTACACTTATGTTTAATCCTGTTTTATTGTGGTGAGGAATTAAGTTCTTCCCTGGAACATCATGCAATAACTGCAAAACTTAAGAACTATTTGCAACTGACACTGAGAGAGAATGGAGATCCCATTGTCATTGAAGAATATACGAGCTTATAAAATAAACTTTTATACATTCTCATGGTTTATATGATCACTTTAATATTTTGGTTGGTGAAGCCCTTTGGGTACATTTTTAGTGAGAATGAAAGGTTATAAAAACATGAGGCCCATTAAAACAGTTTCAAATTAAGTGTAATGGTAAAGAATGGTTTCTACTCTTCATACCACCTATTTTTACATTTTGTACTTTATTTCATTATTTTTTCTTACATTCTGTACTTTATTCCATCACTTTTTCTTTCATTCTGTACTTTTTTGTACTTTTTTTTGAATAAAAAATCAAAAGCGGTATGTTGAATATATTAGGGGGGTATGGAGAGACAAAGCCTAAAGAATATATCACCTTCCTACTGTTCAACTCTTAATTGGGTCAAAGTATTTGACCTGGCTTAAAGGGATAAATCATTTAGTAGTAGGATCATGCCGCGAAAGAATTTTAAAGTCAAACTAATTAATCGTGTATAGCTGTAAAAGGCCTGATGTTGACACTACAAGAAAAAAGGGCTTTAGTGTAACATCCTCTCTTCTGGTCCGGTAATTTCTAATTTTAAATTGATATGTCTAATTGTATTAGAAATTATTTGATATTATTTGTTTTAATTGCGAAACTTATATAAATAAGTCTCAGGACTTATTGTGAATAGTAAATTGTTGATTGTGGTAATTTACTATAGTTGACGGTAGAATAAAATAAGTTTCTCGCAAATGGTTTTTAGGTTCCAGGCAATAGATTAAAAAGGGGACTATTTTTAAGTGAATACGGGTCGGTGAGAAAATGATAAGCCGACCTATATGTAACTTTCCCTTTTAGGAAAGCTTATCACTTTCCTCTTTTAGAAACTTAGAACCAAAAACCTTAAACCTTGCAAAAACAAGAATTGAACCAAGTGATTCTTGAGCTGTGATTGTGAAATCTGAGTTTGTAACATCATCATCATCACTTAGTAATCTTAAATTGTAAGTTATTTCTAATACTTAATTCATGATTATACTCAATTGAAATTTTTGTATGAATTAGTGTTGAATTGATGCACTAAACATGTTATTGTATGCATATATGATGATATATGATCTGAAACATGTTGCTGGAATCGACTTTGTGTTTATTTGATTGAGGTTTTGAATTTCTGGTTTGAGCTTTGCACAAACTGCCCAGGTCTGACGAACACAAGGAATCCGGCGGATTCCTGTTGAATCCGGCGGATTCATCCGGTCAAACGGGTTGGGAATCCGGTCAATGTGGGTTAAATCCGGCGGATTCATCAACCGGATTCGTTTTGGGAACCCTGGTCCAAATGTTGCATCTGGAAACCCATTGAATCCGGCGGATTCTAACCCATTGCCGAGATTGTGATTTTGTTATCAAACTTCATATAATCTCAAATGTATTATGATTAATTGATAGTATGTTGATACACTTAACCTATGTTCATATATTGATCATGTTATATATGTTGTGAGAAGTATTCATAGATGTAATATTCGAATATAAGCTATGGTTTAAGAATGTGATTACTAACTTATATTTGATTGTTAATTCTCAGATCCTCAGAGAACTCAGCGAGATAAGGCAGCTGAGTAAGTGAACTAAAACAATCAGGTGAGTGGATTTGAAACTCATAGTTTGATTTGGTTGTGTCAGTTTGATTTCAATCAGTAATTATAGGATTACTATTGATAGAATGTTAACTTTGAAATGATATGCCATTTGATTGGTGGTTTGATTAGCCTGTGAGCTTGATTGATAAATCCAGAGGTCAACTAGATTGTTGGTTGGACTTGATTGCTAATGTTGGTCAACACAAGGTTGCGTACATGTGTTGATGGAGATTAGCATTTAGTTAGCGGTTAATCACTGTTTTGGCCTACAGTTGATTTAAGTGTTCTGATAGGGCCACCCGGAACAGGGTCCTTAGGAACCACCGTTCCTCTTGACGATATTTGTTACATTATTGGTTGTAAACAGATTGCTAGCTAAATTGAATTGTAGTTGATTATTCATTCACTTAGCTTCGTGCTAATCCCTCAATTTACTTCCTGCAGGTTATGTTTATTATGTGGGTAGTCAGGAAGGGATGTTTTGATGCTGGGAATGTTTGAAACTTGCAACTCTGATCCAGTTTGTAATAAATGATGTTTTGTATACATAATGCCCCCGGGTTGTAAACAAGTTAACTATGTTTGGTTAAGTAGTTAAACATGTTGTATAAAGGTTTGCGAAAAGTTTCAAGCAAAATTCTAATAAAAAATATGTATTGTAAGTATACGCTTCCGTGACACATAATATAATATTGTGATATTAAATGAGGGGGTGTTATATTTAGTGATGAAATTTTAGTGACGTATTTGGTGCTTTATAGCTGTCGTCACTAATCTGATCAGTTAGTGTCAAATTTTTGTAGTTAGTGACAAATCTAGTCGTCACAAGTATAGTGACGTCCCTTGTCTCGTGACTAATTAGTGATGAATTTCAACTTCCGTCACTGATTAGAATTTGTGACGGACCTATAGTGACAAAAAGTGACAACTTGATTTTCGTCACTAAAGTATGTTAGTGACAGATTTTCTACCTTTAGTGACGAAATTTGACCTATCACTAAAGCCATTTTTTCTTGTAGTGTGATGATCTTCTATTACAATTTTCATAGACATTAACACTTTGCATATGGTCAAGTTATTTGCATTCTTGTCTGATCAAATATCATGTACAAGCTAGCTACACATATCAAGCTGATACGTTAAACCGCTGAATACACATCTAATTAATTATGGACTTCACAAGACTTGCCACGGAACAAACTACTGTAAGAAAATGATACATGCACGAGTGGGAGGGCGTATAAACATACACATAGAGATATTAAAGAAGTATAACAGACTTATCTTTTGGTTGTGGGTTTGAAAATCTTGATTTTTGTTTTTGCTGTCAAGTTTTTCAAGTTTTGGCTTTGATTTTGGTTTTGGTAAGTATCTCTTTCCCGTTTTTATAATGGTGAACGAGACTATTAGTTTCTTTGACGAATTGAATTTCATCGAAAACGTTTCCGGCGTCAATGCTTGTGAAGAATGTTTGTGTTGCTGGGTAGATTTACACTGAAAAGCTGCTCGTGCACTGTGTGTGCCCTCAATCAATCAAATATGTTGGTTTTGATCGGTAAGATTCTTCTTGAAAAGATCTTCTAAAATACGACTTTCTAATCATATTTAGAAAATTTGACAGTGCATAAAGCCATAAAGTCTTGAAGATGCATACGTATAATATCATAGAATCATCGCACGCATTGATATGAATGGGTTAGATTTGTAACTCAGTCTGGTCACTCCAAACCTTAATGGACATTCCCATCAAGGCTTCAATCGCAAAAAAAGTTGATGAGTTCTTTTAGTACATGCACCACAATCGATTGTTTATGTTGAGTTGGAGTTAATGAGCAGGGTAATTAATTTTTTAGTTGTGATTTCTATGTTCGACTATATTATAGGTGAGAAAGGTTGCCAGATAGATACATACCAATGAGAATAGAGATCGACCAATCTAATAATTTATATTGTTACCATTTACACATTTTTATCTTATTTTTCTAAAAAAAAAACGGTGATCGACCAATATAAAACCGCGCTAATACAATTAATTTTATAAATAAATTATATGCTCTTCATAATCTATATAAATATTACACTAAACAATCATGTTTGTCCTCTGTTTCTTCTTAGTGAATGAGTTTTAATAGATGGACAATGTGAAAAGATTCAAGAAAATCGGAGTTACTATGGTTTCAACTTTCAACATGTTGTTGCCATAGCTAAAACAAGGTGATACCAAGGATCTAATTGTTGAATATTCCGGTCTTCATAAACTTATAATCATAGAATTGACTCGATCATTAGGTAATGATTTTCAAACAACACTTTTGCATACATCACACAATATGCCTCAAGATGTTGTACTACATTGCTGGATTGATTTTGTGGTTTATCCATCAAAATTTGTATAGATTGTATGCGAAATATCACCACCCTTATATTTATGTTATGAGGTTGTTTGTAGGGGCAGATCCAGTTTGTTGCTTGAATGCCATAAAATATGTTCAAAATTCCTACCCGGATGAGCTTATCTTTAATCTCAATGGGTCAAATGGGTCGATCTGGTAAAACAGATGAAACATGGTTTAATTGTTCCCAAAACGTTGAAAATCCAAGTTCCTTATTGATATATTACAACTCATTGAATTATTGTTCTAATAATATGGTTTCTATGAATACAATGCCTACTTATATAGTTATGATGGGTCAAAACCCTACCCCACTAACTCAACCCAATGCAACCGTCAGGGCCGTGTTTGAGGGTGGGCGAGGTGGTCGACTGCCCAGAGCCTCCAAATTATAAGGGACTCAAAATGTGTATGAATTTGTATTTGTGTGTACACGTATACATATATATACACATATAATTTGATTTTTAATTGCATAAAACCTGGGAAAAAAATATGTTCATGCTATTTCAAAGTTGATTGAGCAACAACAAAAAAATGAAAAGATATCTTATAGTCAGATATAGGGTCCCCTTGCGACAATTTATCAGTTTTCGTCCAGGACCTCTCGAAACTCAGAGACGGCCCTGGCAACCATGCATATTTTGTCCCCTCTCTTGTTTCATGTCGTGCAAAATTGGGAACTTATTGTCTAATTTGGCTGTTCGGTAGGTGATTCACCATGCAATCGAATCTTGGATCCCATTATGCTGTACGTATTAGGAAAAGAACCTTATATCATCCGTATGTCTTTGTTTGTTGTCATGCCCAATTTTTAAATAAAGTTTACTTTCTTATCATTTTATAAATTTAGATGTGTAACTTTTTGGGTATAATAATAGAAGTTTTTGTTGCTTACAAAAAATGTATACATTTTGTTCACTTTTGCTAACAGAAACAGCATATCAAACATTTTATGTTCAAAAAATGGGGTTCCCATGGTAAAGCCCGGTTGCACAAGCGTACATCTTAGATGCACGTTTTTCTTTTCAGTTTTGATCTGAAAAATGAATACATATATTCTGCAACATCATATCCTTATATTGTAACGTTTAAAAAAACAAGATGAGTTGAACAAGAAAATTCACATTGAAATGTACTTGTTACCTACTTGTTTTATGTGTGTGACCCTATTTTCACATGACATCAACAATGATGTTAATCCGTAGTCGTGGACATATCTCAACAAAACAGGATGTCACACAAAACATTGAATGTAAATCTAAAACCGCAATTTATTTAGTGGGTATTTCATTAAGAATAATTTCACGTTTTGACCCGCGCTATAAATCCAGTAGTATGAACTTTATGTGAAGAAAATGCTTCAACCTTTGCATAATAGGAAGTATGAACTTTATGATATTATTGATCCAGCAAAAATTCGTATACAATATAGGGAAGTATGAGATGCAAACTTAGTTGTGTACCTATTGTCTTCTTAATTACAATAGTCAAACCATAAGATGACTACTCAATTGTCTAATTGTAGCTAGGACAACTTTCAATTTGTAATGGTTTTTATGTCGCAAGATAAGTGAAACAATCCTTTTAGACTCATTTACTTATTATTGGGCCAATTTGGGTTGCGTTAATAACATACATGTCAAATAAAAATACTTAGCTTAAAGGTAATGGGTCAAATAGGTATTGGGCTGAAATTCCCTGATAGTTTGTCCTTTTCTTTTAGTATACAAATCATTTTATTTACAGATATATAGATTATCACTGTAACACAATTTTAAAAAGTGTCAACCCATCTCTAGGTAGCCCGTTTCAACTGCACTAAAGTTGACCAATGTTGACTTTCTTTTTTCTTCATTTTTTTCATACCGTACGTTTTACTAGTAAAACCAAAACCCTAATTTGCCGTGTATAAATATGACTCTAAGATACCCTACCATTTGTTGTGCCGTAAACCTCTCCTGAGAAAAACTCTAAACGCCGATGCCACCTTCTCCACCCATATATACTTCCGATCACCCTTCTACGATCATCCAAATGAATACTTCTCAGGTCATCATTGAATTTCTGCAACGCGAGTTGGAGTTTGCTTTTCATGCTGTGAGTTATATTTTACTACTATACATTTTTGTTTATGTAGTTGTGTTTGTGTGTGTGTGTGTATATATATATATATATATATATATATATATATATATATATTTGTATGTAAGCATGTATTTAACCAGCTAAACTTGTATCAAATTAGTGATATGTATCAGAAAACAAGCATATAATTATGTAAGCGGCCGATTTAGCCCAACTGATCGATCAGCATTACGTACCTTTCAAACTGTAAGCCAAACCTAGTTTGCCCGGTTTAGTTAGATATTCCACGTACTCAGATTATTATATATATATGTATAAGTTTTAGGATTGCTTGATATATAATCGATTTGCTTAATTCCCGCATAATTGTCACATAATTACCACTAGTCCACTAGATGGAAATCAATGTGCTGTGGGTGGTCGAAATTATGGTGAGACGATTGAACGGGAATTAAGCACTTAATAATCCTTAATTACTTTCGAAAAATATTAAATGTTTTTTAGCTAATTGTAACCTAATAAATTATTAAAGATAGGTGATAGAAGTTTTCATATGTTAGAAAAGGAAAACTTATAACTGAAGATATATAGGGTACTTCACACAAAAGGCTACCTACCTTAACCAAGATTCTCATTTCAAGTACTCAACTTTTTTCTTTTTTCTCAATTATATGACGGGAGGACTTTGTCGGATTCGAGAAGAAAAGACAAAAGAAGAGGGGATTCTTAAATTATTAGCGCAATGGATCTCTCCCATTGCAAGTGACACCCTGTGAAATCTAGAACCATAATGCACAATTGCACATATATTAACTCATAACAAACACAATCTTGCAAAGAAACCTATAGTAAAACATGGATTTAATTAGTTACATTAAGTAATCATCTTATACAATTCTATCTGGCTATACAAGGTCATTTCACTTGGATTTGGATCTTAATGCCTTGTATAGCTCGTACAATTAGTAATATGGTACAATTAGTAATATGATTTTGACAATGCCGATTCAAGTGTATAGCGTATACACATTGTTCCATGGACTTTTTATCTAAATAAAAACCACGAAAGTTTATGAAATGCATATAAGATCACTTGGTTTAAATTTATGAAATGCCAAACATAAACTTATTATGTTATATCATTTCATAGAATGAATAACCTATCCACTTACCAAATGATTTTCTATGGTAGATTATATTAAGGAAATGCCCTCGATGATATATTCCAATTCTATTTTGAACGCTTTTTTCTTACTTAGTTAATTTTCTACGCAATTAAATCTGACCTTATAACTTCTTTTGCAGGATGATCCTACAAATGGTTGATCTGCATCAGTCAAATCGCATGCTTGGTTCCGATCAATAGTTGGAAGGTGATACAATTTACAATGTTTTTCTTTTTTAACTCTGCAACTCTTATACCTTCATTCTCACCATATAAGTACCAAAGTGACTTCATGAATGATAAATATTGGGAGGTTAGATAAACTATCAAAATGCATTCTGTTTCATTTTAAAAGCTTGCATTGTATATTTCTTATTGAAATCAATACTTCTTAAGTTTTGTAGTTCTTGCATGATGTTTAAAAGCAGAACTTAATTATCCCATACAATAATAAGACGAAGTTAATTATAAGTGTAACCATGTAATCACAAGTTTATTTAAGCACTTAATAGTTTGTAATAAAAACTCCATCTACGCAATTAGTTAAATTACCTTTTTCATAAATTTAGGACAATTTCATGTACTCTTTCTTAACCAGTTTCTTTAGTATATATCATGATGTCGAGTATGGACACTTACCTATTGTATATAAATGACGATATGGAATCCAAGTATGTGAATGAAAACGTTCTTTGTGAGGTAATCTATTAGAATCTTGAAGTTTTATGACACTTTACAATCTAAATCTAGTATTAGTAAATGACTACTTTGTATATTTTTATATTGAAACTCTTTTGATCAAAAGAGACACCATACAGTAATAATATATGCCCTACATCTTGGTTCATGACTAGCGTGTTTTTGTAGTAGTCCCTGTCTTTAAAGAAGTCGTATAAAAGATGGGACTAGAAAATATAATGAAAGACATGGAGTCAATGTCTAACTAGTATTAGATAGCGATATCACAACAAGGAGAATACATATTTTTGTTTTATTAATTGAATTAGATTATTTGTGTTCTCTAATACTTCATCAGCTTTGATATTGATATTTATTGTATTTTGGGAACTGGGTGAAGCGATAAACCCCTTTTTCATTTCCTATTGTTTTACTGGGAAATAAGTAAACAAACTTAAGTAGTAGTTTCTTTTGGATGTATTTTAAGTCATGAGTTTTAGTCATCTTGAGGTTGCAGATTGACTTGGTTTTTGTGTGGTATAACATGATTAGAAAGTAATATATATATGTTTAAAGCTTTTGTTTTTATTTGATATGGGTGATAGATGTCAATACTCAATACCACTTTATAATAATGTCATACCACACAAAAACCAAGCCAAATTGCTACCTCGAGATGGTTAAAACTCATAACTTATAATACGTCCAAGAGAAACTACTATACCCAAGTTTGTATAATTATTTACCAAAAACAAGAGGAAAATAACAGGGGGTTTATTGCTTCACGATAAAATATATAGAACTCAGTTTGCACAATTAATCTTTTGGATGTCAAGACTGATGGAGTTTATATATAATCAGAGAACATTAGCATTGTAATCTGAAGAATAAAACGAATAACTGAATTATACTTGTTAATATGGCTTTTTAATACTGGTTCGACATTGATTTCATGTCTTCTATTATATTTACTAGCCCTATCTATAATGAGACATTTTTAATGACAGGGACTTCTACGAAAACACGCTAGTCACGAACTTACGTGAAAAGCAAATATTATGACTTTATGGTTGCCTCATTTGATAAAAAGGGGTTTCATTATAAAATAAAAACGTAGTCATTTTCTTGATCTATATTTAACTTGTAACGGGTCATTCAACTTCAAGATTATTCTGATAGTTTACCTCGCAAAGAACGGTTTCATTTACGTATTTTCATTGCATATCGTCATTTATAATACCAATTGGTAAGTGTTCATACTCGACATAATGATATATAATAAGGAAGAAGTTTGCACTACAAATATTTAAAGTTCATAAATAAACTCGTGATTAAGTGTTTACACTTATATTTAATCCTGTTTTATTGTTGTGAGGAATTAAGTTCTTCTCTGGAACATCATGCAAGAACTCCAAAACTTAAGAACTATTGCAACTGACACTGAGAGACAATGGAGATCCCACTGTCATTGAAGAATATAAGAGCTTATAAAATAAACTTTTATGCATTCTCATAGTTTATATGACCACTTTAATATTTTGGTTGGTGAAGCCCTTTGGGTACATTTTTAGTGAGAATGAAAGGTTATAAAAACATGAGGCCCATTAAAACAGTTTGAAAAGTATAATACTAAAGAATGTATCACCTTCCAACTGTTCAACTCTTAATTGGGACAAAGTATTTGGCTTAAAGGGATATAAATCATTTAGTAGTAGGATCATGCCGCGAAAGAATTTTTAATGTCAAACTAATTAATCGTGTATAGCTAGTAAAAGGCTTGTTGTTGATGATCTTCTATTACAATTTTCATAGACATTAACACTTTGCATATAACCATTTGCATTCTTGTCTGATTAAATATCATGTACAAGCTAGCTACACATATCAAGTTGATACTGTAAACCACTAAATACACATATAATTAATTATGGACTTCACAAGACTTGCCATAGAACAAACTACTGTAAGAAAATGATACATGCATGAGTGGGAGGGCGTATAAACATACACATAGAGATATTAAAGAAGTATTATAGACTTTTATTTTGGTTGTGGGTTTGATCTTCACTGTCGAGTTTTTCAGGTTTTGGCTTTGATTTTGGTTTTGTAAGTATCTCTTTTCCTTTTTTTGAAATGGTGAATGAGCCTATCAATTTCTTTGACGAATTGAAATTCAGCAAACACGTTACCAGCGTCAATGATTGTGTAGAATGTTTGTGGTGCAGATTAGATTTACAGTGAAAAACTGCTCGTGCATTGTGTATGCTCTCAATCAATCATATATGTTGCTTTCAATCGGTAAGATTCTTCTTGAAAAGATCTAAAAAACGACTTTCTAATCATATTTTGAAAATTTGACAGTGCATAAAGTTTTGAAGATGCTTACGAATAACATCATAGAATGATCGCACACATTGATATGAATGGGTCAGATTTGTAACTCAGGCGGGTCACTCAAAACCTTAACGGACATTCTGATCATGGATTCAATCGCCAGAAAAATTGATGATTTCTTTTAATACACCACAATCTTTCATTTTTGTTGAGTTGGAGTTAATGAGCAGAGTAATTGATTTTTCAGTTGTGATTTCTATGTTCGACTACATTATAGGTGAGAAAGGTTGCCAGATAGATACATACCAATGAGGGTAGAGAGATCGACCAATCTAATATTTATATTATTACCATTTACACATTTTTTTATCTTATTTTTCCAAAATATATATATCTAATATCTTGGTCTAGGTGATCGACCAATTTAAACCGCGCTAATATAATCAGTTATTCAAATAAATTGTACGTTCTTCATGATCTATATATTTATTAAACTAGTTATTACTATATTTTTTTTGGGTAAAGGGTAAAATTTACCCGGTAAAGAAAGTGTAGACTTTTCGGACCAACTCAATCTACATGTTTGGATCCCTATCAAAAAGTTACCCGCTCGACTTACCAATTTTGCTATATATATAAATAATCTTTATGATTGCTTTGCATATGATTGCTTTTGCTATCATCGTGTGAAAGATATACGCTATGAAAAGGAGCGAGCGGAGAGAGCATAAAGAGCTTGCTTATAAGGCACAAGCTTAGAGCCTTGCGTCACTTTGGTATTCTAATTACTTAAGGCCGAAGATGTTAGCAACATGTTTTTAGCAAAGTGTTTTGTCCTAGGTAAACATGTGTTTTGAAAAGCCACACAATATGCATCAAGGTGTTGTACTCTATGAATTGTTGGATTGATCTTGTGGTGTATCCATCAAAATTTGTATAAATTGTATGCTAGATATCCCCAACCTTATTTATATGTTATGAGGTTGTTTGTAGGGGCAGATCCAGATTGTTGTTTGAATGTCAGAAAATATGTTCAGAATCCCTACCCGGATGAGCTTTAATCTCAATGGGTCAAATGGGTCGATCTGGTAAAACAGACAAAACATGGTTCAATTGTTCCCAAAATGTTGAAGATTTCCAACTTCCTTATTGATATATTACATCTGATTAAATTATTGTTATTAAAAATATAGTTTCTATGATTAAATACAATGCCCACGTATAATATTATGACGGGTCAACCCTATTCCACCAACTCATAGTGACCCGTAAGTCTGCAATCCATCGCACCCATTTTGTCACCTCTTTTGTTTCATGTCGTGCCAAATTGGGAACTTATTGTCTAATCCGCCTTTTGAGTAGGTGGTGCACCATGAAATCACATCTTGGATCCCTCTTTTATCATTGGGATACCCGGAGAGGATGTCTAAGTAAATTTTTGTCCATTTAATATGTTTTAGGAAAAGAATAACCTTATATCATTTGTATGTTTGTATTTGTTGTCATGCCCAATTTTTACTACAGTTTATTTTCATATCGTTTTATGATATTTATATGTATTCCTTTTTGGGTATAATAAAAAATAATTTGTTGCTTACAAAAAGTGTATACATTTAGTTCACTTCTGCTAACAAAAACAGCATATTATAAAGGGATTATGTCCATTAAAAATAGTATTCCCAGGGCAACATCCGGTGCACAAGTGTAGGTTTTTCAGTTTTGATCTGAAAAATGAATATTTTGTTTCGACATTATCTCCATATATTGTAAGCTTTACAAATTCAAGATGAGTTAAACATAATCAAATCACATTGATATGTACTTGTTAACTACTTGTTTTATGTGTATGACCCTATTTTCACGTGACATCAACAATGATGTTAATTCGTAGTTGCGGAAATATCTCAACATAACAGGATGTCAGATAGTAACCGAAAAGATTGAAAATAAATCTAAAACCGCAATTAAGTTAGGTAGGTATTTTTTTAGAATAAATTCCTTTTGTAACCCATCTATTTATCCAGTAGTATGAACTTTATGTAAACAAAATGCGTTAAGCTTTACATAATAGGAAGTATTAACTTTCTGTAATTATTGATCCAGTAAAAATTCGTATACAATATATACTAGTACTGTACAAACACAGAAAGAACAACCGTTTCTAGACAATTTCCTGCGACGTGACTTATATTACTTATCAGAGTCCGATCAGTCACTCTGACAAACAAGATGAATCTAGATGTTAATCCCTAATAACATATCACAGCTCCAAGAATGGAGACAATAACCAACAGCTATAATACAAGATTAGACTTGCCATTATACATTCAGTTCCTTCCCCTATATTCTTATATGTTGTTTTTGGTATTAATCAAGATGTTGGATTAGCAATTTCATTTGGATCAATAACAATTCCATGAGGTGTTGCAGATCGACCCAAGTAGTTTCTTCTAGTGCTGTGTGATGAGACATCGCCGAGTTGGACATGAGGTGGTATCGGTGTTTCATTTGAGTGGCCCGAAATGCAGAGAGTACCTGAATCATCTTGGCCCCAGAAAACTTCGACCATAGAACCTCTTGGATTTTCTGTGGAAACTGTTCCAGGAATTCCTATGTATCTTGCTCCAACTGGTATCTGCATAAATGATTGCCATTTGTAGGGTATCTTAAGGTTGGATCAATACTATATGCCAGCATTATATACTTGGTAGGTTTGAGATGCAAACTAAGTTGTGTACCCTAGTAGGCATTGTATTCTTAAATACTGTAGTCAAACCATAAGATTACTACTGATCAACTGTCTAATTGTAGCTAGGACAACTTTCAATTTGTAATGGTTCTATGTGCCAAGATAAGTCAAACAATCCTTCTAGACTAATTTACTTATGATTGGGCCAATTTGGGTTGCGTTGATAACATATATGTCAAATAAAAATACTTAGCTAAAAGGAAATGGGTCAAATAGGTAATGGGCTGAAATTCCCTGAAAGTTTGTCTTTTTCTTTTAGTATACAAATCATTTTTTCTACAGAAATATAGATTATAATTGTAACACAATTTTCTTGTAATCATAAGTAATAGTTTAGTTATCTAAAAAATTAAGAAAATTGGACAAAGGGTCAACCCATCTCGAGGTTGCCCGTTTCAACTGCACTAAAGTTGACGTGTTTGAACCTGAACACGTCACCCGCACCACCATCTTTCCACAAACGTGCAAAGGAGATAAGAAAGACAATACGGATTTGACTTGGAAGACTTACTTGAAGAGAAGTTCCTGAGGTCAAAATCAATGTGGTGAATCTACCTTCAGCTGCAGCACTTTCAAACTCTGCCTGCTTTGCAATGTTGAGGAAGACTTCTTCAAGGGTTGTAAGACTGAGCTGGATGTCCGTTATACCAAATTCCTCCTCTCTATTTTCTAGCTCCTCAAAGAAATTCTAATAAGAAAAATAGCATACCTAGAATCAATTAACTGATGGAATTGTCATCAAAAATTAAATACAATGTGTTTGTTCGTGACTATGGGCTCAAAATGTGCTTGCAAGTGTGTTTGTTACTGACGATATGTGTACAAGATTCTTAACTAAATGTTTGCTCGTATGTACAAGTGTACATCTGTTTCGTCTATATGCATAAACTGTGCATGGATTTGCTACAATGAACTGGTAGCCTTAGATTTGAGCGAAAGTCGACGACAAATCTTTTTGAAGTGCAGTGATCACAAAAGATGAGCTTAATAAATAATAGAAACCAATAAGTATCGAGATGTAAAAAACCATATTTTAAGAGACTAAAGCTCCTTTCAACTAAAGGTGGCAAATTTTGAATCACTTACTTATGAATGGGTCAATTAGGATTGTGATTTATAACGCGACAGATTAATAAATTCACCTAAAGGGGGAATGATGAAATCAGGTTGAAAGCAGGCCTAAAGTCTATTTAATACATACAACCTCCTAAATCATTTTATTAAAATAATTAAGTTATTGTTTTAATCATAATTAACTCATTGGTCACATATAAAAAGAATATCGAAACTTAAACATAAGTGTCCAGATAAATTCAATCCAAACCCATTAACCCATCACACCACCCGCCCGTCCCACCTATCTTGCCAATCAAATCTACAGTACCAACAGAATGACAAGTCTTACCGTTAGCAGGCTCTCCTTGTCATGTGGGATAACAAAAGTGACAAAAGACTTGTTTTCCTCTTTTGGAAGCACATCTAAACGCTGTATTATGAACCACAAGTCCAAAATTAGAATATAGAACACAAGCAAAGCTTAGTCTAGCTGTGTGATTCAACATACATCTTTAAAGAACAGCTTCACTTCCTCATGATGTTTTGCAGTGTTGACATCAGCAGTGGCCCCAGAGAAGCTTATATTAGCAATGTAACCAGTACCAAATCTTGATTTTAGCCTGATTGAATTTCCGATGCAGCGAAGCCTACCTTTAGTCATGATCCCTATCCTATCACTTAAAATATCGGCTTCTTCCATTGAATGTGTGGTGAGAATGATGGCCCGCCCTTTCTTTGCATTCTCAATAATGTCCCAAACATGCCTTCGAGTTATTGGATCCATACCAGTAGTCTGAGCAAGTAAAGTTAGACCAAGATGGAGATTAGAGAGAGCAATTTTGACCTTACTTATAAAATGAATAAGTTCAGGTTATGTATTATCACTAACGGGCCAAATGTTTGAAATTAAATACAAATTTGCTTTGAAACAATGGGTCAAATGGGTTGAAAGTCGCCAACAAGTGCATTTTTAATGCATAAAACCTCTTAAATCATTTTATTTGTTAAATTCGAATATTATAAAACATACTCCCTCCGTCCCAATTTAATTGCCCATATTTCCCTTTTGGGATGTCCTAAAATAATTGTCCATTTTCAATTTCAACCAATCAGAAAGCATGTAAGTGGAGAAATATGAAATCTTATTTGTCAGCACACTAATCATTGCACTTTTTCATAAACTGTGTGCATATTGGAAGTGGACAATTAACTTGGGACGGAGAGAGTATATCTGTTGTAACCTTATCTGACACAATAATTATTTAAAAATAATAATATTATGAGTCAACCCAACACATTTGATCTAGTATCCAAAAGTGACCGAATTGACCCGTCACCAGACCCGCCCATATTGACATCTCTAGTGGAGATGATTGAATGTTGTGAAGAACAAAAACTCCAATAATCTTTACCGGTTCGTCTAAGATGACCAACTTTGGTTCACCAATTAGAGCTATTGCAACACTGAGGCGACGTTTCATTCCACCGCTGTAACTACGAGCTCTCACTCTGGCTGACTCAGTGAGCCTCACCTCAGCCAATGATTTTTGCACAACCTGTATAAAAGTGGGATATGGATGTATTTTAAAAGCCATTTACGCACATATGCATTACACTCAAATATGTTTGACATTTATATTACTACAAAAATCAGTTGACAGCTTAATATACAACCGAAACTAAACTATACTAGGGTGTACCATCTTAAGTGAAGCAGGGGGAAGACCCTTGATACTGGCAAAAAGATACAAGTGTTCTTGACCAGATAGTGCGTCCCAAAGAATATCAAACTGCAACAAGTATGCAAAATGTTACCACAACTCCAGATGAATTGCAAATTGAGTCAAGCAAGGTGGGAATGGGTCAAGATGGCTACTTATTTACGGTGTTAGTCAAAATGGGTGATGCTGGGTTGAACTGACCACGAATACTTGTTATCCAATTAAAAAAAAAAATTGTTCAAAGTATGACTACAAAAACATATTTAATTACCAAATCAATATAGTTTCTTATATAAAGGTAAAAATCAGGAGTTTGTTATGCATCTTAATACACTTAGCATTATTCTCCACCCCGTTTGACATGTTTCATATCTTGTGAAATCTGGTAGCTTAACCCATGTGATCCTTTAGAAACACAACATAACCCACAGTGATCCATCTATCAAAGGCTGATGCAAGTTCTCCAGAGAGTGTAAGAAGAAAGTAGTCACCTGGGGGCATACACCTATCATTTTCTGGATATTTGACATGCCAATAGAGCTTCGGATGGAATGTCCATATATGAGAGCTGTACATAAGACATTTACATAACAAATTCTCATATTAAACAAATTACCAGACAACATCCACACTCAAACTAAATAAATTACCATCTCCGTCAGTGACTGGTGTTATTCCAGTTAAGCAATTGATTGCAGTAGTTTTTCCTGCTCCATTGGGTCCTAGAAGACAAAATAGCTGATCCTTTGGGAAGTTCACCCATAAGCCCTGAAGATAAATTTGAAATTGAACAGCTTATTTACAAGCTAAAAACCTAGAAGTGGCAAGATGGGCTAGCTGGATAAGTTGGGTAGTGGGTCAACACGGGCAGTTTTCTGCTTATGGGTCCGTTGACCTGAATATTTTTTGTGAAACAATCTTAACTTTTGATTATAACTATATTGTGTCAAATATAATATAACAATCTAACTTTTACAAAATGATTCAGAAGGTTTTATGCAATAAAATACACTTTGAGAGTTTCAGGACCCATATCGTTTTCAGTACCTCTTATTATTATACCCATTAAAGAGAAAACATAACCCAAATCAACTCACTCATGAACAAGTGGGTCAAACTTGCCACCACTACCAAAAACCTAATAAACAAGATATATACCCTTAGTGCATGGTAAGGTGCACTTTTCTTGCAACTACAACAGCCAATGTTAGTTCTTCCAGGATACACTTTCACAAGACCATGTATCTGAACTGCAAGGTTTGGGTCAACAGCACCTTCTCTGTGTTGCTTCTTCACAATGTTTTCCTCTTGAAGTACATCCTCATCGTCTGGAGACGTATGTTCTAATGGTGGAAGAGACCGCATGCAGCTACATATCCCACCCTCTTCAAGGAAAACATGGATCAAGATGGTTTAATATGAAGCGTACACATTGCAAGTGTGCAAAGAACATATGCTTATTAATAGAGGTGGAAAAATAGGCCGCTCAGATGAGTTGAATAATGGGTCAGAAAAGTTCGAGTTGAAGTGTGTCATATTCTGTTACAAGTTAATATGGGCTGACTTGACCCACAAAGGCTTTTTTGTCCATTTATAACACATCAGTATTGATTATTGACATGTAACTTGTGATTACAAAAAACAATAATGATCTAACTCTTAAAATAAAAGGATCTAGGAGTGTACGCATATAAAATAAACTTTGGACGACTTTCAACCCATTTGACCAGTTCCCCGTTCTAACTAAATTCTTCAATTTGACCCGTCTAAGATTAAACACAACCCAAATCGACCCAATAAAAAGTAAATGGGTCAGAAGTTCTGCTTCTAGTAACTAGTTCACCCGATTACCTTTCACCCTGCCTCCACCTTTCCCTGACCAGTATCCAGGGTTCAGAAAGTAGAAAGTTGGTTTTCTAACTCCTGATGAGTTTGGGAATATATTATCGAAGTAGATTGCCAGAGCAACCCATAAAAGAAATGTCGCTAAAAGCCATATATAGATGTCATTCTGCCAGTAAGACAAACAAACATGAAATGAGTCAATTAAATTGAAGATGGTATAAGAAGTGAACCCACACAGAAAGAAGCAGCGATGACCAACAGAGCACATGTATATGAGAGGTGGAAAATTGGGGGGGGGGGGGGGGGGGGGGGGGGTAAGTGGGTAACATGTCAAAATGGACCATCTATTAGTACGGGTTGGAATGAATTGGGTTAAGTTGGGTTGACCTGTAAACATTTTTTACCACCTTTAAAACTTTGTTCATTTATGGTTAACGTGTTATATATAACTGCAATAATAATCTACAACTCTGAAAAAAGCGATTTATGACGTTGTATGCATTAGAAATGCACTTTCGACCATTTAAACCATTTTCTTAGTACTGTTTGAGATATAATGTAACCCACATGGACCTATTTATAAGCATATGGTTCGAATACATATACAGGGACAATAAAGAGAGAGAGACCGAGATTCAACCATTCTAAAAAGAGCTGACAGGTGAACATATAAATACATACCACCGTTATTAGACAGTCGGTGTCATTTGGTGCACACTTCCCTTTACGGGCCCAGCTGATACCAGGATCTTCAGAAGTGGCAGTAGCATCAGAAAGCAACTGAAGGGCTTTAGCAAGAAGATTAGGTGGGTAGAAAGACCAGATGGTCCTGTATGTGTTAGAGTAGTTGTTACTGTAAGGAAAACCAAATGCCGTAACCACCTGAAATAAGAAAGAAAACTCCAATCTGAAATCTGACAAAGTGAGTAGATTTTGGTACGCGTAATTATAAATTTACTAACCTGTGTCAGAAAGCCAACTATATACACGGAGAAACCAACACTTGTAGATGAAGTAGATTTGCTGATGAATGATGAAAACATGAAGGCAAAACCAACCTGGCAGCAAATGCTAGTAATGGTTAATCCAGAACATCTACAGAATGGAATTTGAAAATATATGTTGGATAGAGAAAGAATGTTACCATGTTTAACTGAAAAAGAAAGAACACGAAAAACACAACTGCAAAGCTGTTGTTTAAGAAGAAATCAAACTGAAACATCATTCCAAAGAGAACTGTGAAAAGAGATGAAAACAGGGAGATGATTCCCTCCCATGTAAGCCATGATAACCAATAAGCCGTATCATAAAGACCCATCATAGCCATCGCCTGTAAGTACAACAATATAGAACTTGAGAAATTATTTCAAATATGTAAACAGTAGAGGTGGCAAAATAAGTGGCTGGGATGGGTCAGTAAGACAGTAACAAGTGGTAATTGGTTCAGTCAAAACACCCGTTTACTTAGTGAGGATTGGGGCATGTTGGACCAACCTGTAAATACTTTTTATCCATTTATTTTCACTTCTATATAGAGTTAATGTATTAAAGTTATTACAATATGTACATTATCATAGCAATGATAACAATGATAACAATAATAACAATAATAATAATAATAATATAGCTGGTTTTTATTTATATCGAGTTACGAGGTTTATAAACTTGAACACACTTTGGATGGTTCTCAACCTGATTGACTCATTAAACCCATTTGAACAATTTCCTTTGAAGTTTGAAATTTTATTTTAACCCAGGTCCTAATTTACCCACCGGAGACAAAAATAATCTAAATCAAACCATTAATGGGTGAATTTGTAAAAATTGCCACCTTTAAAGTGTTAGCAGAAGAAAAACAAATTCTCAGTACCTGGCGAAGCTTGAGTTCTTTCTCAACGATCAAAGAACTAATCTGCAACACAAACCCAAACATGGCAATTGCCAGGAAAAAGCTTGGTCCTACTGTGCCCACAGAAGAGAATGTTTCAACTACAGGGTGTGCAAATTCCTTCAAATTGACAACCCAACTGAAACTAGAATCTGCCAGAATTTTGATATTGTTGCTCAGTTATTGCAGAAATGAAGACATGACAATCCACAAGTACAGGAAAGGGATTAAACGAAGTTATATATATATATATACCTCCTATTAAGGACCTTGCAATTTCACGTTCAGCTGCAATTTGGAGTGGTATTTGGAATTTGAATGTTGGATCTTCAAAATCTCCTCGTTTTGCAACTGGTGTAGAGTTTGTCTGTAAACCATAACTAATTACAGTAGGAGTTCTCTCTACAAAGTGCAGAGCTCCAGGACACTTCATAGGATTAGCAAAAAGCCAGGCATCCACGTCATTCTTTGTTCGAAATGATTTCACCTATTCACAAAAGTCATGAATGATCTTTTAATGAGAATCTGTTTCTAAATGGACCTTACATATATGGCATGGATTCCCATTCCCAAAGAAAATCTTAAGCTGACAATATTTACCTAATCAATATTTCCATCAACCGTTACTTCATATTATAGGTATTGCCCGTTTCTCAGTTCTGGATTATAGATTTTCTTTGCTGTTCTCGATTCAGTTAAGATGTATCAGGATCTCATTTAGAGGAATCCTAAGAATTGTATTTTGTAGTATCATAGCAATAACTGTTTCTTTTCTACTGTTTGAAGTTGGTGTGGTCATGGTTACCTATTCAATTATAGATTTATAGCCTTTTAAAAGATATTATACTGCTACAACTTCCTGACAGTTAACCTATTGAGATGGATGAAGCTGACATGAGTTCATGGACACTAACAAGCCTATGAGTAAGAATTTAAGCATTATGAATTGCTTGTATACTACATATATAAAAATTTAAAAAAGGTTTGCTGCATCTTTTGACATGAATCCAAAAACATAAGGAAGTTCCAGATGCACTAAATTAATAATCTTCTCTTGATGTAAGACATGAAAAATGTCAGATGGTGAAATTTATTTATTACCAATCAACCTTAGTTCCATATAATTAACAACTAAATGTCTTTACTAACATAAAGATTGAGAAATCATCAGTGCAGTTAAACTACATGTACGTTGCATGCAACAAGGCTAAACGCAAGGGGTAACAAGACAAGTAAGATATTACACAACCAAAAAATAAATGAAATAAAAAAAATGGGTATTTGGGCCATCCACCGGAGCCATCACTAGGAATAAGAGAAACCAAAAATCATGATAATGCTATACGTTGAGTTATTACGATGATAACATCTTTCAAATATTGTCACGAAAATGCAAGTTTTTGTACTAACAGTATCCAAATATCATAAACATAATCACAAAACCTGTTAGAATATCTCTAACCAAAACGTAACAAACTTTTACGAAATTTTGGAAATGCAACGAACTTTCATCACATTGCCAAATGATGTTAAGCTTAACCAATATCATTCTGTAGTAAAATGGTGACATGGCACCGGGTAAAAAGATTTAATTGATGTGGCAGCATAACACAGGTCACTGATAAAAGTTTACGGAACACAAGTTGTTACATCAACAGATAATATAATTCAGATATAATTACCAAGAAATGTAACAAATATTACAAATACAATGTTCATATATAAAAAAAAAAAAAAAAAAAAAAATTGACGAGATGTTAAATAAGTGTGTACGTGCTAGTCCACTTCATCCTCTCATTCTCCTCCGACGTGGCAGTCCACATAGGAAAGAGAAAAATTACATACTCCAACATTTTATTCGTGAAAAATATAAACATGAATAAAAAATTGATGGTAAGTAAGGAAAAATTTGAGAATAAACAGTAATAATTAGTACCTTAGATTCCGGAATAGGTCTGCCAGGATTATTAGCCATAATCCGACCAACAATCGATCCAATTCTCACACTATCATTTCCACTCCATACAAAATCGTAACACGGAAGCTTCGTGTAATACTTATCTTCACACCGAAGAATCGGAGGGTCGATTAGCGATGCAGGATCACGAACGCTTTTAAACGCAGTCGATGAACCGAATCGAGCTTCAATTGCTTTTTGAATAATATATAACAAAAATATGAAGAATATCGATGAGAATAATTGAAGAAATGTAGCTCTTTTGTTCCGCCATGCGAGTAGCAGGTTTTTAGTGAATAATGCTTTGTATTGTTGTAGTAATAGCTTGTATCCTTTCTGTAATTCCATTGTTAGGTTATCGTTGTTCGATTGGGTATGAATATATATATGTTATGCGTATATGTATATATGTATGTATATGTGTGGCTGTATCTATAGGTGAAGCGCGGGGTTTTGATTTTAACAGAGAGATTGTGTTTAGAGTGAGAACAAGGGGGTGTGAAAGTGGATTTATAAATGCCATTGATTTAGAATAAAATTACGAGTGTGCCACTATCAATCATCAACGACCAACGGGAAATTTGTGGGTGGATTATAATTTGTGGTAATTACAGTTTAACCCTTCAACTATTACAAGAGCATCGAAATAATTTGTTTTCTCATATTTATTTGGGATATGATATTTGATATTGTATAGGTTAGATTATACTTTGACTATACACACAAATTTGGAATATTCTACTAGTACGCGTTTCACCAATCGAATAATATAATAGTCATTAAAATTTCTTTTGATTGGTTGTAACATGAAAGCGCACATTTATTTGAGACAAATTAAAATAATAACGTGAACATTTGTAGTGGAGTAGTAAATTTATTTAAGTTACCATCCTAAATAGAGGGAACTTAAAGGAGGTGAAAAGGGCATTTAGGTGTCAAAAAAAATTAGCGAGGGCCAAGTTAGAAACTTGAAATAAAAAAATATGTGTTCACACAAAGCATAATTCAATAATTCATACTAAAAGAGTAATTGGAAATAAATACTTGCACGTGAAGCAAACAGAGCGACAAAATCAAAATAGTTGGTCAACTCAATCTTGATCGTGCAATAAGTTTGAAGAATATTCATACTATATGCGTTTAGTTGAAATAACGATGTGATGTTTCCAGGGACGGAGTCAGGAAATTTGGATGGAAGGGGTGTAAATTTTTTTTTCTTATTTCTTCTATAGTTTTATAGTTTTGTGGGGGTGAAAATTTTGAAATGTCATTAACACCTTAAAAAATTTCCTTTTTTACGTAATTTATAATATCTTATGGGGGCGGCTGCCTACGCTACCACCACCCTGTCTCCGCCTCCGGATGCTTCAATACTTAAAAAATTTATAAAAAAATTACTTATCAAAGTAAGTTGAAAAGATAATATAATTAATAATATGTAATATTTACTTAATGGTAAGTTGGATGAGCATAAGAAGTAAATTTTATCTTAAGGAAGTAAAAAGCTTTTTGTTGGTAGTTTCAAGTTTAGGTTTAACTTTAATCACACTTATTGAATCATTAAATATAGGGTGTTAACTTTTAACAAAAAGGGTATAAAGCACAATACATATTAATTTATCCAACTTTTACATGAGTGGTAATATATACTTGCAAAAAAGATAATAATAAGTAAATATTAACTGTCTTTAATGGTAAAGACGTTTTGTGAAGGGAGATGATATTTCCACCACCAATATTGATGGATCCACTATGAATATGTATTACAGGGTTGTACTGTACTAGTAAATAATGCATGTTGATGGTGGATCTATAAAAAATGAAGGTGGATTTATCACTACCCTTTTGTGAAAGATAGTGTCGATGTTAACTTATCAGCCCGCTCAAGAATTTCAAATGTTAACATCGTATATGTCTTATACTCTTTTTAATTGATTAATAACTAATTGCTACCTCCTCCGTCCCATTTAAAATGTCCACTTTGTCTTTGCACGTAGTTTTAGGATTCTTCACTAACTACACTTTTCACCAATCAAATATTAAATCTATCCACTAAAGTCTTTTTTAATTGGTTACAAATATCAAAGTGGACACCTATAACGGAACATCCCAAAATATTAATGTGGACATTTTAAATGGGACGGAGGGAGTAATAGTATTTCACTTGATCTACTCACTTCATTACTTTCCTTAAATTACTGCATAACTTAATAGATTATAGAAGATGATTATGTAAATTATTAAATACCAATCAGTCTAGTCAAATGTGACCTAGCTAGCATGTGCCAAGATATTTCCAAGATATTTCATTAAAATTCACAAATAAATAAATAAATAAATCAAACTCACCAAAACCATGTAATATAAAAACAAAAAACTATATCATCCAATTTGAATATTGGATGGCAACATGTGCCTAAAATATAAAAATAACAGTAGTGGCCGGCTTAAAATGTGCCACGTACTTTGTAGCCAAATGCGTCATGACGAACGTCTGCAACGCAGTTTTCATGGAAGTTGCATACACGTTGAATTTAATTAAGAGTCTCAATTTTTATTGCATATACGATTTTTTTCGTGGTAGATGACTTTGTAAATATGTTTATGGACTTAGCAATGGTAACGGTTGATTTTTTTAATTTTTTTAAGAGCATTAAGATAATTGAGTAGTTAAAATTGTTCATTCAACTGTATTGGGTTTGTTTCGGTCTACAATATGACGATATCGCTATATATATATATATCATTTTGTGTAGTTTAGAAGAGAATAAATGAATACCTGAAAACTTTGAAATGGTCCAGGGTAACAATGATAATGACGAAAGAAGATATAAGAAACACATTAATTATAAATTAACATTTTATGATAAGTATATGAACATGAAAATATAGTTCAAAAACAAGACAATGAAAGTTGAAATGAAAACATAGATTTACAATCCCCTAGCAATGCGAGTGGCACTTAATTCCTAGTTAGCTTAACAAATAAAGTATTTTTGCTTTATTTCCCTTACAAACTTATGTTTCCAAGCCCGGGAATGACTATTTTTCCCTTTAACATGTTAAAACTAGAGAGAATAGTTCAAATGAGTACATCAATTTTGAGTGAGAACAGGGGAATCAATCTCAACTACTCATTTTCATCAAATATCCTCCACATTTTTGAAACTCAAATATCTCACAAACGGTAAGTCGAAAAATCATGAAAATTGAACCATAAAATTCAGTGTTTTCTCCTCTTCGATTTGCCGTCCCTCAAGGCATACTTTTGACAAATTTTTTTCTTCATTTTTTGGCGGCTTTACAAATTAGTAACAAATGTGTTAGTGATTGGTTGTACATTTGATTTGTGGTTAGGGTTAGGGTTTAGGGTTAGGATTTAGCAGAGTTTAGGTGTAACAACCGCCAAATTAGGACTAGTACTTAGTGCCTAATCATATGTTAATACATGTAATTACTTCTGTGTTAGGCTAATTAATGTATCGAATTATATATATTGTTGAATATATACGAAAATGCGATTTGATTTAAGTCGTACGCAAGTTAAATCGAATGTATTTCGATTCAATTTTATACGGACGTTGGTGACCAATTTTATTAAGCAACTCGGTTATGTTAAAAATATTATCCCGATAATGTTAGAATTACAATTCGTATCGTACAAACAAAACTTACACAATTTAAAATATTAAAACGCGCAAACTAAATAAACAAACTTACATTTTATAACTCAAATATAAATTGATTTGTAAAATATCTAAATAAAATATCGCATAATAATTTGTATTTTAAAACTCATAACTAAAATGTAAAAATAATTATTTAACGTTTAAACGACGGAGAAAAACGAACATCGCACGGGGCACATTGCGTGGACTGAAAATGGTGGGGCTTCCACCATTTCCACCTCCCTCTTTTCCTCTTTCTTCATTTCATATTTTCTTTCCTCTCTCTCTCTCTTATTTTCTCTCTAAAAAGAGAAACATCCCCAACCCATTAAAACCGCAAAATACTACTATCAAACGCACTCGTATCATCAATATTTTTAGAGATTCACGACCACCTCGCGACGATCTACAACGCTATCTTTCCGGATTTTCATTTCGGTAATTTGTAAGTTTCCGACAAAATCCCGAAATCTCTCGATTCTTAGTATTTTTCACTTGTAGTTGTTATTATAACTTGTATATGTCCCTTGCTAAGTATAGAACACGATTTCATAGCTTAAAAACGGGTTTGAAATGGGTTTTTGGCCGGAAAATTCTTGACAGCCGGACTTTCTGGGCTGGTGTTCTTCAATGCGACACAAGTCTTGTGTCGCATGTTGTGTCGTATTTTACCTGTTGTGTCGCACGTTATGTCGTATTTCGCATGTTATGTCGTACCAAAGAATTAGTGTCGTAAGTTTTGCGACACAACCATTATTGTAACATCCTCTTAATTGAGCTGGTAATTTCTAATTTAAATTGAATATGTTATTATTTTAGAAATTATTCGACAAATATGTTAAATTGCGAAACTTAATTAAATAAGCTTTAGAACTTATTGTGCTTAGTAAATTATTGTTTGTTTTAATTTACTATAGTTGACGGTGCAATAAAAGAAGTTTCTCGCAAATGGTTTTTTCTAGGTTCCAAGCAATAGATTGAAATGGGACTAGTTTTAAGTGAATGCGGGTCGGTGTAAAAATGTGAGCCGACTTAAATACTTTCCTTTTCAGGAAAGTTTATCACTTTCTATTTTTAGAAATCAAAACTCTAAAACCCTAAAACTTCAAAAACCTTTAAAACCTTTGCAAACAAGTGATTTTGAGCTGATTGATCTTGATTCTAGCTAGTAAATCATCACCATCAACTTGTTTTTAGTTCTAAGTGGTAAGTTTTGATTTTGTAAATCTATACTTTGAGTGATTGAATGAATTGATGTTAAATAGGTGTATCAAACATGTTATTGTATGCTTATGTGATGATATATGACATGAAACTGCTGCTGAAATCGTTATTTGGTTTGGTTTACACTTTTCTGGGTTATGTTCTGCACAAACTGCCCAGGTCTGACGAACACAAGGAATCCGGCGGATTCCTTATGAATCCGGCGGATTCAAGCCGGTCAAAGGGTGGAGAATCCGGTCAAAGTGGTTTAAATCCGGCGGATTCGGCCAATCGGATTCGTTTTATGAACCCTGGTCCAAATGTTGCATCTGAAATCTATTAGAATCCGGCGGATTCTAGGGGAATCCGGCGGATTCCATGCCTATGCAGAGATTTTGATTTTGGTTAACAAACTTCATATATTCCCTAATGTATTATGTTTAAATTGATAAGTAAGTTGATATACTTAACTAAGGTGCATATAATGATGGGGTAATACATGATTTGAAATGTATTAATATATGTGATATTCGAATATAAGCTATGGTTTTACGAATGTGATTACTAACTTATATTTGATTTTAATTCTCAGATAAACAAAGAGCTCAGCGAGATAAGACAGCTGAGTAAGTGAAACGAAACAATCAGGTGAGTGGATTTGAAACTCACAGTTTGATTTGGTTGTGTCAGTTTGATTTCAATCAGTAATTATAGGATTACTATTGATAATATGTTAACCTTGAAATGATATGCCATTTGATTGGTTGTTTGTTGAACATTGAATTGAAATGTATAATCCAGAGGTCAACTAGATCGTTGGTTGGACTTGATTGCTAATGTTGGTCAACACAGGGTTGCGTACATGTGTTGATGGAGATTAGCATTTAGTTAGCGGTTAATCACTGTTTTGGCCTACAGTTGATTTAAGTGTTCTGATGGGGCCACCCGGAACAGGGTCTCTAGGAACCACCGTTCCTCTTGACGATAATTGTTGCATTATTGATTGTGAACAGATTGCTAGCTAAATTAAATTGTAGTTGATTATTCATTCACTTAGCTTCGTGCTAATCCCTCAATTTACTTCCTGCAGGTAATGTATAATATGTGGGTAGTCAGGAAGGATGTTTTGACGCTGGGAATGTTTGAAACTTGCAACTCTGATCCAGTTTGTAATAAATAATGTTTTATAGTATATAATGCCCCGGGTTTGTAAACATGTTAACTATGTTTGTTTAGTAGTTAAACATATTGTATAAAGGGTTGCGAAAATTTCTAGCAGGTTTTAATAGAATATGTATTTCAAGTAGTCGCTTCCGCTAAACTTAATATTATATTGTTGTATTAATTGAGGGGCGTTATAAGTTGGTATCAGAGCAATAGTTTGGGGCAATTGAATATGATTGTATGTTCAATCCTAAACTTTGATTGTGTTGTGTCAAACATTCTTGGAAATGGGATTATGTACTGAATATGAAGCTGTTAGTAGAATAGGTGCTAACGACTAATGATTTGTAAGCTGTTGTGGTGTTTACAGATATGGCGGATAACGAGCAACTACCTGTTAACCCTAATAATGCCTCAAGGCCTGAAGTTGCTGCTGAGACTCATGATGACCGTAATGAACATGCTGGTACTTCTTTCTATGCTAGAGAGGAGGCAGAAAGGGATCAGTATTTGCTTCATTTGGAAGAGGAAAACCAAGCGCTTAGAATGTATAAACAACAAAAAGAGGCTGAATCTTCTCATCCTGTGTTTGGTACGATTTCACCGCCAAAGCAAAAAGTGTGTTCTTTTAAAACCTTTATGAGCAGTAATCCATCTGTGTATTCGGGTAGTACGAATCCTTCTGTGACTCTAGATTGGTTGAGAGATGTTGAAAAGAAATTTGAAGTCTGTCAATGTGAGGAAGAACTGAAAGTTCCTTATGCAACTCAACTTTTAAAAGGAGCAGCTATGAATTGGTGGGACTCGATCACTTCTGTATTATCTTCTTTTCAGAAAGCATCTATCCGATGGTCTGATTTTCGTAATGAAGTTTGTAAGCAGTATTGTTCAAACTATGATATAGCTCGGATTAGAAAAGAGTTTATGGATTTACAATTAACTGATAACATGTCAATGGATGATTTGATACATCAGTTCACAGAGAAACTCAGGTTTGTTCAGCAGTGGGTTCCTGATGAGAGAACTCAGATAGAACAGTTTGTGGGTACTTTACCTAATCATTATCGAACTTCAGTGAGATTAGCGAGCTCTCTTCCTCAAGCTTTCATGTTAGCTCGATCTGTTGACAGTGATTTGAAACCTCAACAAGTACCAAGTAAAGAAATAGTTTCTCAGAAATCTAGGAGTGAATCTTCTGGTAAAGGTAAGCAACGGTGGCAAGGAAATCAGCAGGGTAAGAAACAAGAAAGTCGTGGTGGTACTTCTGATCGTCCCAATTGGTGTATTAAGTGTAGAGCTAGACATTTTGGGCCGTGTACTGTGCAAACCACTAGATGTGTGAAATGTGGCGTGATTGGGCATGAAGCCAAAGATTGTGTTTTTCCTACTTATGTGTGCTGGAATTGCCATAAGGAAGGTCATCGTGCAAATCAGTGTTCTGAGGCTAAGAGACAGGGTTCGGGGACAGTTGTTGGTTCATCAGCTTCTTCTGGTCAGAAGCGGAAGACTCCGCCATCTGCAGTTAGTAGGGCTTTTCAAATGACAGTTGATGAAGCTGTCCATACAGATGACGTAATCACGGGTACTTTTCTTGTAAATTCTGTACCAGCTCGTGTTTTGTTTGATTCTGGTGCAAATTGTTCGTTTGTATCTGTGTACTTCTGTGATAAGTTGAAAATGATGCCTACTGTGATAACAAACCCAGTTGAAGTAGAAATAGCTAGTAGCAAATCGGTTCCTGTTACCACCTCGGTAATTGGAGCTAGTATTATGATAGATAGTCAGACTTTTCCAATTTCCTTTCTGTTGATGCCAATTGCTAGTTTTGATGTGATTATTGGTATGGATTGGTTAAGTCAGTATAAAGCAAGCATAGATTGCCACAATAAGCTGATTAGAATTCCAATCTCTGAAAAGTCATATGTCGTGGCTCGAGGAGAACGGGATAATGTTTGTATACCTTTGATTAGCATGATGAAAGCTAGGAAATCTTTGTCTAAAGGTTGTGAATCATATCTAGCTTATGTGATTGATGCTAAGTTAGAAAGGAAGTCTCTTTCTGATGTACCGGTTGTTTCTGAGTATCCGGAAGTATTCCCTGATGAATTACCTGGTTTACCACCGGTTAGGGAGGTTGAATACCAGATTGATCTTGTTCCTGGCTCTTCACCTATAGCTAAAGCCCCTTATAGATTAGCTCCATCTGAGATACGTGAAATGATGAATCAGATACAGGAGTTGTTAGATAAAGGGTTTATTCGACCTAGTTCTTCTCCCTGGGGTGCACCAGTTCTGTTTGTGAAAAAGAAAGATGGGTCTTTTCGAATGTGCATTGATTACAGGGAATTGAATAAACGGACTGTAAAGAATAAGTATCCTTTGCCCAGAATAGATGATTTATTTGATCAGTTGCAGGGATCTTCATTTTATTCAAAGATTGATTTGAGATCAGGTTATCATCAAGTTCGTGTTAGGGATTGTGATATTCCTAAAACTGCATTTAGAACCAGATATGGTCATTTTGAATTTCTGGTTATGCCTTTTGGTTTGACGAATGCTCCAGCAGTTTTTATGGATTTGATGAACCGTGTTTGTCGACCTTTTCTTGATAAATTTGTGATTGTGTTTATCGATGACATTTTGGTATATTCTAAATCCGAATCAGAGCATGGAATGCATTTGAGGTTGGTATTGGAAACCTTAAAGAGGGAACATTTGTATGCAAAGTTTTCTAAATGTGAATTTTGGATTCGGGAAGTACAGTTTTTGGGTCATATTATTTGTAATGATGGTGTTAAAGTTGATCCTTCGAAAATTGAAGCTGTAATGAATTGGAAAGCTCCAAAGTCTGCTTCAGAAATAAAAAGTTTTCTTGGATTGGCGGGTTATTACCGGAAGTTTATTAAAGATTTTTCTAAAATTGCCGGTTCTTTGACCAAGTTGACCCGTAAAGATGTAAAGTTTGTGTGGACTGAACAGCAGGAAACAGCTTTTCAGACTTTGAAACAGTTGTTATGTCAGGCTCCTGTGTTAGCATTGCCAGATGGGTCCGATGATTTTATTGTTTATTGTGATGCATCGATTGCTGGTTTGGGTTGTGTTTTGATGCAGCGAGATCGTGTGATTGCTTATGCTTCTCGTCAGCTCAAACCTCATGAAAGAAATTATCCTACCCATGATTTAGAACTTGCAGCGGTTGTGTTTGCTTTGAAGATATGGAGACATTACTTGTATGGTACCAAATGTGTTATTTGTACAGATCACAAGAGTCTTCAGTATATATTCTCACAGCAAGAGTTGAACATGCGGCAGAGACGATGGTTAGAGTTAATCAAAGACTATGATTGTGAGATTAAATACTATCCAGGGAAAGCCAATGTAGTTGCTGATGCTTTAAGCCGCAAGGTAACTTCTGATCGAGTTTATTTTATGCGTTTAGAAGTTTCTTCTGATTTGGTGGGTCAGATTAAAGCTGCACAATTAGAGGCTTTATTAGATCATAATTTGAAATCTGAAATTATGTTGAATCGAAAGGAATTGTTATTGGATGATTCGAGAGGATTAAAAACCTTTCAGTCTCGTGTTTGGATACCTTTATTTGGTGGTCTTCGGGATATTATTCTGAATGAAGCCCATAAGTCCAGATTGTCTGTACATCCAGGAAGCACTAAAATGTATAATGACTTGAAACCTTTGTATTGGTGGCCTACAATGAAGATGGATGTAGCAAGGTTTGTTAGTTCTTGTCATATTTGTTCGCAAGTTAAAGCTGAACACCAGAAACCGTATGGATCGTTGAAACAGCTTGAGATTCCTGAATGGAAGTGGGAACATTTGACTATGGATTTTGTTACCAAACTGCCTAGAACTGTCCGTGGAAATGACATGGTTTGGGTTATTGTTGATCGATTGACCAAGAGTGCTCATTTTCTAGCTACCAGTGAAACTGCATCTCTGAGTAAGCTTGCACAGTTGTATATGAATGAGATTGTTACTCGGCATGGTATTCCGTTATCGATTGTATCTGATAGAGATCCAAGGTTTGTATCTCATTTTTGGCAAAGTTTGCAGCATGAGTTGGGCACCAGAGTGAATCTTAGTACAGCTTATCATCCTCAAACAGATGGTCAGTCAGAACGTACGATTCAGACATTGGAGGATATGTTGAGAGCTTGTATTCTGGAGTATGGTGGTTCTTGGGATTCTCATTTGCCATTGGTTGAGTTTGCTTATAATAACTCTTATCATTCTAGTATTGGCATGCCTCCATATGAAATGCTATATGGACGCCGTTGTAGAACTCCAACTTGTTGGCTAGAGGCAGGTGAGAAACAGTTTGCAGGTCCAGATATTGTACAAATGACAGCTGATAAAGTTACAGTGGCTCGTGAAAAGTTGAAAGCTGCACGTGATAGACAGAAACAATATGCTGATCCTAAACGTCGACCTGTTACCTTTGTTGAAGGTGAACTTGTTTATCTGAAAGTTTCGCCTTGGAAAGGGGTAATTCGGTTTGGGAAACGTGGCAAATTGGCTCCTCGATATATTGGACCGTTTAGAATTCGTCAGATTGTTAATGATCAATCTGTTACATTGGATCTTCCTCCAGAGCTTGCTGGTATTCATGATACGTTTAACATTTGTTATTTGAGGAAATGTAACGTTGAAGACCAGTCTCAGATTCTTCCTTTGAAAGATTTGAAAGTTGATCAAAGTCAGAAGTTAGTTGAAGAACCCGTTGAAATTCTTGACCGAAAAGTGACTAAACTTAGGAAGAAACAGATTCCCATGGTGTTAGTGAAATGGAAACATAGTTTAGGTGAAAACCTAACGTGGGAAACAGAGGATAGTATGAGATCCAGATATCCTGGATTATTTGATCGTGATGAGATTTCGGGGACGAAATCTTCTTAAGGGGGGGAGAGTTGTAACATCCTCTTAATTGAGCTGGTAATTTCTAATTTAAATTGAATATGTTATTATTTTAGAAATTATTCGACAAATATGTTAAATTGCGAAACTTAATTAAATAAGCTTTAGAACTTATTGTGCTTAGTAAATTATTGTTTGTTTTAATTTACTATAGTTGACGGTGCAATAAAAGAAGTTTCTCGCAAATGGTTTTTTCTAGGTTCCAAGCAATAGATTGAAATGGGACTAGTTTTAAGTGAATGCGGGTCGGTGTAAAAATGTGAGCCGACTTAAATACTTTCCTTTTCAGGAAAGTTTATCACTTTCTATTTTTAGAAATCAAAACTCTAAAACCCTAAAACTTCAAAAACCTTTAAAACCTTTGCAAACAAGTGATTTTGAGCTGATTGATCTTGATTCTAGCTAGTAAATCATCACCATCAACTTGTTTTTAGTTCTAAGTGGTAAGTTTTGATTTTGTAAATCTATACTTTGAGTGATTGAATGAATTGATGTTAAATAGGTGTATCAAACATGTTATTGTATGCTTATGTGATGATATATGACATGAAACTGCTGCTGAAATCGTTATTTGGTTTGGTTTACACTTTTCTGGGTTATGTTCTGCACAAACTGCCCAGGTCTGACGAACACAAGGAATCCGGCGGATTCCTTATGAATCCGGCGGATTCAAGCCGGTCAAAGGGTGGAGAATCCGGTCAAAGTGGTTTAAATCCGGCGGATTCGGCCAATCGGATTCGTTTTATGAACCCTGGTCCAAATGTTGCATCTGAAATCTATTAGAATCCGGCGGATTCTAGGGGAATCCGGCGGATTCCATGCCTATGCAGAGATTTTGATTTTGGTTAACAAACTTCATATATTCCCTAATGTATTATGTTTAAATTGATAAGTAAGTTGATATACTTAACTAAGGTGCATATAATGATGGGGTAATACATGATTTGAAATGTATTAATATATGTGATATTCGAATATAAGCTATGGTTTTACGAATGTGATTACTAACTTATATTTGATTTTAATTCTCAGATAAACAAAGAGCTCAGCGAGATAAGACAGCTGAGTAAGTGAAACGAAACAATCAGGTGAGTGGATTTGAAACTCACAGTTTGATTTGGTTGTGTCAGTTTGATTTCAATCAGTAATTATAGGATTACTATTGATAATATGTTAACCTTGAAATGATATGCCATTTGATTGGTTGTTTGTTGAACATTGAATTGAAATGTATAATCCAGAGGTCAACTAGATCGTTGGTTGGACTTGATTGCTAATGTTGGTCAACACAGGGTTGCGTACATGTGTTGATGGAGATTAGCATTTAGTTAGCGGTTAATCACTGTTTTGGCCTACAGTTGATTTAAGTGTTCTGATGGGGCCACCCGGAACAGGGTCTCTAGGAACCACCGTTCCTCTTGACGATAATTGTTGCATTATTGATTGTGAACAGATTGCTAGCTAAATTAAATTGTAGTTGATTATTCATTCACTTAGCTTCGTGCTAATCCCTCAATTTACTTCATGCAGGTAATGTATAATATGTGGGTAGTCAGGAAGGATGTTTTGACGCTGGGAATGTTTGAAACTTGCAACTCTGATCCAGTTTGTAATAAATAATGTTTTATAGTATATAATGCCCCGGGTTTGTAAACATGTTAACTATGTTTGTTTAGTAGTTAAACATATTGTATAAAGGGTTGCGAAAATTTCTAGCAGGTTTTAATAGAATATGTATTTCAAGTAGTCGCTTCCGCTAAACTTAATATTATATTGTTGTATTAATTGAGGGGCGTTATAATTATGTCGTATTCTATGTCGTATTTTCATATGAAACAATCACTATGTCGCTGTTGAATCAGCATCTCGCATCTATGCGACACAACCCTTGTGTCGCATAGACATTGTGTCGCATTCCTATGCGACACAACCCTTGTGTCGCATGACAAACTTTTGTGTCGCATATTGTATCGCAAAACACAGAAAACTCAGATTTTTACTAAGTGTTGAGACTCGAAATTTATCACTCGATTTTACCCGAATTCAGATCCCAGATGCGTTTTTCACCAAAGCAATATAGTAGAAATAAAAATTTTTCGAGCTGACTTGGCATCTCGACCCCAGCCAGGGGCCAGCCCCTTGGACCCCACCAGGGGCGCTGCCCCCGGACCCCCGTACTTAGATTCCGTAACGGCTTCTAAAACACAATCAAAACACATTTTTCAAGTAAAACGCCACGAAATCAAAATAATAATAGTTGAGATTATTATTACAAATCCGTCACCAAAGGGCCGTACATGTTTTCAAACACTTGACAAATCTACCAAATCGTAGTAATTTGGACATATATATAGTTGTGTAACAACTACAAGGGTGATCTTTTGAGATACCCAATCATGATTATAACCATCGCGTGTCGTGGACACCTTCAGGTTACAAGTCTTTGGACTTCATACTCGGCTAATCAACTTACGTTTGTTTAAACGCTTTCAGACTCAGGTGAGTCTCATAGCCCCTCTTTTTACTGTTTTACTCAGGGGTGTGATATATTGCTCAACTTTTAACATGTGAACGCAAGTACAAACATTTCATATACTACATGAGTTTTTCGAAACTAATCATTTAAAGTCCTCCGTCAGCATAGTTGTTAATACGTTGTAGCGTGAATATTAGTATATGGTACCATATAGGATTGACCCTCCTCGTTCGGGTTAGCAAGCACTAACCGGGTAAACGGACGTACTAATATTTGGGAAGACGAATGTTGATTAGGCATTCGTGGAGGCACCTCGCCCGGAATTTTCTATAGGGGACCCGGCCCTCGAGTTAAGCTCAACTATGTGCTCATGGCTGTATACACGATTATTATCATTTCATTTGCTGAATGCAAATCATTAATAAATCTTGCGGTTCATACTTTATGACTTGATTTCAAACATGTGAGCTCACCAGCTTTTAGCTGACCTTTTAGCATGTATCGCAGGTACCAAGCAGTAGGATGTTTCTGCTTCAGGATTTTTAGCTCGAGTCAGCATACAGACGATTGAGATTTTCTTGCATTAGTATATTTTGTACAATTACTTATGTACTGAAATCTCCTTTTATTTAAACTCGAGCTATGTAAAGCTTTAAATGTTGTAAACATTTCAGTTATCAATATATTTTGTTAAAACGACGCATGTAGAGTCGTTTACTATATATCTTTGTGCTTTGTTATTGATTAGTAACACCCAAATCAAGCTTCCGCAAATCATTAAATTTGGGGGTGTTACATTAGGGTTTAGGTTTTAGTAGGGTTTAGTATGATTTAGGGTTTAAAGTTTTGTAAAGAGTTTATGGTTTAGGGTTTAGGGGTTAGGGTTTTGGGTTACGTAGAGAAACCCCAAACCCTAAACAATAACCCTAACCCCTAAATCCTAAACCATAAACGCAACACTAACACATGTGTTACTAATTTGTAAAACCACCAAAAAATGAAGAAATTTTTTTTGTCAAAAGTATGCCTTGAGAACGGTAAATCGAAGAGGTTAAAACGCTGAATTTTATGGTGTAATTTTTATAATTTTTCGACTTACTATTTATGAGATATTTAATTTTTAAAAAGATGGTGGAAATGGGTATTTGATGAAAATGAGTGGTTGAGATTCATTTCCTCATTCTCACACAAATTCATATTCTCATTTGAACCCCACCCTAAAACTATAATATTTATTACTCGTTTAAGGTAATCTGAAAATTATAGGAGTATAGTGTGCGTGTATTTCTACAAATAGCTTATATAAACTTTAGAAATAATATTTCAAAAATATTTATCGGCTATTAAAAAATTATTAATAACGGAGTATAATATTTTCAAACTTTTTTCGTTGAAAAGCAACTCTACACTACGTATTCTACGAATTGTATACACTACTACCCTGAATATTTTCAAACAATAATGTGAGAGTCAAAGTTCTTTTTCTTTTTTTTTTTGAAAGGCAGTTTGGAATCACTGACGGGCCACTTAGGCCCACCCGATCATCTCACCATAATGCACCCTCGAGAAGAAAGCCCAGCTTCGTCCTCGGCCCAAGTGCCGACAGATCCGGTTGCCGAAGTGGGTAAAACTCCTCACCCCGGAGCCCAAAGGCCCAAGGGATTTTCATGCACCGAGTAGGGTTTGAACCCTGTACCTGCAGCATAAATGCCTGATAGCTCTACCACGTGAGCCAGGTCTCAAGTGCTAAAGTTCTTTTTCTACTAAAATCTTTTAAAACAAATTGTAGTCACTCATATTTATTACATCATACATTTAATATTATTGTTACCATATACTTGCTTTTAGTCATGCTTTTTCGCTAGATTTGTAACGATTAATCAAATCATTTTTGATAAATTTAGATAAACTTTTTCATTGTATTACGCAGGTAACCTGCTAGTTTATTTCTAGATTAAGCTTTTGTGCAGAGTGTTGGTCAATAACTTTAATATCGATTCTCATCATGCTATACTTCTCGTAAATACAAAAATCTTAAACACTAACACACACACACACACATATATACATACATATATATATATATATATATATATATATATATATATATATATATATATATATATATATCGTAAAGTATTAATTTTATACAAGTCGAATTGAGCCATGAGTCTCAAATTAAAAAGTTGAAATTTCAAATCACAAGTTAATATTATAAAAAATATATAAAGTAACATAAAATCAAAAAATAAACAATATCTTGTACACATCATTCCAACCTAAAAACGTGTTTTCATAAAGTCAAAGCAAAACTTTGGACCGTAATGAAATTACATGGTAAATATAGGGGTGTAGAATCATATCATGAAAAAGGGTATATTAGTATTTAGTATTAGTATTAAACTATTAAACAAAACATTAAATCGTACAAGGACAATTCCGTAATTTTCACTCAACTGGGTAACAGTTACTGTACATTTCTTCTACTAGCTGGAGTATAACAGTACGAAAAAAGCATCTGTAGAACAGTCGAAGCAAAACATCGATTCGCTTCTTTTCTCTCTTTCTAAAATTCTCCCCTAAAATATCTTTTTCCCTTTTTTGGCGCCAGATTCCAAAATTAACGGTCACGATTTCACCACAGTGATTACTGTGCTTCGTTGGTGTCAGTGTGTGAGAGATCGAAGGAGTATCAATGGCCGATACAGCAAACGATTCGTCTAGTTTCTGGACTCAGGCTAACGCTTTGTTCAGAAAGAATTTAACATTTCAGGTTTATTTATTTTTAAATTTTTTTTATGAATTTTAAAATTTTAGGTTTATTTTGTTTGATTTCATTTGCGTTTTACCTAAGGAAATGTGTCATTGTTCTAACATTGTTTGATGCAAATTACTCAATAAATTTTTTATGACAAATAATAAATAAAATGATAATAGTCGGTGAACTGCGTGTAACATATTCGGATGCGAATTATTGAGTTAAATGTTTGTAGTCAATTCAAATTGGAGGCCTAAAATCATCGAATTATTAGAGTTTAATGAAAAGTAATTAATTTAAACTATAAACTGTGGTTATGGTAGTAGGATGAGCTATTTGGAGAAATTGGAGTAAAATATTCGTTATTGCAAATTATTAAATTGTAAATTCAGTTTATATGAGATTTATGAATTATCAGTTTCGTAGATGATATATTTGGACAAATAGGAGGTGTATCGTTTTCATGTATTTCTCGAAATTATCATTTTCACAAAATATGATAAGTAACAATTGGATGAGCTATGTGTACAAGTTGGAGAGAATGATATATGTTGCTTATAATCTTACGATATGTTACTTCTTTTTTTTGTTGAAATCAGAGAAGGAACTATAAGACAAATCTCAGGCTCATATTATTCCCAATCGTTCTTTGTTTGTTGCTCGTCTTACTGCAAGCAGTAATCAACAATGAATTGGATAAACCTTCAAATAAATGTGGTTGTACTTGTATTGATCAAGACGGTGATGGTCAATGCGAGAAAGTATGCGGGGTTCAGTACTCAGATTTAAACCAAGTTGCCACATGTGCTAATACTAATCCAACTGAATGGCCTCCGATAATGCAATTACCAGATTCACAGTTTCGTGCAGTGAAAACTGATTTTATATCTTTTGGTGATCTGCCTAGTGAGTCATGTAGAACTACAGGTTCTTGTCCAGTCAGTGTGCTTATGACTGGGAATAATCAATCTCTTGCAAATAGTATGCCAATTATCTTACTTGTATATTCTTAATTTCTTATTTATGTAAGACGATAGTCAGTACTCGTATTCTGATCAAATATTTTAATGGTTGATTTATATATGACAGGTTTGGCTAGAAATATGTTTCCAAGTTCATCTAATTTTAGTTCATCCAATGGCTTGGCGGGTGTTGTTTTGGTTAGTTAGTGTTTATCATCAACTTTTATCCATTTAGCAATTCAGGCTTATGCGATGCGATAAGATTACATCAACATATCTCTTTCTGACATGACTCTTTGTATTATTAGGGGTCAGCTTCCCAGACTGATATATTTAACTTTTTTGAGCCGGCTTTCTTCTCGAGTTTTCCTATCTACTATGTTCAATCTCAGTGTGCAGCCAACTCCACATTTTCTATATCGGTCCCAGTAGCATCCATTAAAATAGACAAAGGTCTGAATTCTTTAGATGACTTTTGTTTGTACTTAGATATCAGCAAATGGAAAAAATATGTGTTGCTAACATATTAGATTGATGAATCTGGAATTTTGTGTCTAACATATTGACAAAAATAATCAAAACAAGTATATGGCACACTAGTATGGGAAAAGTATTCTTGTTACTGTCTATCTGATGTTGTATTTTACTGTAGAAATTAGATGTGTTCAAGGTCAACATTTATGGCGCAACAGCTCTTCTGATATAAACAATGAACTATATGCGGGATACAAGAAGGGTAATTCCGAGGAGAAAATAAATGAGATATTGGCAGGTTGGTTGATACAAACATAATTTGATTAACTGAGTGAATGATCTAAGGTTTGATTTAATTTAGTATTTTACATTTTTTACAGGCTATGATTTCTTGAATTCAAACATCAACAATTATAACGTAACTGTATGGTACAACTCTACCTTCAAGAATGACACAGGAAATGGTCCCACTGGAATGGTCCGGGTTCCTCGCTCAATAAATTTGGTACACATTCTAAACTTGAAGCATCATATTCATATAATTCTTTATTCTACACAACTCTTTATTTTTTAGTGAAGGTTATGGCTCGCGTTAGTGTTTATCAGCTAATATATTATAGGGTTTTACCTCGTCCGCTCTTGTCATAGCACAACCTTGTTCTACATATAAATATTATTTGTTTCCATATGGACTTGTACCTCTCAAATGGAAATGGTAGATAATTTTAAATGAAAACCATAATGAAAATAACATAATTTGTGTCCCACATGTATACAGGTGTCAAATGCTTTTCTACAATTTCTGGTTGGGCCTTCTACACAAATGCTTTTTGATTTTGTAAAAGAGATGCCCAAACCCGAAACAAAAATCAGACTGGATTTCTCGTCTCTTCTTGGACCATTATTCTTTACATGGGTCATCTTGCAACTATTTCCTGTAAGCAAAACTTTAAATATATTTTAATGTAGATATAAGTGCCAATAAATAGAGCTTTCTCTGAAGTTAGGTATAATAACTATACTTGTTGCAGATTGTATTAACAGCCCTTGTGTATGAGAAGCAACAAAACTTAAGGATCATGATGAAAATGCATGGGCTTGGGGATGGTCCTTATTGGATGATTTCTTATGCATATTTCCTTGCTATATCTATGGTGTATATGTTCTGTTTTGTGATCTTTGGGTCAGTTGTAGGTACATATTAGCAACAATTGTTTTATTTTTTTTTTTCTTCTAGTCTTTGTTAAATCAGTTTTGTTAACTAATGTCCTTTAATTTTTTGCAGGGTTAAAATTCTTTACATTAAATGACTACGGGATCCAATTTGTGTTCTATGTCATCTATGTGAACTTACAAATATCTCTAGCGTTTCTAGTGGCTGCCCTTTTCTCTAATGTGAAGACTGCTGCAGGTATGTTGTCATGTTGTCTGTATCATAGTCACACAATTCGCGATTCGATCCGGTACGAATTCGCGGTACGGATTCGCAATTCGCTAGGTTCTTAAAATTCGGTTCGAAAGGGGGTAGGCTCATTTCTGTTCGCTTCGGTACGATCCGATATGATGTACCCGAAATTAAAATACAATAATAGGTTCGAATGATAAATACTCCAAATTTCAAAATGTATACAATACTTCAACATTATTTGTTGATACTATTTTATTAAATTGAAAAAATGAGTACATGAAAATCACTTATGGGTTTACAAAACCTTGGGCATTATTAATATTTAGCAAAATTCGCGAATCGGAACTCAAAAATTCAAAAATTCGATGAACCCAAACCTCTGGATTCGCGAATCGGAACTCGAAATTCGCTGAACCAACGCTGGTGGGATTCACTGAATTCGCTCCATGCGGTTCGCCATTTTTAGGCTTGAATTCGCGAATCGAACCGCGAATGGGTTCGCTCGAACCAATTCGAAATTCGCTCCGGGTTTAGCGAATTGTGTGACTATGGTCTGTATATGTTGGAGTTGCTTTTATCTTTTTGTAAGAATGATAGAGTCCTTGAGATACATCTGGATGATGACACGTATGGATATGATTATGATAGTTGTCGGGTATATCACCGTCTTTGCAACTGGTCTCCTTGGAGGATTCTTCTTCCAATTCTTTCTTCAAGATAAATCATTTTCAAGTAAGTAAAGATGCAAACTATGTACTCTTGATCAGATCATGTAGCATAAATGTGTGGAAAGCATATATTGTGGTATTGGTTACCGACTTGTTTAGACTAGTGGCGGCAATTCCGGCCCATTTACTGGTCAAACAAGTACAATAAAAAATGATACTTGAATGAAATGGGTCAAACGGTTTGAAAGTGGCCGAAGTGTATTTTCAATGCCGAAAATCCCGGAAGTTGTATAACTTAAAAATTTTAGAATATTATCAAAGTAATATAATTATTATGATCACGCCTGACACGTATAATTTATTGGACCATTAGTGTTTTAAACTAACACAACCTGTTTCGACTCCCCACAAAAATTACCCAAAAAACCCATTACTCAACTCGCTCAAACCACCCACTTTCCACCCACTTTGCCAAGACTAATATATAGTTTCATTAAAGGTTGATTTATTTTGAGCTACTTATGATATTCTACTTATGATATATATTTCCATTGAAGGTCTAATATATAGTTCCATTTAGGTTAAGTATCTGTATTTTCCCTTGTAGGAGTATGGATTGTCGTGATGGAGTTGTATCCAGGGTTCTGTTTATACGCTGGTTTATACGAGTTTTCCCAGTATGCTTTTCTTGGAAACTATATGGGGACTAGTGGAATGCGTTGGGGAGATTTGGGTGATAGCAATAATGAGATGCGTCACGTTTTGATAATAATGGTTGTGGAATGGGTGGTTGTTTTCTTTATTGCATACTACATTGACCAGGTTGTAACATCGGGAAGTGGAGCCCGAAAAAGTCCACTTTTTTTCTTGGAGAAGTTAAAAAAGAAGCCCACAGTTTCATTCAGGAGACCCAGTTTACAAAGGCAGGGTTCAAAAGTATATGTGCAGATGGAGAAACCTGATGTTGTCCAAGAGGTAGATAGAACATCTTTTCCTTTGCTATAATTTGTTTAAAAAGTATATTTAGTAACAAAATGCATAGGATATTAATTTATAATAATTGGAAAATACAGTAAGTTGCCATTAACCTGTCTTCTGGCTATAGTTGGGATTGCTAGGCCAATTTGGTATGTTCTATCTCTAAGTGTCAAATGAATTTAGCTTGAGGATATAACTAAAAAATGAATTTATTCCTAGACTCATTCGACCGAAGCTAAAGTTATGCTCTTTTGTCCTTGCATTTATTGCAACCCATTTCTCAACCTGCCATTTTCACCACCACTAATATGCAGTATCTGTTAGTTGCAACCATTATGTATATCTATGCACTTGCTTTCTCTGTGTCAGAAATAATGCCGTCAATGGTATAGATTTAGTCTGCTATATGACTATGTTATGTTTATCTGAGTTTGTGTACATTATACGAATTCAGTAAGGATATGGTTATAAATTGTTCTACGTAGCTTCTCTCTAGTTTCGTTTCTCAATGAAATTATATATGAGCTTTTTGGTTATATGTTCCAAAACGTTTGATGAATGATTGTCTCTCCTACTGCTAACAGAGAGAGAGGGTAGAGCAGTTACTACTTGAACAGGATGCAAGTCATACTATCATCTGTGACAACCTCAAAAAGGTATATCCAGGAAGGGATGGAAACCCTGAGAAGTTTGCTGTTAGAGGTTTGTCGCTTTCATTATCTCAAGGAGAATGCTTTGGTATGCTTGGTCCAAATGGTGCCGGCAAAACTTCCTTCATTAATATGGTCAGTGTTAAAAGCATAACTTGTTCATAATTGACAATTTGTTGTGGTTTATTAGAATACCGAACAGATTGGTTCATGTTCTGTTATCTAGGGAGATACATCATTAAATTCTTGCTTTATGTCTCATTTGTCTCCATAACATAGATGTGGCAATTTTGACCCATTTACTTATGAATGGGTCAATTTGGGTTACGGTTTATTTTAAATGGGTCAAATGGACTTAAAAATGTTTGTGGTTCGGCCTGACCTGTATGACTCTAGCCTATTTGACCATTCACCCGACCTGTTTGAACCACCCATTTTGCCAACTTTTCAGTAGCATCTAAGTATGTTTCAATGTTATTTATTACGGAATGTGTTATTTTGCTTTACACTCTAACCAAGATACTTTGTCTTGTTGTTGACAGATGATTGGGCTCTCTAAACCAAGCTCTGGCACGGCATATGTTCAGGGTCTGGATATAAGAACTGACATGGATGGAATATATGCAAACATGGGTGTATGCCCTCAGCATGAGTATGTATCAAGATCTATTTTGAAGGCAAAACTTGAATTTTAATATCCAACATTTCAACTGATCATGTTGGTCAGCAATTTTAAATTCACTTTCTTCGTACTAACATCTGCTTTATATAGCCTACTCTGGGAAACCCTAACAGGTAGAGAGCATCTTCTTTTTTATGGAAGACTCAAGAACCTCAAAGGTTCTGCCTTGACACAAGTAAGTTGGCATTCACTTTTATATATAAAGGTGGCGATCTCAACCAATTTAGTTATGAATGAGTCAATATGGGTTATGTTTTTATCTCTAACAGTTGAATGAGTAAAATACACAAAATAGCTTAGAAAGAAATGGGTCAAAAGACCAATGACTAAATAGCCTAGTGGTAAGGGCAACCTATGATTTCCTAGAGGTCATGGGTTCGAATCCTGCCATGGGTATTATTTATCATAAAGGTACCTACCACCAATGAAGCGCATGTCCCACAACGTTAATGCTTAGTCGGTGTGAGCTTTGCTCGGACGTTGTGGTATATGTGATGGAGGTGTTTTACCTGGCTATGTTGGACCTTGTGGGGGGTTCGGTCGTGCTCCATTGAAATATGGAGCGGCTCCAGTGGGTGGCCCAAATACCCATTTTTTTTTTTTTTGAAATGGGTCAAAAGGGTAAGATAAAAATATTAGCGTAAAAGAAAACACGTCAAATGGGGGAAATATAAAATGTCATTATTAATTATTATTAAAAAATATATGGTTCAAACGGGTTCAAAGTCACCCGAAGTGATTTTTAGTTTTGTAACCATCTTTTGACACACTAATGATCTATAAAAAGTCTATGGGAAAAAATGTTTGGGCCAACCCGATTCATTTATGACTCACAAAGGTTACTCACTTTGACCCGTTATCTTGCAGAGGAACTAGCATACAGTGAACGACTTATCTGGATCTTTACTGTTCTTTTTGTTTTCTTGTGATTAATTCTTGTACTGATTAACTTCTATATGTTGTTTTTTAGGCAGTTCAAGAATCTCTTAGAAGTGTCAATCTGTTCAACGGTGGGGTTGCTGACAAGCAAGCCGGGAAGTACAGTGGAGGCATGAAAAGGAGGCTCAGTGTTGCCATTTCATTGATTGGTGATCCCAAGGTACGTCTATCTGTCCATGTAACCACTTGATTGTCTGGATAGAGGTGGCAACTTCAACTGACTTCATTATTCTGTGAATCAGTTGATTTGAATCATTGTTTATCTCTAATGGGTCAAATGGGTAAAATAGAAAAAAAAGAAAGAAGGATAGCTTGAAGGGAAATGGGTCAAAAGTCGCCTAAAGTGTATAATTAATGAATAAAACATTCTAAATCACTAAAATTGGATTTGTATTGAAATGGTTACTCTGTAATCCGACACACTGATCATATATTTTAAAACATAAAGTTTTCTGAACAAAAAAACTACCGTAGTCAACCCAACCCACTTTGACGCGGTGACCCCATTTTGCCACATCTATGCCCTTTGTATTGAAATGGTTATATTTTTCAATAATGCATAAATCCAAAAAAAAAAAAAAGGATAGCTTGAAGGGAAATGGGTCAAAAGTCGCCTAAAATGTATAATTAATGCATAAAACATTCTAAATCATTAAAATTAGATTTGTATTGAAATGGTTACTCGGTCATTCGACACACTGATCATATATTCAAACACATAAAGTTTTCCGAACAAAAAAACTGCTGTAGTCATCCCAACCTCCTTTGGCATGCCATACTAATATTGGTTTCCGACACCATATGTAGGTTGTGTACATGGATGAACCCAGTACTGGATTGGACCCAGCTTCAAGAAACAATCTATGGAATGTGGTTAAGCGGGCAAAACAAAATCGTGCAATTATCCTCACTAGTAATCATCAATCGACTTTCTTTTCAATTTATGTTGTGAAGCACCATTTGCACGTAATTGTAGTAATGGTGGCAATTTCTTTCATTTACTTGCAAATTTGTCGATTCGGGTAATGTTTCATATCCACTGGGTCAAATTGGTAAATAAAAAGTCAATTAAAAAGGTAAAGAGGGGTTAAACAAAAGTCAGACTGTAGTTTATAAAAAAAAAAACTTCAATTATTTTATTCAATTAGTTAAATTATCATCGAATTAATATGGTTTTGTACTCATTTTTGAGACGGTATTTGTTTTTAAATAGATAGTACGTAACTTCTGGAAACCCAATAGCGCTCGTTCTAATTTAACCACTCATCCTGCTCGGCCCACCAACTTTGTGACCTCTATCTTTTGCATTGAGAAGAAAGGAGAACAAAAACAGTTTATGGATGTCACTATAAAAGTTGTCTTGGCTTCTTAGTACTCTCTTTGTCCAAAAGTATGCCACTTCACGTTAAATAATAAATTCACTCTAGGAACTTTTTCCCGTAACACAGGGAACATATTTTGTTTTCTTGCAATAGGAAGATTATCCAGGCGTTTATTTCCCTTGAGTGATTATACTTTATTAATAGTATTAATCTCAATGCTAATGTATCAGCACATTCTATGGAGGAAGCTGAGCATCTATGTGATCGGCTAGGAATATTTGTAGATGGCAGCTTGCAGTGTATAGGAAATCCTAAAGAGGTATCGTTGATTTTACTTTCACAATTCGAAAAAACTTACACCTGGGTACACTTGCTAAGTTTCTTTAGTATTGTGATATTACATGCATACATACATACAAATTGATACATTTCCTCCCATGGGGACCGCCTATTTACCTATACGTAAGTACTTTTATATAAAAGCCGAACTGTTATTTATTTATATCTTTTAGATAACTGAAAACTGCAAATAAAATTAGTCTAATGAGTAATGCCTACAGATAGAGGTAGAGGAAAAGTGTCAATTGGAATTATTTATTATGACTAGGTAAATTTTAGGTTATGTTTTAGCTCTGACAGGTCAAATGGTAGACTAATTCTTCTTAGCTATAAGGCAAAAGGTCAAATGGGTGTTTTACTGTAAAACTTTTACAGGTGGAAAGTCGTTTAAAGTGTTGTATAAGAGCGTAAAAGGAACCCATTCTAAATCGCTCGATTCAACAACTAGATTTTCTTTGAAATAATATGAATTTTGTTATGGTTTACAGACTGATCAATTATAAAAAATTAAAAAGTCTTCGACAATCTGTTCCGGGTCAAACCTACCTGTTTGAAATTTACCCATTTTGAGCCTAACACTTGTGTCTGTGGTCGTGCATGGGATAAAAACAATACTAGCGTATGCTTGTTTATTTTATCATTTTATCTTACTGTCTTCTTTTTTGACAAGGACAGTTGAAGGGTAGATACGGAGGTTCATACGTGTTCACAATGACAACATCCTCAAATCATGAGACAGATGTAGAAAACCTAGTAAAGGGTCTCTCATCGGATGCTAATAAGATATACCAAATATCTGGGACACAAAAGTTTGAGATACCAAAACAAGCAATCAAAATAGCAGATGTTTTTCGTGCAGTCGAGAGCGCTAAAAGCAGGTTCACCGTTCAGGCATGGGGGCTTGCAGACACAACTTTAGAGGACGTATTTATTAAAGTTGCTCGAGAGGCTCAACCATTTGATGTTCTCTCATGATATTCCCAGTTAATGGTCACATATTGAATCATGATTTCTTGCTAGCAGGTAAAAAGAGAGAATATACATATATATATATATATATTAGTTGTACAAATTTGAGTTTGCGCCGTTCATTTATAGCTCAAAATCAGCCACATGTGGTTTTGTTGTATAGTATTGTATTTGGAAACTTCTAAGTTTTGAGCTTTGTTTATGGTTTAGCTTTGAGCAATGAATCTAATAAGTTTTGTTAAACAGATTTGAGGTTTAAAAGATAATACATGATCATAAAAATTAGAAGCTATGATTGAGTGACACCAAAAAGACATACATTATGCCTTTTATTTAATTTCGCCTAAATTTTGTTAACAGGGGACAGCTTTTATAAACTTTTTTTTTTGTTTTTTTAAAACTACATTTTTAGTTCTTCAACTTTTAATAGTATTTGCAATGATACCGGTCTTTATAATATTAAATAAGGTACACATTTATTAAATTGGTGTTTGAATTTCTTCCTTGAATGCATCCCAATTGTATCAGCTGTCTTCGATTTCCTTCTTGTAAACCCGTCTTATATATCGTAACCAAGAATCTTCTAATTAATCTTGTAAGGCATCATTAGCGTATCGAGCTCGTATTCATTCTGCATGGGAGACTCACTATCATTGAAGTTCGTCACGTACGATATATGAATTGTTATTGTAGGACATAGCGAGGTTCTGTTTGAAAAAATATATATATCTATTTGTGAATATACAAGAGATGGTAGATGCATGTCGTTTGATGATGCGGCCAGTTCAGGGAGACGTTACATTTGTCTCTCCTATACTAGCAAAAAGAAAAGAATGGTACTAACGATGTATATATGTGTCTGCCATGAAGATCAACATCTTAGATTTGGGGTGGTCGATGAAAAAGGGATATTCAATTTTCATGAGGAACCAGTTGAGACACCTCACACATAAAGGGAAAAGAATTTTGATTGATTTCTAGTGTGGAAAAGGCTAAGAATCACACACTTGTTCAAACTCAATATAATTAAGGACCATGAGAGAGTGATATTTTGATACGAACCTAGCCCATACTAGACCCATATCGAGCCATAAGCCCAAGTGTAGAACTCAATCCCAAAAGGTAGCTTGAAGGAGGAAGGAATACATAGACTTATAAGTCACTAACCAATCCCATACTTGACCAATGTGGGATCATAAAATACCCCACGCTTTGAAGAGCCAACGTCCTCGTTGGTCACGGTTGGCACCCTCTTTTCGGGTCCAAGCCACCACTCCATAGGCCACCACTCCGATGCCTCGTTGGTCACGCCTATGATGGTCACGGTTGGCACCCTCTTTTCAGGTTCAAGCCACCACTCCGAGATGTTGGAACCTCGAAAGATGGGGATGGCTCTGCCACTTCCGGTCCACTCATTCCTTTCTCTTCAAAATGAAACTCGGGAACAATTAAGAAATGAAAGAAGATAACAATGAACAAAGGAATTACTAGATCAAGAAAGCAATTAGATTAACAATTGTATGAATTAGGGTTCCAAAGAACTCAATTACAATATAGAGAAAAGGGGGAAATGATCATAACGATCTCAGGCTCCAAAAACTAACTAACTTCTTACCCCCAACAACCTATTTATACCATCTAAGAACTCTAACTATCTGATCACGTGCTACCCATGTGACGTATACTAAAAGAATTGTATCATATTTCCAGATCAATTATTTAGACAAAAATTGGTTATGACATCTACGGTTTGAGCACTTGCACTATGGTGGTGTAAAGTATGAGTAGCAATTCCTAACACGGCAATAAACCAACACAAAAAATTGGGTTAGCAGTTTCTAGCTCTAAATCAGTTAGGGTCGTAAACAAGTCTACAAAGCTAACCCGTTTAATAAATGTCTTAGGGTTGAGCTTCCCAATCCATGTAGAACTAGTGAACCCATTAAAACTGTATCTACCAATTATATAAGAAGAAAGCCTTTTTTACTGTTGTGGGCTTCAAAATTTACACGTCGGCTCCAAATAGTCCAACACTATTCGGGCCTTCACTTCTAACTTACTACACACGCCTTCACCATCTCTCCTACCCTAAACCTACTACAACGCCCATCCCCTGATACTCTCTATACGGTTTAATTATGTGCTTCTACTTGCTCTGTTCTTTATCAACTATCTACAGGTAATATCTCTTCTCTTTGTTTGATACTCTAATATGTTCTTAAAATAGATTTCCCTAATGTAAATATTTCATCAGCTCACAAACTATGAAGTTTCATCACGATTATAACCCTAGAATGCATGTGTTTCATGTAATGATTATGTTATTTTTCATAAGAATGCATTCCAATTTAATATGTTTCAACTTATATTGCGTATTACCAAACGAGTTGTTTCCCTTGGATGCATTCTGATGTATGATCAGTTATTTTGGTACAGGTTATCAAACTATTATATCAATGTTTGTTTTCATAGGAATTTATATGCCGATTTGGTAGTGGCAACAAATGGAGTTCAATAAATATAAATAATGGCTGTTTCATTCTCGACTGAAAGGCTGATGATGAGATAGGATTAATAATCAAGCAATTTGACTTTTTGTGTATGATTATGTAATTTTGATGTTCAGTTTCCAACATGATTCAGGAAATAGAAGCACGAGTCTTGCCTAGACCATAGTCATGATCGAGCTTCTTACCATGATGCACCTTAAAGAAGGGTTATACCTGCTTATTGGTATGCTCTATAATATAGTAAGTAGATTGTGTAACAAAATGATCTAATAATGAATGTAAACTTATACACTATGAAGAGAATGATAAGAACAGAATGAAACATGATTGTAGTAATTAATCCAATAGGTTTCCAACTATTGGATCAATGCATATTTATAGCTGGTGATCTAAATAACTGTGAATTTGAAGTTGGTAATAAATTGGCATGCAATCTTATGAAGACTACTCATGTAAAAGCAGAGGGTTGGGTTGGGTCAAGTGGCAACCTCACAATTGATATTCTGATCCATCTGTAATCCATCTGTATTTTGTAATAATTAAGATGACATGAATTTTAGGGGAGAAGTGATACAAGTTGGGATGTTATTAAGCTACAAAGTCTTGAATACTATTCAGTTTACATGTTTCTTATATATGACTTCAGGAAACTGTATATAGTAATCATTAGGCCAAAATGTAGGGATAACACTCAGAGCAACATGTAGGATCACCCCTGCCTAACTAGAAGGCCATTCTTTCGAACCACTAAAGTTGTTCTGTTACAAAATGCATGGGAAACTAATGTGAGATCTCCTTTCCCCACTCTTTCAATAATTTATAAGAGGTTGATGTCTATAGGATGACCGTTCTTGACTCGTAAAATTGCAAATTTGTGTTTTTTTGTCTTTGTTTCTTACATTTTAATAGACATAAGGTCTGTGATAGTGTTTTCTTACATCTTTAAATTTGTAATAATCTGGTCATAATCTTGTTAATTTGTTTTTAATGTCATTTGCAAACAACTAAATACGATTTTGTGGTGTGGAAAGAAAACATTCAATCTTGTTCTTTACATTTTCATTGTGCTTCCAATTGTTGGACATTTATTTCTAATTTTTTCGGAAAAAATTATTCTTTATCAATATATACACCTTCGTGTTCTCTTTCAGCCCTTTTCAGATACATTC